>BLBF01000058.1:20862973-20892921 GCA_015471245.1 Laticauda colubrina
CTCTCTCTCTCTCTCTCTCTCTCTCTCTCTCTCTCTCTCTCTCTCTCACACACACACACACACACACACACACAAACACACACAAATAATATAATAGAGTGTCCAGTATAGTCCTGAGTTAAGCAAGATAAGGGGCTTAATGGTGAAACATGAACCATATCACAGTGATGTGACAAAAGGGTGTCCTTTTAGAATCTTGCATTGGAGCAGTGCAGTTGGATGGTGTTAGACGCTGGCCTAAAGAGAGAGCTGACTTGAATGCTTCCACCCATCCTTTCATCAAGGCCTGTAATGGGCTGCCTGCGTAATCATCCCTGTCTCGGACTGTCCTGTCCTCCATCTCAAGGCTGTCTGGGGATAACATCATAAGGAGGAACATATAGGGCTGTTTTTGCACCTGTCTGGCTAAGGATGCCTTCAACCTTTCCCATTCGTTATTATGACAGTTATTGACAGAGTACAACCTGTGTACAATGAGATTGGCTGAGCCTCCCTTCATGCACCACCCCCACCCCCCAACACAACTCACAGTGAGGACAAAAGTCCCTAACCCAGTCCCAATCTTATTACACTATGTGACCTTGTTGCACAACACACCGGCCACACAAGTCTATCGTACTATGTTGACATGAAGTTATTTTCCATTCAAGAGTCTGACAGCCCATGGGTAGAAACTGGTCTTCATAAACTGGGGATGAATTGATGGTGATAAGATAGGGATGTGGCTGTGGAAGTATTTTGCCTGCTCTGATCAGGTTCAGATGGAGACTGTCTGTTAAGCCAGCCTCTGGGACAAAGAAGTCTCCTGTGCATTCTGCTCCAAAGAATTATTTCTTAATTATATTAATATTGAAGATAGTTTTTCTCTGATTGGGAACATTTCTGATTAAAAATAGAAAGCTGCAGACAAAAAAGACTAAACATCAACTACAACCTTGGCACTTTCTGACAGCAGAGTCTTAGCATCAAATCACAGAAGTTGTTACAAGGCAAACTGCACATAAACAAATGTCTTCCTTGCTGAAAGATCAGTCAGGGCCAACCAGAGTCCCAGCTGCCTTGCTTGCCAGAGAAATGGGTCTCCCCTCCCCTCATTCTCCCTCCTTTCCCCCTCCCTCTCATGTTTTCAAGTCAGGAAGGTTTCAGTGCATATAAACAACCAGGGAGGCTGCTTCTGCTTTTTTCTGTCTGGCCCTCCTGATGACCTGTGCTCCAGGACCATTCAGAAGAAGCCTATCATTTAGTTTTATTTGATGGACTGGGATTAACTCTCTTGCAAGGTTTTATCCATTGTAGCCATAAACATGTTTGAACCTTGCAGCTCCTGACTTTGTCTCAGTGCAAAAGCATGCTTGTGATGGATAATGCATGGATCAGTCAAAACAGGCTACCTTGTTTAAAAAAAATGTTTGCAAATACAATAGTTTTTTTTTAAAAAAAATCCTTTGGGAAGAAGAAGGCAGGTGGTTCAGATATAACAATTTGTAAAGACCAGGTAGAAACAGTCACTGGCCGTGGATGTGGTGAATTTGCATGCATGTTGCAGCTCAGCTGATGATTTGCAAAATCAGTTTGGATGGGCACTGACAGAGAAAGTTAAATCCTGCTGAGAAAATGTCAGGATTCCTGCAAGGAAATCAGTGAAGACTGGGAAGCCCAAATGGCGAGACAGAGGTTTAGAGGAAGGGGTGATGGATTGAGCAGGAGTATGGAATGGATGGCACTTGCAAGGGGAAGCTTGAGCATCATCTAAGAAGTCCCTGAAAAGAGGTCAGACAGTGGATTATCATTACAGAGCTATTGTAGGTCAGATCTCTGGTGGATGAATTGGGTCTGTGGTAGAGTTCTGAGACTATGGGTGTGCAAGTGCAGAGAGGCCGGGTGGGGGAGACTTACTCTAGTGACTTGTAATCTTTCCTGCTGGCTTCCCCATTGGACTTTCTGGGGAACCCTGCAGGAAAGGTTACACATGGCAACCATGTGATCATGGTGCAAATGGTTTGCCATGCACAAAGATAGTGATCCTGTGACTGCAGGGTACCAGACAGCTAAAACTCCAGGGATCAATCATAGCCACAATTTGTTCAGCAGTGTCATAACTTGGAACAGTTGCTGACTGAATGGTCATAGGGTGCCTGTACTAGAGATCAGGTTTGAGGGGTGCTGTCTTAGCCCCTCAAATCTGGAAGGGAAGATTTTGTTCCCTTCTGGGAAGCAGCAAAAGAGTTCCAGGCTTCCATTTCTTCTGCCAAGGCAGGAGAGGAGAGAGGAATGGGTCAGCCAAAGGATAGCCTTGTGGTTTTTCCTCAAGGTCGACTGCTCGGTATCCTTTGCCTCATCCTCCAAAGGGGTCATTTTTTTCAGTTTTGCTCTTGGCAGTGAGCCCAGATGCAGGAAAGGGCAATGAAAGCTTGGTTGTCAGATCTCTAAAGACCAAATGGGGTAAATTTGAAAGAATGCCAGGCAATTGCTCATCCTAATTAACATCAGTGACTTAAATGAACATGGTGTTATTCACCCAGCTATTACCTCTTTCCTCTCCCTGACTAACTCAGTCCTCCTAAACCTCACCTTGGAGCCTCCACAAACTTTGCTTCGAGGCATTTTTCAGAACCATACTTCATAAGGGAAATGAGCTTCCCACAACAATCTTCCAAATGATTTCCCTTTCCATTTTCTTGTACAACAAGGCGGGGGGGGGGGGTATGTTTTGCCTCCTCCACATAACATTTTTCCCAATCCTGGAAATTTTTCTTTTCAAGTCAAAAATTCAGGACAGGGAAACAAGAAGGGAAAAGCATCCACATTTCACACATGGCCCAGAGAAGATTTCATTTCAGGTATGAAAGCTTTTTTTAAACAAAAGGGAATTGGGAGCTCCATCTTTCTGTCTGTTCTTGTGACTGTCTGAGACCCAGTTCTGAGTCCAAGACCCTCCTGTCTGTTATGCTCCATGGACACCAAAGCCAAAGAAGAAACCAGGGCCAAGGAGGCAGGAGCTGGAAGAGAGCCAAAAGACCTCTGGGGTTACGCTCTCCCATATCACACAAGCCTTTGTCCACCAAAGTCGTCGAGGCTCTGGATGCTGGTAGCCCATTGCCCCAATCTCAGTGCTGGGGTTGAGATTACTAGTACACCATCACTGCCAGTCTGTTTTCCTTCTCTCTCTCACTTTCCCTGTCCCTCTGCCTTCAAACCCAGCTGTGGAATTGTGCTTGAGCTGCATGAGAAGAAATGCATCTGGTGTTGCTGTGCTATTGTCAAGCTCAAAGGTCCTTCCAAAATCCCAGGCCCCTAAGTGCAGACAGCCCATTTCAATCTGGAAAGCTCTTAAATCTGCCTGAATCAGCCTTACTTAACTTTGAGATGCTAAACATGGTGCACACCCCGATCACAAATCATGACTCTGTAATTGTGAGAGTTCTTTGCTCTACAAGGATGGGACATACCCCAACATAGCAAATCTGCACACAGAGCTTTATTTAGACACACACCTTTTCCAACAAAAGGCTGTTGTTGTGGGTCAAGCGAAAGTCTTACAGTCTATCCAGTAGCAAGCAATCCTGGTCTTTCCCCAAATATTCTTGCACTTGTGGGGATGAGGCACTGTTTGGATGTGGTGGTTCCTCCAGCTGCTAGGCTCTGTTGTTAATCAGGGTTGCTTTGGAGCAAACCAGCTGAGCTCCCAGGCCGAGCTTAGGCAAGGCTTCCACCAGGATATGCTGCAGTCATCTAGCTCAGCTGCCATAGCTCTCCATCTCCAGGTGTGGCCTCTGCTTCCTCTCCTGTATGTCTTTGCTGACCCTTTTTCTTCTGCACCCCAATCCCACCCTGCCTTAGCCTCTGTGAACTAAGAGTCTTGGGGTGAAGGATGAAGCAAGGTTGCCTCTGGATGCATCCTTGAAAACCCCCAATGTGGTTCAAGTAGACAGGTAGCTGCAGCACCAGCTTGGATACCTGGAAGTGAAGGATGAGCCAGGAAACATGTCTGCAGATGCTTTTCAAAGGAGCAACCCCAACTTCTCTCCCTCACAGCCATACTGGAGCCTTATAACAGCTTTGTGATCGTCCTGAAAATAATGATTGCATTTTCTGTCCTTCTGCATATTAGAAGGAAGTGATTTATATTCCGTCCAGAAATAAGTTGCATGAGACTGAGTTCCAACAACAACTCTTTTATTTAGAACAGTAAAGCGATGGTAACGGAACAATGACCCAAGCTGCGGCAGCCCTTTTTATAGCGGCTTTCCCACAGCTTGTGGCCAATGACACCACTTTAAGTGTTCCCGCCGTCAAGCAGGCCAATTGGATTGATTCTCCAGTGGCCAATCTGAGGGTGGCCTTTTCGGCCAATCAGAATGGGGAACTTGGAGCCTACCAAGTTCCATACACAACAACCCTCCCCTTTGGTTCAGTCCAATGTGTGTCACATAGTCACGCAGGTAGGTGGGGCTTTTTCGAGTCCTGGTTGACCTGCGCAGCTCAGTCTCGGTGTGGTCTTCAAGCAGTTCGGATGGGATCGCTGTTTCTCTGTGCTTTCTCCATGGAACCTCCTGGAAGGGTGAGTCAGCCTTGCCGCTCCCACCTGAGTCTCTCGGGCCAGTTGAGATGGCTCCACCGCTCCCTCCTGGTTTGTCCGGGTTGGTCGAGCTGGCCTGGCTGTCTCCTTCCAGGAAGGCCTCGCTTCGTTCTCCTGCTCTCAGACTTCTCTTTCGGGGTTCATCTAACTGTGAGTGCTCTTTTTGATTTATTTGAGAATCTTTGTGTAGTGTTTGTTGCCTTGTTATGGAGGTTCGTCTCTCCCTTTTTTATTATTTTGTATTTCCCCCCTCTCCTCTGTTGTTTTTTGGTTGGTATTTATTTTAGGCGCTGGTGTATTATTGCATTCGAGGGTGCAAGAATGAAGCTGGTTGATGTGCCGCTTCCATTCTCCTCCATCATCTAGGAGTAGTCAGTAAGACCGGGGGCCTGTGGTCTGAGTGATCATGGCTGGAAGCCATAACAGGTCCCCGGTAAGGTTTTTGGCATAGACTAGGTTACCTATTTCAAATGCGCGGTATTTGCTGGAGGAGTCAGGGGGTTTATCCCAGGTATAAGTGGGGTGCAGTCTGTCGAGGTAGGAGCACAATTTCCTATCCATTAGGAGTTTTGCTGGGTTTTTGTTGGTAGTGCTGCTAGGGGTAATGTGCTATTACTAATAGTTAATAATTGGTTTAGCTTTTCTTGCACGTCCCCCTTGTCCATTTTATCCAGGCCTTCCTTTGTGTGCCGAACCATGCGTTCAGCCCTGCCATTCGCAGCTGGATGGGCCAGTGTGGTTAAAGCATGTCAGGTGCCCTGGGAAGCTAAGTACTGCTCACATGCCAACGTGGTAAACTGGGGCCCATTGTCTGATACCAATACATCAAGGAGTCCATGCGTGGTGAAAAGTTTGTCTAATTGTTTCATCACTGCCTCGGTAGTTGTAGAAATTATGGGTATGACTTCTAGCCAGTTTGAGTAGGCATCCACAACTATTAAAAAGTTGTTGCCTTTTGTTGGCCCAGCAAAGTCAATATGTAGTCTAGACAATGGGCCCCGGGGAGTTTGTTTCTAACAAACTTCTAAGTTCTAACAAACTTCTTCCCTAACCGGTGCCTGTGGGGGTGTTGGCCTTGATTTTTGACAGTCATGGAATGTTGTCACCCAACATTCAATGTCCTTGTCCAGCCCTGGCCACCAGACGTAACTTCTGACCAGAGCTTTCATCTTAACTATGCCCAGGTGCCCCTCATGCAACATGCACAAAACATCCTCCTGGAGTCTGTGTGGTATTACCACCCTTTCACCCCACAATATACAGCCCTTCTCGATTGACAGTTCAGTCTGTCGGGTGCAAAATGGTTTAAAAGTCTTAGTTTTGTTCTCTTCTGGCCAGCCCTTACCTACCCAATGCAGGATGCGAGCTGTCAAGGGGTCTTTTGCGGTGGCTCTCGCAACATCCACTGCGATTAGCGGTAGGTTCGGCCAGGTCTCGAGTTGGAGTGTGGAGACGGTGGGAGCTGGGTCCTCTTCTTTGATGGGCAGCGGGGCACGGCTCAGGGCATAGGCATGGGTGATGGTCTTTCCAGGGCGGTAGATCAGCATGTAGGTGTAGGCGGCAAGGAATTCACACCACCTCGTCATTCTTGGTGATAGAAAGTTTGGGGTTGGCTTGTTTCCTGCTAGGATCCCTAGCAGGGGTTTGTGATCAGTGATGATCGAAAAAGTTCTGCCGTAAAGGTACTCATGGAATCTTTTGACTCCAGCGATGATTGCGAGGGCTTCTCAATCGAGTTGGCTGTAATTGCGTTCTGATTTGGAAAGCATTTTTAAATAGAAAGCGACCAGTGTTTCTCTGCCATCTGGCAGCTTGTGGCTCAGGATGGCACTGATTCCAAAAGGCGATGCATCACAGGTGACCGTCAAAGGCAGGGTATTGCTATACTGGAATAAAACAGTGCTAGACGTTAATAGGTCTTTGATACCTTGAAATGCTGCTTGTTCCCGGTGGCCCCATTTCCAGGTAGCATTTCCAGGTAGCCCCATTTCCAGGTAGTCTAACAACTGATGTAAAGGTTCTGCTATGGTTGCCTTATGGGTCAGGAACATATTGTAAAAATTTATGAGACCTAGGAATGCTTGAAGGTCAGTTTTGTTCCTAGGTCTAGGTGCGTCTTTGATTGCCTTTATCTTTTTTTTGGTGGGGTGTATCCCTTGTTCATCTATTAGGTAGCCCAGAAATACGACTTGGTTGGTTGCTAAATTACATTTTTCTCACTTTACCTTGAGGCCTGCATCTCTAAATTTTCTTAAGACTTCTCTTAATCTACTCTCTAGTTGGTTAGCATTTTTTGCTGACACCAGAACGTCATCAAAATAGGATTCCATTTAACAGGCGCTCCATGAGGCTTTGGAACACACCTGGGGCAACGCTAACACTAACTGGAGATGGTTACACTTGAATGCCCCTCTATGTGTCACAATAGTCTGTTCCTCTGCTGTAGTAGGGTCAACGGGTAGCTGTTGGTACACTTGTGCGAAATCAAGCTTCACAAAATTTTTTCCTCCCCCTAGGGAGTGCAATAAGTGTTGCACTACCTGTACTGGGAATGCGCTTTGTTGGAGCGCATGGTTTAGGGTAGCCTTATAGTCTCCACAGATATGCACTGACCCATCTGGTTTTATGGGAGTCACGATGGGTGTTTCCCACCTGGCATGGTCAATTGGCTCTAGCACCCCTTGTGCTATTAATTTGTTTTACTGTTCGTCAGTTTTTGGTTTTAAGGCAAAAGGGACGCATCTGGCTTTTAACCGGATGGGGGCTATTTTTGGATCTAGACTAAACGAAATTGGGGTCCCCTTGTACTTGCCTCGGGTCCTGTCAAAAACATCTTGAAATTCTTGTAACAGGCTCTCTTCCCAGTTTGTTATACCCAGTTTGCGGTGTATCCTGGTCATCCCGATTCCCAGTGGTGCGAACCATTCAATCCCTAGAAGACTAGGGCGATCACGGTCGACGATGGTGAGAGGCAAAATTTCGACATGATTTTTAAATTCAACGAGGAAATGTCCAAGGCCCACTACCGGAATTCGATTTCCCTTGTAGTCTTTTAAAATTAGTCTTTGTTTTTGTAGTTCTCTTTGTTTGATGTCCAGTATCAGGCACCGGATGATGTACCAGGATACCATAGATAAAAAGGACCTTTTTCCCATTTTCTGCCCTGCATTTCCAATGGTTACCGTCTGATGCATTTCCTCTCTTTCACTGGTTCTTTTGCTTTGGTTCCATCTGTTTCCGGCTTGTCTCTCTTCATTTCTGGGGGAGGGGGGGGTGCTGCTGCATCTTTTAGCTTTTTTTGTTTCGGCAGACCCTTTTGATGTGCCCCCATTTGTTACAAGCCCTACATATTGCGTCTAGGAACCTACTTTCAGATCGCGGGTGGTTGCTTTCGCATCCAGCACACTGAAACTCCCACCTGTTTCTTCTCTTTTCCTGCCATTTTTTAACTGATTGAAGTCTATGGACATCTTCATTTTCATCCTCAGTGTCGCTCTGGGACTCGAGATCTTCATAGTGGGTGGTCGCTGTGGGCTGTTTCTTGCTTCCCTCTGTCTTCTCTCTGGCTTGGTTTGGTGGGTCTGGAATCGAATTCATCTGGCGCATGGTGGCTGTGGATTTCTTTGCTGCTTCAGTGGCGGTGTCTTCTGCAATAGCCTCGGCTGTGCTTATGTTTGGTCTATTCAGCAGCTTACTCTGAAGTGTAGCGTCCTTCAACCCAAGGATCACACGGTCCCTCATGGCCTCATCCATGTTCTGGAACTCGCAGGCTCCTCTGATGTAAATCAGGGTGGCTACAAAATCTGCAACGGTTTCATCGTCTCTTTGGTCTCTCTTGTAGAACTCGTGGTTTTTTTATCAAGTTGGAGACCACAGGTGCGTAATGTGCTCAGAGCACTCTGTTCAGCTTGGGCCAAGTCATCTATTTCACGTCTCTTGGTTTTGTTAGTGACTTCGCCATTTTAAAAACAGCCGGGCCACAGTGTGCAAGGAAGACAGCCCTCTTTCTTTGGTCAGATATCTCCTGCAACTCATTGCTTTCTAAAAATATAAGAAAACCATCGATATACAATTCCCAATCCTCCTCATCAGGATTGAATGGTGCGGGTGGCGCGTTGTTACCGGCCATCTCTCTTGCTCAGTTCAGATTTCCGTGTGCTTTGGTCTCGCTCTTCTATGATGATCCCACCTTCGTCGACAGTGTTCCGTCTGGAAATAAGTTGCGCGAGACCAGGTTCCAACAACAACTCTTTTATTTAGAACAGTAAAGCAATGGTAACAGAACAATGACCCAAGCCACGGCAGCCCTTTTTATAGCGGCTTGCCTGCGGCTTGTGGCCAATGACACCACTTTAAGTGTTCCCGCCATCAAGCGGGCCAATTGGATTGGTTCTCTAGTGGCCAATCCGAGGGTGGCCTTTTCGGCCAATCAGAATGGGAACTTGGAGCCTACCAAGTTCCATACACAACAATTTAAATGGCATAATAAGACAGGAATCCACTAGTACACATTCAGTGCTCTAAAAACCTGAAATGTAACCTGATTTCAGCATTTGTGAAATGCTACTGTGAAGAATCCTGGGAATTCTGTCTCCTCTGCACAGGAATTGCTCTCAGAAGCCATCACTCACCTCGCTATTCCTGGCATCCTTTCTCAAGCAACATGGAGGAGGAACAATGTCCATAGAATCTGCCTTGTGTGGATGCCCAGGCTGGGGTGTGGGGCTAGGCAGGCAGTTTCGGTGGTTTGGGCCTTCACACTCAGCTGTGGAGTTGTGCTGGAGCCTCATGGGAAGAAAGGCATCCAGTGTTTCTGTGCTATCATCAGGCTCAAGGGTCCTTCTAAAGTCCCAGGCCCTTAATTGTTGCAGAGGAGCCAGCTCAATTCCAGTTGTAGTTAAAAAGGTGAAAAAAGGAAGAAGAAAATGTAACTGAAGGAGACTGAAGTCCTCCTCGTCCTTGTCTTCCTCCTCTTCCTCTTCCTTCTCCTCTTTGTCTATCTTCTCCTTCTCCTGTTTCTTCTCCTTTTTCTGTTTCTTCTCCTTCCCCTTCTGTATTTTCTCCTTCTCCTTTTCCTCCTCCTCTTCCTTCTTGTCTATCTTCTACTCCTCCTCTTCTTCCTCCTCCCCCTCCTCCTCATCTATCTTCTCTGCTTTCTGTATCTTCTACTCCTCCTCCTCTTCCTCCTCCTCTAACTTCTCCTCTTTCTTATCTCCTCCTCCTCCTCCTCCCTACCCCCAACCAGTAAGGGATGTGCCTCGTGCAGATGTCCAGGAGAGAGCCACCTCCAACCTGCCAGTCCCTGGTGGGCGGGAAGGTACATCAGCCAGCTGCCTCTTGATCTGGGCTCTGGGAGATTCATAGAATCACAGGGCTGGAAGGAACCTTGCAATCTCCTAATATAACTGGCACCACTCTTGATTGGTGCTCTTTTGCAAGTTGACAGATCTCTGTTCACATCCCTGTCATGCTGATATGCTCCATTTGAAAGCTTCTGTGAGGATCATGACTGGAAGTCTCTTGGAGGAAATCCATACATGCCTGACAGCACATTTGCTTTGTGAAAAATGTCTTACAACTCCTGTTGAGAGCTCAGTTTTCAAAGGAGATAATCAAATATGTCTAGCACAGCAGAGATATATTTTGTTTATCTTTGAATTATTCCATGTATCCCCTCTTACTTTGTTCTTATACACTGAGATCAATTTGGAACCTCCTGTGTGTGATTTTTTTTAAAAAAAGACAAAATATCTTTAACTCAGACTGCTCTCCAAGTCAGACTTAGGAAGGCTCGTAGCTATGCAAATAGGCCCCTGCCCACAGCTGCCACCCTCAACACCAAGGACAGCTGGGGGATATGTGGACTCCCAAACCACAAAACTGTAACCCACCCAAGTTCAGTTCCAAAGTTCAGCTTTTTCTTTCCCAAGAGTACTTGCTTATTGTCTGGATTTATACATTTTAGATTCATGGAGTTTCTCAGTCCTCCAGGTCATGGTTGTCCCAAAGGGGCTTTTTCAAGAGGCAACTGGACTTTCTTTGTTTTTCCTTGAAAACATTTTGCTTCTCACACAAGAAGCTTTTTCAGTTCTGAACAGTGGGGGACCATTTTTTTCTTAGAGGCCACTCCTGCTATGCACTGGCAAGCCCTCTGGCAGCCATTTTGTGACTCTATCCACCACCTGATTTCAAGATTTCTAATACATCCAGCAGCCTGAAAATTTGATCTACGCCACTGCCTAATAATAATGTTTAATAATTCTTTCCCTTCTTCCAAACAGGATTTACTTTCATGGAGATTAACTAGTGAAAAATATTAAAATATATTTCGCTTTTTCCCATGAGGGAACTATTTGTCATTGTATCACCCAGTTACTAATGCCTAACTCTTGATAGGACATATTATACTATAAATCATTAAAGGAGCTGCATTGGATGATAATTTGATAAACAGAGCCATAATTTAAACATGCTTCTCCATAATGCTGAGAAATAAGATTTATTTTATCAAATAAATTTTAATTATGGACTAACTCCAATGGAGAAAGGATGACATGGGTTGTAATTTGCCTACAAGTTTATTTGGAAGTGCTAGAGAATGTCTCCTGTTATCTTCAGGCTTTGGTGGTACCTACTGCTAACCAGACAAACATATATTCTGCAAACATCACCAATGATCTTAGAGGGACAGCATTTATCGATGGCCCTTCCTGTGGTGCCACTCTTTCCTCCTTCTCCAAGCTTGATGGAAGTCAGCCATAGACTTGTCTCTGCTGGAACTACCTGGGTTTGTTGAGAGCGCACAGAAAGTGAGACAATCAGGGCTCCTCTTCTTCCACAGGAGAAAGCAGGAATAGACCTTCAGGCCATGTCCACTCCCTGAGCAATTCCTTTGGTGGCACCTGAATTAAATGGGAAGGTCTGCTCCCTGGTGGTCCCAGGACAGGCCAACTCGCTCTCAAATCTGAATTGTGCAGAAGTGGCATTCAGCAGGTTCTGACCAGTTCTGGAGAACCGGTAGTGGTAATTTTGAGTGGTTTGGAGAACTGGCCAATCCCACCTCAGACTGGCCCTGCCCCATCTATTCTCTGCCTCCCATTGAGTCCCAGCTGATCAGCTGGGTGTTCTTTGGTTGCCCTGCACAGGGGAATGGAGCAAGAAAGGTTAGTGGGATGGGGAAGGAATGGGAATTTTGCAGTATCCTTCCCTTGCCAAATCCACCAAGCCACACCCACCAAGACATGCCACATCCACTAAACCACACCCACAGAACCAGTAGTATATTTTTTTTAATCCCGCCACTGGAGTTGTGGCTAAAAGGACAAACCTTCCTGCCTATCAGGTAACTTTTAAAACCTTCTGGGATGACACCACAGAGAGAACTTGGGAAAGATTCCATGGATGAAAATCCTACAGGGGAAAACAACTCAAGAATCTTGGGAAACTCTGAAAAGTATGATCATAGAAGCCCAGACCAACACAATACCACTGAGAAAGAAAAACAAGAAATCCAAGAAGAAACCAGCATGGCTGCACAAAGATCTCTCTGGCAAATTGAAAGAAAAAAAGGACAAGTACAAAAAATGGAAAGAAAGACATACAACTAAGGCAGAATATCAGCAGATAGCCAGACTATACAAAGATGAAGTCAGGATAGCAAAGGCTCAGAATGAACAAAAACTTGCAACAAAAGTCAAAGATAATTTTAAAAAAGTTTCTTCCAACATATAAATAACAAGAACAAAAATCAAGGAAACAGTCGGTCCACTAAAGAGAGAAGACAGCAAGGAAGTAACAGGCAACAGAAAGAAAGCATAACTGCTTAACTCATTCTTTGCACTGGTTTTCACGCTCAACCCACCAAAAACATAACTGTGAAAGACAGACCAGAAATAAAAGTTAAAGTAAGCAAAAAAATAGTAAGAGAACACCTGTCTGATCTTGATGAACACAGATCACCTGGGCCTGATGAATTACATCCCAGAGTTTTAAAGGAGCTGGCAGAGGTCATCTCAGAAACACTGCACCATAACTTTCAAAAATCCTGGAGCACCGGGGAAGTACCAGAGGACTGGAAAAGAGCTCATGTGGTTCCCATCTTCAAAAAAAGAAAAAAAAAACAGACCCAGGAAACTATAGATCAATCAGCCTAACATCAATACCCAGAAAGATACTGGAAAAGATAATAAAAAACACAGAGCTGACAACATCTAGAAACAAGTAAAGTAATAACTAGCAGTCAGCACAGGTTTGTTAAGAACAGATCATGCCAAACCAATCTTATTTCATTCTTCAACACAGTGACTAAATTAGTAGGCCAGCAAAATACTGTGAACATAATATATTTAGATTTCAGCAAGGCATTTGACAAAGTAGACCACAACATACTTAGTAAGCTAGAAAAAGTGGAATAGATAACACCACCAGTAGATGGACTCACAACTGGCTGGCAAACTGTACTCAATGTGTCGTCCTTAATGGGTCTAAGTCTACATGGAGGGAAGTAAAAGCAGTGGGGTGCCACAAGGTTCCGTCTTAGGCCCAGGACTCTTCAATATCTTCATTAATGACTTAGATGAGGCAATAGAAGGGGAATTTACCAAATTTTCAGATGATACTAAGCTGGCAGGAATAGCTAACACCCAAGAAGATAGGCTCAAGATCCAGATGGACCTTGACAGACGAGAACGCTGGGCCATATCTTATAAAATGAAATTAAATGTAGAGAAAAGTAAAGTCCTACACTTAGGCAAGAAAAACCAAAAGTATACATATAGACTGGGTGAAACGAGGCTCAATAGCAGTAACTGTGAGAGGAATCTTGGACAACCAGCTAAATAGGAGCCAACAGTGTGCAGCAGCCGCCAAAAAAGCTAATGCAATCCTACATTGTATTAACAGAGGGACACAATCAAGATCAAGGGAAGTACTAATACCACTCTATGAAGCCTTATTAAGACCACACTTAGAGTACTGCATCCAGTTTTGTTCACCACATTATAAAAAAGATGTTGAGACTCTATAAATAGTGCAGAGAAGAGCAACCAGGATGATTAAGGGACTGGAGGCTAAAACATACGAAGAACGGTTGAAGGAACTGGGCTTGGCTAGTCTAGTAAAGAGAAGGACCAGGGGAGACAGGAGAGCACCTTCCAATATTTGAGGGGCTGCCACAGAGAGGAAGAAGGGGTCAAGCTATTTTCTAAAGTGCTGTAGGCCAGACAAGGAATAATGGATGGAAACTGAACAAGGAGAGATTCAACCTGGAAACAAGGAGAAACTTTCCGACAGTGAAAACAATCAATCAATGGAACAGAAGTTGCTCTCGGATGTTGTGGGAGCGCCATCACTTGAGACTTTCAAGAAGAGATTGGACTGCCATTTGTCAGAAATGGTGTAGGATCTCCCACTTGGCGGGGGGTGGGGTTTGGACTAGATGACCTACAAGGTCCCTTCCAACTCTGATTATCTTTAACCTGTAATCTGGTGCCTATTTGCCCCTGGTATCTGAATGGAAAGCGAGAGCTGAAGGAGCAGAAGCTGAATGAAGTTCTACCCACTTCTTCTGATATGTTAGACATGCTGTCCCACAGAGAAGAGGGATCAGCCTTTTCTCCAAGGCACCTGCAGGCTGGACAAGAGGTAACTAATGGAAGCTTCATAAAGAAGGCTCCAACCTAGATTCAACCTAGAATTTCAAGGAGGAATTCCAGGTCAGTGAGAATAATTTCAGAGGAATGGCTGGCCTTCAGAAGTTGTGAGTGCTCCATCATAAGCTTTTAAGAAGAGAAGTGGACAGTCACTCGTGAGACATGGTATAGGGTTTTCTGCAGGAGTTTGGGGTTGGACTAGATTCAAAAGACCTACAAGACCCTTTCCAATTCTGTTATTTTATGTTCTATGGCTACATAAATTTGAATCCTTTTAATAACATATTTTCCCACTGATCCATCTGTACATCACAGACAAAACATTGAGCTCATTTTTTCATACATTCTGTAACCCATTCTTCCTTTGTTTCAAATTTCAACAAAAGTGTATACATTTTAGCAATTATATGTTCACCACTGGTGCACAACTGCATTTCAAGTTTTGTTTTGTTATCTATCTGGAAACTTTCTGATAACTGTAAATGGAAAACCATTTGCAACTACATCCCTCTTCTATTGGTTCTTCTTTTGATTTAATTTTATATTCCCCTGGACAGCTTTCCTCTTCTGTGGAATTCTTCTTCTGGAATATCCATTCCATATTCTCAATATATCTAACAAAACGATCTTAAAATCCATTAATTTTAATGTTCTTGTGCTATAAGTATTCATGCCATCCATACTTCAGGTCATGATCTTTTCATGCTAAAAGTCTCCTGTTCCTCAACTTCATCCATTCTTTCATCCAGACCAAATCACAAGCTGCAAAATGCAATTTAAAATCTGGCAAAGCCAGTCCTCCTCCTCCCTTCTTTGCATCTTGTTACCAGTTTATATTTAATTTCTCCCTTTGCCACACACATTTCAACATATCTTTTTTCCATTGTTTAAATGGTACATCAGTTGTCAAAGCAGGTATTGTCTGAAGCAAAAACCATAATTGAAAACATTTACTTTTATCACAGAAATTAACCCTGACAGCAACAATATCTTTTAAAACTTCTGTTCCAATCTGCAAATACACAAGTGTTTTTTAATCAACTGCATCAGAAGCTGCATGGAAGACCTTGTAGAGTTTAAACAACCTGAGAACAGCTCGAGTTCTGATGAAAATAACCCCCATGTTTTCCATCTCATAGTTTTGCGCAAGAGTCATTAGCCTCACCAAAGTTAATCAAGTTCCAAAGACGACAATAAAGGCAAAGGGCCAAAGATTTTAATGCTGACCAGTTAAAACTCCCTGGTGACATCTTAATCATCTTTCTGTTCAACATCACCATTAGCCTGGGAGCTTCAGCTGAGTCCATTGGACTCTGCTAACTGTCTTTTAATCATATCATTTGTTTCATTTTTCCTGATTAGTTTTGTTGAACTTCTTATTAATGTTTTACTTCAGAAGGGAAAAAAAGGCACAAATTGCTGTTCTGGGATAAAAAAATAATAGTCCTGGGACTAAAGTCTTTGTGGCAAATAAAAGATGGTCAGTAGTAGTGATGGATAAGTGGACTTTGATATAAACAAAGAGGAAGATCTGGAGATGACCTCCACAGAAATTGACACAAGCATGAGGAATTGAGACCTTGGTACAAAACAAGAGAAGAAACCAATGGCAAAGAAGGGTGGGACAGGTTAGTCAAAGGTGAAAAGGCCCTTCTGATATGGAAAGCCTAGCCTACTGGCACACCCTAAAGTGAGCCCCCAAAGCCCAAGTATCTCTGTCAGGGGAATGGCCTTCTTGCCCCTTCTTTTCCAGGTCTAGAGATAGAGTGGGCAAGAGTTGACAGAAGAGATGTTGCTGTCACTGCTTGTGCCTCACTCAAATGAAGAAAATTGGTGTGGAAAGGGGGGGTTGATGAAGGTAGATAATTAATCTTATGAGCCAAGGTGGCACAGTGGTTGGAGTGTGGTACTGCAGGCTCCTTCTGCTGACTGCTGTCTGCCTGCAATTTGGCAGTTTGAATCTCACCAGGTTCAAGGTTGACTCAGCCTTCCATCCTTCCGAAGTGGATAAAATATGGAACCAGATTGTTGGGGGAAAGATGCTGACTCTGTAAACTGCTTAGAGAGGGCTGCGAAGCACTGTGAAGTGGTATATAAGTCTAAGTGCTATTGCTATTCATGGATTCCAGAGATTTGAGAATAAGAATGGCATGGATTCCGGGCACATTTTTCCAAAGTCCTCACTATTGGGTCATGGCCTGCCCTCCAACTAACCTCAGCAGATACACGGGCTGGCAACCCTTCTTACCCATGTGCCTGTAATGTCACCTTGACCCCAAAAGCAGGAGTGAAACCAATCAATTGTGTCATCCACAGATATGTTGGTTTTGAAGGTGAGTTTCCCTTCCGTTCTGACATCATCCGAGAGCAACCTCTGTTTGGGCTTTCTCATTATAACCTTGGAGGGGTTGCAGTGATGCCATGGAGGGAGGAAAGGCAATGGCAAGAGTTCCCTGCCAACTCAGGAAGAGATGGAGAGCAGAATGAGTTTGGTGCCATAGTGAGAAAAGGGTGTCAGCTGAGCAGTAGTGGCTTCTGTATTCCCTGAATGGCTTCTGTAAACCCTTCCTCCTCCACCCACATGACACAATTAAATTCCTGGGGAATTGAGGCAAGGGTCTTCAGTCCTTTCTTCCCTCTCTTGCTGGGATGAGAGATGAGGTGGTGATGCACTGAAGGGGAGACCCTTGGGATAAGGCTATCATTTTGATTCTTTCCAGGAATGACCACTTCTTGTTCTCCCCTTCGCTTCCTTTTGAAGGCTGTTATGGGAAATTGGTTCTTCTATTCACACTGCCCTGGGTTCCTATGGCCTTCAGCTTCCTTGCTTTAGTTCTTAGAGAACCCTGGCCTAAATGTTGCTCAGCCAGCCCCAGTTGATGCCACTCTAAGCAAAGATTAGCTTGGCTGAGCCACTTGAAGAACCACAAGATCGTTAAGAGGTTCATCCTTCAGGCACCTTGTTCTGAGGCCACTTGCCTTTGTCTTTGGGAAAGCTGTACACCCAGGTAAACAGGTAGCCCAAAGAGTTGTTTAGAGAATATATGAAGAGACCCCAGCATCTTCTGGAGATGCACCAGGAAATCCCACCCTAGACTCAACCTAGAATGGAAGCATGAGGATTTCCAACATTCCACAAATATCACAAGTAGGGACCACCATATTTTAAACAAAAAAGCAAACCAGGGAGGCAAAATGAGTGGAGAAATTCAAGACATTCCCACATTATCTGGTTCTGAGCTGTGGATTTTAAGGTCAGTGAGATTCAGGATGAACTAGAAGTCTCATAAAGGAACAGGAGCAATAAAAATCAAGACAGTTGATAAAATATATAAAATACCTTGGTGACTCTGTTGTCCTTATCTGATCCTCCCACAGCCCTCTTATTCAACAAAAAACAACCCAAGGCAAGGTATCTCGCCTCCCAAGAGATCCATGTTATGTAAAAACAATTTTGTTCTGAGATGGTCATTTAAGGTGGCCACAGTTGTTGTTGGTGTTAACTTTTCTTTTCAAATGTTATAGAAGTCTATGCTTTCACTGAAAGCAAAATTTCAAGGTGAATGTGGAGGATTGATCCAAAAAAAGTATCTGAGGAACGTTGGTAGAAAATTACCAACTTTAAGTATTTTGTAACTTTAATACTTGCCATGTCCCCAGAGTGCCTTCTCCTCCTCCTCTTCTCCCTCCCTCCCCCTCTGTTGTGACCCACCAGAAGAGCTGGTGGCAGACACAGATGATGCGGACGTTGGGGAAGAACCTGGACCAGTTCTGGAGCCTGGGGAAGGTCTGATGGATGCTCAGACTCAGAGAAAGAGTCAGAGCCGTCTGGCATTTCCCAGCCTGAGAGCCTTTGGAGTCAGAGATGAGTGAGGAAGAGGAACAGCTAGGGCCTGTTCCAGATGTGTGTATGCGCAGAGCAGATAGGAGAGGTGAACAATGGAGGAGAATGAGACTGCTCCATAAGCAAAACAAATGTGGATGCTGAATGGCCCCTCCCTGGCTGGGGAACAAATAGGAGGAAAGACTTCGATTGTATCAGGCATCCTGTTTGAACTTCTAGAAAGTTTACTCCTTATGGGTTTCCTGCAACAATGACTGCCTTGCCAGAACTGTCTATTTCTCTTTTTGAATTGACTTAATTTGCAGCCTCCAGCCTTGCATTTATCATAATGAGCTGATAGAGACCATTGCTTCAGTTAACTCCGTGCAGGACGCTTGCCTGGACTTTCTGTTGGTGAATGCAGTTAATTCCCAATGTATAAATAAAGAGGGGGTTTTCTTTGCGGGAAGTCTGTTTCTTGCTTTTGCGAAGGCCAGGTCAGAACACCTTCCTCCTCCTCTTCGTCCTCCTCTACCCTCCTCCTCCTAGAAAGGCCAGGAGAAAAAACATCCAGGGACAAACTGGCATGGGACAGCTTTTCTTACCTCCTTAATAAAAGCTGCACTCAACAGGAACTTTTGGAAGTAGCTGAATGTGAAACCTTTGAACCTGCAAGGTGCCAAACACCCTCTGAGAGGTTTCCCCCCCTCCCCAGAGGTGAGGAACCCATGGACAATTTGGGTAATCTTCTTTCATCTCCGCTTTCCTCTATTCTGCACGTAGGTGAGGTATTCTCTACATACCAGCATAATGGGGAAAATGGCAAAACAATGCACTGCACATTCAGCCCTGACATGGATAGTATGAAGCTGCTGGACCAACCAAAGCCATTTTCCCTGGTAAATTCCTCCTGTTTTGGGTGTGGATGTTGGACTAGAAGACCCCAAGCCCAAGGTCCCTTCCAACCCTATTATTTTATGTTCTAAATGTTTGGATTTTTTTTTTAAATAGAAGAAAATCATTGAAGAGTTTAGCATCTTTTCTTATTTGGGGTCTTGCTGATGGAAACTGGACTACCATGGCCTCTGGTGGCCCAATCAGTGCCTGGTCTGCAACTAAATTTTTCCATCACATGATTTTTATTGTTTTATCAGTGTATAAAACACAAAGAAAAATAAAAATAGGAAGTTAAGGGAATAGAGAGGCAAAGAAAATATGAGGTACAAGGGAAGAAAAAAAAGCGTTGATTTCTTTTTAGCACAGTACAAGATAATAACATTATAGCCTCAACTTTTCTACTTTTACACATTAGTATATAATTAGCCATTTATATAACAACAAATCTATCTAATTGGCAAAGCCAAAGTCAACATTTCTTTTTATTTTTCATCATAAGCACAAAATCCAGAAGTGATGTCCAAATAAAAAACATAATGAAGTATATCTTTCTTTTTGAATAAAACAATCCATTTAACCATTTCTGTTTTATCTTCCTTGCTATGGAAATAATACATATTTCTATTTTCACTTAAAAATCTTTATAAACTATCACCATTTATATTAACAAGATTCACTCTATTCTTTCAGATTCTTTAAAGGGAAAAACTCTTTTTAAAATCCATTTTAAAACATAAACTTTTCTTTAAAAACATTATAAAATCAAACTTTGTAATACATCTTTTTAAAACTTCCTCTTAACATACTTTAAAGTTTACTTTCAGATCAATACAATTCTAACTAACCCCAATTAACTTATTAAATTTAGATCTTCTTATATACATTCTTTTTAAAATATTAAACTTTTATTTAAGCTAATACATATTTTTCTTTAACTTTATCTTAACATAGATATTTTCAAATACACTTTCAATAATGTTTTACAAACTTGAGGAATTGCTTAAACTTTATATATAAAGGAAAAATACATTTTCAAACTTTAGATTAAGACTTTTTCAATTACAAATATCAGACTGATAAAAATTCATCCTAATTCCAATTCACTCATTAAGTTTAATTCACTCCTAGCTTTTTTTCATGGAATAAAATATTTTTCTTTTCTGGAATATTATAAGCTTCTCTTTTTTTCTCAAGGATTTCTCAACCTCAAGTGTCCATGAGGAAAAAGTCCTTTTAGAAATTGCAGTTTTCTTGGAGCTCTTCTTTCAATTGTGTTGGGAGGTTTATATTTAAGCCATTATAATAAAAATTGGTGTCAGGTTTATATTCCAAAATTTCAATGGATTCCTCTGCATTGTCAGCTTCTTGTGAAATTGCTTCAGTGGTATGATAACTTTCTCCACGTATTTGTATCTCTGAAGTAGTTTGAGTAGTTTTTTCTTTTTTAACATCCTTGGAGCATAGCTGATCTATGAAGTGATGGATTTTATTTAAAGATTTTTCAAATACATCTCTAATTATTTGCTTCTCCACCTTCTTAACCCACTCTTTGGTCAAAGAATAACTTTTTTTGTAAGTCACTTAAGAATTGCTGGCCAATCAGGAATAATAAAAATTAGAAAGTTTTAGCCACCCACAATAAAGCAGACCAAGCAGCAAATTACTAAAGTTAATAAATTTGAACCACAACTTTCTGTCCTTATATTTCTCCATCAACCTTTTTTTAAAAAAAGATACTCAAACATCCTTATTTTAGCTTGCCTTCAGCAGCCTTCTTCCTTGTTTTTTAACAATGAAGAAACCCTTAAAATGGTGGAGATCTTCAAAAAGAAATAATCACAGTGTGACTAAAGAGAGCCTCTTTTAGCTTAATAAAGATTAATAGTCCTTAAAAATGATTAAGAAATGAACTTGCTTTGTGTTTGAAAAATAAATTCCAAAATGGCTGCTTCTTCCACAACAAACTGATCACAGCCCTAGTCTCCCAGCTTTCCACATGTGGGCTGGTTTGAAACACAGCTCCTGAAGCTACTTGTAGACTTTTTATGTATTGGAGGATCTTGTGGAATAATTTTAGAGCTTTCCTTAGCTCAGGGAAATGAGAATGCTGGTTCCTGCTGTTGATAAATCCAGTCCAGGGAAAAACCATTCAGGGTTCCTTCCCTGAATGTGTCATCATTTGGCCATCTTTGCACCAGAAGTTAACTGAAGTTTTCTGATGCACAAAACAGATCTTGACCGGGAGCCAGCATCGCCCAGTTCAGTTGTGATATGCTACCGGTTTGGATCGGTTTATCCAAACCGGTAGTAAAAAAAAGCCAATGATCAGCTGAGAGGAAAAAGAAGAGAAAAGTGCAAAATTGGATCTCACACCCCCCTGTGCTTTTCCTTTCTTTATCCTGTCAACTGATTGGCTCTGCAGGTCTCAGCTGGAATAGGGAAAGCTGCGCACTGGCATTAAGCAAAGCATGCCTACCGAGCCACGCCCACCAAACTGGTGGTAAAATAATTTGAATCCCACCACTGGCCCAGTTACTTAGAGAAGGCATGGCCATTGGATGAGGACTTCCAGATAGTCATAAAAGTAAAGAGTCTATGTAAAGAGTCATTCTGAGTCAAATCCATGCAGCCTTCTTTCCCCATCTACATCCTCATTTCCTCAGGATGCATGCATGGAGATCCAAAGAGACAGTGGAAGGTGTGATTTTGCTCCACCCCTTTGGGGAGGAAGTCCTGTGCAAGGACGAAGGATGTTTGCTTCCCTCCAATTTGTTCTTCCTGCCAGGAACAACTTTACATGTTTTAATCAGTCTAAAGTGGTCTGATCACAGACAGACAGGATTCCATAGCTTTCAGGCTGATGGAGATGGTGGACTCCATCAAGGCTCAGATCAACCTCAAGGGTGAAGCAACGCAGGGTCACCCTGCCTGCTTCACTCGACAGAAGCAGGTGGGGTGTATGGAGCTTCCTTGCTCTGATGTCACACCTGGGCCCTTCCCAGGAATAGTAGTTGCCTGTTTATGAGTCAGGAGAGGCAGGTTTTGGATGGAACACAGGGGAAGAATGGGAAATCCCTTGGCAGAGTCATTACATTAAATACTCTTGTCTAATAAGTGCTTTTCTCACTTTAGTGTGAATTGAGAGTATATCAAAAATCCCCATAAGAGCTAATTACGCCTGATTTAGCATCGGTACAGGAGGAGGGGTGCCTGCTGGTTAATACCCAAGAAGGGAGAGGCATTATAGACCCCTGCTCTTTTATGCATGTCTGCATAGATTCAAATGGCTTTTCCTCCTGGTCTTTTCTTTCCTTTTCTTTTTTTAAAAAATCACAATGGGAAATAGATCCCTGCAGTGCAACCTCTTGATGAGTTACATTCTCAGAACAAATAGATAACAGATAACAGATAATCAGAGTTGGAAGGGACCTTATAGGTCATCTAGTCCAACCCCCCCACCCAAGTGGGAGGCCCGACACCATTTCTGACAAATGGCAGTCCAATCTCTTCTTGAAAGTCTCAAGTGATGGCGCTCCCACAACTTCCGAGGGCAACTTCTGTTCCATTGGTTGAATGTTCTCGCTATCAGAAAGTTTCTCCTTGTTTCCAGGTTAAATCTCCTCTTGTTCAGTTTCCATCCATTATTCCTTGTCTGGCCTACAGGTGCTTTAGAAAATAGCTTGACCCCCTTCCTCCTCTCTGGGGCGGCCCCTCAAATATTGGAAGACCTCTATCCTGTTTCCTCTGATCCTTCTCTTCACTGGACAAGTCAGGCCCAGTTCCTGCAACAATTCATTGTATGTTTTAGCCTCTAGTCCCCTTATCATCCTGGTTGCTCTTCTCTGCACTATAGAGTCTCAACATCTTTTTTATAATGTGGTGACCAAATCTGGATGCAGTACTCTAGGTGTGGTCTTACAAAGGCTTTATAGAGTGGTATGATCTTGATTGTATCCCTCTGTTAATGCAACTTAGGATTGCATTGGCTTTTTTGGCTGCTGCTGCACAATGCTGGCTCCTATTTAGCTGGTTGTCCTCTAAGACTCCAAGATCCTTCTCACAGTTACTGCTATTGAGCCTGGTACTTCTGGTTTCTCTTGCCTAAGTGTAGGACTTTACTTTTCTCTACATTTAATTTCATTTTATAAGATATGGCCCAGCGTTCTAGTCTGTCAAGGTCCATCTGGATCTTGAGCCTATCTTCTTGGGTGTTAGCTATTCCTGTCAGCTTAGTATCATCTGCAAATTTGGTAAGTTCCCCTTCTATTCCCTCATCTAAGTCATTAATGAAGATATTGAAGAGTCCTGGGCCTAAGACGGAACTTTGTGGCACCCCACTACTTACTTCCCTCCATGTAGACTTAGACCCATTAAGGACTACTCATTGAGTATGGTTTGCCAGCCAGTTGCAAGTGGTGGGGGTGCTATCTATTCCACTTTTTTCTTGCTTACTAAGAAGTAGGTTGTGGTCTACTTTGTCGAATGCCTTGCTGAAATCTAAATATATTATGTCCACAGAATTTTGCTGGTCTACTAATTTAGTCACTGTATTGAAGAATGAAATAAGATTGGTTTGGCATGATCTGTTCTTAACAAACCTGTGCTGACTGCTAGTTATTACTTTACTTGTTTCTAGATGTTGGCAGATCTGGGTTTTTTATTATCTTTTCCAGTATCTTTCTGGGTATTGATGTTAGGCTGATCAGTCTATAGTTTCCTGGGTCTGTTTTTTTTTCTTTTTTTGAAGATGGGAACCACATGAGCTCTTTTCCAGTCCTCTGGTACTTCCCCGGTGCTCCAGGATTTTTGAAAGTTATGGTGCAGTGGTTCTGAGATGACCTCTGCCAGCTCCTTTAAAACTCTGGGATGTAATTCATCAGGCCCAGGTGATTTGTTTTCATCAAGATCAGACAGGTATTCTCTTCCTATGTTTTTGCTTATTTTAACTTTTATTTCTGGTCTGTCTTTTACAGTTATGTTTTTGGTGGGTTGAGCTATAGTTTCTTTTTGTGTTAAGACAGATGCAAAGAATGAGTTAAGCAGTTCTGCTTTCTCTCTGTTGCCTGTTACTACCTTGCTGTCTTCTCTCTTTAGTGGACCGACTGTTTCCTTGATTTTTGTTCTTGTTATTTATATGTTGGAAGAAACTTTTTTAAATTATCTTTGACTTTTGTTGCAAGTTTTTGTTCATTCTGAGCCTTTGCTATCCTGACTTCATCTTTGCATAGTCTGGCTATCTGCTGATATTCTGCCTTAGTTGTATGTCTTTCTTTCCATTTTTTGTACTTGTCCTTTTTTTCTTTCAATTTGCCAGAGAGATCTTTGTGCAGCCATGCTGGTTTCTTCTTGGATTTCTTGTTTTTCTTTCTCAGTAGTATTGTGTTTGTCTGGGCTTCTATGATCATACTTTTCAGAGTTTCCCAAGATTCTTGAGTTGTTTTCCCCTGTAGGATTTTCATCCATGGAATCTTTCCCAAGTTCTCTCTGAGTTTATTGAAATCAGCTCTTTTAAAATCCAAGACTTTGGTGTCATTATGTTCTATTGCTTGTGTTTATGTTATGTTCTATTCTGGTATGACATGGTCACTCTCACCCAAGGTTTCTGCAGTTTCAACTCTCTCTATCACTTCTTCTCTGTTTGTAAGAATTAAGTCCAGTATGGCTGTCCCTCTAGTTTCACCCTCTACCTTTTGGACAGCAAAGTTGTCAGCTAGGTTGGTAAGAAACTTATTTGATTTCTCACTTGGTGCAGAATTAGTTGTCCAATTGATACCAGGATAATTGAAGTCTCCCATGACTATTGTGTGTTTCCTGCATATGTCTGTTAGTTGGCTGGCAAAAAGGACATCTATTTTTTCTGCTTGATTGGGTGGCCTATAATATACACCTATGGCCATGTCATTCTTTTTTTCTTTTATATTGACCCATATGCATTCTAGGAGGTTTTCATCTTTGGTTTCATGTATTTCTGTTGCAATATAGTGGTCCTTTACATACAGTGCAACTCCACCTCCTCTTTTATGGCGGTTTATTTTTTTATCTGAATAGTTTGTATCCTTCTACCAGTATGTTCCAGTCATGGGTTTCATCCCACCAAGTTTCTGTTATTCCAACTATATCTTATTTACCTTCATGTATTTGTAGTTCGAGTTCACCCTGCTTGTTCCCCAGACTTTGTGCATTTGCATATGGGCACTTGAGACCTTTATGTATGACACTGTGTTTCCTGTCTACATAACCTGTGTTATGTCTACATAACCTGCCTGCCTGCCCCTACTTTCTTGCCACCTGTTTGATTAGTGCACATGGTATGGCACTCACTATTAAATGCTTGGTTTTGGCTGGCATTAAGATTGATAATCTTACCTGCACAAACTTCTATTTTGCATGCACTGGTATCCTTATTAGTTTTAGATTGCTGGGGACATAAATGTTCTGAATCCATTAAAGGCTAGGTCCCACTGGCGGACGGACGCAAAACGTCTGTAAAGGACACAGAGGATGAGCAAAATTTCGGGGGTGGGTCCATCCGTTGTCATCCACTTCAAAAAGTGGTGAACATTTGCATAAACAGAATGGAAAAGAATGGAAAAGAACAGATGTGGGTAGTATGTAGCGGGAATGTTTAACGAATGTTCATTGGAAGCCTAGCGGATGGAAGCGGATGACACCTCTGAAGGGGATCCAGAGGAGAATTGTGAAGCAGACACATAGCGGATGAAGCAGATACATCACGTACGCCTAAAGGAAAGAAAGGGGATGCCGCGCGGATGTATATCGGATGCAAACGCATCCTTTCTCTTTCCGTGCTACTAACGATGTATAGACTTTCCATGTACCCTTTCTTTCCTTCCTCTTTCCATTTTCAGCTGCAGCGGATGTGAGTTGAGGGGATGCCCAGAGGATACAGAGAGGATACAGTGGATATTTAATGGATGATAACAGACATAGAACGTTTGTTGCTCATATGTCGCAGATTTACATCATACACGGCAGAAAGTTCATCCGTTCACAAAGTTTTGTGCAGCTCAAAACTTCTTGCGTGGATGAAATCACAGTGGACGGATGCTCGACGGATAGAGCGTATGAAACACGTATGCAATGAGTACACAACGGATGCATAGTGTTTTCCAACGGATGGCAAGCTTCTTTTAACGTTTTTTTAACTTTTTTAAAGCTTTGCATCCATAAGTGCAGTGGGACAGGGCTTTAATTCTCCATCCCCACTGTTCAGTTTAAATGTTTATCCAGGAAATCAGTTAATTTAATGCCAGGTAACTCAGTCCCTTTCTTTAATGGATGCAAACCATCTCTTTTGTACAGTTTTTCATTGGACCAGCTGCAGACATCATGACTAAAGCCCATGTCCCACTGCACCAACGGATGCAAAGAGGATGTAAAATGGACAAAAAAGCTTGCCATCCGTTGGAAAATGCGATGCATCCATTGTGTACTCACTGCGTATGTGTTTCATACACTCTATGTATCAAACATCCATCTACTGCTATTTCATCTGCTCAAAAAGTTTTGAGCTGTACAAAACTTTTTGAGCGGATGAACTTTCTGCCACGTACGATGTACATCCACGACACATATAGGCAACAAACATTCTACATCCATTGTCATCCGTTACACGTCCGCTGTATCCTCTCGGCATCCCCTGTGCATCCTCGCAACCCACATCCACTCCATTTTTTCAAAGTTTTCACCAACACTTTATTAAGTAAAAAAAATGAACCAAGTGTGTGAAGCAATAATAACTGTCTTAATAACTGTCTTAAGTAAACTGTATGACTTTATTAAAAAAGCAAAATGAACCAAATAAAGTGTCTTAAGCAAAGATAAAGTGAACAGGTAACAACTCAGTCTCTGGCACTATTCTCAGTCACTCTGAGGCATGTCCATGGTCTCAGCTATCAAGTGGCCAGTGACTGTGGAGGTGGCTGTGGCTGGAGTGCTGGTCTGAGGCACCATTAGGGTGCTTGGCCCTGAGAGTACAACAGAGGTTGGTGTATTCAGGAAGTTCTCAGAGAGCTGACTCAGTCCCATGAGGTTGAGAGGCCCTTCCTCAAGGACCTGGGATGTCAGGCACAATACTGATGACAGATTTTCTATTGAGAGGCTTGGCTGTGGGGTGGAGGAAGGAGGAGTGTAGTGGGGCTGTCTGGTCTGCAGCTGGGTGAGGTGAGGCATCTGTGGCATGCGATGTACCTACGCCTGGACTGGGAAGGGCTGCCTCTGCTGTGGGAACTCCTGGTACTCGTAAGCCTTGGTAGGTGATGGGCTGTTGAAAGCCATAGAAGGGCTGTGAGATTGCCTGGGGTGGAGGAGCAATCCTGGAGTGGGTCGGAGCAGGTTCAGCTGGGCCTGGAGGGTGGAGCAGCAGTGCTGTTATTTTCTCCTTCATCACCTGGTTACTGGGCCTCGGGGAGGTCCATGAGCGTCTGGCTCACGTACGTGATGAAGGGCTTGTGGTTCGAGGATGGTATGTCGTTGTGGACCAGCTGAGAGAGAAGATCTGTGCTGGTTTTGATTTTGTCCCTGATCTCCAAGAGGACAGTGTGGCTCTGGCCCTCCAGTTTGCCTCTCTGCCTGCTTTCTGTGGAGGTGGAGCTGTGGGTGGGTGTGGGTTGGTCTCTGGCTGCTGCTTCTTCTTGCTCCATTTGAGACAGGGGATCATCCACATCCTCTGGCATGGGGAGTGCAGCTGTTCAGGGGGGTCTCTGCCATGGGGCCCTCCAAAGTCACCTGCCTGGACACGGTAGCTGTCTCCTGGCTGGAAGAGGAGTGGCTGTCTGTGGGCTATCTGAGGGAGAGGGTTGACAGAGGGTCTGTTCCTCGGTGGCGGACCTCACCCTCCAGGAAGCTGCACCTGGCCATGACATAGGTCTCCCGGTCAGTTAGCTTGACAGCGGCCTGCCTGGATCTCTTCAGGTGCAGCTTGCCATACCAGGTGTGCATGTGCTTCCACCATCCAAGGAGTACATCTGCAGTGTAGCCCAGGCTCTCTGCCTTGTCTCTCCATGCTGCCTGCTTTTTCTTCATGTCGCGATAGAGTCTGTGGCCCTTTCTCCACAAGTACTCGTTCTCCCTCAGCCATTCGAGCACCTCCTCCTCATGGTCCTCGGAAATTGAGTACTGTTTCTCTCTCCCTTCTCCTTCCCTTGCCTCCCCTTTCCTTCCCTCCTTCCCTCTGGCAGGGGCTTCAGGGCCTTCAGCAGCAGGGGCTTCAGCTTTGAGGTCCTTGGGGCTGGTCCACCACAGCAGCAGCAGTAGCAGTAGCAGTAACAGCAGCACCAGCAGTAGCACTACCAGCAGCAGGAGAAGCACCACCAGCAGCAACACCAGCAGCAGCAGCAGCAGCAGCAGCAGCAGCAGCAAGAGAACCACCAGCAGCAGCAACACCTGCAGGAGAAGCACCAGCAGCACCAGCAGCAGGAGAAGCACCAGCAGCACCAGCAGCTCCAGCAGCACTAGCAGGAGAAGCACCAG
The DNA here is from genome assembly GCA_015471245.1 of Laticauda colubrina. Taxonomy (NCBI): domain Eukaryota; kingdom Metazoa; phylum Chordata; class Lepidosauria; order Squamata; family Elapidae; genus Laticauda; species Laticauda colubrina. The sequence goes on from BLBF01000058.1 coordinate 20,891,415, forward strand.
CAGCAGCAACACCACCACCACCACCACCACCAGCAGCAGCAGCAGGAGCAGCAGAAGCACCAGCAGCTTCAGAGTCAGTGCCAGGGGGTGGGATGGTGGTTCTGTCCTTCTTGCCAGGGCTGGCAGGAGTAGGCACAGGCTTCCTCTTCTTCCCTGACTGACGAACCATGGTGTTCTTTCAAGATGTCTCTGGCAGCAGGTCTTTCCTCTGAATGCTGACTGTTTGCGAGCTGCATCCTTTTATATCCACAGAGCTGGTGCAATTCATCCCTCTGCATGCGCAGTGAATGCTTTGCATCCGCTATGCATCTGCTACGCATCCGCTATGCATCCTATAGGCGTCCGTGATGCATCCGCATCATCCGCTATGCATCTGCTCCTTCCGCTACGCATCCGCTTCGCTATTCTCCCCTGGAAGCCCTTCAGATATGTCATCCACTTCCATCCGCTTCCATCCACTAGGCTTCCTACAAACATCCGCTTACCATCCTCACTACGTACTACCCCCGTCCGTTCCTTTCCGTTGTTTTCCGTTCTGTTTATGCAAATTTTCACCACTTTTGAGAGCAGATAACAACGGATGGAACCACCCCTGAAATTTTGCTTGTCCGCTGTGCCCTTTTTGCATACGTTTTGCATCCGTCGGCCAGTGTGACCTAGCCTTTAGAAAACCAAAGCCTTCCCTTTTACACCACTCCTTTAGCCACACATTAAACTGTGCTACATGCTGCCCTTTCCCTTTTTGTTCCTTGCATACTGGTAGAACCTCTGAAAAGATAAGCCTACAGCCCATATTCCTAAGTTCATACCCCAAACTCTGGAAGTCTTTCTGAACAGAAAGTACATCCTTCTGGGACAGATCATTTGTACCAAGATGTATAATAGCATCAACATCACAGTCCTTGCTGCCATTCTTGACTATCTTAAGAATAAGCTTTGCAGGCTTTGCATCTCTCTTGTATTTCTGCATGCAACTATTTTGAGTACAGCCAATGGTGTGAAAGGATCTGCTTTACTTCTGTTAGAAAATGGGTGGAATTTTGCATTCACGCATATTTAAGCCATCTTCTTTTATGATGTATGAAAAATACAGTAGGTGAGATATGCTGTTATCTTTACCTGAAGCTAAGCATGACATATTTTCTCTGAGAAAGAAAGATCATGCAGAGTGAGTACTGATATTGTCCTACCAATTGCTGCATAAGAGGACCCTGATCTCCTCAGAGAACCAGGCCTGGCCAGTTCATCTCCTTCCAGCTCCCTGCTACTCCTTACAGATTTCTCCAGAAATTTCTCTCTATACCTCTCCTGAGCTCAGTCCCAGGCCCTCCTTGCATCATGTCTGCCCATCCCCATCCCTTGCTCTATCCTTTGGTACTTTTCCCCAAAGCAAGTGTCCCTTCCCACATGTTGAAAATTAAGAAAAGCTAAAAAATGAAACCAGAGCAGAATGAAATGGATTCTCTCTCTCTCTCTCTCTCTCTCTCTCTCTCTCTCTCTCTCTCTC
>BLBF01000058.1:20908094-20941366 GCA_015471245.1 Laticauda colubrina
ACATAAGAATAAAGGCCAGTGTACTGACAAATGGACACAATTCAAAGCACACTGACAATGTCTCCCCGAATGGTGATGAAACACTGGCAAACAAACTGGAACTCAGACCAACAACAAGATCTAAATAGGATCACCAAGGTCCAAGGTCAGCCAGAGGGAGCAACAGAGTGGAGGAAACCCTTCTTTTCAGGGCCTGGTCTGTTCTCTGTCCAGACCAGCATGGAAAGCAGGGTGATAGAAGAGATCTCTTCTTCCCTCTTGTGTAAGCCTGCTGTCCTTGTGGCCCAGGGCTCCATCCAGTGAATGGCCAATCTTTGTGGACTTTGCACATCCCCTCTTGCTTCCTTTGCCACCCAGCTTTGATCCAGTGGCAACATTTGGCACTGGGGTAACCAACCCAGAAACAGCCCCTCTGCTTGTCACCCAGCTGGGCAACGCATGGGCTGTCATACTCCATGTACTCAGCTGCTCAGGCCACAGCTGAGGACTCCCTGTGAAGAAAATGGGTGGACAAATGGGTGCCTCTTTTGAAAAGCAGCCCATAGTGAAGCAGTCCACAGACAGCTCAGGCCTATGGAACTAAGAGCAGCCTCCTGTTTCAATATGAGCTCTCTGTCTTTCTGTCTCTCTGACTCCAAGGAATGTTTAATTGCTCGCCTGCTTGTATGATTTCACTCACCCAAGCCTATAAATCAGTCAAAAAAAGCAGAAAATAAAAATATAAAGTTCAGTCAGGCTTGAAATGCTCCAGAGGATTGGTGCCCCCTTACTCTTTTGAGTCCAGAGAGGAAATCAACCCCCAGAGCTGGAGGGAGAATTTGGGATCTGGTTCTTTCTGACAACTGGATCACAAAAGAACTCTGAAGGAGAACTTGCAAGGATGAAAACCAGATTTCTTTTGAACCAAGTAGGGAGATCTACCAATCTGCTGGCTGGCACTTCTTGGCACAGCTGTTGAAGCACAAGAGAGCACCATGAAATTGGATACCAATAGAGATTTTGTACATATAGTTATATCAGAAAGCATGCAAACTGGGGAAAGTTGAATACATCAACATTTATAGATAGACCTTTCCCTCCCTCCTCTGGGGCACCACACTTACTTTACCTTCTGGCTTCTTACTTTGCTTTTTTTCTCACAGGATCCAGGCAGGCAGAGACATGGGGCATGATTGCACAAAGTTGCTTCTCTCTGAAATGCCAGATTTGTTGTTTCAGGCCACCTGGTTGGCAGTATTGCCAAGAAGTGGGCCCTTCTTGGTTGGGTCCTATAATGAAAGCATCACCTAGATGGCTTCTCCATGGGGAAAGAAGAGGGAGCCTTCCCTGGATGTCTCTTTCTCGAACTTTCCTCTGCAGCAGCACCTTCCTGGTCTTAGCCACACAAGGACTTCTATCTGCAGGGGTCATGATCAGGGCCACCATCGTTCATGGTGAGTGATGGTGTGGGGTTGAGTTTGCCCCCCCCACCCAATGCTTCAGGCACAGAAAGATCCTTCACAGTTTTCAAGGACCATTTCAGTCATGGCTGCCAGTATCATGTCCCTGTCAGAATCTGATTCTGAGGGGGAGGCCGAGCAGCTGACAGGGAGTAGGAATGTGGGTCTGTTGGTTGTGATTAAAAACTGGGGAAGAGCACAGTCCAGTTGGGCAGAACAGGGGAGGGGTAGAGCAAGGCAGAGGGAATTCAGAGGAAGACCCAGGCCCACCTCCTCTTCATCCTAGGGCACACAAGGAGGAACAGAGAAGGGAGCAATGTGAGTTGCGTGGCTTATGGGGGAGGAAAGGACCCTGATTTCCTTCATTAGCTGCAGCTGGAAACACAGTGTTTAAAAAGGGAGTTTGTGCACAGCAACTTGTTGGAAATAAATTGTGTATTATCTTGTTTTGTTGAGGCTGATCTGGGTTCCTGGCATCTTCCCAACTGTGTGCGTTTTGCTGACCTTTGAAGTCTGCAATTCCTTATTCCTGTCCAGTTAATTGCTGCAGCGTGGTTTGTGTGGATTTTTATTTACAGTTTATATGTACTTTGTTTTCAGACTGAATTTCCTCCACTTAAAGACTATTTTGGGAGAATTTTTTTCTCCAGCCAAAGGTAACCTGGATATTGGGGGCGAAGTTGGAGATATTAAAGGGACTCTTCTTACTTATGTGACTGTATTGCCATTGTGCCATGCCCCTTTGGGTCCTCACAGCTAGGCTGCCCCAACACAAAACAACAGAAGATCAAAGCCAGGAATCAAACTCCAAAAGCAGCTTCCCTGTCAGCTCAAGGAGGCGAACAAAGGCTAGCCAAGCTCAGCCCAGGAAAATATACATCCCAGGAAACAGTGGCCTTTTTTCTTAGGCCTGGGCTTGGCCAGAAGCTCAAGAAAGGGCTCTGATCTATGACTCAGGGAGGACTCTGGAAAGCCTTGGGAGAAAGCCTTGGCCGGATTGGGGTTCTTTCATGGCCTGCCTTCTGCCAAAGCTCCTGCCCTGATGATCCTGAAAACGTCCACATGGAGGGTGGTTGGCAGCTATAGTGGACCATGTAAATGTGGGTAGTTCAAGAGGCAGAGGGAGCTCTGATTGGCCCTTTCTCTCAGTTATCCTCATTTTGAGTGATTTTCCCCAGCCATCAAGAGCAATTGTGCCAGTTATGCAAAATCAACATGAAGCATTTATTTACAGCCCCATATCAATAAAACTCAAGTACAGCTTTTAAAATAGAGGAAAACCCCCCCACCAACCTGAAATAATTAATAATGAAAAGAGGTCGAAAACTGGCTTCTGCAAATCACAGCCATTACTAAAAACTTGGCAAACCATTTAATAGTTGTCCAGGTTGGTTCTTGCAGAAGGACAATTATAATTTCTTGATCAGCGAGAAGAGACAAGTAAAATTTTGATAATCAATTTTATGAGTGCTAAATGCCATCTTGCATAATAAAATATCCAGCATAACAATGCATGGATTACCAATGTAGCCTCTGTATCTGAGAAATAATACATGCATGATTATTACATGGGAGAGTTGTGTGTGTTTGTCTAGTCTTCTATAATGGGAATGCCCCAATTTGAGCCACAGTGGGAAAAATATTTAATATATAGGAAACTACACAGGCAGGTAAGAATAATCCATAGATAATCTGCACCAGGTGGAGTGAAAGACCACAATGTGCCAGATCAGAATCAATTTTTTTCCTCAGGAATGAGGAAGGTGAGCTGAACCAAAGACTCAGCCCAGAGGGCTGTTTCAGCCAGAATCCAAGATGGCAAAGCCTCAGACAGGCCCAGAAGGACCCCACAAGCTCTAGCCAAAGGAGAACTTTGGAAGGGGAGCAAGAGATCCCAAAAGGTGCCTCAGACTGAGCCATGGCTTGCTTCCTAGGAAAGAATGACCCTTGACTCTATAGGTGTTAGAGAAAAGGTACAGTAAGAGCATCTGTCTAAATGCAAAGTTGGACAGCAAAAAGCTCAAAATGAAGTTCAGGACAAACTTCTCTTCTCTTCCTGCTTTTCCCTAGTCTAACTGTAGCATTTTCCCTCACAGTGATGGCCATGGACATAATTTGGATGATCCACCATCAGCTGTGCTGGGTGTGCATTTCATTAACCCTTTCATGCCTGACTGAGGAGAAGGGCATTAAAAGGAACTTGTGGGCTTGCTCACCTTTTGAATGCAAAGGCTCACTGCCCTTAAGGCATTATGGGATGTGCACACATGTACACCCACACCCACCTACACACCCGGACCTTGCTGATTTCTTCGGGCAGGCAGATAGGAAAAACTAACCAACTAGAAAAGTTCATTCCTCTGGTCTTGTTCTTCCCTTAAGTGCCCGAAGAGCTTTCTGCTATTACCTCCACAAGTTTCCCCTCCCCTTCACCTGGAACTCCCTGATGCTAGAACTGGGAGATGCTCCTGTCTTGGCCTTACCCAAAGAAGGTGATGTTTGGTGGGAACCAAGAAAACAATAGCGCTAACGCTAGCACTTAGACTTATATACCACTTCACAATCCTTTTTATAGCCCTCTCTAAGCAGTTTACAGTGTCAACCTTTTGCCCCCAACAATCTGGGTCCTTGTTTTACTGATCTCAGAAGGATGGAAGGCTGAGTCAGCCTTGAGCCAGTCAGGATTGAACTGCTGACAGTGAGCAATGAGTTAGCATTGCAGAACTGCATTCTAACCACTGTGCCACCACAGCAGCTGTGACTTTGGTGATGCATCACAGAGAGAGGGCTGTCAGAGTCTCCCTGATATGAAGAGGGCAGATCAGAGGATTCCTGTTCTGAAAAAGGGGGCAGACCCAAGCCCTCACTCACCTTTCCAACTTGCCTTCTCTGCTTCTGCTCAGGGCGGGAAGAGACAGTCCTGGAAATGCCAGCTTCATGCTCATCAGCTTTTGTCAAGCAATTCACCAGCCTCCCTCTTTATTTTCTTGTCCATGTTATTGTTCTGACCCAAACTTTGTTCCTAGAAACAAGTAAAGTAATAACTAGCAGTCAGCACAGGTTTGTTAAGAACAGATCATGCCAAACCAATCTTATTTCATTCTTCAACCCAGTGACTAAATTAGTAGACCAGCAAAATTCTGTGGACATAATATATTTAGATTTCAGCAAGGCATTCGACAAAGTAGACCACAACCTACTTCTTAGTAAGCTAGAAAAAAGTGGAACAGATAGCACCACCACCACTTGCAACTGGCTGGCAAACCATATTCAATGAGTAGACCTTAATGGGTCTAAGTCTACATGGAGGAAAGTAAGCAGTGGGGTGCCACAAAGTTCCGTCTTAGTCCCAGGACTCTTCAATATCTTCATTAACGACTTAAGCCCATGTCACACTGAACCAACGGATGCAAAGAGGATGTAAAATGGACAAAAAACCTTGCCATCCGTTCGAAAACGCGATGTACTCACTGCCTCCGTTTGGCTTCCTCTCTATCCATCCAGCATCTGTTTATTGATGTTTCATCCGCTCAGAAAGTTTTGGGCTGCCTAAAACTTTTGTGCGGAAAATGAATCCACTTCGTCCATTCTGCATCCGCTACGCATCCGCTACGCATCCGCTACACATCTGTTTTGCATCCGTTATGCATCCGCTATATCCGCTAGGCATCTGCTGCGCATCCGCAGAACTTCATCCGCCCGGATGCAGGGAGGAAGCGGAACGGATGCAGAACGGATGCAGAACGGATGCCTAGCAGATGCAGCACGGAAACAAAGCATTTAAAATGGAAAAAATGTCCGCAGAGGGGACCTATCTCGGATATTAAGGATGTCTAGAGGATGCCTAGAGGATGCCTAGAGGATGCCTAGAGGATGCCTAGAGGATGCCTAGCGGAAAACCTATACTGCCTATAAAAAGGGGGAGCAACTTGCCTGCATCTCACTTTCAGAACAGCAGCCCAGCGGTGCAGACCTCTGCAGCCTTCATCTGGCTCTTCCTCTTCCACAGCATCCAGTCATGTCAACCATGGATCGTAACACAGTCCTTTTGGCAGCCACCATCCTTCTGCAACAGTGCGAAGCCATCTACAGGCTCTGTGAACTCTACTACGGGAAGAAAAGGAGGCGTCCAAGAAGCATCTGGGTCCGAAGATGGATCACCAGAAGAGCAGAGTACGGACTGTACAACAAGCTGATGGTGGAGCTCAGGAACGAAGACACTCGGGCATTCCAGAACTTCATGAGGATGCCTCCAGCCATGTTTGACGAAGTTGTGCAGCGCCTGACACCCAGGTTGACCAAAGCAAACACCAACTTCCAGCCCAGCCTGGAACCTGGGCACAAGGTGGCACTCATTCTGTGCCACCTGGCCTCAGGGACCACGTGCTCCTGCATGCAGTACGGCTGGAGGGTGCCACACAACACCATCAGCATTGTGGTCAGAGAAGTGGTGCAGGCCATCATCGAAGAATACCTGGAGGAGCTCCTCCAGTGCCCCTCCACTGAAGAAGGATGGAAGAAAGTTGCAGAGCAGTGGTATCAGAGGTGGAACTTCCCACACACTGTTGGAGTCATTGATGGCAAGCATGTGGCCTGCAAAGCGCCAGCCAAGTCGGGTCCACTTATTTCAACTCCAAGGGCTTCTTCAGCATCATCCTCTTCGCCATGGTCGATGCTGACTACAAGTTCATGTACATCGATGCTTCAGGCAACGGGTCATCTTCAGATGTCCAGGTATACAATGCCAGTGACCTCAAGGAGGGGCTGTAAGGCAACCTCATTGTGGGCTTCCCAGATCCAGAACCCTGCCCAATGACACGAAAGATGTGCCCTACTTCATCGTGGGGGATGACGCCTTCTCCCTCACAACCTACGTCATGAAGCCCTACACCTCCAGACTCCTCACCCGTGAAGAGAGGATCTTCAACTACAGGCTGTCCAGGGCAAGGCGGGTGGTGAAGAATGCCTTTGGCATCCTGGCCAACAGGTTCCAGGTACTTCTCACCACCATGCAGCATCACCCAGAGACCGTGAGGAACATCATGGAAGCTTGCTGCATCCTGCACAATCTCATGTGCACCAACTACCCAGTGTTGCAGAACAGGCTCGTGGACTGCCAACAAGGCAATGGGGACATGGAGCCTCGGGAATGGAGGCAAGGGCGAAACCTGATAGATACTGTGGATGTGCAAGGCCCCAACAGAGCCTCACATGAAGCGGAGAAGCAGCGCAACCTCCTGAGACAATGGTGCAACTCCCGAGCTGGAGCAGTGGAGTGGCAAGACAGGATGGTAGATGCTTAATGGATGCTTCCTTCAGCCTGTCTCATCACACGGATGAGATTGGGCCATGTATGTTTGGTTGGCCTACAATGAACAGGGCGTTTAATAAAGAGTTGTGTTTGTGATGACATGTGTGGATAATTATTACATTGTTATTGATAATAAAGGGCCATAGGTGTGGCACCTGGGAGGGTGGACCATACAGTCCCACTATGCTTGCACTGGAGGTTTATCTATCCCACAGCTATTACCCATCCCACAGCTATCTCAACCCATCCCACAGCTATCTTAACCCATCCCACAAGCATGCAAAGGCTTAAACCATTTCTAAAAGTTTCCAGCAAGACTTTATTAAAAAAAAGAAATGAAGCAAGTGTGTGAATCAAAAATAGACTTTATTAACAACAAGCTATAAGACAAAAATGAGTCTCTCGCACTCCTCTTGGTCACTCAGTCTCAGGGGTGAAGGGTGCAGGTGCTGTGGAGGTGGCTGGTGCTGGAGTGCTTGTCATCAGCTCCTCCAGAAGCAGAAGCAGAAGAAGCCCCAGCCCCAGAAGAGCGAGCCTGTGCTGCAGAAGCCCCAGCAGAACCAGTGAGGGCCAGGGGGCGGGATGGTAGCCCTGTCCCTCTTGCCAGGGCTGCCAGCAGATGGCTGAGGCTTGCTGTGCTTTCGCATGGTTGTGGGGTTGCTGGCTGGCAGGGAGGCTGGCAGGAACCAAGGCTGGCAGGAAGGCTGGCAGGGAGGCTGGCAGGCAGACATGCAGGCAGGACAGGCAAGGCAGTCGATGTGTCTGGAAGCAGGTCTTTCCTCTGAATGGCGACCTGCTTCCGAGCTGCTTCTGTTATATCCGCAGGGCTGAGCAATGCATCCTCCCCGCATACGCAATTAATGCCAGGCATCCATTAGGTTTCCGCTGTGCATCTGCTAGGCTTCCGCTCTGCATCCACTTCATCCGCTGTGCATCCACTATGCATCCGCACTTTCCGTTCCGCTTCCGCTTTGCTGAGGCCCCCCAGAAGCCCTGCGGATGTGCCATCCACTCCCATCTGCTCCCATCCGCTTCCATCCGCTGGGCTTCCATTTCGCATCCACTTTGCATCCGCCCTGCGTCCTCCCCGCATCTGTGTTATCCGCTCCGGTTATGCAAATTTTGGCCCCTTTTGAGAGCAGATAATAATGGATGGAACATTTTGCTCGTCCGCTGTGTCCTTTTTGCATCCGTTGGCCAGTGTGACATGGGCTTTAGATGAGGGAATAGAAGGGGAATTTACCAAATTTGCAGATGATACTAAGCTGGCAGGAAGATAGGCTCAAGATCCCAAGAAGATAGGCTCAAGATCCAGATGGATCTTGACAAACTAGATCACTGTGCCTTATCTAACAAAATGAAATTAAATGTAGAGAAAAGTAAAGTCCTACACTTAGGCAAGAAAAACCAAAAGTACACAAATAGACTGGGTGAAACCAAACTCAATAGCAGTAACTGTGAGAGGGATTTTGGAGTCTTAGTGGACAACCAGCTAAATAGGAGCCAACAGTGTGCAGCAGCAGCCAAAAAAAGCTAATGCAATCCTACATTGTATTAACAGAGGGATACAATCAAGATCAAGGGAAGTACTAATTCCACTCTATAAAGCCTTAGTAAGACCACACCTAGAGTACTGCATCCAGATTTGGTCACCACATTATAAAAAAGATGTTGAGACTCTATAGTGCAGAGAAGAGCAACCAGGATGATTAGTGGACTAGAGGCTAAAACATACAACAAACGGTTGCAGAAACTGGGCTTGTCTTGTTTAGTGAAGAGAAGGACCAGGGGAGACATGATAGCGGCCTTCCAATATTTGAGGGGCTGCCACAGAGAGGAGGAAGGGGGTCAAGCTATTTTCTAAAGCACGTGTAGGCCAGACAAGGAATAATGGATGGAAACTTAACAAGGGGAGATATAACCTGGAAACAAGGAAAAACTTTCTGACAGTGAGAACAATCAACCAATGGAACAGAAGTTGCTCTCAGAAGTTGTGGGAGCTCCATCACTTGAGACTTTCAAGAAGAGATTGGACTGCCATTTGTCAGAAATGTTGTAGCGTCTCCCGCTTGGATGGGGGGTTGGACTAGTTGACCTACAAGGTCCCTTCCAACTCTGATTATCTGTAATAATCTGAAACAAACACCAAGCAGAAGTAGAAACAAAACCTTTTAATGCTTCTCTGTAAATTCTGTTCATTTACAGTTAAAATGATATTAAAACTAATTGTCTCTGATAAGAATGAGCCTTGCCAAGGTTGTGCAAGGCTGCCAAAAGCACTAGATTAAGTTGCCAGGAAATATTCAAAAAAAAAAAAAGTCTTCAAACACAAACCAAGATAGTCTGAACTTCCACAAGGCTTGAAGTGCAAGAACTTCTTTGCTTCCTGCAAGGAATACCAGTCTCTCAGGCTGGCTTTTATCCTTTAAGGGAGGGACCATCACCTTGCAGCCTTACTCCTGAGTCTCCCATGCTGTTGCAGCTGCTCTTTCCTTCAAGCAATCCTGCATGCACACTCACTGGGCACAGGCTCCTCGGGGACTTCTTCCTCACTGCTGCCAGCCTCCACCATCTCCAAAGTCAGCACTCCACTCCCTGATAGTCCTGGCCCCAACCCTGCCTTACATGCAGATCCCTCATCTGAGTCCTCGCTCTCTGAGACCTCAGCTGTCCACACCTGCTGCCAGCGAACCGCAACAGTTATGGTTTTGAAAGGGTGAGGGCAGAGGCAGCTGCCACTCCTAAGCCTTGAGAGGCAACCCTGGTTTTTCAAGGAGACAGGAACCCTAAAAGGGAGACAGGAGTGAAGCCAAGAGAGAAGGTCCTACTGGTGCCCAGCATCATTGGCACAGCCCTAAGGGTCTTGCCCAGCTCACTGCAGGGTTGCCCAAGAAAGGACCATCTTTCTGAGCATGGTTTCTGCCAACTGTTCTCACCCATGACCCCCTTGCTAAGGAGAAGCACAGCTGAAACCTATTTCCAGTTGCCAGGTGCAGAGACTCTGTGTGTGTGTGTGTGTGTGTGTGTTGGGGGGGGGGGAGCTGAGCACTGCTCCTAAATCTATTCCATTTCCCTATTGACCTTCCCACCCCAGTTTTATGTTGTCCTTCCTTATGAGCTAGCAGACTCTTTGCTTCTTCTGTTATTCTTCAACTGGAAAAAGAGTTGAGGGCCAGCCCTGAGCAATCTTGGTTCTGGATCGTCAGGTCCTCTGGAGAAGGGGAGGGGAGAATAAGGGGTAGCTCTGTGGTGTCTCCGACCTCTTGCCAATGTCAAGGTAATGTTGGTGGGAAAGGGGGCTGGGAGGAACCACATCTTCCATCTGTGCCCAAGGTCTGAGGGGACCTCTGTCCTGAGGGACCCTGCAGCTGCCCTGATGGCCCCACCTTAGAGCTCTCCCTGCTTAAAGGAAAGAGCTGTATGGGGAGAGCACGACTAGGGAGGGGTGGTATCAGCCTTGGATCCATCTTGATTCAGACTCTGGGCTGCCACAGTGGGGGATGGGCAAGCTGTGGGAACCGGAGAGTAGCGAAGGGAGTACAGCCACAGCAATATTCTTTTGTGAGAGATAAGGACAAGTTGCTTGAACTTGGAGAGGAGTGACTGGAATGTGGCAGCAGCTGAGACACAAGGTTGATTGGCTCATGTGACCTGGGAGTAACTAAGTGTGAGCTTTAGTGTGAAGGGGGGGAAACATGGGAATTCAGATTTGGGTTTTCCCCAGATGTGCCAACATGACCACTGTAATAGATTTCTTACTTTGCCTTGGGAGTTTTGAACTGCCTGGAGAGTTTACTTGGAACGCTGACACCATTTCGTCTCTCAGCAGTGTGCCAGTCTGTCAGAAGTTAGGAAGGGGAGGTCAGTGGGCACCAGGCCGGCTTCCGTCCCCCATGAAGGCACAGGCCAGATGGAGTTTGGGGTCCCCTCTGTCTGTTAGGACTTGCCACTTCCTGCTTATCTCCGTTTCCTTTATTACTTTTAATGTATCCCTCCTGTATTCGTTCATTCTAGGAGCTGTTCTGGAAATGGGACACCTGCTTCTAAATCAAATATAAAATAAAATAATAAAATGTTGGGTGTTTATTTATTTTTTTGCTTGTTTTGGAAGTCTAAAAAAGAGCAAATGGCATCCCTTGACCCAGGGCAACAGTCACAACTAGCTTGGTGATCTCGTGACCACAGAGCCAACACAGATCCCATTCCTTGCCTGCAGCTCCAAACTCTCTTTCAAGGCTTGGCTGAGTCCTTAAGAGGCTCCCTTTCTTTTTTTCTGGCAGGGCAACCTGGCAACTATGTTCAGCAGCCCAAAGATACCAGCTGTTCATTTCTTTTCCACTGTAGCTTCTCTCTTTCCTCCTCCTCCATGGGCTGCCCAGAAGTCAACAAGGACACAGGGAATAAAGGGCCTGTCACATAGGCCGACGGATGCAAAAAGTATGTAAAAAGGACACAGCGGACAAGAAAATTTTCCATCTGTTGTTATCCGCTCTCAAAAGTGCCCCAAATTTGCATAAAGAGAATGGACAACAACAGAAAGGAACGGACGGGGGGAGGACATAGCCAGGATGTTAAGCGGATGCTCCACTGAAGCCTAGTGGATGGAAGCGGATGGAAGCAGATGGCACATCCGCAGGGCTTCCGGGGGAGAATAGCGAAGCAGACATGCAGTGGAAGGAGCGGATGCTGAGCGGATGAAGCGGATGCATCACGGACACCTAGCGGATGCCTAGCGGATGCAAAGCGTTCACTGCGCATGCGGGGAGGATGTATTGTGTCAGCCCTGTGGATATAAAAGGATGCAGCTCGCAAGCAGGTCACCATTCAGAGGAAAGACCTGCTACTAGACACATCTCCAGCCAACAACCATGGAGAAGAAGAGGAAGCCTCTGCCATCTGCTGCCAGCCCTGGCAAGAAGGACAGGGCCACCATCCCATCCCCTGGCTCTGACTCTGCTTCTTCTGGGGCTTCTGCTGCTCGGGCTGACTCTGCTGGTGCTGGAGCTTCTGCTAGTGCTGCTCCTGGTGCTGGGGCTTCTGCGGGTGCTTACTCTGCTGGCGCTGCTCCTGGTGCTGGTGCTTTTGCTGGTGCTTACTCTGCTGGTGCTGCTGCTGCTGCTGCTGGTGCTTCTGCTGGTGCTTACTCTGCTGGTGCTGCTCCTGGTCCTGCTGGTGCTGCTGGTGGTTACTCTGCCGCTGCTGATCCTGGTGCTGCTGGTGCTGCTGGTCCTGCTGGTGCTGTTGGTGCTGCTGGTGCTGCTGGTGCTGCTGGTGCTGCTGGTGCTGCTGGTGCTGCTGGTGCTGCTGGTCCTGCTTTTGCTGCGCTGTTGTTGTTGCTGCTGTTGTTGTTGCTGCTGCTGCTGGTTGTAGTGTGGTGGAGCAGCCCCTAGAACCTCAAAGCCCCTCTGATGAGGGCCCAGAAGGCCCTGCCAGAGGAAGGAAGAGATAGGGAGAGGAGGCAATACTCCATCGAAGAGGAACATGAGGATGAGGTGCTTAAATGGCTGAGGGAGAAGGAGTACCTATGGCGGAAGGGACACAGGCTCTATCGAGACACGAAAAGGAAGCAGGCTGCTTGGAGAGAGAACGCTGAGAGCCTGGGCTACACTTCGGAGGTCCTTCTTGGGTGGTGGAAGCACATGCACACCTGGTACGGGAAGCTGAACCTCAAGAAGTCTGGCCAGGCCGCGGTCAGGCTCACTGACTGGAGACCTATGTGATGGCCAAGTGCAGCTTCTTGGAGGGTGAGATCTGCCACTGAGGAGCAGCTGCTCTGTCTACCCTCTCTCTCAGGCAGCCAACAGAGAGCCAGTCCTCTTCTGGCCAAAAGTCAGCTCCTGTGTCCAGGCAGGTATCTGTGGAGCGTCCCACGACTGAGACCCCCCCGACAGCTACACTCCCTGTGTCGGAGCGCGTGGAGGACCCCCTGACGCAGTGGGAGCAAGGAGAGGGCACTTCCACCAGAGACCAACCCACCCCCACCTCCAGCTCCACCTCCACAGAAAGCAGGCAGAGAGGCAGACTGGAGGGGAAGAGCCACACTGTCCTGCTGGAGATCAGGGACACCATCAAAGCAACATAGATCTCCTCTCTCAGCTGGTACTTGCTCAAACTGCAAGCCCTTCCTCACCTACGTCAACCAGACCCTCATGGACATGTCCGAATTACAGAACCAGGTGATAAAGGACAGGATCACCGGTCTTCTGCACCACCCTCCAGGCCCAGCTGAATCTGCTCCGACCCAGTCCAGGTCTGCTCCTCCACCCCAGGTGATGTCACAGCCCTTCCAAGGCTTTCCACAGGCCCTCACCTACCAAGACTATGGCTACCAGGAGTTCCAGCAGCACAGGCAGCCCTTCCCAGTCCAGGCACAGGTTCATCGCACGCCACCGGTGCCACCGATGCCACTGATGCCACCGATGCCACCCACGGCACAGATGCCACCCACGCCTCACCTCGCTCAACTGCAGACCAGACAGCCCCACTACACTCCTCTTTCCTCCACCCCAGAGCCAAACCCGGCCTCAGAACATCTGTCATTGGTCTTGGGACTGACACCCCATGTCATGGAGGAAGGGGCTCTCAACATCACGGGACTGAGCCAGCTCTCTGAGAGCTTCCTCCACACACCATCCCCTGTTGCCAGGCACCCCAATGGCACCTCAGAACAGCACTCAAGCAGCAGCCACCTCCACAGCACCTGGACCCTTCACCCCTGAGACTATGGGCACACCTCAGAGTGACTGAGAAGAGTGCCAGAGACTGGGTTGCTACCTGTTGACTTTATCTTTGCTTGGGACACTTTACCTGGGTCATTTTGCTTTTACAGTTTGTTATTTATAAAGTTTATCTTTGCTTCACACACTTGGTTCAGTTCTTTTAGTCAATAAATTCTTGGTGGAAACTTTTAGAAATGGTTTAAGCCTTTGCATGCTTGTGGGATGGGTAAGGATAGCTTTGGGATGGGTTAAGATAGCTGTGGGATGGGCAGGGATACCTGTGGAATGGGTAATAGCTGTGGGATGGGTAAGGATACCAGTGGGATGGGTTAGGATAGCAGTGGGATAGATAAACCTCCAGTGCAAGCATAGTGGGACTGTATGGTCCACCCTCCCAGGTGCCACACCTATGGCCATTTATTATCAATAACAATGTAATCATTCATCCACACATTTCAACATAAACACAACTCTTTATTAAATGCCCTGTTCATTGTAGGCCCACCCAACATGCATGGCCCAATCTCATCAGTGTGATGAGACAGGCTGAAGGAAGCATCCATTAAGCATCTACCATCCTGTCTTGCCACTCCACTGCTCCAGCTGGGGAGTTGCACCATTGTTTCAGGAGGTTGCGCTGCTTCTTCCCTTCACGTGAAACTTTGTTGGGGCCTTGCACATCCACAGTATCTATCAGGTTTCGCCCTTCCTCCATTCCCCAGGCTCCATGTCCCCATTTCCTTGTTGGAGGTCCACGAGCCTGTTCTGCAACACTGGGTAGTTGGTGCGCATGAGATTGTGCAGGATGCAGCAAGCTTCCATGATGTTCCTCATGGTCTCTGGGTGATGCTGCATGGTGGTGAGAAGTACCTGGAACCTGTTGGCCAGGATGCCAAAGGCGTTCTCCACCACCCGCCTTGCCCTGGACAGCCTGTAATTGAAGATCCTCTCTTCACGGGTGAGGCATCTGGAGGTATAGGGCTTCATGAGGTTGGTTGTGAGGGAGAAGGCGTCATCCCCCACGATGAAGTAGGGCACATCTTTCGTGTCATTGGGCAGGGTTCTGGATCTGGGAAGGCCACGATGAGGTTGCGTTCCAGCCCCTCCTTGAGGTGACTGGCATTGTATACCTGGACATCTGAAGATGACCCGTTGCCTGAAGCATCGATGTACATGAACTTGTAGTCAGCATCGACCATGGCGAAGAGGATGATGCTGAAGAAGCCCTTGTAGTTGAAATAAGTGGACCCCGACTTGGCTGGCTCTTTGCAGGCCACATGCTTGCCATCGATGGCTCCAACGGTGTGTGAGAAGTTCCACCTCTGATACCACTGCTCTGCAACTTTCTTCCATCCTTCTTCAGTGGAGGGGCACTGGAGGAGCTCCTCCATGTATTATTCGATTATGGTCTGCACCACTTCTCTGACCACAATGCTGATGGTGTTGTGTGGCACCCTCCAGCCGTAATGCATGCTCCTGTACATGGTCCCTGAGGCCAGGTGGCACAGAGTGAGTGCCACCTTGAGCCCAGGTTCCAGGCTGGGCTGGAAGTTGGTGTTTGCTTTGGTCAACCTGGGTGTCAGGCGCTGCACAACTTCGTCAAACATGGCTGGAGGCATCCTTATGAAGTTCTGGAATGCCCGAGTGTCTTCGTTCCTGAGCTCCACCATAAGCTTGTTGTACAGTCTGTACTCTGCTCTTCTGGTGATCTATCTTCGGACCCAGATGCTTCTTGGCCGCCTCCTTTTCTTCCCGTAGTAGAGTTCACAGAGCCTGTAGATGGCTTCGCACTGTTGCAGAAGCATGGTGGCTGCCAAAAGGACTTTGTTACGATCCACGGTGGACATGACTGGATGCTGTGGAAGAGGAAGAGTCAGATGAAGGCTGCAGACGTCTGCACAGCTGGGCTGCTGGTCTGAAAGTGAGATCCAGGTGATTTCTCCCCCTTTTTATAGGCAGTATAGGTTTTCCCCTATGTGTCCCTTTGCATCCTCTAGGCATCCTCTAGACATCCTTAATATCTGAGATAGGTCCCCCCTGTGAACGTTTTTTCCATTTTAAATGCTTTGTTTCCATGCTGCATCCACTAGGCATCCGTTCTGCATCCGTTCTGTGTCCGTTCCGCTTCCTCTCTGCTTCATTTTACCGCTGGAGCGGATGGAGTTGCGCGGATGCGCAGCGGATGTCTAGCGGATATAGCGAATGCGTAACGGATGCAGAACGGACGCCTAGCTGATTCCTAGCGGATGCAGAACAGACGCATTTGATACATTTTCCGCTGAAAACTTTCTGAGTGGATGAAACGTCAATAAACGGATGCTGGACAGATAGTGAGGAAGGAAAATGGAGGCAGTGAGTACAGAACGGATGCATCGCGTTAATCAACGGATGACAAGTGTTTTTCTCCATTTTACATCCTCTTTCCATCCATTGGTACAGTGTGAAAGGGGCTTTAGGAGGCACCTGGAGAGGGATCACTGACTCTGGGATTTTTCAAAGAACAATTGCAGTTCAATACCATCTAGTAACAATCAATTAGTTTTCAATTACTCATTTTAGGAGGACTGATTAACCTTGTTACATCCCATGCTGGACTTACTAGCATTTCTTTTATTGGGTTTCTGATAATTGTGTGATTGCAACTTGCTCTACAAGACACCAGCCTCGGCTTAGGTAGTTGTGAGCACCCCAAAGTTGTCCATGCAAGTTTGGACTTCAGCTGCTGTGTTATTTCCGAGTACAGTGCAGGATGCGGACTTTTCATTTTAAGTTCTTTCATGGCTTTTAGGACCTGGAGATCTTTGCAGCTGCCTTCTCAGGGGGCTCTCTGTCCATCCTGTGAGGTCCAGGAGAAAAGTCTTGCTGGGAAGGGCATCTGCAAGGAGCCCAAAGTCCAGTCTTCCCAGCCGTAGCCTCTTCTGGGGAATAGCTTGTTCAGCCTCCCTGTTGTGCCATTGAAGAGCGATAAAGAGCGAGAACAGGCAATGAAAGCAACATGACTCAAACTCATCATGACCTAGACCAACATCTGTTTTCCTGAGCCGAATAGCTGAGCAACTGATCTTTGAGAGAACATCTGGGACACTGAGCTGCTTGGGCTCTTCCAAGATGATGTGCTTGGGTCCATTTTTCTGAAATATTTTTTTTAACCATTGAAAATAGCCCAGAACCCACAGTGTAGATATTTCAGTAAATAAATTTGCCAAGGATCTTTTAATTATAAACTACCATGAACATTTTCAATGTTATAGTGTATATATTTTGTTAACTGGTGAGAGCTGAATGGCAGCATCATGCAAATGGAATAAATGATGAAATAATTTCTTTCTTCCTAACGTGGGATGAAATATAAGACAGAAAAGGATTCTGTTCCAAGCTACTCCAGAAGAACTCTCAAATCGTTTGCACTTTGCTCTGTGTCTAAACCTCAAAATATTTTGTGGAAAGGATGTTAATTTGCTCATTCGTCTCCAACTTTGCAAATGGCAGGAGCACAGCAGGTGGAACACTGATCCAGAGGCCCTTAAAGACATTGTGACCGCTTATCCTAAAACCTTGGGAAATTTCTCCATTACATTCAAGGGGACAGGACCACCTTGCTTTCCATATTTTAGAATGGAATGGAATGGAATGGAATGGAGTAGAATAGAATAGAATAGAATAGAATAGAATAGAATAGAATAGAATAGAATAGAATAGAATAGAATAGAATAGAAGGGACCTTGAAGGTCTTGTAGTCCAGCCCCCCAGTCAAGCAAGAGAACCTATACCATTTCAGACAAGTGACTGTCCAGTCTCTTTTTAAAAACCTCACCTCCAGTGATGGAGTGCCCATGATTTCTGAAAGCAAGCTGTTCCACTGTGTTAAGCCTGGGTTCCCCAACCAGGGTTAGGTAGACAAGCTAAACAGAATGTGCAGCGTTAGTCAGATAGGCACACAGATAAATGAGTGAGCTAAGCTTGTATGTTTATTAACATACAGTAA
The DNA here is from genome assembly GCA_015471245.1 of Laticauda colubrina. Lineage (NCBI taxonomy): Eukaryota > Metazoa > Chordata > Lepidosauria > Squamata > Elapidae > Laticauda > Laticauda colubrina. The sequence goes on from BLBF01000058.1 coordinate 20,925,549, forward strand.
AAATAACAGATACGCTTGTGCTATCAAGAATATATTTTATTCCAGTATAAGTTTATGGCATAGTCAAATAACAGTCCAATATTCATTTACCATGTAGTCAGTCCATTCAGGGGTATTCATTTAGCAAAGTCCATGTAGAATATCCTATGTCAGTTCACGTACAAAATCAGTCCTTTGTTCTCTCTCCCGTTCGAGCAATGCAGTCTTGATTCCAAGCAGTAATCAGGGATCATCAAAGCCAGAGTAAGCAAGCTGTAGACTTGCTACTTTTATAGTGTTTTCATAACCACTCCCACAATTGCTATTTCACAGTTAAAGCTGCATACACTCTAACATACACTAACTATGATTCATAGTTATTATTTCACCTAAACCAGTTAGGGTAAACAATGTTATCCCTAACACACTGGTTAATTGATTTTCATTGAAAATCATTCCACCCATCCATCCATCCACCCAGTTATTCAGATTGTTTGATCTTCACATAATTCCTGACTGGCGGCACATTAAAGGTACCTCAGATTTGCTACAGCCCACCTTCATCATTTGGAGAAAGTAAAAACTGGGGCAGCATGATGTGTCTTCCTGGAATCTTAGAGCATGGAGCCACAAGGCAAAGACTGCAGACTCACTTTTTTGGTAGTGAGAGGTAGGACAGGCAGTGAGTGAGTGGGGAGTATCCTGGCAACTGGGAAAGTGAGTCAGATTGCCTTCAGTAGTCAGGATGGTGGACCCAACTTACTGACAAATGTGCTTCTTGCTAAAGGTGCTTGTCTGCATTTGGCAATCTTCAATTTATGGGCTGAGGAGAATAAACACAGAAAAAGAGTAAATTGCTAGGAAGATCCTTATTCCTTCCTTCCTTTATGGATCTGTTTCAGTTTCACTCCTGCCTCTGAGGAGGCTTAATCCATCTCAATTATTCTTCAGGTTCGGATCATGTTCAGATCCAGCCACCCTCAGTTAGCAGACCGAAGGAAAAGGCCCCTATTGCCAAGGATCGCCCTTCCTCTCCAAGCCATTGCTGCTGTTGGAGCCATTGTGCTCTCCTCTGTAGGTCTCTTGGAGCCTGTTCTTCCAAGATCTCTCAGGGCACTGATGCAAGAGAGGCCGATTAGTCCAGTGACATGCCTGATGATCCATTTCCTTGTGCTCACCCAGCTGTGCAGGCTGAGTTCTTTCAGCCATGAACTGACCTTTCCTTTCCCACAGAAGGTCTGCCATAAAATTGGAACTGTGCTCACAGACTATGAAATAGCTGCCCAGCCTGACACCAAAGAGGTATGATGTCCCATAACTGGTGACCTGAATGCACCTTCACTTATCAGCAAGTGAAATGATGGCTTCCACATAAAACGCCTGTACTTCTTGCATAACACACACACTCTCTCCCTCCCTCTGTGTGTGTGTGTGTGTTTGTGTGTGTGTGTGTTTGTGTGTGTGTGTGTGTAAAGAGAGAAGGGTGCAGCAGTTTTGAGGGTTGCAATTGTTTTTTTCAGGAGAGTCTAACCTAGAAGAGGTAGCAGAAGAGGAATTTTGTGCTCAAGTAGGAGAAGCAACATTTCTACCTTCTCCTCCAAAGATCTGAAGGATAATGCTAAACTTGTGGTGAGGAGAGTTCATCTCCATTGCAGCCTCATGGCAAAATGGATGACAAATAAATTTAATCAATCAATGAAGTCAACATGGAATACAAGGGCTAAGGGAATGCAAGGAAAGAGCTGCAGCCACAGGATCAATCTGGACTTCGGCCCTCACACTTGTTGCACAGTGGCAGCCAACCAGGAATGGAAGAGGGGCCTTTGGTCCCTGTCTGGCCTGCTCTGACTTCTGCCTCTGGCGAGTGATCAACTGGTCTTCAGAGCCACAGAGTCTCATGGCCAACTACAATGATTGTGGGCCTCCAGAACAGTGGTGGGATTTAAAATTTTTTACTACCGATTCTGTGGGCATGACTTGGTGGGAGTGGCAGGGGAAGGATACTGCAAAATCTCCAGTATGAGATTGTCATTTGTCAGTTCTCCGAACTACTCAAAATTTCTGCTACCAGTTCTCCAGAACTGGTTAGAACCTCCTGAATCCCACCTCTGATCCAGAAGGTATGCAAAGGGGTGTATGGAGGGTGTGCTCTGTGCGAGGAGGCTTTACGTACCTAAACAAAAAGAAAGCCCCTTTATTTGGGTACACAAAGCCCATCACAAACTTCATGCCCCCAGACTGTTTGATGCCAAGCCATTGTGGAGGCTCCCTGCCAGAATCTCTACAGGGCCCGTCAGGTGTTAGTGGATTCACTTTAGAGAACTTGTTAAGTCCAATCCGAAGTTGGGAGTTAGAGCTGGCTCCTGTCCAGGCTCTTTGGAAGCGGCTCCTTTGCCCTCGGCTGAGCTCTGCTCTTTTTCTGACTGCTTCCTTCATTTGGGCTGTTTCACCACAGGATTCTGAGGATGGGTGATGACAGCTTGGGGACAGTCACTCCCCAGGCTCCATTGGTCTTGTGGGGAGGGGAATGTTGGCTTGTTCCACAATGCTTTGTGAGTGTGGCTGAGAGGGAAGTACTTCACCAGCTGCCCCTTAGTGGGAAAAGCTCAGGGGGCTGCCAGAAGGAAAAATGAGATGGGGCAGAATGTGGGCTGGATGATTTCCAAGGCCCCTTCCAACTTCTCCCTTCTGCCACTGAGCATTTTCTTAGAGGACTTCAATTCAAAGGTGCTCTCAGATATATTTTTCCCTGAAAGGAAGGTCTCCGATACCCCACCCAAATTCTAGGGGGCACCACATGTTCTGGTGGATGTAGGATATTCTGCCTTCTTAGACCACCTGGCTCTACCTGGAGATGGAAAACAGGGCCATTTCGCTGTTATGGTGATTCACCTACCACTCTTACCTGCCTCTCCTCCAGCCCAAAGAGAAGCAACAGTGGCATAACCAAGAATGTTCTTCTTCCTGTTCTTTCAAAGACATTAAAAAGTCACTCCTTACTTGAACAGCACTCCCTGTCCTCTCTGGGAAGGACTAGTATGTGCAGGGTGGGGTGGGGACCTGGGAGGCCCAAATAAAGGCAGGTTGGTGTTTCCTGCTGGCCATGGGGCTCAATGTCAGACTTCTAAGTAAAGCCCCTATTGAAAGCAGAACTCCGAGGCAGGTAGATTCCCCAAAGAACATTTTTATTGGTTACATTATATTGGCACAGCCGGTGAAAACCAACTGTAAAAGTTCCCACAGTTTTCACCTAATTGAAAGAGTAAAAATCCCCCTTCCCAGGTGTCACTGGCCACATTGTCCAATGGATATAGCTGGCAGGCTCCTTTCTTCCTTCAACAGCCACCTATTACGATAACCTTGGTTCCCACAGGAAAAATGTTTGTTTTGACTGTTAGCTGGGCTATCTACTTCCCCACTCCCTTCCCTCTCTCAGACTTTGTGGCAACTATGAGGCAACAAAAGATGGCTTCAACCAGGTTCACTTCAGAGTTGGCACTCAGAAGCTCCAGTCATTTCTAAGCTCTGCTCTCTGCCGATGGGGAGGAGATAACTAAACCAGCTGGCCTCTAAACAGTTCTTGGGGAATCTGTGGGATAACCAGGTTCACCAGCGTGCTTTGTCTTCTGAATCCAGGCTAACAACCTAGGATTACAACCCAGCTCACAGAACATGCCATCTACCCCACTACTCACAACCATTGCAACCTTTCCTGTCCCTAAAAACATGGCTTTCCTTTTGTCCTCAGCTGATCACCGTGAACCTCCACCCTCCAGTCTTCTGGTTTTAAGGCAGTGCTTGCTTCAGGTGAGAAAAACCAGTCCATGAGCTGAGCAGCAGTCAGGGACTCATCAGGAACCACAGGTTGAATCCCTCAACTGTTGGGCCCTCCTGCGTTGCAAGAAGTTCTCCTCTTCTGAATTTCCTGGAGGGCAAAGGAGCAGGGCTTTGGCTTCTGCAGGACCACATTTTCAAAATAAATCCATGGTTAGTGCTTGACATGCTGTCACCACTCAGTGTCCAAACAAATCACTCAATGGCAGTCTGCTCTGGGGGTGCAGAGTCTCTCTTATTTCACAGGCATCTGCTGAATCCATGCTGGGCTTGACTAGGAGTGGGGCAAACCTAAGAAAAAAATTCCTGATGATGAGAACAATTGTTTAGCACAACAGTTTACCTCTGGAAGTTGTGGGTGCTCCAACACTGGAGGTTTCCAAGAAGAGACTGGACAGCCATTTGTCTGACATGGTACAGGATTGGACTAGAAGATCTCCAAAGGTTCCACCCAACTGTATTATTTTATGTTCTATATTCTAACCCACTGCCCATCTCTGGAGGGTTGTGATGGTTCGTTGTTGGGCCATGAGACTGAGAGGAGAGGAGGAAGCCAAAACCAGGCTGGGGGAGGGGGTGGCCTGGCTACAGATGCCCCAGAGCCAGATGCTCCAGGACAACAGCCAAAGGGGGGATCAGCAAAGTTTGCCCTGGAAGATCTTTTGATAAGTTGCAGATTGGTTGAGAGCCTTCCCTGCCATGACTGTTTGAAAAGGCCCATGGAGAAAGAATACCATGCGGAATCTGGTGTAAAATGTATGTGTGTTATATAGTAGTTAGGAGATTATTGTCATTAACCTAGAAAGTAATTTAAAAAGTGATTAATCATTATTATGAATTAAAGGGGAGTAAACTAAGCGATGTATAAAAAGGGTGGTACGCACAAATTGGTATTAAAGGGAGAAATCTTTGGAATTGTTAGAACTAAGATGAAACTTACTGAACAATGAAATAAGAGTATGTGATCAAATTGCAAATGTGACAGATAAAAGTATAAATGTTAACAAATATAGAATAAGAAATACGAATTTTAGATGTTGTATAAAGAAAACATGAGACAATTTAAAGTAAAATGAAATAAGCTAAGGTATGGATTAGAGAAAAAATACAGAAAATAGGAAATGCAGTAACATAAATGAAATTGAATATGAAAGAATATGCAACTAAAGTCATATTGGTATGAAAATGTAAAAACCTGGAGCCACATTGTTCACCAAAAGAGATGTTTTTTAAATTGGAAAAATTAAAAAATTATTACCAAAAAAAAAAAAAAGGCCCATGGAGACAAGCCCCAGTGGCAAAAGTTTCCCTTGCCCCGGATTTTGGCAAAGGGGCCTTCAAGACCCTCCAGTTTGTGGACCAGCAAGTTTCTTCACTGCCAGAAAGAAAGTCTTGGTTCAGGAAGCCTTTGACCCTTCCCAGCCCCAGCGGAGGGGGAGGAGGAGAACGACAGCAATAACTACAACAACAATAATGATATCTATCAACTCCAGCCTAGGCAGATTTGGCTGACAGCTGGTTTCTATTGAGCTGAGGAGCAAAGGCATTTGGGGGGCTGGGGTGAGGGGGAGAGGGGAGAGGTGAGAAGGCGGTAATGAGGAGGATGGAGACAAACGATGAAAGCCCCGAAAGAAATGCGGAGGGTGGAAATGAACCAGGAGGACCCGCCGTGGGAGAGGGTGGGGGAAGCTTTGAAGCTGCTCTCCATAGGTGCCCCTTCAAGCCTTACACCCTGCTGCTGCGGGGTGGAGGAAGCAAAGAAGGGGAGGGGGAGAAGGGGGCTGCTTTCCTTCTGAAGGTTTATGAGCTCAAAGTCTGACCAATTATCCCTGCAATAGCCCCCCCTGCTCCCCGTGGTGGGCCTGCAGCGAGGGCCACATCACTTTTTTACTCTGATGCCAGTTCAAGGCAGGGGTAGGGAGGGCCTCGTGCATTTTTTAAATTTATTTATTTTATTTATTTGTCAAGTATTAGATAACAGATATAATTGGAACAGGAGTATGATTACATGAAATGGGTACGAATAAAAGGGGACATTAGGACAGGGACAGTAAGTGCGTTGGTGCGCTTATGCACGCCCCTTACAGACCTCTTAGGAATGGGGTGAAGTCAACAGTAGACAGTCTAAGGGCCAGTAGTAGGATTCAATTTTTTTTACTACTGGTTCTATGGGCATGGCTTGGTGGGCGTGGCAGGGGAAGGATACTGTAAAATCTCCATTCAGAGGTGGGATTTGCCAGTTCTCCAAAGTACTCAAAATTTCTGCTACTGGTTCTCCAGAACTGGTCAGAACCTGCTGGTCTAAGACCACCTCTGATCTAAAGTTTAAAGTTTGGGGGGTTTTGGGAAGAAACCACAGAGTCAGGTAGTGCATTCCAGGCATTGACAACTCTGCTGCTGAAGTCGTAATTTCTGCAATTGAGTTTGGAGTGGTTCACCTTCAGTTTGTATCTATTGTGTGCTTATGTATCATCCATGAAGTATAAACATGTGTTAACATCCATGAAGAAACTGGCCTGGAAGACAATCCCAAGGCTGTGTGATGACCCAGGGCATGGCACAAAGGCAATACAGTCAAATAATCAGTGGGAGTCCCTTTATTAGCTCCAACTTTTCCCCCAATGTCCTGGTAACCTTCTGGTCTGGAGAAAAAACTCTCCCAGGAACAGCCTTTGGCTGCAGAGATTCAAGTCCAAAACGTCCAAAACAAAAACTTTAACTATAAGTCCAATCAAGGCAAGAGGAGGTGATTAATCTGGCAGGGCAAGAGAAGGAATTCCAGATGTGAAGGAACAGTAAATCAACCCAGTTGGGATGATTCCAGGAATGCAGATAACCAAAGTCAACACAAGATAAACTTATGTTTGGTCCCAGCAGCTGCAACACTCAGCTTGCATCGCTTTTAAACTCTTCTTCCCAGCTGTGGCTAATGTAGGGAATCAGGGCCCTTTCCTCCCCCATAAGCCACACAACCCATTCTTCTCCATTCTCTTCTTCATTCCTCCCTGCGTGCCCTAGGATGAAGAGGTGGTGGGTCTTGGTCTTCCTCTGAATTCCCTCTCCCTTGTTCTACCTTTCTCCGCTCTGCCCAGCCAGACTTTGCCCTTCTCCAGTTTCCTCCACAGCCAATGGAACCACACTTCCACTCCCTGTCAGCTGTTCATCTTCTTCCTCAGATTCAGACTCTGCCTCTGCCATTTTTTCCATGCAAGGAGCTCTCAGAGCTTCCAAGGGTATTCAGCTGAGCTGAACTGCACCCCAATGCTGCCCCCAGGCAGAGAGTGAGGCTAGAACCAGCACCTGGCCATCTTCTGGCTGTAACAAACTCTTTTTTTTTTCTCAGCATCATACCCAGACTCCTGCCTCTCTGTTGCAAAATTGACAGGCTGCCAATGGAGGTCTCGTGAGATGGGATTCAAGGCCGTCTTCCCCCTTCAACAGAATGGACATCCCAAGCAGCTAATGAAGAACGCAGAAAGCTTTGAACCTCCCCGAGTTCCATCCCCATCTCTTAGACCAGGGATTTCCAACCTTGGCCACTTTAAGACTTGTGGACTTCAACAAGCAAAGCTGGCTGAGGAATTCTGGGAGTTGAAGTCCACAAGTCTTAAAGTGGCCAAGGTTGGAGACCCCTGTTTTAGATGCCTAGAGTAGCCTTTCATCCTTGAATGATCACAATCTGGATGACCACCTCTCCTCCTTTTTTGCTGAAAGCTGACTGATAACCCAGCTATCGTTAACTCTTGCCACTTTTGTTCACTGAATCACTGCAATTGTTAAATTAGTCACATGGTTGCTAAGTGAATCTGGTTTCTCCCTTGACTTTTCTTGTCAGAAGGTCACAAAAGGTGGTCATGTGACCCCAGACTACTGCAACCGTCATAAGCCTGAGTCAGTTGGCAAGCATCTAAATATAAATCATGCGGCCATGTGGATGTTGCAATGGCCATAAGCGTGAAAAAGTGGTCATGTCGCTTTTTTCAGTGCCATTGGAACTGAAATGAAGTAAATGAACTGTTGTAAGTCGAGGACTACCTGTGATATGTTGTGTGAACTCTTTCTTCCCCCCTGAGCTTCCCTTGAATTTCAAGCTGTCCCTGAAGCTTCAGGAACCTTCCCCAAGATAGATGGTGGCTCCTTCTAGTCATTCTCTTCCTTCCATCTAGTTTCACATACCATGCATAGGTGGTAATTTCAGCAAGTTCTGACCAGTTCTGGAGAACCAGTAGCAAAAATTTCGAGTAGTTCGGAGAACTGGCAAATGCAAACTCTGACTGGCCCCGCCAACCCCATCTATTCTCTGCCTCCCGTTGAGTCCCAGCTGATTGGCTGGGTCTTCTCTGGTTGCCCTGCACAGGAGAATGGAGCTGGAAAGCAGGTTAATGGGGTGGGGAGGGAATGAGAATTTTGCAGTAACCTTCCTCCTGGAGTGGGTTGGAAATGGGGATTTTACAGTATCATTCCCCTGCCATTCCCACCAAGCCATGCCATGCCACACCCAGCCACACTCACCAAGCCACACCATGCCCACCAAGCCATGCCCACAGAACCAGTAGTAAAAAATTTTGAATCCCACCACTGACACCAAGGGTCTGGTTCTAGGATATTCTAGTGAAACCGTGTTGCTCTCACTATACTTCTTTTTTCTTACGAGCACACTAAAACCTTCTAAAGCAGAAGAAATGCAGAGTGGATAATGGAGAGTGAATCAAGCCATGTGAGAAGAACATTTTTTAAATGAATGGAATTTATGGAATGCACTGACATTTCTCAAATATGCTGGGGAGACATTTGAATATTCAGGGTCACTAATTCCTCTGTCCCTGTGAGTAACAGAGATATCAACCTTTTTATTTTATTTTTCCTTCAGGCACATTCCCCCCCCCCCACACACACACACAATGCTTTCTTTTCTTTCAACTCTTTCTGGTAGCTCATTATTAAACCATAATAATAGTTAAAATGTATAATTTTAGCATCCCTGGGCTGATTCCAACAGTGAAACGTCAGTTTGCAAGCCAGGATACCAGCTAGTTCTCCTCTCACCCATTTCTTTTCCTTTGGAAGAGAAATTCCAGAGATCTCCAGAGTGCAGTCTCTGCCCAGCCCTGGCAAGGCTCACAGCTTCTGCCTTTGTTGCTCGCAAGAAATGAAGAATAGAGCTATAAATCATTTAAATGATCTCAAAATTTTATTCTGCAATTTAACCTTAAGAGAGCAAGAGTTTTCCATCTTGATCTGTTTGGTTTCACCTGCTCAGAACTAAAATATTGAGCCATCTCTCCTGAAATCCACTGCAGGTCCAGGATTATGTTTAACCCTCACTGCTCTTCTGTGCCCTTCTTATTCGCCCCATTGAATTTCAGGTTTGTCAAAATTCATGGGCATAATTTCTTACTATTTCATGGTAGTTAAACTCCTAAAAGAGGTTTAATGCGGTTGTCTAGAGAAGAATAGCCTTGACTCTCTGAGAGAAGTTTGTCTTGTAAGAGCAGCTTTTTGGAAATAGCATCTGGTTTGGGCAGTTCAGCAGTGGAGGGTCTAAATCTTCCAAATATTGCACTGATTTCCTCTTATGATAGTTACGATAACTCAACCGTGACTTCAATGAAGTTGTCAGCTGAGAGCCCACCTTTCTTTTAAGCAAAGAGATCTGTGCCATTTGGTGCTGTACTCAAAGTAAGACCAAAAGCACCTTCAGTTCTATTTTCTGAAATTCTGTATTTTTTTTTTCAGTATGGATAGAAAGCTACTTTAGAAAGAATAATTGATGGCCTACGGAAATGAATACAAGCAGTTCAAAAATCTGTGTTTCAGTCTCTTTTATGATTTGATCCAAGTAAAAAGGTGGCAGAGAGAAAAATTGAGCTGTTTTACTGTGATGGTGACTCAGACAAGTCTGACATTCCTTGGATCTTAGCAGGGTGTCACCTGAGAAGCAGGATACAAAATGTAGAACATCAGAGTTGGAAGGGACCTTGGAGGTCTTCTAGTCCAACCCCCTGATCGAGACTCTAGCATTCCAGAGAAGTGGCTGTCCAATCTCTTCTTAAAAGCCTCCGGTGATGGAGCACCCACAATGTCTGGAGGCAAACTGTTCCAAGTCCTATGCAATAAATGTTTGCTGTGTAACGTAGGAAGCCAGCAGGTGTGGGTATGAGGATCCACAAAGAAGCTAGAAAATAATGTCAATGCTCAGCTAACAAGTGAGTACTCTCATGTTTGGGTCAATCCAATTGAAGGCACAATAAACCTTGCCTAGAAAAGCAGAAGGAGGAAGCTGTACTTGAGCCACTTAACTCTTAGAAGCAGGTTTTGTTCACCATCCTTGGCTAACCACCTCTGAGGGTACATAGATCAGGTGAGCCCTTTTACCTGGGACCTGGCACTGACGTTCTTCCACTTAAAGGTTCTTTTAAACTTTTAAAAATATATTTAAAAAGAGGGAGGAGCTCACGACTATTTAGACATTTGGACACCTGTGATGACCCATAGTGTAACACAAATGTAACAAAATCCAAAATGTTAATAAATGTCCTTTAGTGCCTCCAACTTGGCCCCACTGTTCAATTATTTTCAGTTGGAGATAAAACGTACTCAAAAATAGTCTTCAAAAGAAAGCAAAACAGTCCGATTTTAATGAGCAGATAGAGGTGAAAATAAAAACCAAACAAACTACAACGATGAAATTTTCACAATGGAACAGGAGAAGTATTTACCAAATTCAAGGAGATAACAAGGCACAGTCTGTTGGAAGAATGCCAACAAGATAAACCTTCTTTAGGAATGAAAAACTAATTTGTTTCCAGCGTCTGTTAACACACAAGTCCAAACTCTTATGCACATCTGCAGCCCATGAGAGGATCAAGGCCCTTTTCTCCCGAGTAGACCACATCTCTCTCTTATCCTCTCCTCCCTGCTTGCCCTAGGATGGAGAGAGGATGGGCCTGGGTCCTCCTCTGACTGCTCAGCCAGCCTCTGCCCTTCCCCAAATTCTTCCACAACTTCCGGAGCCACACTTCCACTCCCTGTCGGCTGTTCCTCCTCTCCCTCAGAGTCAGTCTCCACCAGGGGCATGACAACACCTGACTGAAACCTCTTCACCAAGTAATCAAATAGATCCCTTGTTGAATCCAGCCCAACCATTCTGAGAGACCTGTTGAGATGATAACATTGGAAAGCACAGCCGTCTTGAGCCAATCCCTCATTTTCAATTTTCAGCACCTTCTAAGGTCACTCAGCCATTCCTGTGGTGATAAGTTATTAATGAGGACAGACTTCACAGGGCCACCATAGTGAGAGGTGGCTGACCCTAATCTACGCTATAAATTACTAGCCCATGTCCACTCATGTGAACCTATAGGACAAAGGACAGAGTTAACAAATGTAATAGATCAGAGTAACAAATGTAAAATAATAAATGGATTAGGTTAAAAGAAGAAGAACTGCAAGTTGAAAAATCTTGCAGCCATCTGCACTTGCATACCTGGATTTTTGATGGGCATCATAGACAGCAGAATCATTTTCTGCCCACTGGTTACACTGTACACTTTGGTTATCTAGGAGAGTTTGGTCCAGCTGCTCCTGTTATCCCCTTAATGAAATAGGTATATGTGTGTCCTTGCATTGTTGCACATGCACAGCTCCCCCTGGCCTTGCCTGCTTATGTCAGGCGGAGATCCATTCAAAATCCAGGAAAGAAATACTTAGACTCTTTAGTTTAGAGAAAAGATATCTTTTACTGAAAGTGAAGTGGTAGCAACCAAGGAATTCTGAATCTGAGAAATTAGGCGCACAATTCACATATACAAAGTGAGGAAATGTTCCCACCCCCAATAATTCAGATGACACTTCCAATTAGAAGTTGTGAATATGATCATGTGGGCATCCTCAGGTGATGATGAGGCCTCTGTCCATTGACCTTGGCATATTTTGATAACGGGTTGCAGTTGCACAGAGAAAAGAAAGCTAAGTGAGAAATAGAAACCTAACTCTATGTATGCTTCCCCCCCCCCCCATTTATACAACAGAAGAATGTAACACCTCCAGCTCACTTCCCCAACCTATCCCTTCCTCCCCCCCCCCCCCCCCGTTTCTTATGACAGCCGAAAGATGCAAAGCAATAGGAGAAGATCTTGAAGGCTGACATTCGGCCCTCCTAGAAAAAGGAAAACCATCAGCCCTAGAGAAGAGAGAGGAGGAAATATAAAGACAATTATTAATCATTAAACAATTACAAAACAATACACTCCTAAGGCTTATCAGGATACTTGGAATGAAATGCTTTGATCAACTTAGGGGCTTTAATGTCGGTTTTGTTAACCCATTCGGCTTGCGAAGAAGGGAAATGTTTCCAGGCTACAAGATACTGGAGTCGACCCCTCCATTTGCGAGAGTCCAGAATTTCTTTAACTTCAAAATGTTGTTCATCTTCAATCAGTATTGGTATGGGAGGGTCAGCCTGGATGGGTCTTAAATCAGAAGTACGTTCAGGTTTTAGCAAACTAACATGGAATACCAGATAAATTCGTCGAAGAGTTTTGGGTAAGTTCAGCTGGACTGTTACAGGATTTATAATCCGTTCAATCGTGAAAGGACCAACATACTTAGGACCAAGCTTCTTTGACTTTTGAGTGGTCTGCAGGTATCTGGTGGACAAGAAAACCTTTTCGCCCAATTTATATTCTTTCTGTGGGGATCTTTTCTTGTCTGCAAATTTCTTATGAGCTTGATGGGCCTCATCTAATGCTTTGCGTGTCACTGGCCAGTTAAGTTGGAGGTGAGTTATCCATTCATCCAACGAATGGATGTTAGGTTTTTCACGAGGAAGTTCAGGTATGGGAATGAAATCTTGTCCCGAAGCCACTTTAAATGGAGTAAATCCAGTACTACTGTGTACGGAATTGTTATGTGCCACTTCAGCAAATGGTAATAATTCGGACCAGTTATCTTGTTGATAATTTATGTAACATCTAAGATATTATTCTAACACTGCGTTAGTCCTCTCACAGGCCCCATTAGTTTGGAGGTGATGGGCGGAGCTTAACCCCTGGGCGGAGCCTATTAACTTCAGGAACTCTTTCCAAAAATTTGAGGTAAACTGGACCCCTCTGTCAGAGATTATGCGTTCCGGAACGCCATGTAACCTATAGATATGTGAAATAAACAGTTTAGCCAGTGTCTTAGCAGAGGGAATCTTGGAACAAGGTATGCAATGTACTTGTTTGGAAAACAAATCAGTCACTACCCAGATGACTGTGTTTCCACCACTTTCGGGTAATTCTACTATAAAGTCCATAGAGATTTCCTTCCAGGGAGCCGTTGGTCTAGCTACATTTTGTAACAATCCTACTGGCTTACCAGGAGGTCTCTTTGCCAAAGCACAAATTGGACAGCTAGCTACATAAGCTTCAATGTCCTTCTTTAAAGTAGGCCACCAGAATTGCCGCTTAACCAGATGTAAGGTCTTCACAAATCTGAAGTGGCCAGCTGCTTTAGAATCATGAGCCTGTTGTAGTATTTGACCCCTCAGCACCTGTGGCGCATACAACTTGGCCCCCACCCAAGCCAAACCATCTCTAACTGTATAGTCACTTGAATGAGCCAGGAACCATTCATCCAGTTTTAAAGCTTCTTTTAATTGTTCGGTTAGGTCATTCGATAAAACCACTTCTTGGTTCTTCTTTTGGGCTCTGGTGATCACTGGGGCGGCTAGATGTTTGGCTGAGACAATTGGGCTTGTCACCTCCTGGGGCATACTATTATATTGAGGTAGTCTAGAGAGAGCATCCGCCGTGAAGTTCTTCCCTCCTGGAATGTATTTCAATGAGAAATTGAATCGCTTGAAGTATTGGGCCCAGCGAACTTGTTTAGGGGACAGTTTCCGGGGCATTTTTTAAGGCTTCCAAATTCTTATGATCAGTCGATACCTCAAATGGGTGTTTTGCTCCTTCCAGGAAATGTCTCCAGGTCAGCAAGGCCCAACGAACTGCAAAAGCTTCTTTCTCCCAGATGGCCCATCTTCTCTCGGTTTCAGACAGCTTACGGGAGGTATACTCACAAGGCTGTAAGGTCCCTTTCTCGTTGATTTGAAGTAACACCGCTCCAATAGCTACATCACCTGCATCGGCTTGAATCACAAAAAGAGTGTCCATATCCAGGTGCTTGGTCAGACTTCTGCATCTGCTTTTTAGGTCTTCAGTGGTATACCTGTCCTTACATCAGTACCCTAGATGTGTCAAATGCAGGTGAATCTCTCTATTTTGCTACTGGGAATCTTCACTGTGTTATACTTGGCAGTCCCTGGTCTATCAAGACAGGTGTGTCTTCTGCACTTTTCTAAGCTTTCAGAAAGAGCTGTTTCTTTTGACCTAATTGAGTTGACCTGGGAATCTTGAAAATACTGTAGGGACCAGTATCACAGTTGCACTTTATTTACAATGAGGCAGCCTCATTGAAAGAAAGCAGGACTGGATGTTGATGTGTGGCACGTCCCTGTGGGACTTGCCAAAGACAGCCAATGAAGAGTCAACAATACAGGTGATGGTGGGCCTGGAGGTCTCTGGGCCCAAGCTCAGTGAAGCTTTGAACTCTTAGGAGGGACCCAGGCTGGGCTGGCAAAACAACTGGAACCAGCACCACTGTTTCAACACAAGCTGATGTGACACCTGAGGATTGCTGCCAGCTGCGATTCCTTGCTTCTCCAAAGGCCACAAAGAAGAAAGGCACCAATGTCTCCCACCCCCAGGTACAGTCAGCACCCTGGAAAGGATGGAGGCCAAATGCATCCTTGGTCTGCTGTTGTGGGATGGAAGGTAGAGAAGCTTCACCTTCTTAAAAAGGTGGATGAGAAACAGCTGGATTTGGATTGGCTTAAGAAAACACAGCAAATGGAGAAGGAATGTTGAAATTTGTAGCATCCTGTTGCAATTTTTTTCCGGATCTGAGCCCTGAAGTCCTCCTATAGAGTCAGGGCAGTTTCAGCTTTGGTGGAGGCAAGGGGAGTCTCAAAAGACACCAACCTGAGAGCTAACCATACGTGGTTATGCCACTTCTTGCCTGAGGGGTTGGTCAGTCAAGCCCACCAATCTTGTCATGGCCCCTGACCCTTTGCAGCCTGGTCTGGCCCCAGTCTTACTTTCACAGCCTCTTGCAATTTCCCCTTCTGGCATGGAGCCCCACTTGGGACTTCATGGGAAGCATCCCCACATGCCTGAGTTTCCTGGTTTCCCTGCCGATTCAGAGGGCCATAGGGTCCATCCTTCCTGGGTGGACATGATTGCATGTTTTTCCTGCCAGATCAAGAAGGTTAGTGCCCCCTCCCCTGCTCCAGAGCTTGTCTCCCGCTCTCCCATGCAGGATCCAACTCTTGACATAAGACCACACCTAGAGTTACTGCACCCAGTTTTGGTCACCACACTATTAAAAAGATGTTGAGAGTCTAGAAAAAGTGCAGAGAAAGGCAACTGATTAGGGGACTGGAGTATAAAACACATGAAGAATGGTTGCAGGAACTGGGCCTGGCTAGTCTTGGGAAGAGAAGGACCAGGGGAGACAGGATAGCAGTCTTCCAATACTTGAGGGGGCTGCCCCAGAGAGGAGGAGGGGATCATGTTATTTCCCAAAGCCCAGTAGGCCAGGCAAGGAATAATGGGTGGAAACTGAACAAGGAGAGATTCATCCTGGAAATAAGGGAAAATGTTCTGGCAGTGAGAGCAATCAACCCATGGAAAAAAAAAATGCCTTCAGAAGTTGTAGGAGCTTCATCCCTAGAGGCTTTCAAGAAGAGAAATGATGAAGGATCTCCTGTTTGGGTAGGGATTTGGACTAGATAACCTACAAGGTCTCTTCCAACTTTGTTTAATCTAATCTAGTCTAGTCTAGTCTAGTCTAGTCCAGTCCAGTCCAGTGCAGTCCAATCCAATCCAGTCCAGTCCAGTCCAGTCCAGTCCAGTCCAGTCCAATCCAATCCAATCCAATCCAATCCAATCCAATCCAATCCAATC
>BLBF01000058.1:20949423-20974936 GCA_015471245.1 Laticauda colubrina
AGCCCCAGCAGCCCCAGCAGCCCCAGCAGCCCCAGCAGCCCCAGCAGCCCCAGCAGCACCAGCAGCACCAGCAGCACCAGCAGGACCAGGAGCACGAGCAGGATGAACAGGACAAGCAAGACCAGGAGCACGAGCAGTACGAGCAGTACGAGCAAGTCCAGGAGCACAAGCAGGATGAGCAAGTCCAGGAGCACGAGCAGGACGAGCAGGACCAGCAGCAGCTTCAGCAGAGTACGCAGCAGAAGCACCACTGCCAGGAGCAGCTTCAGCAGAAGCTCCAGCACCAGAAGAGCGAGCCCGAGCAGCAGAAGCCCCAGCAGAAGCAGAGTCAGGGACAGGGGGCGGGAGGGTGGCTCTGTCCCTCTTGCCAGGGATGGCGGCAGGTTGCTGAGACTTTCACTTCTTCCCCATGGTTGTGGGGTTGCTGGCTGGCAGGGAGGCTGGCAGGGAGGCTGGCAGGCACCAAGGCTGGCAGGAAGCCTGGCATGAAGCCTAGCACCAAGGCTGGCAGGAAGCCTGGCACCAAGGCTGGCAGGAAGCCTGGCACCAAGGCTGGCAGGAAGGCTGGCACGAAGCCTGGCAGGAAGGCAGGCAGGCAGGCAGGCAGCAAGTCTGGCAAGCAGGCAGGCACCAAGGCTGGCAGGCAGACTGGCTGGCAGGGAGGCTGGAAGGCAGGCTGGCAGCAAGGCTGGCAGGCAGGCAGACAGCAAGGCTGGCAGGCAGGCTGGCCAGGAGGCTTGGAGGAAGGCTGGCAGGAAGGCTTGCAGGCAGGCATGCAGGCAGGGCAGGCAAGGATTCGATGTATCCTGCAGCAGGTCTTTCCTCCGAATGCTGGCCACGTGCAAGCTGCTTCCCTTTATATCTGGGGGGCTTACGCAATGCATCCCCCCCGCATGCGCAATTAACACCAGGCATCCGCTAGGCTTCCGCTCTGCATCCGCTTCATCCGCTGTGCATCCACTCTGCATCCGCTTCATCCGTTCCACATCCACTTTGCTGAGGCCCCCTGGAAGCCCTGCGGATGTGCCATCCGCTCCCATCCGCTTGGCTTCCGTTCCACATCCGCTTTCCATCCGCCCTACATCCTCCCCACGTCCGTGTTATCCGCTCCGGTTATGCAAATTTTTGCCCCTTTTGAGAGCGGATAATAACGGATGGAACATTTTGTTTATCCGTTGTGTCCGTTTTGCCTCCGTTGGGCAGTGTGACAGGGCCTTAAGATGATTACAAGCCTGAGACTAAAGCATATGATGAAAGCTTGTAGGATTTGGGTTTGGCTAGTCTAGAGAAAAGAAGAACTAACAGGGGAACATGATAGCAGTCTTCCAGTATTTGAGGATCTGCCACAAAGATGAGGGGGGCAAGCTGTTCTCCAAAGTACCTGAAGGCAGGGAAAAAAGCAATGGATGGAAACTAATCAAGGA
Organism: Laticauda colubrina; assembly: GCA_015471245.1. Taxonomy (NCBI): domain Eukaryota; kingdom Metazoa; phylum Chordata; class Lepidosauria; order Squamata; family Elapidae; genus Laticauda; species Laticauda colubrina. Next base: position 20,950,848 of record BLBF01000058.1, read on the forward strand.
GAGAAGCAATCTGTAATGAAGGAGAAATGTCTTAACTGTGAGGACAATTAACCAGTGGAATGACTCCAGAAATTGTAGATGCTCCATCACTTCCGTTTTTAAAGCAGAGACTGGACAGTCACTTGTATAGTGTCTCCTGCTTGTGCAACGCGTTGGACTAAAAGACCTCCAAGGCCCCTTCCAACTCCATTCTTATTGACTGAGCATAGAACCACTGTAGATGAGCCAGCTGCCAAAATGGATACTAAAGTGGGAGCTGGTTTTGGGCTGTGCAAAGACCTCAGTGTCCCCTCTTTAATTTTCCTCCTCCCTCAGATGCCTTTGCCTCCCACTGGTGCTTGTAAAAGAAGCCCTTGTGGTCCCAGCAGGCAGGCAGGCAGGCAGGCAGGGAGTGCAGAGTGAGGGAGTCCCTACATCGAGGCAGATTTGGGCTGAGGTCAGGAGGAAGAGCTGTTCCTCCTTGCTGGAAGAGGCTGGCAGCCAAGGGTGGGATTCTACCAGTTCACACCCATTTGCTGGAACCGGTTGTTAACATTCTAAGCAGTTCGGAGAACCGGTTGTTAGAAGAAATTACTGGCCTAATCCTGTAAGGAAAGCAGGAAGGAAACATTCTGATGTTGCTGACAGAAACTGCCTCTCCGTTGACCCTGATTACATTCTTGGCAGGACGAGACTTCCAGTCTCAGCAACATCTTTGGAGTTTTTTTTTCCCTCCTTTTCTGGCACTTTTCTTGTGTGGAGTGACCATTCAAAGTTACAATGGCACTGAAAAAAGTGACTTATGTCTGTTTTTCACATTTACAACTGTTGCAGCATCCCCACAATCATGAGAGGCTGGGGGGGGGAGAGATGGTGTCTCAATGTGAATGATGTTGAGTTGGCCATGCCCAGCCAATAACATGACTACCAAGCCATGTCCAACCAGTCACATGACCACCAAGCCACGCCTACCAACTAAGACACACCCACAGAGCCAGTTGTTAAAAAATTTGAATCCCACCCATGCTGGCAGCCCTCGTGCCAGGAGAGAAGGGCACCACTGCTGTGGGTCACAGGCTGTGGATGGAGAGATCTCAAGCCAGACAGGAGCATGGCTGAGAGAAAGAGGCACACTGGGCCAGGATGAAGCTGAGTAAGGGACAAAGTTAATTTAATTAACACTGAGTTAAATGAAAGTTAAAGTTAAAACACTGAGTTAAATGAAAGTTAAATAATTCTAAGGACTCCAATTAATATGGTTCATACAAATGCAGTTCTGTCCCATCAAACTTCACCATCTGGTGGTGATTTGGGGAGCCCCCACTGCTTCAGGGGAGCATCTAAATATAGACCAGAAATCTCGAAGGACTTCCCAGTTTTGACACATCTCTATGAAAAAAAATAGTGCTCCGAAATGTATAATTAATTTTCCATCGATTCCTTTGTCTCTGTCTCTCTCCCCTCCTCTCTTCTCCTAAATACAGCGTGCAGTTCTGCAGGAAAAACCTCCCTTGTTAACTGTAGATAGTCAGTTGGAAAACATTTTGCCAAAGAGTTATCCATTCCCCATTCATCTCTTTTGAACAGCTTTATTGTGGAGAGACACAGACTAGATTTTATCTGCATCAGCAATTAAGGCATTATTATTCAGCTTATGCTCCTTATAAAGATGGCTTGTTAGTTTAATGTCTAACTTTTAAGGGCTTGGTATGTGCATAGTTTCTCTCTCTTATTCTTTGGAAAGACATTCTTGGTGGATTTATGAGGCCCATGGCCAACCTCCCCTGAATTATCTCTTGTAACAAACCTGTGCCAAAGTCCAGAGGTCTCTGGAGTGACCGAAACGGCAAACAGCAGCTTATCAGACCGGGTGGCTGAGTGGTGAACCCATATCCTTTCACATGCCCCAGCTCAAATGCTTCACCAATGCCCCTTTGGGAAGCAGATGGATTTTGTAATAATTTTTTATTATTTTTATATTTTAAAAACATCTTTTTCAGTGAACAATGTGGTTCCAGGTTTACATTTCAACACAAACATGACCTGAGTATATATTTATTTTTCACATTCAATTCCATATCATATAATTACTTCAATTTTCCAGTAAATTTTCTCCATTATTCTTATTTTCTTTATACTTATTAAATCAATCTTCAGTTTATATCTTAATTTATTTTCTATAAATGTTCTCAAATATTTTTCTATAGTATAACATTCTTATTTTTTAATTCTAAATTCATTATACCTTTATACTTTCATCTGTCACATTTGCAATTTTGTCACATACTTTTATTTCATTATTCAATAAATTCCATCTTAAATCTAATAATTCCACAAAATTTCCCCCTTTAAGTATCAATTAGACTGTGCCACCCTTTTAACTTATACATCCCTCAATTTATTCCCCTTTAATGCATATATAGTATAATCCTTATACTATTTTGACAAGTGGCTGTCCAGTCTCTTCTTGAAAACCTCCTGTGATGGAGCACCCAAACATTTTGGAGACAAATCATTCCATAACAGTGAAAATTTCAATCAGGAATTTTTTTCTTAGTTCTAGCCTGTTTCTCTCCTTTGGTTTCCATCCATTGCTTCTCACACCTACTGGTGCTTTGGAGACCCTACACCACTTCTGACAGATGGCAGTCTAGTCTCTTCTTGAAAGCCTCCAGTGATAAAGCTTCCACAACTTCCAAAGGCAACTTCTGTTCCATGGGTTGATTGTTCTAAGAAGCAGGTCCATCACTTTGCAACCCATGAACCCTTGCTAGGATGGCCAGGGGGCAGAGGGGGCTGGGCATGACTGAGCTGGGACATATTCAAGACCTTGTTGAGGATCCAAACTTTGTCAAGGACCTTGGAGTACTCATCTCTAATGATCTAAGTGCTAGAGTCCACTGTAATTACATCGCCAAAAAGGCGTTAAGAGTTGTTAATCTAATCCTACGTAGTTTCTTCTCTGGTAATATTACACTACTAACTGGAGCATACAAAACATTTGCTAGACCAATACTCGAATACAGCTTATCAGTCTGGAACCCACATTATTATCTGATATTAGCACAGTTGAGCAAGTATAGAAATATTTCACAAGAAGAGTTCTCCACTCCTCTACTTGTTGTAGAATACCTTATGCCACCAGACTTGAAATTCTAGACCTAGAAAATCTAGAACTACACTGCCTCCGGTCTGATCTAAATATAGTATATAAAATCATACATCGCAATGTCCTACCTGTCAATGAATACTTCAGCTTCAGCCATAACAACACAAGAGCAAATAATAGATACAAACTCAAGGTTCATCGCACCAAACTTGATCGCAGAAAATACAACTTCAGCAATAGAGTGGTCAATGTCTGGAATGCTCTACCTGACTCTGTGGTTTCTTCTCCAAACCCCAAAACTGTAACCTTAGACTGTCTACTATTGACCTCACCCCTTTCCTAAGAGGTCTGTAAGGGGTGTGCATAAGCGCACCAATGTGCCTACCGTCCCTGTCCTATAGTTTCTTTTTATTTTTCTTATAAGTATCTATCTCATGTATTCAAATCTATGTTTATTCTTATTCCTTTATCTTGTAAACAACTGACAAATCAAATAAATACTAAAATACTAAATATTCTGGACTCTAAACTGGGAGTGTGAAATGGGGGAGCAGAATGTTTATTAGCACCCAGGAAAAGGTTTCTGGGCTCTTTGTTCAGAAGCAGATTAGCAAGACTCCTGACTGAATCGGATTGTCTCTATCCTGCCACTGCCCCTCCCCCTTCCTTCCCTGCAAATGATGCTGATGAAAACTCTGGAGAAAACCAGAAACGCATCACTAACGTCTTAGCAGCATCTTCATTTTTCTGCCCTACAAGCATAATTTGCATCTGGCTCCAATTACAGAAAAGGAAACATCCCACAAACTTGAAGGTCCCTGTTTGCCATGTATGGGGCATGACACTTCTGAACTGAGGCCCAAGTGACCTTAGCGAGTGCCTGGTGGGGAGATGGTGGTGCTGTTGGGGCTTAATCTGGGGAGTGGAGTGCTGATGGTGGTCCTTAGCCTTCCTCGGTGGGTCTCCTCAGGCTTCCTGGGGATGGACAGTTGGCATCCCTTTGTTCTCTTGGAGCACCCCAGGAGTGCTTCTCAGTTGTCGGTGTGCCTGCATAAAGACGGGACTGTGCTGTCACCCGCCTGTCAGCTTTGCCAGAAGGGAAGTTGTGTGTCAGAGAATGAAGGTCACCAGGAGATTTCAATTATTCTGCATCTTCTGTGAGAATTTGGTGCTTGCTGCAGTCCCAAAGGAGTGTGTTGAGTGCTCTCTCTCTCTCTCTCTCTCTCTCTCTCTCTCTCTCTCTCTCTCTCTTTCACCCCCATCTCTGTTTGTGTGTGTGTGTGTAAGTTTTTTCATGGCTTCCTGAAATCTTCAAGCAAGGCTCACCAATGGTATGTGCTGCCCTCCCCTCATCTTTTTTTTTCTAGATGGATCCCTACAAGGTCCTCAATGCAGAACCAACGCTATTGAAGTTTCATCTCTAACCAGAAAACTTCTTCAGAATGAAGGAGCTCCAGGACAGATAGAGGGGGGCAGAGATCTGTAATTTCTGGCACCTGTAATGTCTCAAAAGAGGGAGAAAGAAGGGTGTAAGGGCCATGCATGAAAACCAGAGGTGATCTTCAGCAGATTCTGACCAGTTCTGGAGAACCAGTAGCGGAAATGTTGAGTAGTTTGGAGAACTGGCAAATACCACCTCTGAATGGAGATTTTACAGTCTCCTTCCCCTGCCATGCCCACCAAACCACACCCATAGAACCGGTAGTAAAAGAAAATTGAATCCCACCACTGGTGAGAACATGTATGGATGTGACTGCCTTCCCCCACCCAGTTCTCATTTTACAAAGCAGCAATAAAGGAGTTCAGGCAATCATGGAATTGCAAGTCCTCCACCCCAGGTCTTCTCTACGTCAGAGAGGGTCTGCCACCATCTCACTAAGGCGAGCAGACCCACCTGCTCTGCATGATGGGGCCAAGTCCTCCTTCCACCTGTTCCTTTCTGATCAGACCCCAAACTTGTGTGGGTCTCCAGTTCTGGGCACCAGCCTCTAGGAAGGAGGGAATGGGGGTTCACAGGAGGGCAAGGTAGATGAAGTGAAGGCCTGCAGAAAGGAAGACCTGCTCTCTGTCGCCCAGAGAGGATGGGGAGTGGGACTCTCTCCCTCTGGAGGCTCGGGATTCCCCAGGTCAAGGGGCAGTGTGGCTGTGGGGTATCAGAAGAGGCTGAGGAGAGAAGGCATGGAGCAGTTTTGTGGCTTCATGCCCTCTACAAGCTTCAGTCCTCACACGGAAGAATAAAGACACAAAGAAAGGAGCCGCCACCATTTTCACCCAGAAGAGGAAGGGGCTTTTTTTCTTTTGCTTCAGAAATCATGCAAGAAGCCAGCCGGGGGAGTAGGGGACTACAAGGTCTAGGTCAGGGGTCTCCAACCTTGGCCACTTTAAGCTTGGAGGACTTCAATTCCCAGAATTCCCCAGCCAGCTTTGCTTGGAGGACTTCAATTCCCAGAATTCCCTAGCCAGCTTTACTGGCTCAGGAACTCTGGGAGTTGAAGTCCTTAATTGAAGTCCAGGCTTAAAGTGGCCAAGGTTGGAGGCCCCTGGTCTAGGTGGTTCTCAGGAAGAACTTCCAGATGTCCCAGGCTACCCTGTAAGGTGGCGCCACATGGGGGAGGGGGAAAAAAGGGAAGGTCATTAAACAGAGTGAAGAACATTTGAAATAATGGTCTCCAACCTTTCTGGCTTGATGGACCAATGGGTGCAGGGGTGGCTGGGGAGGGAAAGGGGATGGTTTCACACAGGTGTGCCAGTTTCACAAATGTAGCTTCATGCGTACACATACATGGGCACTGGCCCATCATTCCCACAGCTGGTTATGAATGGGTTGCAGCCTGGCATGGGCCATGGACTGGAGGTTGGGGATCTCTGATTTAAAAGTCATTCTGTGAAATGACTGAGGAGACACGTAATATCCAAAGAACCGTCATAGGAAAAAAGAAACAGATTCGCTCTCTGATCACCCAGAAAGCAAGAACAAAATAGGTAGAGTAAAATTAAAAACAAAATGTGTTCAGGCATCAGAAGAAATTCCTAAGCACATGAAGGGGGCGACTTCTTCATCAGAAGCCTTCAAACATAGGTTGGACGGTGGATCCTTCCTTGACTCTTTTTTTAAAATTATTTGAGTTTTCATAAAAACAAAATACAAATAAAACATCTTTTTTGAAAATAGCATGGTTCCAGGTTATCACTTCTTCATACAGACACAAAACTCAGTTTCATGCTCATTTTTATATTCTGTTCCATATCTTATTACCATTTTATATTTTCTAGATAGTTTTTCCTCTCTTTTAATTTTCTCAACTTTGTTTTAATTATCTCATCTCAATTCAAATCATTATATTTATACTTTTGTCTGTTACAATTTCATATTATCTTTTTTTATTAAGCAATTTTTTCCCTGTAGTTACCAAATAGAGTATGACACTTTTATATCTTTTAATTTTATCCATTCAAACTCTTATTTAAGCTTCAACGTATAACTTTAAGATTATAACATTCAATATAATACATAACTTCCAATCGGATTCTGCTTGGTACATTCTTAAAATAGACACTATATTCTTAAAAAAGAAAAAAATACATGTGTGTGTGTGTGTGTGTGTGTGTGTGTGTGTGTGCTGTTTAGCTTCCTTCGGGTATTATCCCACGTCATTGTAGTTCTGTTAAAGTTGTAGCAACGTTTCAGCAGAATCTCATCTGCCATCATCAGGCTTCTGTATGGATATGGGTCTTACAGCTCCTGGTTTTAAATTTGAGGCTGGTCCATTCTGATTGGTTGGGAGCCTGGACCTGTGTTCATTGGACTTGGAGTTTGATTGATTGGTGTTCCTGGTTTCTTCTGTCTGTTTTGTGGCTTTGATTGGCTGGCAACAGTCTGTTCTTGTGTTGGAGGCTTTTAGTGCAGCTTGGCTCCGTGTGAAGGGACGGCTGCTCTTCATTAGCAAGCTGCTATTCATTAGCAAGCTGGGTTTCACCTGGGTGCCTGGTGGGGGGGTTAGGTTGGAGCTATCAGAGGGAGTCTGTTTTTGCCCAGGTGTTTGCCTGGCTTGTGGCATGGAGATCTTTCTATTTGAGAGTGCAGGCTTCCAAATGATTGACAGTCTGGTGGAATCATCTCTTCTATTCATGCTGTCAGGTCTTTTTTCAATCTCTATGGCTTCTCTGATGATTCTGTGGCTGGGGTTTTCTATAGTGGCCAGGGTTTTAGTGCCATTGAAGTTGATGTTGTGACCTGTGGTTTTCATGTGTTGGACTAGTGAGGAGGTGTGTTCCAGCTTTTTTACTGCATTTTTGTGTTCCTCTAGGCGGGTACTTATTCTTCTATTGGTCTGTCCAATGTATGTGGCCGGGCATGATGTACAGGGAATTTCGTATATGCCTTGGTTTTCCAGGTCAATTTTGTCTTTGGGGTTCCTCAGGATGGCTGCTATTTTTTTGTCTGTTTTGAAGGCAGTCTTGATGTGATGCCTGTGTAGTATCTTACTGATTTTATCTGTGGTACCTCTTATGTAGGGCAAGACAGCTGTTCCATAGATCTGTTGGTCTTCTAGGTCTCTGTTATGTCTTGGTGTGTTTTTGTGGATCAAGTTGGTGATTTTGTTTTTGTGGAAGCCATTGGCTGTCAATACTTCAGTCAGGGTGCATAGTTCAGTCTTTATATGTGTCTTGTCTGCCAGGCATTTGGTTCTGGTAATTAGTGTTTTCGCTACGGAATTTATCTGTGCTGGGTGGTGGTGGGATTGGGTGTTGAGGTAGCGGTTGGTGTGTGTTTTCTTCTGGTATATGGTGTGTCCCAGTGTGCCATCTGTTCTTTTGTAGATTAGTACATCTAGGAATGGTAGTTGTTTGTTTATTTCTGTTTCCATGGTGAACTTGATTTTGGGGTGTGTGTTGTTTAGGTGTGTTAGGAAATTGTTTAGGTTTTCTTTTCTTTTATATATATATATATATATGTAAATAAAACACACATTCCATTCCAATTCAATTCTATCATTAATATGCATTAAAATCTTAATATCTTTAACATTTCTTTTCAATTGAATATCATACTTCCTTGGAAACACTTATAAACTTTTCATGGTTAATTCTTTTTTCCCCGTATTTCTTACTTATATTTTTATAAATCATTAATGTTAAGCCTGGGTTCCCCAACCAGGGTTAGGTAGACAAGCTAAACAGAATGTGCAGCGTTAGTCAGATAGGCACACAGATAATGAGTGAGCTAAGCTTGTATGTTTATTAACATACAGTAAAAATAACAGATACGCTTGTGCTATCAAGAATATATTTTATTCCAGTATAAGTTTATAGCATAGTCAAAAACAGTCCAATATTCAGTTACCATATAGTCAGTCCATTCAGGGATATTCAGTTAGCAAAGTCCATGTAGAATATCCTATTGTCAGTTCTCATAAATCAGTCCGTTGTTGTCTCTCCCGTTCGAGCAATGCAGTCTTGCTTCCAAGCAGTAATCAGGGATCATCAAAGCCAGAGAGAGAGAGAGCAAGCTGTAGCCTTGCTACTTTTATATGGTTTTCATAACCACACCCACAGTTGCTATTATACAGTTAAAGCTGCATACACTAACTATGATTTATAGTTAGTATTTCACCTAAAACAGTTAGGGTGAACAATGTTATCCCTAACAATTAATAATAATTAAAAATGTTCCCTTTTAATCCTCTCAATCATTTTAATTCATTTATTTATTAACAAACATCCCACTACATTACAATAAATATTTTACCCATCATCATATTTTCTAAAATTATTTCTATTTGTAATATAACAATGCTATCTTATGTACCTTTGCAGAATCCCTTTTACAATTAAATTTTCACCCATTATCTCTAAACAAACTTATAGTTACAATCCTTATATCTTTTCCCTGTTTCTCCATTTCTTGTTTCTGTCTTTTACAACTTCTTTTCCTTGCCTTTTCCCCCCTCTTCTTTTCCCTCCCCTTTTTGACCCCTTGTCTCTCTACTTCTTACTCTCTCATCTATAATCTCCTCTTCTGTTGCTTTCTAATCTTATACTTATCTTTCAATTTGTCCTTCTTCTTTTTGGTTGTTGTTTTTTTAGTCTTAAACCTTTCACTCTGTTTCCCCCCTTTTCTTTTTTCCCCCTACTTAAAATTATTTGATCATTAAAGATGGCTTCTTCTTTGTCCCAATCTTCTTGTTCTGCAAGCATTTCTTGTTTCTTCTCATAGTTCCAGATCTCCATTTCTAAGAATTGAAACACGAAGCCAAAAGAACTTCTCCCTTCTTGTGCATCTTCTTTCCACTTTTTAAGTTTCGTTTTCACTTCTTCTAAGAGTGATACCATTTAAAAAACTTTTAAACAACCATAGTTAATTTTAGTCATCTAGATGCAAAAAACCAAAAGTCACCAAGTAATCCATATAATCCAAGGCTGTTTCTACTTGCTTCTTTTTTCCACTTTCTCTTCCTGGGGTTCTATTATTTTGTTACCAAGTTTCCATTAAAATGTATCTTTGAGGAATCTTGTTAAAATTTCACTGTGAGTTCCTTTTAATTACAGTTCCATTCCTTAATTCCAGGCAGTCTCCTCCATTTTTTCAGATCCTACCCTTCTATTCTCTTTTTCTCCTTTCCAGCTTTCAAAAGCTTTTAAATGTCCAGAAATCTTTATTATCCCTTTGACTTTTATTTCCAGCTTAGATGCCTATTAATGTCAAAGTGGATTGACATTTCTTGCTTAAGTCTCTTAGCTGTCAGTATAAGGAAGGGAAAAAAAAACCCTAATCCTTTCCCTTCTCTCTCTCCTTTGCAACTTCAAAATCTTCTTTGGAAACAATGTTGTTAAATTTAAATTCCAGGGTACTTTATTTGTTGCTTTTGCTGTTTGACCCGGTCAACCAAAACTTTCTCTTCTTATCTTCCTCCTGCACATTCTTTTCTGGTCGAGTTCTTCTTTGTGGTGGCCATTTCTGACCACCGCTGCAACCGCCTTTGGGAAAGGGACTAATGGCTAGCTGGGGAGGAGAGATGCGGCTCTCCTCAACCCTGCAGGCAGTCTCCCCCCTCTTTACCACCTCTATGGGATGACTTAGCCCCGAAACCAGCTGTCTTGGGGCGCTCCAGCAGCAGGCATGGATCAAAGCCTCGGAGAGACGAGGTTTCGGTCTGTCACCGAAGAAGCTCAAACCGGAAGTCGATCCTTCCTTGACTCTTCAGCCCCTTCTCACCCTGGAAGATCCTATAATTCTATGAAATCTGAGTAGTCCAATAAGCACAAATGGCGTATGAACTTGCACTGTTACTTTTGGCATTGCCTTGATCGAAACCTAGTTGCATTTGCAGCCGTTTTCCTCATTCTGAAGCTCTGAGGTCCAGTCTAAAAAAATGATGGACCCAACACTCATCTTTTGGTTCAGGACTGCTGACATTATTATTCTGAGATTCACTTTTTTTCCCCTGAGAGGCTATTTACTCTCTGGCTTCTTGTGCCCTGCTCACTTCATGTTCAGATGTTGCCTTGAGCTGGATTAGGACATGCCTTCCCTCCATGCAGATGTCCAGGCATTGGGGGTGCCCCTCCCACCAATGAAATTCAGGAGTGGAAGCTTTAGGCTCCTGAGCAAAGGTATCTGGATTGTGTGATCACTGTCTCAACTGCTCGATCATGTTTCAGCTTTTGGAACACTCTGCTATTCCCTATTTGATAATGTCTTGATTTTATGTGTCTTTTTAATTTGCTTTTAAATCTACACATTTTGACAGTGATGAGAGGGGACTATAACATTTATTATTACCTGCTTTGAGGATATGGCAAACAGCAGGCTACATAAATTGCAAAAATATATATAAACAAAAGAATGAATACAAATCCCAGATTACTCCTTACATTAATTATCACTTGAAAATGGATTGATTTAATTGTCTTATAGGAGAGATAGGTGGTATAAAATAATAGCAATGCCACTTAAACTTATATACTGCTTTATAGCCTTCTCAAAACGGTTTACAGAGCCTGTCTCTTGTCCCCAATAATCTGGGTCCTCATTTTACCCACCTCAGAAGAATGGAAGGCTGAATTAATCTTAAGCCAGTCAGGATTGAACTTCTGGCAGTGGGCAAAGTTAAGGAAGGGAAAAAAGAAGAGCAATAGCAATAGCTGTTAGACATATATACAGTGCTTTACAACCAATCCTAGGTCCTCATTTTACCCATCTTGGAATGATGGAAGGCTGAGTCAATCTTGAGCCTGGTGGGATTTGATCTGCTAAATTGCAGTGGGAGTAGCTTGCAGTACTGCACTCTAACCACTGCACCACTGAGGCTCCATAATAATAACAATAACAATAAGTAGTAGTAGTAGTTATAGTGTTAGAAAGGAGTGGAAGTGGGATAGCAACAGAATCCCTTCCCTTTCCTCTCATCTACTTCTTACTTTCGAAACTTCATCCTGGCCTTTGGAAAAGAGAATGAGTTGCCTCATTTTATTACACTTCCCTATTTTCATTGTACAGGTAGTCCTTGCTTACTGGCCATTCATTCACCACTCATCAAATTATGACAATGTTGGAAAAATAAATTTATGGACAATTTACAACCATTTACAATCTTCACAATGTGCATCAGTCACATGTTTGCTCTTCTATAAATCAACAGCAGTGTGATCATGGTGGGCAGACTACAATCAACTCTCTTGAAATCCCTTCCTCTCCAATCTCTTTGCCTGAAATGAGAGGAGGGAGAAAAAAGCAAGTGAATTTTGTTGGTAATATCTCCTTTGCCTGATCCTTTCCCCTGCTGACACAATCTCATTGCTTTCAATGTGTAAAAGATAAATAACTTAAAATATCTTCTCTCCAATCTGTCAATTCAAGGAGTGAGGAAGAGGGGGGAAGGATCAGGCAAAGGAGAAATTGCTTACAAAAAATATTTGCAGAGGAAGGGATTTCAAAAGATAAGCTGTTTCTGTGATCTGTCCATGGTTCCCAGCATCATTGTAGTAACATGATTTCCATTTGTTTGTTTGTTTGTTTGTCTGTTTGTTTGTTTGTTAATAATTCATACTCATCTTACCTCAAGATAACTCTGGGCAGCCTAGAGATCACTTCACTTAGAATCAGTCCCAATGAGGATAATTAAGCAAGGACTACCTGTAATTTCTTTATTTGATTGATATGAGCTGCTTAAAAGTGTTGAGAGTTGAATGGCATATAAGTTTATCATCTCTTTTGTTTTGTTCGGAAAACACACGAGGTAGACCGGGTTCCAACAACAAATACTTTATTGTAAACTAGTCAGTAAATAGGAACACTTGGCTGAAGCCGGGGCCAGCCTTTTATACAGGCTGGCTTGCCTGCTTGCAGCCAATGGCAGTTGTTTAGATTTGCCGCCTTTTTGACAGCTCTTTGGATTGGTTCCTAGTGAACCAATCCAGTGTTCATTTTATTAGCCAATCAGGTTTGTAGATTTGGAGTCATCCACTTTACATACAGAACACCCCTCCCCCCTTAGTTCAGTCCTACGTGGTGACGTAGTCTCGCAGGTAGGCAGGGCTTTTCCGGACTCGACTTGACTTGCGCGGTTCATTCTCAGTGAAGACTTCGACCGGTTCGGATGGGGCTGCTGTGTCGTCTGTCCTTCTCCCTGGAACCGTCTGGAAGGGTGAGTCAGCCATTTTACCGCCGCCTGAGTTTCTTAGGCCGGCGGTTTTGCCGCTCCCTCCCGTTTCCTTGGGGCAGGTCGAGCTGGCTTGGCTAGCCCCTTCCGATGGTCTCTTTCCGCAAGTCTCTTCAAACAGTGAGTCTTTTATTTGCTCTTTTTGTTCGTATTGTTTGTTAGGTTTAGTTTTAAACAGTTCTTTATTTGTTTCTCGCCTTTCCCCCCCCACCTTGGTTTGCATTTCGCCGGTTTTTTTGGTGAATGTTTGTAAGTCTGTGGTTCTTTCTATAATTCGAGATCGAAGCTGGTCTATGTGCCGCTTCCATTCCCTGCCATCGTCTAATTTTACTCGGTAGGATTTGGGGCCTGTAATTTGGATAATTTGTCCTGGTAGCCATACCGGGTCCCCGGTGAAGTTTTTGGCGTATACCAAATCGTCTATTTCGAATTGTCTGAACCGTGTAGAGGAGTCAGGGGGGTTTTCTGGGGTAAAATTTGGGTGTAACCTATCCAGGTGAGATCTCAATTTTCGCCCCATGAGTAATTCTGCTGGTGACTTATTTGTTATAGTACTGGGCGTTATGTGCTGGAGTGTGAGCAAACGGTTTACTTTCTGTTGGACATCTCCAGCGTCCATTCGTTCCAACCCTTCTTTGGTAAACCGGACCATTCTCTCAGCCCTGCCGTTCGCAGCTGGGTGAGCCGGCGCGGTTAGTGCATGTCTTATACCTAGGGAGGCTAGGTATTGCTCAAATGGTATGCTGGTTAGCTGCGGCCCGTTATCTGAGACGAGAACGTCCGGTATGCCATGGGTGGCAAAAAGGCTGTCCAGCTTTTTTATTACAGCTTCTGTTGTCGTTGATGGCATAATTTTTACTTCAAGCCAATTTGAGTAGGCATCAACGACAATCAGAAAGGTATGCCCTTTGGTAGGCCCCACGAAGTCAATGTGTATTCTTGACCACGGTCCTCGAGGGGTTTCCCAGTCCTTAACGGGTGCTTTTGGTGGGGATGGTCTAATTGCCTGGCATTTGTGGCATGAGCTTACCCAATACTCTATGTCCTTATCAATACCCGGCCACCACACATAACTTCTGGCAAGGCTTTTCATCTTAACCATTCCCGGGTGCCCTTCATGTAACAGCTTAAGTACCCTGGGCTGTAATTTGGCAGGAATTACTACCCGATCACCCCACAACAAACACCCCTTTTGGATGGAAAGTTCAGTCTGTCTGGACCGGAAAGGTTTAAAGTTTTCAGTTTTTTGATTCTCCGGCCAGCCTTTACCTACCCAGCTAAGAATGCGGGCAGTCAGTGAGTCTTTCGCGGTGGCTCTGGCGACATCATACGCCGATATGGGTAGATCGGGGCAAGTCTCGATTTGTAGCGTTGTCATCGCTGGTGCCGGGTCTGCGTCGGTTGCTGGTAAGGGTGCTCTGCTCAAAGCGTCCGCATGGGAAATTTGTTTCCCTGGCCGATGTGTCAGAGTGTAGGAATAAGCTGCTAGGAACTCTGACCATCTCGTCATTCTTGGGGACAGTATATTAGGTGTTGGCTTGTTTCCCGCCAAAATCCCCATTAGCGGTTTGTGATCCGTTATGATTTGAAAAGTCCTCCCATATAAGTATTCGTGGAATCGTTTTACTCCAGCGACAATTGCTAGAGCTTCCCTGTCCAATTGGCTATAATTCCGCTCGGTTTTTGATAGAGTCCTAGAATAATATGCGACGGGTGCTTCTCTGCCATCTGGTAGTTGGTGGCTCAGGATGGCACCTACTCCATATGGTGAGGCGTCGCAGGTCACTGTTAATGGCAGAGTGTTGCTAAATTGGATGAGAACGTTTGTTGATGTTAGCAAGCTTTTAATATTTTGGAAGGGTTTTTTTTCTTTGTAACCCCAAGTCCAAGTTGCCTTTTTGTCTAGCAGACGGTGTAACGGTTCTGCTATAGTGGCTTTGTTTGGCAGGAACACGTTATAAAAATTAATTAATCCTAAGAACGCTTGTAATTCTGTTTTATTTCTTGGTTCAGGGGCATCTTTGATCGCTTTAACTTTTTTATCTGTGGGGTGGATACCCTCTCCGTCTATTGAGTAGCCCAGGAATTCGACGCTGTTCTTAACTAAACAGCACTTTTCTCTTTTTACCTTGAGGCCAGATTCCCTAAACTTAGTTAGAACCTCTTTCAGTCTGTTCCTTAATTGAGTTTCATCTCTGGCCGAGATTAGGACGTCGTCAAAATAGGGAACGACTCCTTGTATGCCATTTAGAAGGCGTTCCATCAGACTTTGGAAGACGCCAGGGGCCACGCTTACTCCAAATTGGAGCCGGTGGCATTTGAATGCGCCCTTATGGGTGACTATAGTCTGTGCTTCTGCTGTTTCTGGGTCCACTGGGAGTTGTTGATAGGCTTGTGCCAAGTCGAGTTTGGCGAAAACTTTGCCTTTTCCCAGGGAATGAAGCAAATGCTGGACTACTGGCACCGGGTATGCGCTTGGTTGTAATGTGTGGTTCAGGGTAGCCTTATAGTCACCACAGATTCTGATGGACCCGTCAGGTTTAATGGGTGTGACAATAGGCGTTTCCCACTTGGCATGGTCCACAGGTTCTAACACCCCTTGGGCTACTAATTTGTCCAGCTGTTCCTCTATTTTTGCCTTTAGTGCAAAAGGAACTCGCCTGGCTTTTATTCTTCGTGGGGCTATTTGGGGGTTTAGATTGAAAGAAATGGGGTTTCCCCGATACTTGCCAAGTGAGCCGTCAAAAACGTCCTGGAATTCTCGGATGAGGTCGTCTTCCCAGCCGGTTGTAGTCACTCGATCGACCCCGGTCATCCCGATGCCCAATGGCGCGAACCACTCGATGCCCAGGAGGCTTGGTCTGTCTTGGTTGACTATGGTCAGCCGAAGCACCTTGATGTGATTTTTGTAGGCGACTCGGAAATGTCCCATGCCAATCACAGGGATTTGGTTTCCCTGATAGTCCTTGAGGGTTAGGTGCTGCTTCTTCAATTCTTTGGGTTTGATACCTGGGACTAGCTGTTTAATCGTGTCCCACGATACCATGGAGAGGAAGGACCCCGAGTCCACTTCCATCTTGCAGTGTTTTCCCTCGATTTCCACGATGACTTTAATTTTTCTCCCACTTTCCGTCTGAGCGCTCTGTATAATGACAGTTTGGTGTGTATTGGCTCGCTTCTCTTGTTGCCATTTTCTTTCGGCTCGTTTAGGCTCGGCTCGTGTTGGGGAATTTCTGCGTCTCGTCGGGCTGTAGTATTTTTTGTTCCTGTAGACCTTCTCGATGTGCCCTCGTTTTTTGCAATGTCGGCAGATGGCATCGAGAAATCTGCATTCGGCTCGTGGATGGTTTCCTCCGCAGCCAGCGCATTCCCGCCAATTTCTCCTTTCGTGCTCTTTTTTGTTCGTGAGCAAACGGTGGACCTCGTCATCCTCTTCGCTCGATTCATTTGTTTCGCCCGACTCTTCGTAATGGGTTGTGGTGGCAGGGTGCTTTCTGTCTTTGGCTGGTGTTTCTTCGCTGTGTGTGTTCATCTTTTTAATGGCTACCGCAGATTTTTTCGCGGCTTCAGCGGCTGTAGCTTCCGCGATGGCTTCGGTAACGGTGATGTTGGGCTTGTTGAGCATTTTACTCTGTGCGGTCGAGTCTCTCAGGCCTAACACCACACGATCCCTCATTGCCTCGTCTATGTTCAAAAATTCACACTCACCCCCTATTTGTCTGAGGGCAGCGATGAAATCGGCGACGGTCTCTCCCTCTCTCTGGTCTCTGCGGTAAAATTCGTGTCGCTTTATTAAGTTAGACACCATCGGAGCGTAGTGTGCTTTGAGTCGTCTTTGCAATTCCGTCCATGTTAGTTGTTTAACGTCCCGGGGCTTCGCGAGGGCTTTTGCCATTTTAAAAACTGTTGGCCCGCAGTGCGTCAGGAACACAGCTCTCTTGCGTTGCTCGGAAATGCCTTCCATTTCATTGCTCTCCAAGTACATTTGGAAGCGATCAGCATAGGAATCCCAATCCTCTTCGTTGGGATTGAAGGGTGCGGGCGGTGCGTTGTTTCCAGACATCTTGCTTGTAATCTGGACTTCTTATCACCGCGTGCAGGTTTTTTCCTTCAGGACGATCCCATCCTCGTCGCCAGTGTTTTGTTCGGAAAACACACGAGGTAGACCGGGTTCCAACAACAAATACTTTATTGTAAACTAGTCAGTAAATAGGAACACTTGGCTGAAGCCGAGGCCAGCCTTTTATACAGGCTGGCTTGCCTGCTTGCAGCCAATGGCAGTTGTTTAGATTTGCCGCCTTTTTGGCAGCTCTTTGGATTGGTTCCTAGTGAACCAATCCAGTGTTCATTTTATTAGCCAATCAGGTTTGTAGATTTGGAGTCATCCACTTTACATACAGAACATCTTTGTTCTCAACCTTTGTATATATATGACAAGTAAGAATTTTTTCTTCCAGTAGCTCTGTAGCTGCTGACATTGGTTATTTGGCCAATAGTTCTGGGTTCTGTGGCTTATTTGTCACAAGATATCCAGGGACTCCCAATACCTAACATGGTCCTTATTGTCCTGGATTCTATAGAGATTCTCAGTCATCCCAGCATGGTTGTCCCAAAGGTGCCTATTTTTCAAGAGGCAACTCAACTTTTCATTTTTTTATTTGAAGACAATTTGCTTCTCATCCAAGAAGCTTCTTCAGAGCTTCCTGGATGAGAAGAGAAATGTCTTCAAAGAAAAACCAGAAAGTCCAATTGCCTCTTGAAAAAAAAAGCACCTTTGGGATGACCTGGGCAATGCTTGATCTGGTATGGGTTTCTGTAAATTATGTGTCATCATATTGTTATAGGAGAGACACTCTTTTTTTTAACTACTCTGAGACCTGTCCAGTATTGTAGAACTTTTAGAGTATCTCTCATCTTCCTCAGAGCACACAAGCCTCACAACCACATCAACATAGAGCAGGGGCCTTCAAACTTGATGGCTTTAAGATTTGTGGGCTAACTCCCAGAATTCCTCCTCCAGTCATGTTAGCTCAGGAATTCTGGGAGTTGAAGTCCACAAGTCTTAAACTTGTCAAGTTTGAAGACCCTTGACACAGAGCCTCACTTTGATATTTCTTTATTATTATACAGGGTTGTGCTCACTAAGTTTATGGGTAATTAAAAACTTTGATCCATGGTTTGAAGTCATGGTCGTTTCAATAGGGAGCTGGGTTGACAGAAGCCAAAGCTGGAAGAACCGAGGGATACTCATATGAGAGAGATGGGGTTAATTTGGGGTCCTTTTCAGAAGCTGAAAAAGAAATGTCAAATGATCAATGCAGCCCACTTCTGAATTCAGATGGGAAAGGGTTTATTTTCCTCTTGCTAAGAAAATGGCACTTGGAGCCGTGTCTGAGAGACAACTTGGCTTGTACAGTCAGGATATTTGTCTCATGAAAATCTAAGCTGAGGCATCATTCTTGTCTTTCTAACAGAATCTTTGAGATGTTCTTAAGTGTTTTCATACCAAGAGTCATACATTTTTAATACACAAAGACAGTTGGGAGTGGGGTTTGCCAGGAAAGTTCTGATGCTAAATTTGACAAAAATTTTGGTCTTTCAATATCTCTGTCAAGTTCTCCAGGAGAAGAATTAAAATTCCTAATGGACACACACACACACACTGAAGACAGGGGGAAAGAACTCTTTCTTGGTTTGTGAGAATTCGTCCTATCCTCTGCCTATAAATGTGAGAATTTGGCATAAGGGGGCCACTGGTTGCCCCATTAAGCTGGAGATGATACCTACCCCCATGAAGCAAACTGCAGTCCCCAAGAAAATCCAGATTTGGGTAGGGGACTCAGAGCTCCCACTGGGCAGCAGAGCTTCATCAAAGCAGAAGGATTTTATGCACTTCTGAAAATCCACTTAAGATGGAGCTCGGGACTTCTCTTCCACCTCCCACCCACACATCTAGCAGAACTCGGCTTGTCTGTCCCCACTGCTTTCCTGGATGGGATGGTCTTTTCTCAGAATTGTGCCACACAATCTTGGCTTTGGCATCAGCCAAGACTCAATGGAAGACGGTAGCTGTTATAATCCAAGATGTCTTGAAGCCTCACAGAGGCTCTGCAGGTGGCCAAATGAGCAGTGTTGGGGTTCAAGGTGGCCTATAGGGCACAGTGGGGATTGCTGCTGGTGTGCCACCCCCTCTGCTGCCCAGCAATATCATAGCCTGAGATGCTGGATTCCATTAACAAACTAGCAGTGGGTTTTAATCTGACGATTGGTGGTATCGAGTCCAGAGTGGCTACAGAGTTTGTGGCTCACATGGCAATTGTGCATCTAACTCAAGTAGCAATTCATTGGATAAGGATTTCTCCTCCCTTGTAATAATTGTGACATGATTTGGTAATGAAGGACACAAATATTGCCATAGATAGATCACTCTCCAATTCCCTTCCAGCTCTTTCATGCCACCTTCACCCACAGGGAGAAAGGGTCTCAATGCATTCACCCTTGATGATTGACAGATCCTCTTGGATTCCAGACTGAGCTGCGGTTTTCCTCTGAGCTGGGGGATTCAGTTGAGGCCTTAGTTGCTCCCCCTGCAACTTCTTCCTGGGTGTTGCTCCTGGGTTTTCTTGGTGCACTAAGGAACTCTAGGACCCAAGTGCCAGAAGAGGTCCCTGGAACTCTGTTGAAGGAAGAGACAAACAGCTCTGACTAAGCATGAGTAAGAGACCCACAAGGGACCACCTTGTGGAAATTAGAGTGGTACTTTTCTCTCTCATCATCCAGCAGCCCTTTCTGAGTAACACGGTTCCTCCTGGGAATAAATGGGCCACCAGATCACCTGCAGGAATTCCACTATCAGGAGTATTCTATCTGGCAGATGCTCAAACATGCTTTGAATTGGACTCTACCTTGGCAGGTGTGCTAAGGTGATAGGATTTAGTCAATCTGACTTATTGACCCTTGTGGAAATGGACATAATTCTCTATGTTGTTAACTCACCTGCCTATTTGTTGGCTCCAGGATGTTCTTGTCTTATGTTAATCATGAAGGTCATCATCAGCCTCTTTAAGAGAAGAGGTGGTTACTGTGGTGTGCCCCCTTCTCAAGGGGCCAACCCTGGACTAGCTATTTTAGACAACCATTGTCCTATCTGCAATATTTTCATGAAAAATGGTTGGAAATGTGGTTTGTCTGCAGTTACAGAGGATTCTAAAGGAAGTGAAGACCTATTTCAGTTTGGTTTCAGGCCAACATTTAGTACAGACAGTCATGGTCATAGTGATGATTCATCCATTCTTGTGCTTCTTGATTTCTCAACAAATTCCAGTAATGTTGACCACAGCATCCTTCTGATCCATCCTTCTGACCCATCTTTCTGGGCTTTGGGAATTGGGAGCACCATCTTACAATGGTTCTCTTCCTTCCTTAATGGCCAGTTCTAGTTGCTATTGGCTGGGAGAGCTAATTCCAGACTTGCAAGATTGGGATCAGCCTTGAGATGTAGTCCAAACAAGAAGCACAATCAGAAACACTATCTCTTACTCTGTTGTAAGGTTACATTAGCAGAATCTTGCAATCTCTCCTCCATCACCTTTATAGTCCAAGAAGCTAGACATAGTCCTTTCTGAGATGTTTGCCACATCTCCGTTCCTTTTGCAGACTCAACTGATGGTCATCTAATCTGTAGCTCTTCTTTCTGTTTTGCAAAGTGATTCTACCATTACAATCTGGTACACAGCTGTGTTTTTTCCTGGATCACATAGTCCTCCAAGATTCATGCCTTTGTTACTCATTCTACATGGGACTGCTCTTGAAGACTACTCAGAAGCTTCAACTGGTCCAGAATGTAGTGGCACAAGTGATAGTCTTGCCATATAATGCCCACAAGACATCTCAACTTCTTACATTGCACTGGTTGCCACTCAAGGTGGATGCTGGTTATTACATATAAAATCATATATGCCACAGGAACAATATTTGAGAGCTCATCTGCCTCCTGTGCTTTGCACCTCTGGTATAATCCAGTGGAGTGGGGACACCCTTTGATTAAACCGGGTCATCTTTCAGGATCCAGAAAGTCCACATTCTCTGCAACGGCACCTGCTTCCTGGAGTGAGGTCCCTCCCTGAGATTCAGGTGGCTGCCCTCCCCCAGTGGTGTTTCAGAAGTCATCATAAAACCTGGCTATTCTCCGACGCGTTGGGGAAGGGACTGTTTGCGATGTTCTGTTTTTGTTTGCTTGCAATTATTTCACAGTTCTTTTTGTAATGTTTTCCTGTCTATTTTATTGTAATTTGTTGTTTCTCTGTTGCTTTTCATTATTGCGAGCCATTCAGAGTTGAGCAGCATTAAAACTGAATAAATAAAATAAAATAAAATTTTGACCCGGAAGAAATTAAAGCATTGTTTTTTGTTCTTTTGTGAATGCTGCTGAGCAGAATGCACCATTCAGTGAGTTTATTCCATCTGACACTCGTTCATACATTTTTAGAGAAATGTGTTTCCCACGTGTCTTGCTTGGCATAATATTTGCAATATCTCCTGGCCCTCCAACAGGCTGCATTTATTACATGTCTTTTTATTGGATCAACTCCCAGACTAAATGTCAAAGGAAAAATCACAATCCATAAAAGATTGGAGGAGAGAAAGCCCCTCCCCGTGGCAGTCTGACCTGACAACCTTAAGCAACCCCCACTTAGCTGGCCCAGATTGGAGGACAAACCTGCCATCCTGCTGCACCAGCCCTGCTTAGCTAGATGCCAGGCTATCAAAAGAAATGAGGGGAGGGAATTGCAGGATGGTATAGAAGGAGGGAGGATAGAGGAGAGGAAAGCTAAAGACTTCGTGCCATCCTGTCAGTGCCACGCAAGCTGTTCCAAGGTCACGCAATAAATAGAATGCAACACCTTCAAGACCATTTACTGGGGACTGTTACCAAAATAGAATAGAATAGAGCTGGAAGGGACCTTGGAGGTCTTCTAGTCCAGCCCCCTGCTCAAGCAGGAGAACCTATGCTATGTTAGATAAGTGACTGTCTAGTCTCTTCTTAAAAACCTCCAGTGATGGAGTGCCCATGATTTCTGGAGGCAAGCTGTTCCACTGGTTAACTGTCCTCACTGTTAGGCAGTTTCTCCTTAATTCCAGGTTGCTTCTCTCCTTGATTAGTTTCCATCCATTGTTTCTTGTCTTGCCTTTTGGTGCTTGGAGAATAATTTGGAGAATAATTTGACCCCCTTTTCTTTGTCGCAGCCCCTCAAATAATTAGTTTAAATAATTAGTTTGAATGCTATTGGACACTTACAGATAACCATGGAGGAGAGGAATGGGATCCAAAGATGAATGTTAACTGTACACTTTGGGCACAAAAAACCAGATTCAGCTTTGCACTTGGTTTTAATACTTTCTCTGGGAGTTTTTCTTTGCTAATTGACCAGATCGGGACAACTGACAACAGGGCCCTCAAGAGATGCCTGGGCTCAGGAGCTTCCCCCTTGCCCAGGAAGGCCTGGCTGTTTCTCTGGAGAGACCTTGATTGACTTATGAGTGAAGAGGTGCAGCTAGCAGCAGCAGGAAAAGGTGGGGAAACAGAAGGGGTAATGTGAGAGCGGGCTCAGAACTGGGGAACAAAGGAATGAGGCAAGACAACACCAGGAAGGAGGATCTGGAGTCAGGAATGTCTCCGGAACTTAACTCCTGCTGGAAGCTCACCAGGGAGAAATCAAGGAGAGCACAATGAATTCCTGTGCTGGCCTCCCTGCCCTCTTCCTCTAGGACCAGCCCCAGTTTTCAGATGGAACAACAGTGCCCCCTAAAGCACCTGACCAATAGCCCTATACTGGGAGGCTTGAATAAATGGCATTCAGCTTTTGTTTTTCCCTAATGCCTTTCTCCATGTAATCCCATTTATTCAATAGCATGATTAGCGGGGATCAGGCTATGCTTTCCATTCTGCCAAAGCTGTCAGGAAAGTGGGTTTGTCTGCTTGGTGATTTTGACAGGCTGTCTGAACCATGGAGGTCTTGAGCAGAGCATTGGGACTCAAGGACATAGAGAATTTCTAATGTAGCCCTTCTCTGCATGCAAACCTGGAGCACTTGTTGGCACTTGTGCCCTTTCTCTTCTTCCTGGAGCTGGGCAGGGAAGCCCTGGCAGAAGAACCATGAGACCTCACCAGTTCCTTTTGACCTGGGTTGAACCACAGACAATTACAATGATCTAATACATGTCGATTTTACAGAAGACAATGTTGAAAAAGCACTACGCAATCTAAAACCATCTCTATCTATTGGACTGGATGGAATATGTGCCTACTTCTTAAAAAAGCTACCCACTGCCATAGCTGAACCTCTAAGCATAATCTTTGAAAAATCTTTCAGGACCAGCTCTTTGCCTAACCTATGGTCATAAGCCACGGTCATTCCCATCTTCAAAAAGGGAGACCGCAGCCTAGTTGAAAATTACAGATCAATCTCTTAATGCTGTGTCACCTGTAAAGTCATGGAATCAATTATTAACCAATCCATCATCTTCCACTTAGAAACAAACAACCTAGTCACTGATAAACAATTTGGTTTCAGAAAAAAACTATCCTGTAATCTGCAACTCTTACACTGCAAAGACATACAGACTACACAACTCGATCAAGGCAAAGCAATAGACACAATCTACATAGACTTCTGCAAAGCCTTTGATTCAGTGGTACACAACAAACTACTCCTAAAACTAAAATCTTATGGTATCTCTGGACAACTGCATAACTGGATAGAAGCATTCCTGTCAAACACACAACAAATGGCCAAAATTGAGAACGTCCTATCAAATTCTGTACCTGTCAACAGTGGTGTCCCCCAACTCTTTTCATACTCTACATAAATGACCTCTGTGATCATATTAAGAGCTACTGTGTTCTCTTCGCTGATAATGTAAAGCTATTCAACACCACAGACAATACTGTTACTCTTCAAAAAGACCTTGACTATGTACCAGAATGGTCAAACAAATGGCAACTTCAAATCTCAGCAGATAAATGCTCTGTCTTACATATTGGCATATTACATATCAGAAAATAAAATACAGGCTGAATAGTCAAGACCTTGTTGATGATCCAAACTCTGTCAAGGATCTTGGTTTACTCATCTCAAATGACCTAAATGCTAGAGCCCACTGTAACTACCTAGCCAAAAAGGCGTTAAGAGTTGTTAATCTAATCTTAAGGAGCTTCCTGTAAATAAAGAGTCCTGTTCCCTCCCCCTCCTCTCACCCCTCCATTCCCTCCCTCCCTCCCTCCCTCCCTCTTTCCTTCCTTCCTTCCTTCCTTCCTTCCTTCCTTCCTTCCTTCCTTC
>BLBF01000058.1:20974946-20991275 GCA_015471245.1 Laticauda colubrina
CCTTCCTTCCTTCCTTCCTTCCTTCCTTCCTTCCTTCCTTCCTTCCTACTGGAATCCACAGCTAGCTTCTGAAGGGACAATCCAGCCCCTTCGTTAGTCTCTAATTCATTTTCCAGAGAGTGCATTTATTGAAGACATAATGAGTGCAATTTGCTCAATCAGTGAAGAGTTTAATAGTGCAGTTCAACATAAGGAAGAGACAAGAAGGTGACCAAAGAGATGAATATCCTGAAATTTGCTGTGCTCAACTGATGCAGACTGAAATGACCATTTCAAAATACTTCTGACTACAATGTCATCTATCTGTTGCTTGCCCAATAAGCAAGTGTGATAGGAGAAATATGAGGCAGCCTTTTCTCAGGGTGTGAACTCTGACCAAGCAAACAAGCAATTGAACAGTGGAATTCCACAGAATGGAATAGGAATTGAGGAGAAGAATACAGAATAACATAGCTGGTTGGTCTAACTGCCTTATCAGCAAGAGACCCTATACACCTCAAATGGCTGTGCAGTCTCTTCTTAAAAACCTCCACTTATGGAGCATCCACAACTTCTAAAGGCAAGCGGTTTCACCAGTTAAATGTTCTCACTAACAGGATTTTTTTCCTTAATTCTTTTTTTTTTACATATGTCCTATATTTGTATATTAAACAGTCCCATTCAAGTCAAAAATTGATTTCCCTCACAACTGAAAAACCAGTAGGCCAGGAATGGGGAACCTTTTATGGTTCATTCAGGAATTCTGGGAGTTGAAGTCCATAAGTGATAAAAGAGCCAAGTTTCCTTACCCCTGGACTAGACAATCCCAGTTCCTGCAATTATTCTTCATACGTTTTAGCCTCTAGTCCTCTAATTGCCTTTGTTGCTCTTCTCTGAACCCTTTCAAGAGTCAATATTCCAGTATACAGTGGGAGCAAATCCATGGGGACAAAAGAATAAAATTGCCAGCCAAAGGCTGTGAAAAGTTGTTTCTTGCTTTCAGAATAATTTCAGGAGCCACCATCAGTTGGTGATCTCCCTGCAAGAATAAGAAGAGAGATCTAATAGGGGTTTGGCAATGAGCAAATAATTTTCTAGTTTGGCAGCAGAGACTACGTTAAATTAAGAAAAAAATAAATAGCTTTGTATGGTAATACCTTAAAATCAGAAGTGAAGATGAGTGTACATAGATGGGCAGTTCTTCTGTTGTCTTCATCTTTCTACAAGGAGACAAAAAGACAATTCATGACAGATTCTACTATGGTGAGCCCAGAAATAAATAGGTGCTTAATTGCTCTTATTGACTTGCCTGCCTGGAGCATGGATTCAACAGGTGACAGAACAAATGCCAAGTTTGATGAACTTCACTGTCCATTACCCTTTTTTTAAAGCCCATGTCACACTGCACCAACAGATGGAAAGAGGATGTAAAACGGAGAGAAACACTTGCCATCAGTTGGTTAACGCGATGCTTCCATTCTGTACTCACTGCCTCCATTTTTCGTCCTCTCTATCCATCCAGCATCCGTCCAGTTTCGAGCTGCTCAAAACTTTTTGAGCGGAAAATGTATCCAACGCGTCCATTCTGCATCCACAATGCATACGGGGAACATCCGTTCTACATCCGTTGTGATCTGTTACGCATCCACTATATCCGCTAGGTATCCGCTGCGCATCCATGCAACTCAAATCCGCTCCAGTGGAAAATGGACACAGGGAGGAAGTGAAACGGACGTGGAATGGACACAAAGCGTTAGTAGCACGGACGGAGAAAGGATGAAAGCGGATGCAGCTCGCATACAAAGCATTTAAAATGGAAAAAACGTTCACAGAGGGGACCTATCTTGGATATTTAGGATGTCTGCAGGATGGCTAGAGGATGCAAAAGGACATCTAGCAGAAAACCTATATTTCCTATAAAAAGGGGGAGGAATTCACCTGGATCTCACTTTCAGTCCAGCAGCCCTGCAGTGCAGACCTCTTCAGCCTTCATCTGGCTCTTGCTCTTACACAGCATCCAGTCATCTCCACCATGGATCATCAAACACTCCTTTTGGTAGCCACCATCGTTCTACAACAGTGTGAAGCCATCTACAGGCTCTTTCACCTGTTCTACATGAAGAAAAGGAGGCAGCCAAGAAGTGTCTGGGTCCGAAGATGGATCGCCAGAAGAGCCGAGTACGGACTGTACAACAAGCTGATGGTGGAGCTAAGGAACGAAGACCCTCGTGCATTCCAGAACTTCATGAGGATGCCTCCAGCCATGTTTGACGAAGTTGTGCAGCGCCTGACACCCAGGTTGACCAAGCAGAGCACCAACCTCCGACCCAGCCTGGACCCTGGGCTGAACGTGGCACTGACTCTGCACCACCTGGCCTCAGGGACCACGTACAGGAGCATGCAGTATGGCTGGAGGGTGCCACACAACAACATCAGCATTGTGGTCAGAGAAGTGGTGCAGGCCATCATCGAAGAATACCTGGAGGAGCTCCTCCAGTGCCCCTCCACTGAAGAAGGAGGGAAGAAAGTTGCAGAGCAGTGGTATCAGAAGTGGAATTTCCCCCACACCATTAGAGCCATAGATGGCAAGCACATGGCCTGCAAAGCTCCAGCCAAGTCAGGGTCCACTTATTTCAACTACAAGAGCTTCTTCACCCCAGTCTCAGGGGTGAAGGGTCCAGGTACTGTGGAGGTGGCTGTGCTGGAGTGCTGGTCTGAGGCACCATTGGGGTGCCTGGCCCCGAGAGGACAACAGGGGACGGTTTGTAGAGGAAGCTCTCAGAGAGCTGGCTCAGTCCTGTGATGTTGAGAGCCCCTTCCTCCAGGACATGGGGTGTCAGCCCGAATACCGATGACAGATGTTCTGAGGCTGGGCTTGGCTGTGGGGTGGAGGAAGGAGGAGTGTAGTGGGGATGTCTGGTCTGCAGCTGAACGAGGTGAGGCGTGGGTGGCAACTGTGGTGTGGGTGGCATCTGTGGCGTGGGTGGCATTTGTGGCGTGGTGGCATCAGTGGCATCGATGGCATCGGTGGCACCAGTGGCCTCCGATGTACCTGTGCCTGGACTGGGAAGGGCTGCCTGTGCTGCTGGAGCTCCTGGTAGCCGTAGCCTTGGTAGGTGAGGACCTGTGGAAAGCCTTGGAAGGGCAGTGACATCACCTGGGGTGGAGGAGCAGGCCTGGGCTGGGTGGGAGCAGGTTCAGCTGGGTCTGGAGGGTTGTGAAGTAGATCGGTGATCCTGTCCTTTACCACCTGGTACTGTGATTCCGACATATTCATGAGGGTCTGGTTGACGTAGGTGAGGAAGGGCTTGCAGTTGGAGGATGGGACGTCGGTGTGTACCAGCTGAGAGAAGAGATCTACGCTGCTTCTGTTGCTGTCCCTGATCTCCAGCAGGACAGTGTGGCTCTGCCCCTCTGGTCTGCCTCTCTGCCTTTCTGTGGAGTTGGAGCTGGGGGTGGATGTGGGCTGGCCTGTGGTGGAAGTGCCCTCTCCTTGCTCCCACTGCGTCAAGGGGTCCTCCACGTGCTGCACCATGGGTAGTGCAGCTGTCGGGGGGTTCTCCGTTGTGGGATGCTCCACAGATACCTGCCTGGAAACAGGAGCTGACTCTTGGCCAGAAGAGAACTGGCTTTCAGCAGGCTGCCTGAGAGTGAGGGTAGACAGAGGGGCTGCTCCTTGGTGGCAGATCTCACCCTCCAAGAAGCTGCACTTGGCCATCACGTAGGTCTCTCGGTCCATCAGCTTGACTGTGGCCTGTCCAGATTTCTTGAGGTGCAGCTTCCCGTACCAGGTGTGCATGTGCTTCCACCAGCCGAGGAGCACCTCCGAAGTGTAGCCCAGGCTCTCTGCCTTCTCTCTCCAAGCAGCCTACTTCCTTTTGGTGTCTCGATAAAGCCTGTGTCCCTTCCGCCATAGATACTTGTTCTCCCTCAGCCATTCCAGCACCTCATCCTCATATTCCTCTTCGATTGAGTATTGCCTCCTCTCCCGTTCATGCATCTGCCTCTTCCTCCCTCTGGCAGGGCCATATGGGCCCTCATCCGAGGGGCTTCGAGGTTGTAGGGGCTGCTCTTCCACACCAGCAGCAGCAGCAACAACAACAACAGTAGCAGCAAAAGCAGGACCTGCAGGACCAGCAGGACCACCACCACCAGCAGCAGCGGCGGCAGCAGCAGCACCAGCAGGACCAGGATCAGCAGCAGCAGAATAAGCACCAGCAGTGCCAGCAGCATCAGCAGGACCAGGAGCACCAGCAGAACCAGCAGGACCAGGAGCACCAGCAGCACCAGCAGGAACAGGAGCACCAGGAGCACCAGCAGGACCAGCAGGACCAGGAGCAGTGACAGCAGAGTAAGCACCAGCAGAAGCACCAGCATCAGGAGCAGCGCCAGCAGAAGCTCCAGCACCAGAAGAATCAGCCCGAGCAGCAGAAGCCCCAGCAGAAGCAGAGTCAGGGCCAGAGGGTGGGATGGTGGCCCTGTCCCTCTTGCCAGGGCTGGCAGCAGATGGCAGAGGCTTTCTCTTCTTCCCCATGGTTGTTGGGTTGTTGGCTTGCTGGCTGGCTGGCTGGCTGGAGCTGTGTCTGGCAGCAGGTCTTTCCTCTGAATGGTGAACTTCTTGTGAGCTGCTTCCCTTTATATCTGTGGGGCTGATGCAATGCATCCTCCCTGCATGCGCAGTGAACACTGTGCATCCGCTAGGCATCCGCTAGGCTTCCGCTAGGCTTTCGCTCGGCATCCGCTCTGAATCCGCTCTTTCTGCTCTGCGTCCGCTTCGCTGTGCTCCCCTGGAAGCCCTGCGGATGTGCCATCCGCTCCCATCCGCTTCCATCTGCTAGGCTTCCGTGGAGCATCCGCTTTCCATCCCCTCTACATCCTCCCCCCGTCCATTCCTTTCCGTTGTTGTCCACTCTGCTTATGCAAATTCGGGGCATTTTTGAAAGCGGATAACAACAGATGGAACATTTTCTCGTCCGCTGTGTCCTTTTTACAAACGTTTTGCATCCGTCAGCCAATGTGACAGGCCCTTAATGCAAGTAGGGAAAACTGAATGCTGTAGTTTCAAGATCATGTGATGAGACCACACTTGGAATACTGGCAGTATTCCAAGTGTAGTCTCATCACATGATCTTGAAACTACAGCATTGGCCTTTTTGGCTGCTGCAGAACACTGCTAGATCATATTTAAGAAATTGTCCACTAGGGCTCTTAGATCCCTAGATGAACAGTTACTGCTGTTGAGCCAGGTATCTCTATTTTATACCTGTACATTTGTTTTTTCTTGCCTAAGTAAAGGACCTTATTTTTTTCACCACTGAATCACATTTTTTGTTGAATGGGGCTCAGTATATTTGAGAAATTGGAATGATTCCTTCGAATGTTTTCTCAGTGTTGATTAAATAACCCTCTGGATGGAAAGTCAAAGCTTTTTTGGCCAAGAACACAACTAGTGTTCTTCTCTCATCTAGTTTGAAGTGGGGGGAGGTCAAGGGAATGCCTGGGTGTGTCACGAATCTCAGCACGTGAGCCTTGGAGGGTGGCCCAAAGGTTCACAGCAAGGCTGAGCTTGCTTGCCGTGTGCCAAGGATGCAATCTTGCCTTTGTTTCAATGGAAGCTGAGGAAGGAACTTGAACAGGAGCTGAAGGAACAAGAGTGACGTCAGCTCAGCATCTCATGCCGGTCACATTGTTCCTGGCCTGGCATGAGTCATGCCTGCCATTGTTCAGCAGAAAGATAGCATCATTCCCAGATGCTGGGCTGATTATCTGATGGGTAGGAAATCAAAGGAAGCCTCATCTGACATTGAACTTGAATGGTAGCCAATAAAAAACCACAGAGCAATTTCTTTTTATTCTAACCCTCTTTATTTTCACGAGGAAGGAGGAAAGGAGCTGCTGGCTTGTGAAGTTTATTCTAGAATGTGGAGAAAAAGGGAAGAGAAACAGTCAAAAATTATTGTAAACATATTTGCATTTCCCCAAACTACAACACCTTTACTTTCATTAGAAACATAGTAAACTGCGAACACCTAGAAACAACAAAGCTATTACTGGAACCAACATGAGCTTGTCAAAGACAGATTATGCCAGACAAACCTTATTGCTGTCAAGCTGTCATTCTCTGACAAAGTGACTAAATTAATGGTCGAGCAAAATGCGGTGGACACAGTGTACTGTCCATGGACTTCAATATTGATCAATTTTCCAGCAATGCCAAATCTTTTTTCCATATTGCAAATACCCCCAGGAATGTCAACACTATTACTCATCCTTTGTGTCATCAGCAAAAAAACAAACTTTACCTAGAAATCCTTCTGTTATATCCCTCATAAACACATTGAACAGATCAGGATTTGGGATTGAGCCTCATGATATACCACTTGTAATGGGTCTCTGTTCAGACAGTGCCCCATTAACTATCACACACTGGGACCCATCCCGAAGCCAACGTCTTATCCCCTGAACCATCCAGTGGTTAAGTCCCAGCCTATCCAACTTTCTTATGAGCTCATTATATTAAGTGTTGTGCTGAAATCCAAGTAGGCTATATTCACAGCACCATCTTCACCCAAAAAACTTGTGACAAAATGATGTTTGAATTGCTCAATTATTTAATGGTTGTGGGGGAGGAGATAGCTTGCTGGATCAAGAACAAGACCCTTTCTTGGGTGACCTTAAGGACTTCCCATATTACTCTGTCATCAGTCTTGCTGGATCACCCTCCATCAGATGGACATGATAACATGACAAATTGACTCATTAATATATTGATTGTTTTTGCAAATGTACTAAACAATCACATTTGCATTATTTCAGTGTGTTTCACTGCTCCATCATTGACATATAAAGAAAAAAGGGCAGGGATTAAATATTTCTTCAAAAAGGCAGACCCACTAGAAATAGCATCAAAATTGATAGAAAAGATAGAGGCATATAGAAAGGTGGCTGGTCTGAAAATAAATAATGATAAGACAAAGATCTTGACAAAGAATATGCTATCAAGACAAAAGGAAGAACTGGCAGACCTCTTGAAAATTCAGGTCATGAATAAGATCAAGTACTTGGAGATACATTTGACAGCAAGATGCAGTACACTAAAAGGGAATAATTATATCAAACTTAAGCAGCAGATAGCGTTAGATTTGGTGAAATGGGAAAATTTACAACTATCATTAATAGGGAGAATATCAACAATCAAGATGAATATATTACCCAGAATTTTATATTTGTTTCAAACAATTCCAGTTAGTTTGGAAAAGAT
Organism: Laticauda colubrina; assembly: GCA_015471245.1. NCBI lineage: Eukaryota > Metazoa > Chordata > Lepidosauria > Squamata > Elapidae > Laticauda > Laticauda colubrina. The sequence goes on from BLBF01000058.1 coordinate 20,982,187, forward strand.
TAATTTGAAGATTTAAATAAAATTGTGTTGAAATATATAAGGCAAGGTAAGAAAGTGAGAATAGAGTTAAAACTTTTGCAAGATGCCAGAATAAGAGGAGGATTTGGTTTGCCTAATTGGGAGTTGTATTTTCAAGCTACAAATCTGATGTGGGTTAAGGAATGGATAACATTAAGAAATACTAGATTGTTGAACATTAGAAGGACATGATCTGTTGTTGGGGTGGCATGTCTTTTTAAGGTATTAAGGAACTAAAACACAGGGATATTTTAGAAGACATTATATACGGGAGTCTCTGTGGTTAAACTGGGAGAAGACTAAAAGACAATGTTATTTGAAAATTCCAATCTGGCTATCGACTAATGAAGCATTTTCTTATCCTATAATACACAAAAAGGAACAAACAGTTAGATATGGTGAAATATTGAATGAAAAGGGTGAACTTAAATCTATACAAAAATTAGAGGAACAAGGTATAAAGATGAATTGGTTTTCATGTGCGCAAATATATTCAAGGTAAGATAAAGATTCTAAAACAGAAGATTTCTGTGATAAACTGACTGATTTAGATAAGATTTTGACAGGTAATGATGAAAAGGTGATTAAAAAATTGTATGGATACTTATTAGAAATTAAACTAGAAGAAGAAAAAGTTAAAGAAACTATGATTGCTTGGGGGAAGAATTTTGGATATGGGATTGATTTAGAGAAATGGCAAAAATTGTGGTCTCAAAATTATAAAATGACAATGTCAAGAGCATACAAAGAAAATTTGTATAAGATGTTTTACAGGTGGCATTTTCCCCTGACAAGAATAGCAAGAATGTTCAAGAATAAATCTGAAAAATGTTGGAAATGTCATCAGACACCTGGCTCATATTTCCATATGTGGTGGACTTGTGCGGATGCTAAAAAATACTGGACTAAAATCCACACATGGTTGGTAAAAATGACAAAAAAGCCTATAGACTTGAAACCAGAGATATTTTTATTGGGAATTTTACCTGAAATATATAATAAAGAATTGAAATACCTGATTGTAAATGTATTAACAGTGGCTAGGATTGTACTTGCCAAAAACTGGAAAAATGAAAAAATACTATTACAGAAGGAAATCATTAAGAAAATATTGGAATGTACTGAAATGAGTAGATTGACATTTGAAATCAGAGAACAAGATGATAAACAATTTTATAAAATTTGGAATCTATTCTATCAATGGTGAGACAATAAAACATGGTAATGAAACATATAGATTCTTAGAAAATAATAAATATATAAAGATATATTATTTTAATATCATCATGATAAAAAGTCCTACAAAATGATTGTAGGATAGATTTGAGAGATTAATATGAACTGTCATAAAACAAATTAAGTAAAATATGGATTATTTCATGAAACATGAAAGAATAAAAGTATAGTCAAATGATTGATTAACAATGACATTAATGTATTTAATATTTGATTGAAAATATGAGAATATATACAATGTAATTGTAATGGAAGAGTACAAAATAGAAGCACAAAACAATTTGTAAACCAACCGACATATGTTTTCTTAGGCTTTCGCGGGTACTTACATGTGTGCTGTTTAGCTTCCTTCGGGTATTATCCCACGTCATTGTAGTTCTGTTAAAGTTGTAGCAACGTTTCAGGTGTTTGAGTTGGAGGCATCAGAGGGAGTCTGTGCTCATGTGTTTGTTTGTTTTGTGGCGTGGAGATCTTTCTGTTTGAGAGTGCAGGCTTCCAAATGATTGACAGTCTGGTGGAATCATCTCTTCTATTCATGCTGTCAGGTCTTTTTTCAATCTCTATGGCTTCTCTGATGATTCTGTGGCTGGGGTTTTCTATAGTGGCTAGGGTTTTAGTGCCATTGAAGTTGATGTTCTGACCTGTGGTTTTCATGTGTAGTTTTCTCCCTCTGATGCCTCCAAACAACCCCCCACCAAGCACCCAGGTGAAACCTAGCTTCCTAATGGATAGCAGCCGTCCTTTCACACGAAGCCAAGCTGCACTGAAAGCCTCCAACACAGGAACACAGTGTTGCCAGCCAATCAAAGCCACAAAACAGACAGAAGAAACTAGAAACACAATCAAACAAACTCCAAGTCCAATAAACACAGACCAAGACTCCCAACCAATCAGGATGTAGAAAAAAACATCCTGCCATAATAATAGGCTAGCCTCAAATTTAAAACCAATGGCTGTGAGACCCTGACCCACATACAAACTCTATACAGAAGCCTGATGATGGCAGATGAGATTCTGCTGAAACGTTGCTACAACTTTAACAGCACTACAATGACGTGGGATAATACCCGAGGGAAGCTGAACAGCGTATATATATATATATATATATATATATATATATATATATATATGTATATATATATTTTTCCATATATATATATATATATATATATGGAAGATGGCTTGATGTTTTTATGTTTTGTTTGTCTATGTTTGTCTTAAAAACCAATAATTTTTTTTAAAAAAGATATTTCTTCAAAAAGGCTTCTTGTGAACATTGAAAACCTCTGATTGAGAAGGACCATTGTTTTTATCCAGATGATTACATACCTTGATTCCCTGTTTCCATCACCTATTTTCAAAGACAGAAAGGTCCTACCATCCCCTTCTTCATTACATTTTATACTGCAAGTATTTTGTGATCTTTCCTATTTATTCTATTCCTATTTATTCTATTTCATCTGAGGGCTGCTTTGCTGGTTTAAATCTCTGCTTGAAAGGGAAGCATCAAGAGGATGATAGAAACAGATAACAGAACAGAATAACAGAGTTGGAAGAGACCATGTAGGTCTTCTATCTAGTCCAACTCCCTACTCACTCAGGAGATCCTATACCTTTCCAGACAACTGGCTGTCCAATCTCTTCTTAAAAGCCTCCAGTAATGGAGCAGACAACTTCTGAAGCAAGCCATTCCACTAGTTAATTGTTCCCACTGTTAGGAAATTTATCCTAGGTTGCTTTTCTCCCTGAGTAGTTTCCATCCATTGCTTCTTGTCTTTCCTCCAGAGGCTTTGGAGAATAGGTTGACGCCCCTCTTCTTGTGGCAGCCCCTCAAATATTGGGAGACTGCTATCATGTCACCCATAGTCCTTCTCTGCATTAGACTAGACATACCTTCATATGTTTTAGCCTCCAGGTTCCTAATCATCTTTGTTGCTCTTCTTCACACTCTTTCCAAAATCTCAACCGTGAGGAGAACCAGATTCCTCTACTGGTTCCTCTCATGATGGTATGAAGAGTTGGTGAATCCTTGTGCTAATACTTTAGAAAGCAAAAATATATTTGAAAGGTATTTTCTTAAGGTGGAGGAAGGAGATGGAAGTGCCTGAAGCAGAAATCAAATGCAGACCAATAGGTGGAGAAGGTTTCCTGATCTCAGAAGTACTCTTTAGTCACCACTGTACCTTAATGCTATATACAGTAATGGAAACCACTTTGAGAAAGATTTGGGAAATTGCTGCAAGAGGAAGATTTGGGAGTGAAAAAAAAGTTCTGTTAAGAAACTTTAAAATATTTGTTAACCTTGAGAAAAGAAAACTCTGTCACACAAAGAAAGGTATTTTATCTTGTCCAGGAATACAAAACACAGACTAATTTAAGTTACAAGGAAGGCAGATTTTGAATGAATGACAGAGAAGTATCACCACTGCTGCACCTTCTTTGAAATCAGGCAGAGAGGGTATTAGTCAGGGAGGTTTAAAGCAGATTTCTCCCCCACAAAACTAGACTTGTGGGTCTTGTTAGTTCTTTTTGGCTCTCTGAATCTTTCTCTTCAAACAGAGGAACTGATGATGTCTAAAGGAGAGCAGATTTTGATCTGACAATATCTATCAAGAAGTTAAAAAAAATATCCACCAAACCATCAACCAGTATGACCTGACATCAACAGCTAGAAAGACAGACAGTCATATTGAAAGCAATTCACTAATTACAAGAAGTCAGAATATATTTGTCAAGAACAAATCATGCCAGACTAACCTCATCTATTTTTTGATCCATTAATTAGATTATGGGAATGCAGGAGACAGAGCAAAACATTTGACAAAGTATCCCATGCAGGGCTGATTGACAAGCTGCCAAAATGGGATAAATTAATTAGATACAGAGATGGCTGAAAATTGTACTTGGAGAAGGCTTGTCCATAGTTCCTCATTGAAGTGAAGTGATCAGATGGCTCCTCTAGTCCAGGGGTCTCCAACCTCGGTGGCTTTAAGCCTGGTGGACTTCAACTCCCAGAATCCCCCAGCCAGCTTACAACTGCTCTAATCTGTCTCTCTTCTATGAAAGTCACTTCAGTGCAGGTCCAGAAACCAGGAGCCAGTGAATTCCAGTCCTGCCTTAGGCATGAAAGCCAGATAGGTGGCTTTGGGTCAATCACCAGGAGACTGGGAGTTCTAGTCCTGCCTCAGGCATGAAAGCCAGCTGAGTGATGTTGGGTCAGTCCCTCTTTCTCAGCCCAAACCTGCTTACAGGGTGGTTGTTGTGCATAAAACAGGAGACAGCAGTATTATGTCAAAAAGAAACTTTTTAAAAATATAACTCAACCCAGCAGACATATTCTTAAAAATGTAGCATAAAAATCTAATAATATACCATAGTATGCTAATACATTACAACATTCTGAGTTCTCAGAAAAAAACTCAACACATATGAAGGCCAATGCCAACTAAAGAACTGGAATCAGTGATTTCACACCATTGTGTATGTCATCATCCTCATCATCCTCACCACCATCATCATTGTCCACAAACACTGGTCAACAATGAGAGGCAGGAGAGGTTTATCAGAAGCTTATTGTGTGCTGCCATCTTGATTTTTCTTGGGTAATTTCAGGAGATAAATATTTCAAAAAGACTCACTATTACCACAACTGTTTGTTATTACACTGATTCCTCTGATTGCAATACTGAATAACTATAATAAGGCATGGCTATCAAACATAAAAAATATCTGCCAAATTATCACTTCATTTACAGGGGTGTCAAACTCACGGCATCATGTTGTCATCACATGATGTTTTCCCCATTCGTGGAGCTGGGATGGGCATGACCTGTATCTGGCCCACCAGCTGCCAGTTTGATACTCCTGCTTTACAAGGACAAGCTGAAAAAACACCATCTGAAATAGAATCACAGTTCAGCACTGTCCATGTACAGTACAGCCAAGATTTTGTAATGGAGTTTGGACTGGATAAATGTGTCACTGTCACCATCAAATGGGGAAAAATAGTGAAAAGTGAATCAAGAGGACTTATGGAGATAACTTTAAGAGTCTGGATGAAAATGATCACTACAGACCCTGGACATCCTTCAAGCTGACAACATCAAGCACACTGAAGTCAAGAAAAAGGTTAGAAGTGAATGAAGAATCTCTTAAATTTTCATCAAGAGAATGAAGAATCTCTTAAAGCCAAACTCAGTTGAAGAAATAGCTTCAAGGCAACTGTCCCAAAGGTGCTTTTTCAAGAGGCAACTGGACTTTATGGTTTTTCTTTGAAGAGGTTTTGCTTCTCATCCAAGAAGCTTCCTCAGCTCTTGGATGAGAAGCAAAACGTCTTCAAAGAAAAACCAGAAAGTCAGGTTGCCTCTTGAAAAAGCACCTTTGGGACAATCATGATCTGGATGACTAAAAATAATCTCCATAGACATCAAGGGAATTAACACCTGGACAATTCCCATCATTAGATACACAGCTGGAATAATGGACTGGACTCAAGCAAAACTAAAGGTTCTGGATAAGAAAATCAGAAAAATAATGTCAATAAATCATGCTCTTCAACCCACAGACTCCACTTACCAAGGAAAATGGGTGGGTGTGGAATGTGGCAAAGACACCAGACAGTTGAAGAAGAAAAAAGAGGAATGGAAGAATATCTGAAGGACAGTGAAGAAGATGCACTGAAGCTAGTATACAAGAAAGGCTTACTGAATATCTGAGAGCCAAACTCAGTTACAAGAATGGGTTACACAAATGTCAAATTCAGTCTAAACATCTGGATGACTATGCAACCAACCATAATAATTTATGTTGAAGCCCTCAATGACAAGTAAATCAATAAATGAATGAAAACCATGTGAAACAGTGATGAGAAACTGAACATGAGCCAAGAGTATGAGGCAGCTGCAAAAAAACTTTCTATCCTAGTGTTCCTCAACAAAAATATAGTATAAAAATGATAAAAGCTATCATTCTTCTCTATTTGGGTTGGACTGACAACAGCTAGAATATTATGCCCGGTCCTGGGCACTGCATTTTAGGAAAGATAATGACAAAAAGTGCAGAGGACAAAGGAATGGAAAAACTGCTGGAAGCCCTTCTGTGTGTAATCAGAGAAAGACAAGGCAGCCTTGTTCAGAGTCATTCAGAAGAAAGAGGAAACCCTGGGCTTTAAATACAAAGAAGGTGATTTTAGTTTAATGGCTATTCAAAATGGAGTCAACTGGATGGCCATCAGTCAGGGATGCAGAGTAGCAGATTCTGCAGTGGGATGGGGGTTGAGCTAGATGACCCTCACAGGTCCTTTCAATCCTTGCCTTCTTTGATATTACAGTTCTGTAATTCTATGAAGATGCCTCAGAGATGTTTTGGGAGAAATCCCCTCTTAGAATAAAAATAAACTCTTGCTTTATTCTATCAGCTTTTTCAAACATTTGGAGCTTTTAATAAGAGTTGCCTCCCTCCTGTCTGATTCTTCTGACTCTTTTCTCTCTCCCGCAAAGAGAGCATTTGTAGTAAAAGGTCTTTTGGGGAAGGAGTGTGAATAATAGTCCTGGCAGGACTTCAGACAAAATGGGTCCCCCTCCCAGCCCCCATAAAGATTGCTAGATGATTTTTCCTCCTGGGAGGGACCAAGGTTCCCTGAAGGGAAGAAGAAGAAAGGCTGAGTAAAGTTTTAAAGAATCCTCCCTCAAGCCTGCTTAAATCTTCCTCCTGATGATACAGAGGCTGCCCATCACCCCAGGACTGCATTTTCGTGGGGTTTAGCACATGGCACACAAATTTGGGTGCTTGGATGACAGCACATGAAAGCCCTCTTCTGATCAAGACCCTTCCCAACCAACTTTGGACGAGGAATTTTCTTTGAATTAAGAAGACATTCAAGTTGAACCAATGATGTTTTCAGCCCAGTTGTCTTTCTAAAAACTCTTCATAGTTTAAGGGGAAAAAACAGTAGGTAAGAATTATAATGTGTGTATAAAAGTGGTACAAATGAGATGGAAGGCTCTCAGACCCATAGGGCTTTCCAGGGGGAAACTCCCTTCCTCAAAACTTATTTTAAAGCAATTTGGGGAGTGGGATTCTTTTATCTAAAGCCTCAGGAAGATGGGAGCACCAGGGCCCTCCTGAGATGTCTTCACGGAGCTGTGTACGGCTGATGGTTGCATTGAAAGCATCATTTGGTGCTGCTTACCAGGTCCAACTCTAGTCTGGATGAGGCCATCCCAGTCCTCATTTTGCCAAAGGCTATATTCCATATTTTTTCCAATGGTTTGTCATTAAAGGAAAACTATGGCAGGTCGATATGGCAGGAGTATGCTGTAAGCAAGTCAGCCTGCACTGTTGGATCTGCAAAGTTTGCAAGACACAGTCTCCAACTTGGTGTGGAGCCAACCTCTTACTCTTCTACCCAAAGACCCTGATAGAGTTGGAGCAGAGAAAAAAGCAACCAGTGATTTATAGAGCCCCACAAATTGCTTCCTCCTCCATAATGAAAGACATATAAAGCCATGTTCCTGTCAAGTTTATATGAAAATGCTGCATTAACAAGCCAATGGGAAACATAACTCTCTCCTGCCAGCCACCAGATTGATTTAAAGTCTTGGTTAAGCCCTACCCTTGCAGGGCTCATTAATTGGGAAATCAGGCACAAATCACCTGAAGTGGAAGGTACATCCTCCCCCAATGGGCAATTGCCAAGCTGGAGACCTCTTACTCTCTCCAGCCAAGAAGCAGGACCTTTAACCTGGCTGCTTCTCCTGCTGGAAAGCATCTGGTCCTCTGGAGCTGGGGTGGAGGCTTTGAGGACCCAGATGTCATGCCGAGCCACTGTTTGCATTTTCTTCAAACCAGGAAAGCTAGAATAGGTACTCATCAGAACACTGGAGGCACCTGTGGCTTTGCACAGTGCTGGACTGAGTTTTGAGGAAAGAGCCCTAGTGGATTTCTGGTGCCCAACCTGCTGGAGCTTGGCTAACCCCAATCCCAAACCCAAAACCAATCAAAACCCTTGCACCAACACCAACACCAATGCTAACCCTAACCCCAATCTCAATCCCAATCCCAAGCCTAACCCCAAATGCAACTCACAGCTGCAGCTCTTTCTCAGGTCATGTTTTCGTTGTAAAGGCCCCAAAAAGCAGCTACTGAAGTCAACATGGATTTTAAAAACCATTATCTTATAGAGGTGCTATATTGAGGACATGGAATCAGTATAAAACTCCTTCCCATGCAGAAGGAATTTGACAACTGGCAGATGACCTGAATGTGTTTCATTGTAGATTTGAGAGGAAAGCCCTGTCACCTATCTCCACCACCTCCATATCAGATAGACTAACAACAGCCAAGCCTCCTAAAACTGACCCCATCCCTTTGGGCCCCACATCTCTGGTGATTTCATAAAATGATGTGCATGGTCTATTTCACAAACAAAAACCTGGAAAAGTACCAGGCCCAGACAAGATAACTCCTTGCTTGAAAGCTTCTGCTGACCAATTGGCCCCCATCTTCACCTACATCTTTAATAAATCACTAGAGATGTGCTATGTTCCTTTTTGCTTCCAACGCTCTATCATCCCAGTGCCAAAGAAACCTTCCATCCAGGAACTGAATGACTACAGACATCTGTCTAACATCTGTAGTTAGGCATATGTATCTAATGGTTTGTGATGAATGTATTTTTACAATGACTGTGTTAATGATATTACAATTGCTCAATGTACATTGAGAACTTGCTCACCAGAAACAAATTCCTTGTGTATCTAATCACACTTGGCCAGTAAAGAATGCTATTCTATTCTATTCTATTCTATTCTATTCTATTCTATTCTATTCTATTC
>BLBF01000058.1:20991285-21019668 GCA_015471245.1 Laticauda colubrina
TCTATTTCTATTCTGTTGTGTTCTGTTCTATTCTATTCTATTCTATTATATGAAAAAGTTATGAAACTGTAAGTACATGATGTCTGCAGAGTAATTATTACTGGATGTGCAAATATGGAAATATTGCATATTTCCCACAATGGAGGAATGAATGATGAAGATGACGGAACTTGTTAAGATGGCTACAGCAACTTCTTTGATCAGGGAAAAGACAATTTCTATTTTTATCACTGACAAGAAACCTCTTATAGACTTTTTTTCATGAAACAAAACAAAATTGAACTTACAATTTATGGTTTTTATGATTAGACAGAAGAGATTACGGAAAGAAGAGAGGCGTGTTGTAATCAAACAGGTAAATTTATAACTATACTTACAACTGCTGTAAAGAAGATTGGAAGCTATTTATTTGTATCTTTTTTTTCTTTCTTTTCTACTTTTCTTTTTGCTTTCTTGCACTCTTAGCTTTCTCTTTGATTTCTTTCTTTTTCTTACTTTATTTCCTTTATCTTCCTTTAAAAAATGCTTAATGAGAAAAGGAGCTACCAAAAAAGTATATTTTCATGCTTGAACCATGCATTCATAATGTTTCATGAAACATTACTTTCTCCATAGAGCAATACTTTCATTCTGATGTTAAGCATCCTTTGGTAATAGCCTCTTGTTGAACGAAGCATCTTAAAGTCAAGCAGAAAGAAGAGCGTATTCCTCTGAATCTGCCAATCCGTGTCCCAGCCTCAATCCAGGCCTTTCTGCACTCAGAAAGGGGCATGGGGACTGATCAGCAACTGATGAGGTATGGGACCATATCGATCAAATGTCTAGCCAGAGGTTACCTGAGGAAACTTTTTGAAGGATATCTGCTCTCTCTCTCTCTCTCTCTCTCTCTCTCTCTCTCTCTCTCTCTCTCTCTCTCTCTCTCTCTCTCTGTGTGTGTGTGTGTGTGTGTGTGTGTGTTGCATACAAGATCCTGAGGAGGTGAAGAAGCCACCGAGCAGCACAGGCCTGGGCTGGACTAGCTGTGCCCCTCCCCCATCTTGTGCCTCTCTGCAGATGCCAAGTCCATTTGGCTAGAGAGGGGCGTTGGTTTGAAAGAGGGATTAAAAAAAAACATCTATGTTAGAACTGAACGCCTCTCCTTCAACAGAGGCGGAGGAATACAACCTCACCTATCCCCAGTTTACAATGTGAGTCTTGCAGCACTCTTTGAATGGTGTAGGAATGGATTTCCAGAGGAAAAATTGCAGACTACAGGAACCAGAAGCACCACTCAGGTGACCCTGAGGACACAGATAAGCCTCCAAGTGGCCTCAATGACCTGCTAAAAGGATGCAAATGACCAGCTGTCTGCAAGGAATATAAATCCTTCCATTCCCCATCGTCCTGTCAGAGCTGAAGAAGCTTCCTGGATGAGAAGTGAAACGTCTTCAAAAGAAAATACAAGAAAGTCCAGTTCCAAGAAGATTCCAGAACCAATTGCACCCTGAGGGCATAGATAAATACCTAAGTGGCCTCAAAAGCACACACACAGAGAGAGAGAGAGAGAGAGAGAATGACTGCAAAGAAATACAATCCTTCCATCCCTGTACCATCCAGTCTCAACTGTCAATACCTATCCTTCCACTCCCCACCCTCACCATCAGAATTGATGAAGCTTCTTGGATGAGAAAAGAAATATTTTCTTCTTCTTTCTCAAGGGAAAGAAACCAGTCTGGCTGCTTTTTGAAGAAAAAAACACTGTTGAGACAGCTATGACCTGAATGACTTAGAATCTCCGCAGATGAGCAGATGCCCTTGCATGCCCTAACCGATACTGATACAGATAATCAGAGTTGGAAGTCATCTAGTCATCTAGTCCTCTAGTCCACCCCCCCACCCAAGCAGGAGACCCTACACCATTTCTGACAAATGGCAGTCCAATCTCTTCTTGAAAGTCTCAAGTCAGGAAGCTCCCACAACTTCCGAGAGCAACTTCTGTTTCATTGGTTGATTGTTCTCGCTATCAGAAAGTTTCTCCTTGTTTCCAGGTTAAATCTCTCCTTGTTCAGTTTCCATCCATTATTCCTTGTCTGGCCTTCGGGTGCTTTAGAAAATAGCTTGACTCCCTCCTCTCTGTAACAGCCCCTCAGATATTGGAAGACCTCTATCATGTCTCCCCCGGTCCTTCTCTTCACTAGACTAGCCAGGCCCAGTTCCTGCAACTGTTCGTTGTATGTTTTAGCCTCCAGTCCCCTCATCATCCTGGTTGCTCTTCTCTGTACTTTTTCTAGAGTCTCAACATCTTTTTTAAAATATGATAACCAAATCTGGATGCAGTACTCTAGGTGTGGTCTTACTAAGGCTTTATAGAGTGAGATTAGTACTTCCCTTGATCTTGACTGTATCCCACTGTTAATACAACTTAGGATTGCATTACCTTTTTTGGCGGCGGCTGCAAACTGCTGGCTCCTATTTAGCTAGTTGTCCACTAAGACTCCAAGAACCTTCTCACAGTTACTGCTATTGAGCCTGATTTCACCCAGTCTATATGTGGACTTTTGGTTTTTCTTGCCTAAATGTAGGACTTTACTTTTCCCTATATTGAATTTCATTTTATTAGATATGGCCCAGTGTTCTAGTCTGTCAAGATCCATCTGGACCTTGAGCCTATCTTCTTGGGTTTTAGCTAATTCTGCCAGCTTAGTATCATCTACAAATTTGGTATCCCTAACCCCTCACTTCCTCTTGCTTTAGCCCCTGGCCACAATCCCCATTCGGATTGCTGCATGAGCTGCAGCTTGCTAACACCCACTCACCACTCCCTTGTCCATCCCTCTCTCACCTCCATCAAATGCCATGGCTAAACAGGAAGACCATGCTCTTGAGTCTGCAGCCTTGCAGGTAGCCAGGTTGCCTTCTCTTGCCACCCTACAAATGGACAGAGTTCCTGGGTGGCTGAGTGGGCAGCAATGGTGGCCCTCTCAGTTCTTATAACACTTCATGCTTCATACAGTGCAACCCCCATTCCTTTTCCCCATGGCTGCTGACCGGAGGAAGTTCTGCTGCAGTATCTGGACACGAGGTTGACAATTGTACATTTTCAAACCCTGTCGGCCACACACTCTTTATGGCACACTTCCAATAATGTGCAATTTTGGCGGAGAACATATGCCAAAGAGTGGGCCAAGAATAATTTAATCAATAAAGTCAACATGGGCCTTGGAATTATCTAGGATTTCTTCCATATCCAATGACATTTTCCAAATATTCTTCATCTCCAGCTGTTTGCGTTTTGAAATGTATAATTCGTGTTCTGCCTTGTTTGGAAGCAGCCAATTAAGGAGGATGGATGATGGCAATGAAGTCTTGTGATAGGATAAATTCAGCTATGCTAAATCACTTGAATCCTGGAAATAATATTCCCTCCCCCCCCCCCAAAAAAAAAAAGAAAAAATATGATAGTGCAGATTTAATTTGCTTTCTGTTAGTTATATAAGTGAAGGCGTTTGAAAGGCTCTGGACGTTGCATATGTTATGGCTTTACAGTGCAGATGAGCTAGTAGGGAACTGCACCACACAGCAAGCACCACAGCTGCCTCAAGTGCTGAGAGCAAGACCACAGCATGGATGAATCAATTGGACTGAATAGGGTGAGACAAATCTTCTGACCAAAGAGCTCTAGACTAGAACAATAAAAGACATGCAGTAATTTCATCTGCCATTAATCCAGCTTAATCACCTTCCTGGTTTATGTTCAGCTGATGATTCACCCAAATACCCAAATCCTTTTTGTATGCGTTCTGAAACTACAATTCCATCTTTGATATTTTTGTTCCCAAATGTTTTGCTGAAAGTCATTGTGCCACTTGTTCCATTTTATCAGTGATTTTCTTTGATAATGCATTTAATGTGTTGTTGCATTTATAGGTTTATAATCTCCCTTGATCTGAACAGAATAACAGAGTCAGAAGAAATGTTGATCTTCTAGTCCAGCCCCTGATCAAGCAGGAGACCCTATACTATTCTGGATAAATAGCCGTCTTGAAAACCAACAGTGATGAAGCACCCACAACTTCTGGAGATAAAAGTGCTAAAAATTGTTCTCACTGTCGGGAAATTTCTCCTTAGTTGATTTTATCTCTCTATTAATGCACCCTAGGACTGAGTTGGCTTTTTTGGTGGCTGTAGCACACACTGTTGGCTCACCTTTAACTGGTTGTCCACTAGGATTTCTAGATCTCTCTCACAGTAACTACCATTGAGCCAGGAAACCTATTAACTTATATTGACCTATTCTATACCTGTGCATTTGGTTTTTCTTATCTAAATGTGAAACTACTTTTCTCAGTGTTGATTTTCAGTTTGTTAGAAAGGTTCAAGTGTTCAAGTCTGTTGAGATCCTTCTGGATCTTGAATCTATCTCCTGGAGTGATGGCTATTCCCACCACTTTGGTGTTATCTGCACCAAATTTGATGAGTGTCTATTCTTTCATCTAAATTATTTATGAAGATGTTGAAGAGTACTGGGCCAAAGACAGAGTCTTGGAATACCCCTCTGCATACTTACCTCCATGTAGATGAATTTCCATTGAGGACTACACATTGAGTGCAGTTGGTCAGCAAGTTACTAATCCATATGGTGGTGGTAGCAATAGCACTTAGATTTATATACTTTTTTTGAGTGGTTTACAGAGTTAGCCTCTTGCCCCCAACAACCTGGGTCCTCATTTTAATGACCTCAGAAGGATGAAAGGGTGAGTCAACCTTGAGCTGGTGAGAATAGAACTCCTGGCAATGAGCTGAATTAACTTGCAATACTGCATTCTAACTACTGCACCACCATGGCTCATTGTAGTGATGTGATATCATCTATTCCACATTTTTCTAACTTACCAAGAAGTAAATTGTGTTCTACTTTATCTAATGCCTTACTAAAGTCCAAGTATACTATGTGTATAGAATTTCCCTAGTCCGCTATTTTGTTACTTTGTCAAAGAATGCAATAATTTGGCATGATCTGTTTTATCAAACCCATGTTAGCTTCTGATTATAATTTTGCTTACCTCTAGGTGGTCACAGATTCATTGCTTGATTATATTTTTCAGGGTTTTCCAAGTATTGATGTCAGGCTGATTGGACTGTAGTTTCCTGGATTCACTTTTCCTTTTTTTGAAGATAATCATATTTTCTGGAACACATAATTATTGTGAATTATTTTTGTTTGTTTGTTTGTTTAGATAAAAAATCCCAAACCTTTGAACTTTATCTTTAGACTTTAAGAATAAAGAGAAAAGAATTTATATCAATATATTTCTAAAATAAGAAGATGGTTTGAATTGTACAATTAAAGCTTAGTATGACATTGATAGACAATTGTAAAATACATTAAATTATTTTATTTTATAAAAAAACTTTTATTTTTGAGCATAAGGCTTAGTACTAAAGTCTCCAATGTATTGTTGTTTCTGGACATGCCAAATAGCTGAGAAATGCTTCTGACCTGCTTTTAAAACAAAAACCTCCTTAATAAGCCAGCAATGGGAAAGGATACTGCAGTTTTCTTCAGACCACCCTTGAATTCCTCTTCAACTGACCTCCTCCCTTGCAGCCTGGAAGATTCACGACTGGGTGATAGAGTCCAAGAAGCCAGAAGCAGGAAAGCTAAACTTGACTGAGCTTGGACTTCATTCTTCAGCTGGATCATTGGCACACTGCCCAAGCATCAGACTTCAAGCTTCAGTGTTTGTACTTGTTTAATAAAAGTGGAAATCAAAGCAAAAGCCTCTAGGAGGCAAATTGCTAATCATGTCTACTCTTAAAATGGCCTAAAATTATGTTGATTGGATGTGACCATTTTGGCATCAAATTCTGATGGCATTATTTGGTGACATTTGGAGGTTTTTAAGTGTGGACAAATGAGGATTTTGTTCTGCAGAAGCCTCCTGCTCCAAGTCTCACCTTAAAGCTTCCCAGCTAGTCTAGGGAAGAGAAGGACCAGGGGAGACAGGAGAACAGTCTTCCAATATTTGAGGGGTGCCTCAGAGAGGAGGAAGGGGTCAAGCTATTTTCCAAAGCACCTGAAGGCCAGACAAGGAAGAATGGATGGGAACTGATCAAGGAGAGATTCAATTTAGAAATAAGGAGAAATTTTCTGACAGTGAGAACAATCAACCCATGGAACAGAAGTTGCCTTCAGAAGTTGTGGGAGCTTCATCACTGGAGGCTTTCAAGAAGAGATTGGACTGCCATCTGTCAGAAATGGTGTAGGGTCTCCTGCTTGGGCAGAGGATCACTTACAAGGATAACAGAGTTATCCTTACAGAGGATAACTTACAAGGTCCCTTCCGACTCTGTTAATCTGTATTTGCATCAAACATTAAAAAAATATAAGAGACCCTCTTCTTTTGACACCACTATATTTGCCAGTTCCCTCAAGGCCTTTTTCTCTTGCAGAGTTGGGGGGGGGGGTCTCTACCATCCTTGAATCAGCATAAAATGATCCTAATCATTAAATTAAGATCATTAAATTAAAATGATCAAACAGTTGTCTGTTCCTATTGCAAATACTTATTGCAAGACGTGCTTAGGTTTACAGAGATCGTGGAGAGCCAATAGAGCTTCCTTCTAGAAGGAAGCCAATGTCTGAGTCTAGCCCAGGTATCTGGCTTCAAGATATGGTCAATCTTGCCTGCTTGTTTCAGCAAAGACCTTCAAAAAGGAAGTCGATTAAAACTTGGGATGTTGCTATCTGTTGGGCTCCAAGTGACTTATTACAGAATCATTTCCTCCTGTCTGGCCAAGGCCAAGTTTCCTATGGCTCTCAAAGGGATTGGACATCTAGTTGACAGGTCACTAGGTTTGAACATGGAAATGGGGGCCTCTATGTTTTTCAATAAACTTCTCTGTAGACTGAGCAGGATACAAACTGGAGAAAATTCATTTTGGGATCAGGACACCCTCAATGGCAACTCACACCTCTGTCACCTCGTGTTTAGACTACTGCAAGGTTTTCCATGGGGAGGCCCATGGGAATGACTTGGAAGCTGCAGTTGCTTCTGGCCTGAGCAAAGTGGCGGTTCAGTTGTGTCACTCTTGTCCTTCAGTCCATGAGCTATTGACCAGTTGGCTGATGAATCCAAACAAGGTGCTCTTTTCATGGCTGAGAATCATCTCTCTCAACCAGAATGACTCTGCTGTGTATGCACCTCTTGAAAAAGGCTGCATAGCCTCACACTGATTGGGAGCCCAGAGGAAGCCTCCTCTGCCATGGCCTCCAAATTATGGAATATCTTTGCCCCAGGATCCATACAGCATTGCCACTCACCTTTCACAAGTTATGAAGACTGGGTGGTATTAGTTGTGGACTTGGGTAGTTTTTATAATTGCATTGTAAGTTTTATGATGGTTTGTTGTTTTATTATTATGTTGTAGAACAGGGGTGTCAAACTCAATTTCATTGAGGGCCGAATCAGGGTTGTGTTTGACCTCAGGGGCCAAGGTGGGCATGGCCAACTGGACATCACTAATGTCAGAGGTGCCTGTTGTGGCCAGAGTGCTTTGCCCATTAAAAATGGGCTCCCAAGCTCCGTTTTCAGATGCCACAGCCTCCTGCAACCCTCTGCCACTGAAAACAGAGCTTGGGAGCCCATTTTTCATCAGCTGGTCATTCATTGTTTCCAGGACAGCCCCACAGGCCAGATCTAAGCACCTGCAGGTCGGATCTGGCCCCCAGGCCTTGAGATTGACACCCCTGTTGTAAAAGATCCTCTTAAATCAATTGGGGCAGGATGTAAAAATACGGACATGCAGAAAAATATTTGGTTCTCCGGGCTCCAGTTTTTTGCATTCAACAACTGGCAAAGGGAATGGCTGCTGATATACAGTCGTTGAAGAAAAACTCTGAAAGTATTAAATGAATTCTCACTAGTGGCAACACTGTCTGAACTTGGAAGAAAGGAGAGAGAACATGGGAATAAAACTGACCTTGATGCATTTATTTGGCTCCTGCCCATCACACTCAGTGTCAAAAGAGCTGAAAGTACCATCTGGTGGCAGTTCAGCTCCTTGTCTTTGGCAAATCAAATCACATCTACATTTCTGGAACATTACATGTTCACAGTTGCAAAGCTAACCGTAATTAAAAAAAAAAAAACCTGTAAGAAAGGAAGAAGGAGAGAATGCATCAAGAATCGCTTCAAAGGGTCCCCATTCCTGAAGAAATCATATCTTGCTTATTTCTGAAGCTGAAGCCAGCCCTTGCTGCAATTCTTCTCCAAGAGGCTGCATTGATCCATTCCCCCCAAAAAGGTCAGCCACTGAGAAACAAACCTACTGTTGGGTCTTGAAAAGAAGAAAAAAGACAGAACAACCCAAGGCAAACCAGTTCAGGCAGAGGAAGTACAGGAGGATAACAAGATGGAAAAATTTGGGCCATCCCAATGACAGGATCCTGAAAAGAATTTCATGGTAGCCTTCCTCCACATTGTAAGCGTCTTTAGAATAACCATAGAACCATAGAGCTGGAAGAGACTTCAGAGGTCTTCTTCTGCTCAAGGCAGAAGCCTTAAACCATCTCAGTAAAATGACTGTCCATTTTTGAAAAACTCCAGTGATGGAGTACCTATAATTTCTGGAGGCAAGATTGTTCTCTCTGTCAGAAAATCTCTCCTTACTCCTAGGTTGGATCTCTCTGTGACAAGCTTCAACCCATTACTTCTTGTCCTGCTCTAGATAATACATCAAACCCAGAGGTGGTGAATTCAGCAGGTTCTGACCAGTTCTGGAGAATCGGTAGCAGAAATTTTAAGTAATTCGGAAAACCAGCAAATACCGCCTCTGACTGGCCCTGCCAACCTCATCTCTTTGCTGCCTCCTGAGTCCCAGATGATCGGCTGTGTCTTCTTGGTTGCCCTGCACAGGAGAACGGAGCTGGAAGGCAGGTTAGTAAGGTGGGGAGGGAATGGGGATTTTGCAGTATATCCTTCCCCTGCCACGCCCACCAAGCCATACCCACAGAACCGGTAGTAAAACAATTTGAATCTCACCACTGATCAATCCCCTCTTCTTTGTGACAGCTATCAAGCACTGGAAGACAGCTATTGTAGGTACAGGTAGTTTACACCAACCTTGTTGGCTCTAGCTCTCCTTTCTTTCCCCGTTGGCCTTGGCCACATCCAAGCCCTGTTTCCCACACCGCCTTTGCTCTTTTGACTTGCTTTGGGATCTCATCAGGTCCATTCACTCCATGTCACTCTCAGCCCACCTGCTGCTGTTCACACTTTCTCCATAGATTTGTTTCACATTTCATCCTTCGTCATCCTCCTGCAAGACCAGCCCTCTTCAAAAAGCTTCTTCTGTGCTGATCTTTTATCCTCCAGTGTTCAACCCATGGGGGTGCTACTATTTCAACATTTCCCCCCAAATCTACAGATGCCAAGAGAATTAATTTGTTACCCTCCCCCTGTATGTTTTAAAGCAAGATGTGACCCCACCAGGCAGTGGTGGAGAGAACTGGATCCCGAACTTGAACCCCCTTGTTCAGCTAGAAGACATTGGGGTTTTCCCACAGTTACTCGAGCTACCTGGAAGGGATATCCAAGAAACAAGATTGGGTGGTTCTTATTTGCATTTGTGTTTTTATATTTTTGTAAATAGCAACAGTGCAGCAAGGGCTGATTCTTTGTAATGTTCTTTTCACATTTAAACAAGGGAAATATTTGGTGAAGACTGCAATTTGGCCTAATGCTTCTGACTCCCAGCAGGAGGCTGCCCTGACATGAGGCCTCCTTTACCATAGCAATAGCACTTAGACTTATATACCGCTTCACAGTCTTTATAGCCCTCTCTAAGCAGTTTACAGAGTCAGCATATTATCCCCAGCGATCTGGCTCCTCAATTTATTGACCTCATAAGGATGGAAAGCTGAGTCAATCATGAGCTGGTCAGGATTGAACTGCTGGCAGTCAGCAGAATTAACCTGCAATTCTGCATTCTAAGCACTGTGTCACAATGGCTCTTAGGGTTCCTAGGGCCAAGATCCTCAGTTCCCTTTTATAGGAACCCTATGGTAATCTTTTCTAGTATATTCTAAGTAACTTCATGCCAATTTATCTGCTTTCATGACATTAGTTCCAAAGATATGCTGCTTATAAATTTGGATGGCAATCTTTCCAGTGCCATTCTGCACCAAAGCGTTGTTTTGCTGTGCAGTATGACTGCATGTCTTTATTTGAGCAGCTACATGGACCAGAAGAAGGAGGCAGAAGGGTTGGCAAATGACAAAATAGGACCAGTACCTTGTGGTACAATCTCCAACCCATTTTTATGTGTATCCTGGTGTCACAGAGGTCTGTGTAAGAAGTAGAGTTTACCTAGTATTGCAGTGTTGTGATGAGAGTATGGATGTCCCTACAGAGCCTGGCACTGTTATAACTCATCCATCTTTGAATCAGGTGTGGTGGTAGAGAAATACAGAATGCAGACACTAAAATATCTATCCTTAGTTTCTCAGAAACATTTGGCCTGGCTCTTTGAGGGTGGGGGATTTAAGTCCCCCATGTTGTGCATTTTCAGTACATGGGGTATGTAATTAAAATTGTACACATTATATTGTGAAGCTTTTCTGTTCTTGAACTATTGAGTAGTGGACTGAGTGTTAGTATACTCAAATTTGTTTCAAGTTTTATTTTCTTTCCTGCTTCTTTTCACAGATGTTCCACTTGCAGGAACAAGCAGTCTCACCAGAGTGTCTTTGTTCAACCGATTAAGTAATTTCTTTCACATTCAGGGATGAGACTTCTGATGTGTTGGTCCTCAAGCCTGACCTTCTCAGGTGGGACATGTTACTTGTTGATGCCCAGGGACACATTAGCAGTTCTTCAACCTTAAACAACCCCAAGAGTTTCTTGGGGGAAAAAAGCAATTTACAGGAGTGTTAAGTATAAATGGAGGAATAAACCTGCATTTTAATGGGGCCTTGGGAATAACCATGAGTGAAGAACGCAAGTTGAATTGGATAGTTTTCACCTTGGGTTTCCTAAAGTTACAAGCCACAGAGGGCGGGGGGATTTAAGGTAGGACTCTTACTCAAACTGCAAAAATGAAATATTTAGGAATCTACTTTACAGCAAGATGTGCAACAATTAAAAATGATAACCAGGGGTGGGATTCTACCAGTTTGGACCAGTTCGGGTGCACTGGATGTTAAAGTTACAGCTGGTTCACTGAACTGATATTTCACCCAACTGACTGGCCCAGCCCCACCCTGCCCGGCCCTCCCAGGAGTCTCCATGCATCCCATTTTCGATGGAGGTAAATGCAGGGTCCACGTGGAGGCTCTGGGAGGAGGAAAAATGGCCTTTTGGAAGTCTGGAAATGGGTCTATTTCCAGCTTCCAGAAGGCCTCCAGAGCCCAGGGGAGGCCATTTTCGCCCTCCCAAAGGCCCGGGGGAGGTCTCTGGACCCTTGGGAGGGCAAAAAGAAGCCTCCCCCAGCCTCTGGTAGCCTAACAGAAGCTGGAAACAGGAAGATCTGGCAGGCTCCACCCACCATGGCCACGTCCACCCAGCAACGGGGCAGCAAACTGGTTGCTGGGATTTTTGAATCCCACCCCTGATGATAATTACACAAAATTAATGCAACAAATTAAGTTGGACTTGGAGAAATAGAAGAATTTACAACTCTCAATGATAGAGAGAATAGCTACCATAAAAATTAATATATTACTGAAGTTACTTTTCTTATTTCAAACAATACTGATAAAACTAGAGAAAAAATATTTTGAAGAATTAAATAAAACAATTTTGAAATATATATGGCAAGGCAAAAAAAGCAAGAATATAATTGAAAATTTTACAGGAGTCTAAAGGCAATGGGGGTTTGGGGCTACCAGACTGAGAGATATATTATCAAGCATCTGTACTTACATGGGTAAAAGAGTGGATAAATTTAAGGCATAGAAGATTTTTATTGGAAGGATATGATCTTCAACTAGGATGGCATGCCTTTTTATGGTATGGAAGGAATACTGCACACAGATATTTTCAAAGACACAATGTGAGGAATTTACTCTTAGTATGGGAAAAATTGTATCACAAAATTATAGGAAAATACTAGTCTGACTTTCTACAATGGAAGTATTGATGCATCCAAATCCTGTTAACTTGGAAAAAATCTATTTTATAAAGACATTTTGAATGAGAATGGGAAACTCAAAACTAGAATTACAAAATCAAGGGGTGGACTTAGCTTGGTGGCCATACTTGCAAATACAATCGAGATATGAGAAAGATGCGAAAACATGGAGTTTCTTTTAATATAAAGAAGCAACAACACTTGATAAGATGGGACATTAGGGACAGATTTTTACATTATTGATTTTTAAATCAAAAATAAATCATTAAAATCATTTTTTAAATGATTTTTACATTAGGGTTATTAGGGACAGATGAAAAACTGATAAGAAAAATATACAATTATCTATTAAGCTTTAAAATGGAAGATGAACAAGTAAAAGAAACAATGATAATATGGGCAAAAAAACTCTGTACTATAGAATTAGATAAATGGCAAAAACTTTGGGATAGGAATTTTAAACTGACAGTGGCTACTGCAAAAAAAGGGAATCTTTATAAAATGTTTTATAGGTGGCATTTGCCACCTGCAAAATTAGCAAAAATGTTCAACAATATGCCAAGTGTTGGAAGTGTAATCAGACCCTATGTGTGGACATGCATGAAAGCAAGAAAATATTGGAGAAAAATACACACTTGGAAAAAATGACTAAGCAGCATATAGATTTCAAACCAGAAATATTTTTGTAAGGTATAATACCAGAAAGCTATGACAAAGGGATTACATATTTAATATTACATATATTATTACAATATTAATATTACATGTATTTAATATTTATTAATGAGAAGACCCCATCAGATGAAAATATAATTCAGAAAATATTGGATTGTGCAGAGATGGATAGATTGACATTGAAAATATAAGATAAAGGAGGTACAGAATATTACTTAATGTGGAATAGGTTTTATCAATGGTTAGAGATAAGAGGTAGAAATTAGATGAAAGAGCACTGTTATGTTCAAGTTAAACATGAACTCTGTGTTTATAACTGTAAGTATAGTAATATAATCAATAGGATTATAAATAATTCAAGACAATGACAAATCCGCATACAGACAGGAGGTTATACAACTTGTCTTGTGGTGTAACAGGAACAATCTGGAAATGAACACACCCAAAACCATAGAAATGGTGGTAGACTTTAAAAGAAAACCTCCCATATTACCACCTCTTACAATACTAGACAACACAGTATCAACAGTAGAGACCTTCAAATTTCTAGGTTCTACGATATCACAAGACCTAAAATGGACACCTAACATCAAAAAACTCATCAAAAAAGCACAACCAAGAACTTTCTTTCTGTGCCAGCTCAGGAACCTCAAACTGCCCAAAAGGAGCTGCTGATATAGTTCTACAGAGGAATTTCTTGAGTCTGTCATCTGCACCTCTATAACTGTCTGGTTTGGTTCTGCAACCCAACAGGGCAGACCAGAGGATAATTAGGATTGCAGAAAAAACAATTACTACCAGCCTGCCTCCCATCGAGGACCTGTACAATGCAGGAGTCAAAAAAAAGGGCTGTAAAAATATCTACAGACCCCTCACATCCCAGACATAAACTGTTTCAAGTCTTACCCTCAAAATGATGCGAAGCAAATAATTCCCTCAACACTGTCCAACTATTTACTAAGTCTGCATTACTACCACTATTAATCTTCTCATCACTCCTTATCACCCACCCCCTCCCACTTGTGACTGTATGGCTGTAACTTTGTTGCTTGTATCCTTACGATTTATATTGACTGTTTCCTAGTATGATTTGATTGCTTATTTGTCCCCTATGACAATTGTTAAGTATTGCACCTGATGATTCTCGACTCTTAACAAATGTCTCTTTTCTTTTATGGACACTGAGAGAGCATTTTGCACTGAAGACAAATTCCTTGTGTGTCCAATTACACTCAGCCAATAAAGTGTTCTGTTCTTTTCTTTTCTGTTCTGTTCTGTTCTATTCTAAATAAGCTAATATAATTACAAATATGGTTAGAATCATTTTGTTGTAATATTACTATTGTTGTAAGTATATATGTTACTATTTCTTTTCTTCTTTTCTTTTGTAAAATGGTATGCCCAAATAATACACGGTAATCAAAATACTTATACATAAATTTAAAAAACTTGACTTAAAAGAAGAAGAAGAAAGAAATCAGATTGGTTCCAACTCTGCTGGATCTTGCAAGTCCTTAAAGACTCTGTTCTGGACTACAGCCTGAGGTCCTGGCTGTATGTCAAGGCCTATTTCTGGGGGGGGTGGGGTTTCAGCTGTTGTGTCTTTTAACTTTTTGTATTTGTATTTGCTATTCCATTTACTTTTTAATTTTGTTAGGTATCCAATATGATACATTTGAGATGGGCAGACATACAAATCAGTGAACAAAGAGATGCCTCTTCCAAAGTCTCCTTGCACAACCTGCTTTTTTCTCCCAGTGCAATATTTGTCAGTTACCTGGTTGAGGCTTCCTTGTATGTCCCCTGAAATTGCTTCAGTCAGGCCAATAGGAGTAATGCAGCATCTACATACAACGTACACACAATGAAACCACCACCACCATCAGCAGAAATTGATCAGCCACCTCTGCCCTTCTTGACTTTTCCTCCCTGGCTGCCTCCAACATTTCCCCTTCCCTCCTCTGAGCTCCTCTGCCAAGCCCCTTCATTTCATGCCCTGAGATCAGTGGTGGGATTCAAAAATTTTTACTTCCGGTTCTGTAGGTGCGGCTTGGTGGGCGTGGCAGGGGAAGGATCAGAGGTGGCGAATTCAGCAGGTTCTGACGCAGCTCAGGAGAACTAGTAGCAGAAATTTTGAGTAGTTCTAAGAACCGGCCAATACCACCTCTGACTGGAGAGTTTACCATATCCCTCATCTGCCATGGCTACCAAGCCACACCCACAGAACCGGTAGTAAAAAAAAAAAAAATTTTTTAATCCCTTCAATATTGGCAGAGAGACTCAAAAAATATTTAAATAATTTTATTCATCCTGACCAAAATGAATTTCTGCCAAATAGACAAATTAAAGATAATTTGACAAATTAAAGATAATATGAGAGTAATTTTGGACACTTTGGAATATTATGAGGCTCTCCCCGAAAAACAAATGGCTTTGATATTTTTAGATGCACAATAGGCATTTGATAATGTGAACTGGAGATTCATGTTATTATTATTGGAACAGATGGGCTTTGCCAGAAAATTTATTCAAGCAATACAAGCCATATATTATAAGCAAACGGCAAAGGTAATGTTAGAGGGAGAATTGACAGACTTCATCAATATAAGGAAAGGTACAAGACAAGGTTGCCCACTATCACCTTTGCTATTCATATAACTCTGGAAGTGTTAAATAGAAACATTAGAGATGAAAAGAGTACAAAAGGAATGAAAATTAAAAAGGAAGAATTTAAATTGCAAGCTTTTGCAGATGATTTGGCCTTTATTTGAGAAGACCCTCTAGAAATAGCACCAAAACTATTGGAAAAGACAGAGGCATATGGCAAGGTGGCCGGCCTGAAAATAAACAAAGATAAGACAAAGATTTTGACAAAGAATATGTTACTAAGACAAAAAGAAGAATTGGCAGATGTATTGAAAATCCAAGTCACGAATAAAGTTAAGTACTTGGGGATACATTTGATAGCAAGATGTAGTACATTAAAAGAGAACAATTACATTAAACTTAACAGATAGCACTAGACTTGATGAAATGGGAAAACCTACAATTATCACAAATAGGGAGAATTTCAACAATCAAAATGAATATTTTACCCAGAATTCTATATTTGTTTCAAACAATACCAATTAGGCTTGGAAAGGACTACTTTGAAGACTTAAACAAAATTGTGTTGAAATATATATGGCAAGGTAAGAAAGCGAGAATAAAGTTAAAACTCTGACAAGATGCTAGAATTAGAGGAGGATTTGGTCTGCCTAATTGGGAGTTGTACTACCAAGCTACAAACTTGACATGGGTTAAGGAATGGATAACATTAAGAAATACTAGATTATTGAACATTAGAAGGACATGATCTGTTGTCGGGGTGGCATGCCTTTTTATGGTATAAAGGAACTAAAATACAGGGTTATTTTAGAAGACATCATAAATGGGAGTCTCTGTGATTAAATTGGGAGAAGATTAAAAGACAATGTTATTTGAAAATTCCAGTCTGGTTATCGACTATTGAAGCATTTTCTTATCTTATAACATATAAGAAGGAACAAACAGTTAGATATGGGGAAATTTTGAATGAAAAGGGTGAACTTAAACTGATGCAAAAACTAGAGGAACAAGGTCTAAAGATGAATTGGTTTTCTTATGCGCAAATACATTCAAGGTATGAAAAAGACTTTAAAACAGAAGGTTCTATGATAAATTGACTGATTTAGATAAGATTTTGACAGGTACTGATGAAAAGGTGATTAAAAGATTATATGGATATTTATTAGAAATTAAATTAGAAGAACAAGTTAAAGAAACTATGATTGCTTGGGGGAAGAATTTTCGATATGGGATTGATTTAGAGAAATGGCAAAAATTGTGGACTCAAAATTATAAAATGACAATGTCAACAGCTTTTAAAGAAAATTTGTATCAGATGTTTTTCAGGTGGCATTTTCCCCCGACAAGAATAGCAAGAATGTTCAAGAATAAATCCGAAAAATGTTGGAAATGTCATCAGATACCTGGCTCATATTACCATGTGTGGTGGACTTGTGCGGATGCTAAAAAATACTGGACTAAAGTCCATATGTGGTTGGAAAAAATGACTAAAAAGCATATAGATTTAAAACCAGAGATATTTTTATTTGGAATTCTACCTGATACATACAGCAAAGATTTAAAATATTTGATTGTAAATGTATTAACAGCAGCTAGGATTATATTTTCTAAATATTGGAAAAATGAGAAAATACCATTGCAGGAGGAAATTATCAAGAAAATACTGGGATGTGCTGAAATGAGTAGATTGACATTTGAAATTAGAGAACAAGATGATAAACAATTTTACAAAATTTGGGACCTTTTCTTTCAATGGCTTGATAACAAAATATAGTAATAGAATATGTAGAATTATAGAAAATAATGAATATATAAAGATGTATTTCTTTTTATTATTATTATTATTTCATATATAAAATGTTTTTAGGATAGATTTGGAAGGACTATATGAATTGTTATGAAATAAACTAAGTATAGCTATCTCGCAAAGTATGAATGATC
This sequence comes from Laticauda colubrina, assembly GCA_015471245.1. NCBI lineage: Eukaryota > Metazoa > Chordata > Lepidosauria > Squamata > Elapidae > Laticauda > Laticauda colubrina. Next base: position 21,008,620 of record BLBF01000058.1, read on the forward strand.
AAAGTTATAGTCAAATGATTGATTCATAATAATACTAGGATTTTCAATTTCTGATAACATGAGTTATTATGTAATGTAACTGTAATTGAGACAATGAAATCAATGCACAAAAAATTTGTAAACCAACTGACACACTGTTTGTATACTAATGGAAGAAAGCTGGATGTTTTTATGTTTTGTTTGCTTTTGTTTGTCCTTAAAAATCAATAAAACTTAACCACCCCCACAAAAAATTTGAATCCCACTACTGGGAAGGATACTGCAAAATCCTCATTCCCTCCCCACCCCACTAACTTGCTTTCCAGCTCCGTTCTCCTGTGCAGAGCAACCTCCATGGGAGGCAGAGAATAGATGGGGTTGGTGGGGCCAGTCAGAGGTTGCATTTGCCGGTTCTCCGAACTACTCAACATTTTTGCTACTGGTTCTCCAGAACTGGTCAGAACCAGCTGAATGCCACCACTGGCTGAGATCCAAGTCTGGCTGTCATTAGCAAGCACTGCAGGCAGATGACTCTTACCTTGCTTCCTACCCACCACTGAAAAGCCAAATGTATCAGGGCTGTGCAGACAGGGCTTCTGTCCTCGTGGAACTTGAGGGAGGGCCCTTCGAAGGGATGCAACGCAATGAAATGATGCAACAGTTCCTTCTAACGGGGAGCCAATGTCTCCCTTGGCTGTCCTCAGCCATGAGTGTGAAAGCCTCTGCCTGAGGGGCAGGTTGGAGGCATTGGACACTGGTGTGATCATCACAAAGAGGCAGCCTCTGTGAAGGGAGGTTGTGTGCACAGAGGGACCACCCGCGCTTGACATTGACATTCTCCTAAAGCAAAACTTGGGCAGGATCACCCTCCAGACTAGCAAGAGGGGAAGATGCTTCTTTCAAACCGAGCCAAGAATCTGGTTTCATCTGAGCATGGGGAAAAGTATCCCCATCTCTCAATGCTCTCACATGTATTAGCTGATCAACAAGCACAAGCCTGCACGTTTTCCCCAAAGTGGTGGGTTTCAAAGTGGTTTACCAACCTGTTCTGTGGACCTGGCTTGGTGGGAGAATTTTGTGTGTGTGCACATACTTTGCATGTGCGCATGCTTTGCACATGCACAGAGGCTTTCCTACTCATCTCCTGCAATCCTGCACACTCCATGTGTCTTCAACAGCTTATGTGCAGCAATCTGCTGTGTCATGCAAAGCAGCTGCACTTCAAAAGCAGGAAATACAGGTCAGTATGGGAGCCTAGGCAGGTGGGTGGGGGGCAACAGCAGATTGCCAGAATGAACCAGTTTGAGCTTAGATCTTTGGAGCTACAGGCTTAGCAGAACCGGGCTGAACCAGTAGAATCCCACCTTTGAGTGGGATGCTGCATTCCTTGAAGAAAGAAAGAAAATCTCCCGAGTTTGATCCTCTGGCCAGGGTCAATCCTCCTCTGGCCACCCGGTATTTTTTAAATATTCATTTCAAAGTTGCACCTTCTGGGGAATTGTAACGGCCCTGAAATAATGACTTTGCAGCTGGAATCAGTTAAAAGTCAAATAAGAAGCTATGTCCCTACAACGAATTGTGTCACTCTAACAAAGCTGTACTGGGTGCAAAAATGTCATCCACCCTTCCAGAGGTTCAGCCCCTGGCTTATCTTCTGAAGCCCTGGAAGAATATAGGGATACATTGTGTTAGAGCAGAGGTCTCCAAACGTGACAACTTTAAGAGTACTGGACTTGAACTGCCAGAGTTCCTCAGCCAGCTATGTTGGCTGGAGAATTCTGGGAGTTGAAGACCATAAGTTTTAAAGTTGCCAAGTTTGGGGACCTCTGTGGTAGAGACACGTTCCCTGGGGATATGATCCAGCACAAGTCCAAAAGCTGAGAATACTAAACCTCTGCTCCTGGTGGGACCGAACCAGATTCGATCCTTCAGGATAGGAAAACTTCATCCCACAGTCATGGCCACTATTGCCCTGCACATAGCCTATCCCTCATCTTCCCCTGCCCTTCAAGGCCTCCTCTGAAGCAAAGGAACTCCAGGAAGCAGCTTCGGGGTGTCTAGCCATGGAGTCTAGTTTCTGTCTTTTGAGAAGAGGCAGTTTTTCCTGTTATCCCTCTGAAATACCTGGCATGCTTTTTCTACTGATAGTATAAATAAGTTTGCTAATATTTCAGTATTCTCTCCCCCCACCCCCTGGTGTATGTTTGTGTCTGGTGCCTTTGATGGGGGTGGGACTGCCAAGGTGACATTTGGTTTTCCTCTGAAATAGAACCATTGCTGGCCCAATTTACTTCTGTGGATGTTGTTCCCTTCTGATCTTCACAGGGCTACAACCATCCTGAAGCAGCATTTCTCTGGAGGGAATGATCCCACACTGGCCCAGATAGAAACCACGCACACCTCCTCCTCCTCTCCCCACCCAGCACATCTGATTCTTCAAAGTTAAAGGAGGGGGGAGTCATTTCCTTTTCCTTTCTCTCTTCTAGCCTCCACTGTGTGCTCCTGTGGCAGAATCTTTGCTAGGACCAAACACAACCATCACCCTGCACACATACACAGGGCTGGCCCAGGGTTTCTGCTCCAATCTCTAGGAGAGACAGCAGACAACACAAGAAAGAGAAATTTCCTGGCTGGGGAATTCTAGGAGTTGAAGTCCTCCAGCCTTAAAGTTGCCAAGGTTGGAGACCCCATGATCTCCAAGATCATCTACATCCTATATCCTAAAGGAGGAGGGCCGCAAGTGGTTGAGGCATATGGGCAGGATCAGTTGGGTGGAAGGAGATCCTCCACACCACACCTTCACCTGTCCCAAGCAACAATGAAAGTGAATTGGGTGGCTGACCCTTTGGAGAAACTCCAGAGCAGTTTCCATCCCAAGAAGGACCTGTTAGGAATTGGTTTGATTTGATTTTCTGTCCTAACTTCTTCTTCCCTTTTCCTCTCAGGTCCTCCCTTTTAGTGGCTCTGTAAGCAGGCTACAAGATGCAGCAACCTGGCAACTTCATCCTGTCCTCTGAAAGAGGGGGTGTTTCAATGAATGAAGATATCATTGAAATAACCAGAGATGGCCCTGGGTGCAAATACAATGATGGCTCTGTGGGCCCAAGATTTTGTAGAGTTGTATGCAAAAATGAGTCCAGCAAACACATATTCATTCATACATACAATAAATGCCATTGCAAAAACCAGTCCCAACCACAAAAAACTTCACTCAAGACCAGACTTATCCATACTGCAAAGAATCCACTCCCATGAACTCCGCGCAGAACTCAAAAAACGTCTAGACAATGGAGAAAAGGACCTATACATTGACTACAGAGCTGATTGCATCAAAAGAAAGTCACACAACCCACAACTCCACATCCAACCCCACCCCATCCAATCCAACATCACTCAAAACTGGGCACATATGCCCCTAACTACTTCTATTCCAACCACAACTGGCCTTAAATGCAAGCAACTCAATGCAAGAAGCCTTGTAAATAAAATACTTGAATTTCTTACTAAATATGGCGAAATTCGACATTATGTTTATCTGTGAAACATGGCTCAATGCATCCATCCCTGACTCCATTACCACAGTAAGAAACTATCATGTTTACCGATCTGATCATGAAATCCATAGAGGAGGTGGTGTTGCTATCTTCTATAAAAAGTCCTGACATCTAAAAAACATCCAAGTTACCCAGGAGCTTGCTCTTCCTGAGACCATCGTCTGTAAACTGTCCTTAAATATCACATTTCAGTTCTTACTATGTAACAGAGCCCCTGACTAGGACATCGAACATGGAACCAAGCTAAATTCATGACTAACATGGGCAACATCCTGCCCACATGCTTTTATCTTTCTTGGTGACCTCAAATGACCTCATATTAACTGGACCCTAAACGAGTGTAAAAATGAACCCATACATGCAACCTTCTACAATGCTGTAACAAATCTGGGACTGGAACAACTAGTAACCAACAACACTCGACTTAACAACTGCCTCGATCTCATCTTCTGCAATAGCTTGAATTCAATTTACAGAAAACAAATTAAAGAACCCTTTTCCAACAGTGACCACAACATGATTGACTTTTGTCTCTACATATGTCCACACAAAAATAATCACAATGACAGAATCCCCACTGATAACTTCAAAAAAGGCAACTATGATCTCATAGACAATGATCTCTCATTCCTTGATTGGCATTTTCTATTTTCTGGATGCAATAATGTAGAAGACCATTACAACATATTTTTACTTGAAGTCAAACATTAGCAACTCCCAAAACCAGAAAAAACAGGTTACCCATAACAATAAGGAAGCTTCAATCCAAAAAGAAATCACTTTGGCAAAAAAAGAAATCTGGCCACGTTGCCAACTTCAAAAGCCAATACAAAAATTTATGCCACCAGATAAAAACCGAATGCACCAATTATCACATTAAACAAGAGGAAAACCTTCTACGCACCAATTCCACCCACGCTTTCTACAATTTTGTAAACAACAAACTAAAAGACTCAAGGTCCATCCCACCCCTGAAAGAACCTAACGGTAAAGACTGCAATGATGACACCATTAAAGCCAACCTCTTTAACACATTCTTTGGTTCAGTATTCATAAACAGCAATGGATCATGCCCAGTATTTTCCTAGTCAAACCACAGACAACTACCATGATCTAATACATATCGATTTTACAGAAAACACTGTTGAAAAAACACTATGCAATCTAAAACCATCCCTATTTATTGGAGCGGATGGAATACGTGCTTCTTAAAAAAGCTATCCACTGCCATAGCCAAACCTCTAAGCATAATCTTTGAAAAATCTTTCAGGATCAGCTCCTTGCCAAAACTGCGATCATCATCCATGGTCATCCCCACCTTCAAAAAGGAAGACTCCAGCCTAGTTGAAAATTACAAACCAATCTCTTTATGCTGCATCACCTGAAAGTCATGGAATCAATTATTAACCAATCCATCATCCTCCACTTAGAGACAAACAACCTATTCTCTAATAAACAATTTGAAAAAAACTCTCCTGCAATTTGCAACTATTACACTGCAAAAACACATGGAGGAAACAACTTGATCAGGGCAAAACAATAGACACAATCTACATAGACTTCTGTAAAGCCTTTGATTCAGTGATACATGACAAACTACTCCTAAAACTAAAATCTTATGGTATCTCTGGACAACTGCATAACTGGATAGAAGCATTCCTATCAAACAGACAACAAATGGTCAAAATTGGGAGCATCCTATCAAATTCTGTACCTGCCAATAGAGGTGTCCCCCAAGGCAGTGTTCCCAGACCAACTCTTTTCATACTCTACATAAATGACCTTTGTGATCATATTAAGAGCAAATGTGTCCTCTTCGCTGATGATGTAAAGCTATTCAACACCACAGACAATACTGCTTCCCTTCAAAAAGACCTTGACTATGTATCAGAATGGTCAAATGAATGGCAACTTCAAATCTCAACAGATAAATGCTCTGTCCTACATATTGGCAAAAAAAATCAGAAAATAAAATACAGGCTGAATAGTCAAGATCTTGTTCATGATCCAAACTCTGTCAAGGATCCTGGAGTACTCATCTCAACTTATCTAAGTGCTAGACCCCACTGTAAGTATCTAGCCAAAAAGGCATTAAGAGTTGTTAACCTAATCTTATGTAGCTTTTTCTCTGGTAATATCACACTACTAACTAGAGCATACAAAACATTTGCTAGACCAATACTCGAATACAGCTCATCAGTCTGGAACCCATATTATGTATCTGATATTAACACAGTTGAGAAAGTCCAGAAATATTTCACAAGAAAAGTTCTCCACTCCTCTATTCATTGCAGAATATCTGATGCCACCAGACTTGAAATTCTAGACGTAGAAAACCTGGAACTACGTCGCCTTTGGTCCGATCTAAATATAGTGTATAAAATCATACATTGCAATGTACTACCTGTCAATGAATGCTTCAGCTTCAACCATAACAACACAAGAACACACAATAGACACAAACTCAAGGTCAATTGCACCAAACTTGATTGCAGGAAATATGACTTCAGCAACAGAGTGGTCAATATCTGGAATATTCTACCTGACTCTGCAGTTTCTTCCCCAAACCCCCAAAACTTTAACTTTAGACTGTCTACTATTGACCTCACCCCTTTCCTGAGAGGTCTGTAGGGGGCGTGCATCAGCCCACCAATGTGCCTACCGTCCCTGTCTTGTTGTTTCTTTTATTTTTTTCTTATATGTATCCATATATTCATAGATAAGTTTTTACTTGTACCTATTATCTTGTAAGCAATTGACAAAAATAATTAAATAAATAAAAAATAAAAAGTGTTGCTTTTCTCTTTATCGGGTGCCCGCAATCAGGCCAGATTCCTTTGGGTGTTGCAGAGGGGTGGGTGCCTTTGCTGGGCTCTGCTCCAAAAGCCCAGAGGAGGCTGAAGGACCCACCAAGGCCATCCAGACATCATCAGAGAGTCACTTATCTGGCCAGCAGCCCCTCCTGTGCCATCAGGCAGCTTTCTCTTTCCTGGACAGATTCATCTCAGTGCTCTGCCACAAAACCATCGGCCTCTCCAGAGAGTCTCATCTTTCCGTAACCAGAGAACAGCGAGCGATGGGTGACGATGATGGGCTTCAATTACTTCCAGATGGGATCGAGCACTTCCTCCTCAGAGCAGCCTTCCCTCGTCTGTCGACTGTATCAAGTTTCTTGGCAGGCACAGCAGTCCAGCCAGCCTTTTCTGCAATGGTAGACACAAAGAGGGGGAAGGGGATCTTGTCCTGGGGGCACTTTGCATATGCTCAGAAGCAGCTGCACTGAAATACTCAGCTGAGTATTTTCAGCTTCATTTGACGGTATCACAACAAAAGCCTCTCCCAAAAGTTATTTGGTGTTTAATTACTTATTATTGCAAGGTGGTGGAGAGGTACTTTTAAAAATTAATATACTAAAAGGAGGAGTTGGAAGTGAGTTCAGCTCACAGCACCTTCCTTTAAACACCTCTGGGCAGAAGACCAGCTAAGATGGAGCCCAATTGCTCCATTTGTGCAGAAAACATTCAAGAGATGAGCGAAAGGTTGAGCCCTGTCCTTTGGGTGGCTATTCAGCCCTCTTCTGATTGCCCACAGTGGGCTTTCAGTGGTTTGGGGCTCTTCTCTCTCTTCCCAAACAGGCAAATTAGCTCTACTCCTCTCCTTTTGTTTTCAAAGAGGATCTTTCCTTCCAGTTGCCTCTTGAAAAAGCACCTTTGGGACAACCATGACCTGGATGACTGGGAATCTCCATAGATGTTTAGCGATGCACTTTGGGATGAATACCCTTTGAATGATGCAGGAGTATGAATGGATTTCCAGCACAATTGAAGACTACAGAAACCATCTGCGCTTCAGTTTGAGATGCAGACAACACAGAGACTCATCCCCAACAAACTGAGACTGTGATCAACATTGAAGGGACACAGGGAGAAAACGTCTTGCAGAAAGCACAGCTCCAACTTTTCAATGACTCAGGTGACCCTGAGGACACAGATTAACCTCCAGGTGGCCTCAACGATAGGCTAAAGAATGCAAATGACCAGCTGTCTGCAAGGAATATAAATCATTCCATTCCCTACCATCCAGTTAGAGCTGAAGAAGCTTCTTGGATGAGAAGTGAAACATCTTCAAAAGAAAAAAATGAAGTCCAGGATGTGGATGACTGAGAATCTCCATAAATACTCACCAAATTGAATCAGGAACTTGCATTCACCCACCTCTCTTCCATCCCATTTGTATTTTAGTTGCAATTGTTAAAATATACTTTTCTCAATCAATAAAATATTTCTTTGGCTATATTATTTATTCAAGACAAAGATGGCTCACAATATTTCAGAAATGTGACAAATGCAATAAGTTTGGCTCCAACTTTCAGGACTTTGGCTGTATTGAATCTAGTTTTCTAATCGCAAACTTTCCCATCTGTGAAAGGCCTTATTTTGAAGGAGATGAAAACCACGAACATGGCAGAGACTGAAAGCAGATTCATTTCTCTCATTGATGTCCTCAGAGGGTGTTGAAATGTTTTGTCACAGTTATACACTCTAGTCCGGGGCTTCAGATGTGCATTTTCCAAATAAACTCGAACCATTTATCCAAATTCATGTCAGAATCATGTATGTGAAAAAGGGAGTTGTTCATCTGCCAATTGGCCAATACTGGCTAATTTCTAAATCCTTATTCCAATGAAAGGGCTTTGGCCAGACAGGCCCTCCATAGGTCAGCCTGGGAGACCTTTCCACAGAGGACACTCTTATGTCTTTGGACAACTCTATGCAGCTGAAATATGGCTGGAAAGAATGTGGTAAGTTTGAGGGAGCAGCCTGTGACCATAGCAGATACACAGAAAATGGTGTCCCAGCAGCTTCCAGAACATGTTGAATATTGGTTGCCAGTATTGTGTGTGGTTGTAGAACACATTCTCATTGCCTGCAGGCTCTACTCCTTGGTTATTTCCACCACCGTTGCTATTCCTGCCAGATTGCCTCACTGAGCTTTCAGACACTAAAAGGGGTTGCCAGAGTTTTCCCCACTGCCACAACCTGTTGCCAGCCTGTTTGTCTCCTGACTCCTCTTGGCACCTCTGGCTGAAGAATGCGGCTGCTGCTGCTGTTTCCCACATGGAGAGAAATGGGAAAGAGGAAGATAAGTGGCCAGGCTGCCAGCATTAAAGATAAGCAGAAGATAAACACCCTGCTTTGATCTCTGCTGTTGGAAAAGTGAAAAGGTAAATGGCCTACTAATAGCGATCGAGTGGATGGGTTATAAATATTTAGTACTGAGGAAGTCGGTAATTATTCATCTCCTCAGGCCCCTTAATGGTCATTGCACCCACTGACTGATCAATACATATGCTACTTATGGCCTAAGACATGTTTGCACCTTTATTTCAACAGTCTGTCAGACGACTTGGCTATTGATCTTAGGACACCCCACCCCATGTCTGAAATGTGAAAGATAACAATTAGGACTTACTTCTCAATCCTGTTACACGATAACTGGGAATAAAACATGTCACTCACTTGGAACCGTTCCAATATGTCACATAAATTATAGGCCTGGTGCAGTCTGCTTAAAACATAATTACTGCTTGGTGTCATGGACCTGTTAAGCACCAGAGAGCATTGGGCAGGCTGAGAACTCAGATCCCCTGGTCTCCGAGGCCATCTTGGGTCTCTCCAGGAATCCATCATCTCTCTGTCAGCAAAACATCAGGACTCATATGCTCACCTTTTGTCTTCCCACCTTCTAGCTCAGATTTTCACCTTATGTGCAAAGCTGAAATGTGGAATCCTTAGTGATTTCTGAGTTTGGTTATCTGAATCAGAATAGAGCTGGAAGGGAACTTGGAGGTCTGCTAGTCCAGCCCATTGCTGAAGCAGGAGACCCCATACCTTTTCAGGCATTTGGCTATCCAGTCTCTTCTTAAAAACCTCCAAGGTACCCTGGAGGCAACTTCTGTTCCACTGGTTACTTGTCCTCACTGTTAGGAAGTTTCTCCTTAATTTCAGGTTGCTTCTATCCTTGATTAGTTTCCATCCATTGTTTCTTATCCTGCCCTCTGGTGTTTTGGAGAATAATTTGACCCCCTCTTCTTTTTGGCAGCCCCTCAAATACTGGAATGGTGCTATCAAGTTCCCCCTAGTCCTTTCTTTTCTCTCGACTGGCCAAACCCAAATCCTGTAACCATTCTTCATATGTTTCTGTCTCCAGGCCTTTAATCATCTTAGTTGCTCTTCTCTGCGCTTTTTCCAAAGTCTCAACATATTTTTAGTAATGTGGCAACCAAAACTGGATGCAATATTCCAAGTGTGGTCTTACTAAGCTGTTATAAAGTGGTACTAATACTTCATGTGATTTTGATTCTGTCCCTCTGTTTATGCAACTAAGGATTATATTAATTTTTCTGGCTGCCACACACTGCTGGCTGTTTAAGTGATCATCCATTAGGACTCCAAGATCCCTCCAGGATCCCAGTAATCACAGTTACTGTTTTTGAGTCAGGTTTTGCCTAATCTGTACTTGCACCTTTGATTTTTTTTCCTGCTTAAGTATAAAACCTTGCTTTTCTCCATATGCAGACATTTAATTACCCTAATGCTTGCAGATGTTTAATGCTTAATGCTTGCTGACGTTTCATTACCGGACTGAGTAACATAATCAGTGTTAGAATAGAGAAGGATTTGCTATCTGTTTATAAACAGTAGATTTCCCAACTAATTTTGATGAGGGTGTAGTTTTAGATTAGAGAATTGGTTTTCGCTTGCTCGCCTAGTGTTAATCCCTGCTTATCGGGATGCTGGTTGCTGGAGAGGATATAGCAAGTTCTGCTCTTTCCTTCTTAAGGCCCTGTCACACTGCCCAACGGATGCAAAACGGACACAACGGACGAGCAAAATGTTCCATCCGTTGTTATCCGCTCTCAAAAGGGGCAAAAATTTGCATAACCAGAGCGGATAACACAGACGCGGGGAGGACGCAGAGCGGATGGAAAGCAGATGCGGAACAGAAGCCCAGTGGATGGAAGCGGATGGGAATGGATGCACATCCGCTAGGCTTCTGGGGGGCCTCAGCAAAGCAGACGCGGAATGGATACAGCGGATGCACAACAGAGGAAGCGGAGGAAGCCTAGCGGAAGCCTGGCGTTAATTGCGCATGCGGGGGGGATGCATTGCGTAAGCCACGCGGATATAAAGGGAAGCAGCTCGTACGTGGCCAGCATTCGGAGGAAAGACCTGCTGCAGGATACATCGAGTCCTTGCCTGCCCTGCCTGCATGCCTGCCTGCAAGCCTTGCTGCCAGCCTTCCTGCCAGCCTGCCTCCAAGCCCCCTGGCCAGCCTCCCTGCCAGCCTTGCTCTCTGCCTGCCTGCCAGCCTTGCTGCCAGCCTGCCTTCCAGCCTCCCTGCCAGCCAGTCTGCCTGCCAGCCTTGGTGCCTGCCTGCCTGCCAGACTTTTTGCCAGCCTTTCTGCCAGGCTTCCTGCCAGGCTTCCTGCCAGGCTTCCTGCCAGGCTTCCTGC
>BLBF01000058.1:21019678-21053342 GCA_015471245.1 Laticauda colubrina
AGGCTTCCTGCCAGGCTTCCTGCCAGGCTTCCTGCCAGGCTTCCTGCAAGCCTTGGTGCCTGCCAGCCTCCCTGCCAGCCAGCAACCTCACAACAATGGGGAAGAAGCGAAAGCCTCAGCAACCTGCTGCCATCCCTGGCAAGAGGGACAGGGCCACCCTCCCGGCCCCTGTCCCTGACTCTGCTTCTGCTGGGGCTTCTGCTGCTCGGGCTCGCTCTTCTGGTGCTGGAGCTTCTGCTGAAACTGCTCCTGGTGGTGGTGCTTCTGCTGCTGCGTACTCTGCTGAAGCTGCTCCTGGTCCTGCTGGTCCTGCTGGTCCTGCTGGTCCTGCTCGTGCTCCTGGACTTGCTCGTACTGCTCGTGCTCCTGGTCTTGCTCGTCCTGCTCGTCTTGCTCGTGCTCCTGGTCCTGCTCATGCTCCTGGTACTGCTGGTGCTGCTGGTACTGCTGGTGCTGCTGCTGCTGGTGCTGCTGGGGCTTCTGGTGCTTACTTTGCTGCTGCTGATCCTGGTCCTGCTGATCCTGCTGCTGCTGCTGATTTTGACGATGATGATGATGATGATGATCCTGCTGCTGCTGCTGCTGCTGTTGCTGCTGCTGCTGCTGATGATGACGATTATGATCCTGCTGGTGATGATGATGATGATGATGATGATGATGATGATGATCCTGCTGCTGCTGCTGTTGGTGGTGGTGTGGAGGAGCAGCCCCTACCACCTGGGAGCCCCTCTGATGAGGGTCCATCTGGTCCTGCAAAGGGAGGAAGAGGCATATATGGGGACGGGAGAGGAGGCAATACTTCATCGAGGAGGAACATGAGGATGAGGTGCTGGAGTGGCTGAGAGAGAATGACTATCTGTGGCGGAAGGGACACCGGCTATACAGGGACACCAAAAGGAAGCAGGCTGCTTGGAGAGAGAGGGCGGATAGTATGGGTTACACTTCGGAGGTGCTCCTCGGCTGGTGGAAGCACATGCACACCTGGTACGGGAAGCTGAACCTGAAGAAATCTAGCCAGGCCACGGTTAAGCTGATGGACAGAGAGACCTACGTCATGGTCAGGTGCAGCTTCCTGGAGGGTGAGATCCACCACCGAGGAGCACCAGGAGCCCCTCTCACAACCCTCTCTCTCCAGTAGCCTGCTGAGACCCAGTCCTCTTCTGGCCGAGAGTCAGTCCCTGTCTCCAGGCAGGTTTCTGTGGAGCATGCCACGGCGGAGAACCCGCAGACAGCTGTTGTAACTGTGGTGGAGCGCATGGAGGACTCCCTGGTGTAGTGGGAGAAAGGAGACATTGAGTCCACCACACTCCTAGCCAAATCCACCCCCCCCCCAGCTCCGCCTTCACAGAAAGGCAGAGAGCCAGACAGCAGGAGGGGCAGAGCCACACTGTCCTGCTGGAGATCAGGGACACCATCCGCACCAGCATAGATCTCCTCTCTCAGCTGGTCAGCACCGACTCCTCATCCTCCAACCGCAAGCCCTTCCTCACCTATGTCAACCAGACTCTCAAGAACATGGAGGAACCCCAGTACCAGGTGGTGAAGGACCAGATCACCGAGCTGCTTCACAACCCTTCTGATCCAGAGGAACCTGCTCCCACCCAGTCCAGGTCTGCTCCTCCACCTCCACCCCAGGTGATGTCCCTCCCATTCCAAGGCTTCCCACAGCCCCTCACCTACCAGGGCTACGGCTACCAGGAGGTCCAGCAGCACAGGCAGCAGCCCTTCCCAGTCCAGGCACAGAGTCATCGGATGACACCGTTGCCACCGGTTCCACTGATGCCACCAATGCCACCCACAACAATGATGCCACCGATGACAGCAATGCCACCCATGCCAGTCCTCACCCAGCTGCAGACCAGAAAGCCCCACTACACTACTCCTTCCTCCATCCCACAGCCAAGCCTGTCCTCAGTACATGTCTCATCAGTACTGGGGCTGACACCCCATGGCATGGAGGAATGACCTCTCAGCATCGCGGGTCTGAGCCAGCTGTCTGAGAGCTTCCTCAACACACCGCCCCCTGTTGTCCTCTCCGGGCCAGGCACTCCAATGACGATACAGACCAGCACTCCAGCACCACCCACCTCCACAGCACCTGGACCCTTCACCCCTGAGACTGGGCACACCTCCGAGTGACCAATAAGAGTGCCAGAGACTGGGTAGCTGGCTACCTGTGGACTTTATTTGGACACTTGACTTGGCTCATTTTTTTTTTTTTACAGCTTGTTGTTCAATAAAGTTTATCTTTGATTCACACACTTGCTTCATTTCTTTTTTTTGAAATAAAGTCTTGGTGGAAACTTTTAGAATTGGTTTAAGCCTTTGCATGCTTGTGGGATGGGTTAAGATAGCAGTGGGATGGGCAGGGATACCTGTGGGATGGGTAATAGCTGTGGGATGGGTAAGGATAGCAGTGGGATAGATAAGCCTCCAGTGCAAGCATAGTGGGACTGTATGGTCAGCCCTCCCAGGTGCCACACCTTTGGCCCTTTATTATCAATACCAATCCACACATTTCAACATGAACACAACTCTTTATTAAATGCCCTGTTCATTGTAGGCTCAGCCAACATACATGGCCCAATCTCATCCGTGTGATGAGACAGGCTGAAGGAAGCACCCATTAATCATCTATCATCCTGTCTTGCCACTCCACTGCTCCAGCTGGGGAGTTGCACCAGTGTCTCAGGAGGTTGCGCTGCTTTTTCCCTTCACGTGCGGCTCTGTTAGGGCCTTGCACATCCTCAGTGTCTATCAGTTTTCGCCCTTGCCTCCATTCCCCAGTCTCCATGTCCCCATTGCCTTGCTGGAGGTCCACGAGCCTGTTCTGCAAGACTGGGTAGCGGGTGCGCATGAGATTGTGCAGGATGCAGCAAGCTTCCACAATCCTCCTCACAGTCTCTGGGCGATGCTTCATGCTGGTGAGAAGTACCTGGAACCTGTTGGCCAGGATGCCAAAGGCATTCTCCACCACCCACCTTGCCCTGGACAGCCTGTAGTTGAAGATCCTCTCTTCACGGGTGAGGAGTCTGGAAGTGTAGGGCTTTATGAGGTAGGTTCTGAGGAAGAAGGCGTCATCCCCCACGATGAAGTAGGGCACATCTTGCGTGTCATTGGGCAGGGGGTTTGGATCTGGAAAGCCCATGATGAGGTTGCCTTCCAGCCCCTCCTTGAGGTCACTGGCGTTGTATACCTGGGCATCTGAACATGAGCCGCTGCCTGAAGCATCGATGTACATGAACTTGTAGTCAGCATCGACCATGGCAAAGAGGACGATGCTGAAGAAGCCCTTGTAGTTGAAATAAGTGGAGCCCAACTTGGCTGGTGCTTTGCTTCCCATCTATGACTCCAACGGTGTGGGGGAAGTTCCACCTCTGATACCACTGCTCTGCAACTTTCTTCCAGCGTTCATCAGTGGAGGGGCACTGGAGGAGCTCCTGCAGGTATTCTTTGATGATGGCCTGCACCACTTCTCTGACCACAATGCTGATGGTGTTGTGTGGCACCCTCCAGCCATACTGCATGCTCCTGTAGGTGGTCCCTGAGGCCAGGTGGTCCAGAGTGAGTGCCACCTTGAGCCCAGGTTCCAGGCTGGGTCGGAAGTTGGTGTTTGCCTTGGTCAACCTGGGTGTCAGCCACTGCACAACTTCATCAAACATGGCTGGAGGCATCCTCATGAAGTTCTGGAATGCCCGAGTGTCTTCGTTCCTGAGCTCCACCATCAGCTTGTTGTTCAGTCCGTACTCTGCTCTTCTTCCAATCCATCTTCGGACTCAGACGCTTCTTGGCCGCCTCCTTTTCTTCCCGTAGTAGAGTTCACAGAGCCTGTAGATGGCTTCGCACTGTTGCAGAAGGATGGTGGCTGCCAAAAGGACTGTGTTACGATCCATGGTTGACATGACTGGATGCTGTGGAAGAGGAAGAGTCAGATGAAGGCTGCAGAGATCTGCACAGCTGATCTGCTGGTCTGAAAGTGAGATGCAGACGAGTTGCTCCCCCTTTTTATAGGCAGTATAGGTGTCCCTTTGCATCCTCTAGGCATCCTCTAGGCATCCTCTAGGCATCCTCTAGGCATCCTCTAGACATCCTTAATATTCGAGATAGGTCCCCTCTGCGAATGTTTTTTCCATTTTAAATGCTTTGTTTCCATGCTGCATCCCTTCTGCATCCGTGCTGCATCCGTTCTGCATCCATGCTGCATCCGTTCTGTGTCCGTTCTGCTTCCTCCCTGCATCCGAGCGGATGCGAGTTGCACAGATGCGCAGCGGATGCCTAGCGGATATAGCGGATGCGTAATGAATGCAGAACAGATGCCTAGCGGATGCAGAACGGACAAATTGGATACATTTTCTGCGCAAAATTTTTCAGCAGCTCAAAACTTTCTGAGTGGATGAAATGTCAATAAACGGATGCTGGACGGATAGAGAGGAAGCAAAACGGAGGCAGTGAGTACATCGCATTTTGCAACAGATGGCAAGCTTTTTTGTCCGTTTTACATCCTCTTTGCATCTGTTGGTGCAGCGTTACAGGGGCTTTAGTTTTTATTGTCTCTTTTGAATATCTCTTTGTGAAAGCTTATTAGTCTGAGTGCTGTGCTTTCAGGAATTCTCTAGCATTTTTGGACATGGCTTAATTTAGGATGCTGTGTTCCCCAGTTGTCTGTCCATGTGTTGTGAAATATAGGGTTGTTCGTTATGTCCAGCCGATATTCAGGGATGCACTTTGCTAGTCATCCATTGTTTTGACCTGCATGATAGCTTTTAAAATTCTCACTTGTATGCTGTGGATGACTCCTCTTTTTTTCTTCTGGGGCTGCTCTGAGTTTTTTTGGTTTACTTAGGATGAGAAGAAAACAACACCCCCATCAAGAGTGGCAGAGCAAGTACCATATATAAGCAGGGAGCAAACTTCACAATCCTTCACAGTGATGATGTGACTTAGACCACGAATGAAATGTCTGCCAGCAACTACTCAACTTAAAGTCTCAAAGACAATCAGATTTTCTTTGTTTTTCCTTGAAGACATTTTGCTCCTCAACAAGACGTTTCTTCAGTTCTGACTGAATGGTCGAAGATGGAAGAATTTATATTCCTTGCAGTCATCTGGTCGTTAGGTGCTCTTTCTGAAAGTCTTTGAGGCTGCTTGCGAGTCTGTGCCCTTGAGGTAACCTGAAGAGTGCAAATGGGTGTGAAACCTCCTTGGAACTTCTGAAAGGATGGTATTGTAAACAGGAGATAGGTGAAGTCATGCCTCTGTTGGCCTCTTTGATTCCTCTTTCAAACCAGCAGGCCTCTCTGTTCAGAATGTGGACTTTGTTGTCTTCAAAAGAGTGACCTTTGTCTTTCAAATGCAGATGGACTGCTAAATCTTGTCCTGATGGGTTTGTTCTCCAAGATACAATCTATCTCCTTTCAGCAGTTCTACAAGGGTTGCACACCCATTTGCACTATTTAGGAGATTCTGTGGGCACAAATAAACTTCCAAGTGGTATCAACAACTTTCAGAAAGAATGCTAATAACAATAGTCCTTAGACTTATATACCACTTTACAGTGCTTTACATCTCTCTCTAAGCGATTTACAGAGTCAGCCTCTTGCCCCCAACAATTTGGGCCCTCATTTTGCTCACCTCGGAAGGATGGAAGCCTGAGTCAACTTGAGCCTGCTGAGATTCGAAGTACCAAATTGCAGGCAACTGGCTGCCGCAGAAGTAGCTTGCAATACTGTACTCTAACCACTGCACCAAGGAAGCTCTATTAATGACCAGATGGCTGCAAGGAATATAAATCCTTCCATTCTCCACCATTCAATCAGAACTGAAGAAGCTTCTCAGATGAGGTGAAATGTCTTCAAGGAAAAACAAAGACAATCCAGTTGTCTTTTGGGGGAAAAAAGCACCTTTGAGACAACCATGACCTGGATGACTGAGAATCTCCATAGACACCCAACTTAGAGAACACCAAGGGCACCATAATTGAAACCTGAGCTACATATACTTTCCTCCTCTGGAGTTTATATAGTAGGAAGCCATGAGGCGAAGGAACCCACCAAGCAAAGCACTAAAAATGTTTAATCCCCAGGTTCACTTCATATTAAAGAATGGTCTGGATGTCATCCTAATTAAACGGATAAATAGCTGCTGCGGAACTGATAAGCAGAGATATCCACTTGGGGCGCAGCAAAGGTCAGCGCAGTGCTTACTATTCTTCCATGATTTCATTAATGAAGATATGAATCACATTTTTCCAGATTTGCAGATAGTACAAATTGGGTGGGTCAGTTCATGCCCTAAAAGACAGAAGTAAAATTCTGTATAATCACGATTGGTTAGAAATGTAAGTGGAACACAATATAACGATGTTTAACAAGAAAAAAAATATGAAGTTCTTAACTTACAGATTAGATGCACATGTGTAGGAAATGGGATATCTGGTTTAAGAAAAGATCAAAAGGACTTTCTGGAAAAGATCTTGGATCAGGGCTGTATACAAGACAGAATACAAAATAGTGCAAAAATAGACAAACACAATTTCAGGATGCGTCAATAAAAGTATAATTTCCCAATAATGGGACAGGATGGGCCCTACAAGTTTTTTAACTCAGAAAAGTGAAATAGGTTGAGAGGGGAGGATTGGTGGAGCAGGCTTAGCTTTGCCAACAGAGTTGAGGAGAAGCAAAGAAGACCATCTAAATGCCTCAAAGGAAGCAGCTGGTCAAGATCAGAAAGGCTGGACTGCTTCATTTTTCTTCCAGGTGGAGGATTTGAGTTGCAGGAGACAATTCTGATTAAGCCTCAGAGCAGTTCAGACAGGAAGAATGTGAAATTGAACCAAAACAAGTAAATGAATGAATAAGAACTGTCCCAAGGTGGACTAGAGAGGCTGTGGCTTCCTTCACCAGACTGCCTTCAATTTCCTTCTCTGAAGTGATGAAAATTGAAATTAACGCTGCAAAATTTCATGCATGTTTCTCAAACTCTAAGTTGCAACTCTAAATTGCTTTAAGGCCACTGGAGGAATCTTGAGTGGAGACAGCCCGGATCCGGAAGAAGCCACAGAAACATCTGCCATCAGTGGCAGCGCCACTTTTACAGCTCTTTTTTCTTACATGGCAGAGTGATCGTCTGAGAACCAGCATTCAAGAGTTCTTCCCCACATGCCCCTGCCCCACGGACATCCCTCCCTGCCCCCAATGAGTGGCACTTCAGGAGTGAACATCACTTTGACCCAGTTTGGACTAAGATCAAGATCCATGCCTGAGGGGCTGGGAGATGCTCAGGTCACAGGGGTGTCTTTAAAAAAAAACTTAAAAAAAAATACTTTATTTAGTACAAAAGAATAAAATATACAAATATACAAGTATACAAAAATAAAAAGTAGTAGTCATACAAAAAAACCCAATAGACATCAGCACAAATCATATTTCTCTCTAACACATTTGATAATGGTTTAAATAGCTCATAATAAATATTAAATGGCAAGTATTCCTTATCCCTTACAAACTAAATACTATTTAATAAATATTAACTAATAAACTATTATTATTGTTGGATTATAACTGTGTTATTTTATAAATAAAGCTTATTCATAAAGCTTATTCGGTGAGAAAGAGAGATAAAGCTAACGCTCTGTTGTGCACCAATTACCAACAATCCCTACTCACAGTCACTCATGCCCTAGTCACTTCCCGTCTTGACTATTGCAATGCGCTCTCTACATGGGGCTGCCTGTGAAGAGCATCCAGAAGTCCTCAGGATGCACATGTATCACCTCTCCTGCGGGAGGTGCATTGGTTGCCGATTTCAAGATCAGCAATTCAAGATGCTAGTTGTCCCCTTTAAAGCCCTTCGTGGCTTGGGACCAGGTTATCTGAGGGACCATCTCTTACTGGTCACATCTACCCAACCCATCAGAGCGGGGAGGCAAGGAATGGTGTGGGTCCCATCCCTGAGGGAGATACCCTTCTCCATGGTGGCTCCCTCTCTCTGGAACATCATTCCCTCAGATATTAGACTGGCCCTCACTCTAAAACTCTTCTGGGAGGCGCTGAAGATCTGGTTCTGCCAGTGGGCCTGGGGAATGCAAAGCGAGATGGAGCCCATTAAATGGCTCATATGATGTGTTGTGTCACACATGAGTCTCTTTTTTATTAGTTATTATTACATATAAGTCTCTTTTTATTAGTTTTATTGTTTTATATGATGTTTTTTATATTCTTGTAAGCCACTTTGAGTCACCATGTGTGAATAGGCAGCAATACAAATCTCCTAAATAAATAATACATAAATAAGCCATATATGGAAGAAAGAATCCAAGCCAGAATCCATTTCATGCCTGTGCCCATTGCTATGAATGCCTGCCCAGTCCTTTTCCCTAGTTACCCCAATCAGTCTTGCTATATCTGGCTGCGACTACATTCCTAGGTTAGGAAACCCTCAGTGAATCATCTGCCCACTGTCCACTTTCAGAGTGAAATGGATTTTTGCTAGGAGTGAGAGTGAGGGAGAGAGAAGGGACGGGGGGAAGGGAGGGAGAATATCAGCAGCAAAAGCAGTCCTGTTCCTCCATTCCCCTCCAGGAGTGAGACTTGCTGAAAGATTTCCTAGTTAGCAATTAGCATGTCTGTTCAGCTCTGTTAGAGGTTGCTGAGCCTTTCTCCAAATAGGATGAGACAGTGATTTATGTTAATGAGATGCTGATTTGATTATTGGAAACACATTGATAGAGACTGGGGGCAATGGTGGATGTGATATGGATCTGGTGCAAACAGTAGCTATGAAACCACAATCAATGTGGTTCTCATAACTCTTGGTGTCAGAAGCAGAAGCCCAGAGACTGATAAGAGCTGCCCCCATTTCAGGCATTCCCAAGAGCTCACCAGAACAGACTTTTTGACATTCTCAGCCATCCCATACATAGTTTTGAGTAAGTTAAGATTTTTGTGCCATTAACCTAGTAGGGGCTTATTGCCATGCCATCCTGCCCCTTGGCAGTTTCATGGGTTACATTGTCAAATATTTTGCTGAAAATGATAAGCTTGTCTACAGCATTCCACAATTGTTCAGAGCATGAATCCCTGCAAAAAAATAAGGTAAGTTTAGTTTGGTAAGATCTGAGAGCCAGTTTAGTTTAATGGATGAAGGCATCAAGCTAGAAACCAGGAGAACTGTGAGTTCTAGTTCTACATGTGCAAATGGTGTGTGGCCCAGTTTCCAATGGGCCATGGGCCAATATACTGGGCCGTGGCCCACAGGGTTGGAGACCCCTGGTGTGTATGATGTCCTAAGATTAAAGCATTTTGGATAACTACAGGAAGTCCTTGATTTATGACTGGTCACTTAGTAACCGTTTGGAGTTCTGATGGACCTCTCCAGGGCTACTCACAACCCAGATTCAAAATTTCGAGGGCTGCCCCTCCTCCAGGCATGAGACCACATTTTGGCCACTTGACAACCAGCCACATTTACAGTTGATCAGATGTTTGATATGGGATTTGCTGAACAAGGAGATAAAATCTTAGTGAATTATTTAAGAAAGATTCTGAAGATAATCCTCAGACACTCTTGTTTTCTGCAATTTCTCCTCGGTGACTTTACAATTTAGCAAAGATGTATATGAAACCCAAATATGAGCAAGTTCATCTTATTGGAAAGAAGACTAAAAAAAACAGCTACGACTATAGAGCATTTAGCCATCGAATATAATTGGTCCCCAAGAGCTGTAGGAATTGGAGATTTCATTCAAGTCTACAGTGGGAATCATGGATGACCAAGTTATGTTTTTGGTTTTTTTTTTTGCTGAAAACCAATGTTTACATTCATTTTCTGGCCAAAATTAGCCATCAAATACAATGGATTCCCTTAATGACTGCCATATTCACGTAATAGCAGCTTCACAACCTTTATAGATGTCATACACTAAATAAATAAACTTAGCAACAGCAACATTCATTTGATGACTGTGGCATTCACTTAACAAGTGCTGCAAAAAGGTGATAAAAATGTGTGCAGTCACATGGTGACCAACTTAATGACTAGGACGGCTTACAATTGTAATTGCAGACTCAATTCTGGTCATAAGTTGAGGACTAACTATAGTTGCTGATGTTGCCAAATGGGAAAAGAAGATCTGAAGTTGCAAAGACAGAAATGCAGGTGGAATATGGAATGTAGAAGATAGAATAATAGGATTGGAAGGGACTCTGAAGGTCTTCTAGTCCACCTCCCTGCCCATGGCAGGAAACCCTATACCATCCCAGACAAATGGCTGTCCACTTCTCTTCTTAAAAGCTTCCAGTGATGAAGCACCCACAACTTCTGAAGGCAAGACATTTTACTAGTTAATTGTTCTCACTATCAGGAAATTTCTCCTTAGTTCTGGGTTGGATTGAGACATAAGAAGCATGAAATAGGAAAGTTCACAGTGAAAAATAAAGGAGAACAACTACAAACTGACATTTTAGGCATCAGCAAATTGTAGTTGGCCAGCATTGAGCATTTTCAGTAAGAAAATCACACCATTTATTATTCAGGAAAAATATCACAAGACCAGTATTTGTGTACAACATATTTAGTGGTTAAGTAGACTTCACGGGCAATTATTTAATAAGATGATCATTTACACTGATGCTCAAACACTGATGGAGAAGAAGATGAGATTGATCTTTTCTATGATCAAATTCAACTTGAAATCAACAACATGCAAGCAAGATGTCTAGAAATTGAGTCATGGCAATTGGCATTATTTTTCTTGTTGGTTTCACTGCTTATCCAAGTGGCTTCATCTTGCATTTGAGCAAGCTGGCTAGGGGGAACCCCATATGTGTTCTCATTTTGCACCTCTTCTGAATAGGTACATTAGGTGAGGAGGCAGAGAATCCTAGGAATATATGAGCTCCTGAAATACAGATAATCAGAGTTGGAAGGGACCTTGTAGGTCATTGAGTCCAACCCCCCACCTAAGTAGGAGACCTTACACCATTTCTGACAAATGGTAGTCCAATCTCAAGCCGTTCCATTGGTTGATTATTCTCATTGTCAGAAAGTTTCTCCTTATTTCCAGGTTAAATCACTCCTTGTTCAGCTTTCATCCATTATTCTTTGTCTGGCCTTCGGGTGCTTTAGAAAATAGCTTAACCCCTTCTTCTCTGTGGCAGCCCATCAAATATTGGAATCAGAGGTGGTATTCAGCAGGTTCTGACCAGTTCTGGAAAACTGGTAGTGGAAATTTTGAGTAGTTTGGAAAACCAGAAAATATCCCCTCTGACTGGAGATTTTACAGTATTCTCCCCCTGCCCCACCCACCAAGCCATGCCCACAGAACCTGTCGTAAAAAAAAATGAATCCCACCACTGACTGGAATGTTTAGGAGCCATTAAGTGTGGCCTCCCTGAGGAACCTTTGAAGTGATTCAACTTCCAGACAGTTCTCCCTGGAAGACTGAGAATCTACATTGACTTTTGCAAGCAAAATATGCTGGGATGGAGATGGGAAGACCAAAGTTGCAAAATCAAAAGAGGAAAATGTAGTTGGACTGAATGGCTTAGGAACACAAAACAGACCAATTTATCAATTTTTGCTCCTCCAACATTTTCTTCATAGCTATTCCTGTCTTCAAACAACCAAGAAATGCCTCTACGTAGGGACATCACTTGAAATCAGACTGACCATATTATTGCTAAAAGGAGATGAAGGAGCTCAATTATAGCATCAAAGCCACTAGTACTGATTGTGCAAATGGCTTTTGTGCAAGTTACAAGTTAAGTTAAAGAAAAAGAAAAGAAAGACAGTCAGTTTCTATGATATGATCTTGAGCACATACGTGCCATTTCCAAGAAGAACATTAGGAATCACTTTGAAGTCTTGAACCTCATTGGTAAAGTACCAGAGGAAGTGTAGAATGAAATTAAAGATGTTGTTAAGGATGAACATGAAAAGGAACTGCCGAAGAAGAAAGCAAACTGGATGTCAGAAGAAATTGTGGTAATTTCCAAGAAGGGAAAAGAAACCAAAGCCAAGCAAGACAAAGATCTCAGGAAGAAGCTTAAAAAAGAGTTTCAGAAAGGGAAACAGATATAGAAAAACAAGGAAAGCCTTTCAAAAGATCTCTTACAATCTTGAATTTGTATTCTGAAAGATATCAATAGACAAGATTGTGAATGATTTCAAAAAGATTACATTAAGATGGAAGGAGTATATGGAAACACTGTACAGTTGAGATGTCAACATCCAACGTATCTTAGAAGTAATTCACTACTTACAAGAACTTCTAGTTCTACAAGATAAAGTTAGATCAGCTCTCTGGCCACAATCAAGTCAGAAGGCTGCAGGAACTAACTCATGAAATATGGTAACAAAAGAAGAATCAGTCAAGGTTGACCAAGTTATCAAAAACAGATCTGGAGAGCTAACCAGATGGAAGAGGTCAATTTCATTTCCAATACCTCAAAAAAGAGAGACTTAACCAGACTGTGATCCAATGGAGATTAGAACCCTACATGGAAAAAGAGATGCCAGATATTTGGGATGCCTTCAATACAATCTTAGGAACATGAGACATTTTTGCTGATGCAGCCTGGGTGATTGAGAAAGCCAAAGAATACCCCAAAGAAGTCAGAATGTGTTTCTGTCGGTTAAAAGAAAAACTTTCGATTGTGTTGTGGTTAGCCCGCAGCAGGAATGGATGGCTGAGGAGAGCAAGGACTCAGATGAGGGGCCAGGACCATTAGGGAGTAGACTGCTGCCTTCAGAGATTGTGGGGGCTGGCAGCAGCAATGAGGAGGTTCCCAATGAGTCCGTGCCAAGTGTGCATGTGCACAGGATTGCTTTCAGGAAAGAGCAGCTGCAATAGCACAGGTGACTCAGGAGTAAGGCTGTAAGGTAATGGCCCCTCCTTCAAGAAGATAAAAGCCAGCTGTGAAGTGAACGCTCTTTGCAGGAAGCAAAGATGTTTTGAAACTCACCCTCGTGGACATTACAATTGGTATTTGAAATCTTTTGTGTTGTGAAATATGATTCTTGGCAGTCTTGCACAATTTTGGCAAGGTTTGTGCTTATTAAAGTTAATTGGTTTTCAGCAGTTTTTAAACCAGGGATTCATAAGATTCGTTAAAAGGTTTCTGTTCCCTTTGGTTATTGTTTGTGCTATTAGAAAAGGGTTGGGGTCAGAACAGATTGTGTCAATCATGTCAAACTGTGGAATAAGTTCAGAAAAATAGGAAACTCACAACATCTCATTGTCATCATGCAAAACTTACATACTGGCCACAAAGCTCCAGCAGAGAGAGAACATGGTGAGAGAGATTGACTCAAGGTTGGCAAATGAGGGCTCTACACACACACATACACACACACACAGAGCCATTTATTCAACCTACATGCAGAATACATATTTTATGGGAAACTGGAATAACATAATAACAGAGTTGGAAAGGACCTTAGAGGTCTTCTAGTCCAACCCTTTGCTCAAGCAGAAGACCCTACAACATTTCCGACAAATGGCTGTCCAGGCTTTTCTTAAAAGCCTCCAGCAATGGACCCCCAACTTCTGGAGACAAATTGTTCCACTGATTTATTGTTTTTACTGTCAGGAAATTTCTCCTTAGTTTTAGGTTGCTTCTCTCCTTAAGGCCCTGTCACACTGCCCAACAGATGCAAAACGGACACAACGGACAAGCAAAATGTTCCATCCGTTGTTATCTGCTCTCAAAAGGGGCAAAAATTTGCATAACCGGAGCGGATAACACGGATGGGGGGAGGACACAGGGCGGATGAAAAACGGATGCAGAGCGGAAGCCTAGCGGATGGAAGCGGATGAGAGCGGATGGCACATCCGCTGGGCTTCCGGGGGGCCTCAGCAAAGCGGACGCGGAACGGAAAGAGTGGATGCAGAGTGGATGCAGAGTGGACGCCGAGCGGATGAAGCGGATGCACAGCGGATGCAGAGCAGAAGCCTAGCGGATGCACAGCGGAAGCCTAACGGATGTCAAGCGTTAATTGTGCATGTGGGAGGGGATGCATTGCGTAAGCCACGCGGATATAAAGGGAAGCAGCTCGCACGTGGCCAGCATTCGGAGGAAAGACCTGCTGCAGGATACATCGAGTCCTTGCCTGCCCTGCCTGCATGCCTGCCTGCAAGCCTTGCTGCCAGCCTGCCTCCAAGCCTCCTGGCCAGCCTCCCTGCCAGCCTTGCTCTCTGCCTGCCTGCCAGCCTTGCTGCCAGCCTGACTTCCAGCCTCCCTACCAGCCAGTCTGCCTGCAAGCCTTGGTGCCTGCCAGCCTCCCTGCCAGCCTCCCTGCCAGCCAGCAACCCCCAACCATGGGGAAGAAGCGAAAGTCTCAGCAACCTGCCGCCATCCCTGGCAAGAGGGACAGGGCCACCCTCCCGCCCCCTGTCCCTGACTCTGCTTCTGCTGGGGCTTCTGCTGCTCGAGCTCGCTCTTCTGGTGCTGGAGCTTCTGCTGAAGCTGCTCCTGGTGGTGGTGCTTCTGCTGCTGCGTACTCTGCTGAAGCTGCTCCTGGCGGTGGTGCTTCTGCTGCTGCATACACTGCTGAAGCTGCTCCTGGTCCTGCTGGTCCTGCTCGTGCTCCTGGACTTGCTCATACTGCTCGTATTGCTCGTGCTCCTGGTCTTGCTTGTCCTGCTCGTCCTGCTGGTGCTCCTGGTCCTGCTCATGTTCCTGGTCCTGCTGCTGCTGCTGCTGCTGATGATGATGATCCTGCTGCTGCTGCCGCTGCTGCTGCTGATGATGATGATCCTGCTGGTGCTGGTGCTGCTGCTGCTGGTGGTGTGGAGGAGCAGCCCCTACCACCTGGGAGCCCCTCTGATGAGGGCCCATCTGGTCCTGCCAAAGGGAGGAAGAGGCGTATGCGGGGACGGGAGAGGAGGCAATACTTCATCGAGGAGGAACACGAGGATGAGGTGCTGGAGTGGCTGAGAGAGAATGACTATCTGTGGCGGAAGGGACACCGGCTGTACAGGGACACCAAAAGGAAGCAGGCTGCTTGGAGAGAGAGGGCAGAGAGTATGGGTTACACTTCGGAGGTGCTCCTCAGCTGGTGGAAGCACATGCACACCTGGTATGGGAAGCTGCACCTGAAGAAATCTAGCCAGGCCACGGTTAAGCTGATGGACAGAGAGACCTACGTCATGGCCAGGTGCAGCTTCCAGGAGGGTGAGATCCACCACCGAAGAGCACCAGGAGCCCCTCTCACAACCCTCTCTCTCCGGCAGCCTGCTGAGACCCAGTCCTCTTCCGGCCGAGAGTCAGTCCCTGTCTCCAGGCAGGTTTCTGTGGAGCATGCCACGGCGGAGAACCCGCGGACAGCTGTTGTAACGATGGTGGAGCACGTGGAGGACTCCCTGGTACAGTGGGAGAAAGGAGACATCGAGTCCACCACAGTCGTAGCCGCATCCACCACCCCAGCTCCGCCTCCACAGAAAGGCAGAGAGCCAGACAGCAGGAGGGGCAGAGCCACACTGTCCTGATGGGGATCAGGGACACCATCCGCACCAGTATAGATCTCCTCTCTCAGCTGGTCAGCACCGACTCCTCATCCTCCAACTGCAAGCCCTTCCTCACCTATGTCAACCAGACCCTCAAGAACATGGAGAAACCCCAGTACCAGGTGGTGAAGGACCGGATCACCGAGCTGCTTCACAACCCTCCAGATCCAGAGGAACCTGCTCCCACCCAGTCCAGGTCTGCTCCTCCACCTCCACCCCAGGTGATGTCCCTCCCATTCCAAGGCTTCCCACAGCCCCTCACCTACCAGGGCTACGGCTACCAGGAGGTCCAGCAGCACAGGCAGCAGCCCTTCCCAGTCCAGGCACAGAATCATAGGACGACACCGTTGCCACCGGTTCCACTGATGCCACCAATGCCACCCACGACAATGATGCCACCGACGACAGCGATGCCACCCACGCCAGTCCTCACCCAGCTGCAGACCAGACAGCCCCACTACACTACTCCTTCCTCCACCCCACAGCCAAGCCCAGCCTCAGTACATGTCTCATCAGTACTGGGGCTGACACCCCATGGCATGGAGGAAGGACCTCTCAGCATCACGGGTCTGAGACAGCTGTCTGAGAGCTTCCTCAACACACCATCCCCTGTTGTCCTCTCGGGGCCAGGCACCTCAATGACGATACAGACCAGCACTCCAGCACCACCCACCTCCACAGCACCTGGACCCTTCACCCCTGAGACTGGGCACACCTCTGAGTGACCAATAAGAGTGCCAGAGCCTGGGTAGCTGGCTACCTGTGGACTTTATTTGGACACTTGACTTGGGTCATTTTTTTTTTACAGCTTGTTGTTCAATAAAGTTTATCTTTGATTCACACACTTGCTTCATTTCTTTTTTTGTAATAAAGTCTTGGTGGAAACTTTTAGAATTGGTTTAAGCCTTTGCATGCTTGTGGGATGGGTTAAGATAGCAGTGGGGTGGGCAGGGATACCTTTGGGATGGGTAATAGCTGTGGGATAGATAAGCCTCCAGTGCAAGCATAGTGGGACTGTATGGTCCACCCTCCCAGGTGCCACACCTTTGGCCCTTTATTATCAATACCAATGTAATAATTATCCACACATGTCAACACAAACACAACTTTTTATTGAATGCCCTGTTCATTGTAGGCCCAGCCAACATACATGGCCCAATCTCATCAGTGTGATGAGACAGGCTGAAGGAAGCACCCATTAATCATCTATCATCCTGTCTTGCCACTCCACTGCTCCAGGTGGGGAGTTGCACCAGTGTCTCAGGAGGTTGCATTGCTTCTTCCCTTCACTTGAGGCTCTGTTGGGGCCTTGCACATCCTGAGTGTCTATCAGGTTTTGCCCTTGCCACCATTCCCCAGGCTCCATGTCCCCATTGCCTTGCTGGAGGTCCATGAGCCTGTTCTGCAAGACTGGGTAGCGGGTGCGCATGAGATTGTGCAGGATGCAGCAAGCTTCCAAGATCCTCCTCATGGTCTCTGGGCGATGCTGCATGGTGGTGAGAAGTACCACACCTGCCACCACCACCTGCCTTGCCCTGGACAGCCTGTAGTTGAAGATCCTCTCTTCATGGGTGAGGAGTCTGGAAGTGTAGGGCTTCATGAGGTAGGTTCTGAGGGAGAAGGCGTCATCCCCCATGATGAAGAAGGGCACATCTTGTGTGTCGTTTTGCAGGGGGTCTGGATCTGGAAAGCCCATGATGAGGTTGCCTTCCAGCCCCTCCTTGAGGTGACTGGCATTGTATACCTGGGCTTCTGAACATGAGCCGCTGCCTGAAGCATCGATGTACATGAACTTGTAGTCAGCATCAACCATGGCAAAGAGGACGATGCTGAAGAAGCCCTTGTAGTTGAAATAAGTGGACCCTGACTTGGGTGGTGCTTTGCAGGCCACGTGCTTGCCATCTATGGCTCCAACGGTGTGTGGGAAGTTCCACCTCTGATAACACTGCTCTGCAACTTTCTTCCAGCCTTCATCAGTGGAGGGGCACTGGAGGAGCTCCTGCAAGTATTCTTCGATGATGGCCTGCACCACTTCTCTGACCACAATGCTGATGGTGTTGTGTGGCACCCTCCAGCCGTACTGCATGCTCCTGTAGGTGGTCCCTGAGGCCAGGTGGCGCAGATTCAGTGCCACCTTGAGCCCAGGTTCCAGGCTGGGCCAGAAGTTGGTGTTTGCCTTGGTCAACCTGGGTGTCAGCCGCTGCACAACTTCGTCAAACATGGCTGGAGGCATCCTCATGAAGTTCTGGAATGTCCGAGTGTCTTCGTTCCTGAGCTCCACCATCAGCTTGTTGTTCAGTCCGTACTCTGCTCTTCTTCCAATCCATCTTCGGACTCAGACGCTTCTTGGCCGCCTCTTTTTCTTCCCGTAGTAGAGTTCACAGAGCCTGTAGATGGCTTCGCACTGTTGCAGAAGGATGGTGGCTGCCAAAAGGACTGTGTTACGATCCACAGTTGACATGACTGGATGCTGTGGAAGAGGAAGAGTCAGATGAAGGCTGCAGAGGTCTGCACAGCTGGGCTGCTGGTCTGAAAGTGAGATGCAGACGAGTTGCTCCCCCTTTTTATAGGCAGTGTAGGTGTCCCTTTGCATCCTCTAGGCATCCTCTAGACATCCTTAATATTCGAGACAGGTCCCCTCTGCGAACCTTTTTTCCATTTTAAATGCTTTGTTTCTGTGCTGCATCCATTCTGCATCCATTCTGCATCCGTTCTGCGTCCGTTCCATTTCCTCCCTGCGTCCGAGCGGATGCGAGTTGCGCAGATGTGCAGCAGATGCCTAGCAGATATAGCGGATCCATAACGGATGCAGAATGGACGAATTGGATACATTTTCCGTGCAAAAGTTTTGAGCAGCTCAAAACTTTCTGAGTGGATGAAACGTCCATAAACGGATGCTGGGCGGATCGAGAGGAAGCAAAACGGAGGCAGTGAGTACATTGCATTCACCAATGGATGGCAAGCTTTTTTGTCCATTTTACATCCTCTTTGCATCCGTTGGTGCAGTGTGACAGGGGCTTTAGTTAGTTTTCATCCATTATTTCTTGTCTTGCCTTCAATGGAATGGATTGGAAGAAGGAGAGTGTGGTTTCAAAACTGAAGGGAGAAGGATCAATCACCTGCAGTATGTTGATGGCATTACCTTGAGGGCCCAGAAGTGGAAAGGATCTGCAAGACCTAGTATAAAACGTTAGATTAAAAGTAAATATAAAGAAAGCCCAATTAAAGACAACAGGAATAAAAAACAGCAGCAGGTGAGAGTGGGGAGCTAAGATGGCAATGGAGCATATGTTTCCCTGCTGAGACCCTTATTATATTTTCTCTTTTATATAAACACCAAAAGCCTTACAACTGACAAGCTATCAAAGTGGTGATTTTGGACCACACATTACTTTTGATTGATTGGTTGATCAATCGTGAAAAGTAAATGAACAAGCAGCCAAGAAATAATATGCAGACCAGTGGTGGGATTCAATATGTGAGCGTGGCTTGGTCAGCATGGCATGGCTTAGTAGGAATGGCAGGGGAAGGATATTGTAAAATCTCCATTCTCACCCCACTCCAGGGGGAAGGTTACTGCAAAATCCCCATTCCCTCCCCATCCCACTAACCTGCTTTCCAGCTCTGTTCTCCTGTGTAGGGCAACCAAAGGAGACCCAGCCAATCAGCTGGGACTCAATGGCAGGCAAGGAAGAGATGGGGTTGGCAGGGCCAGTCAGAGGTGCGATTGGCCAGTTCTCTGAACTACTGAAAAATTCTGCTACTGGTTCTCTAGAACTGGCCAGAACCTGCTGAATGCCACCTCTGATGAAGACTAACATTTCCTAGAGGAGTCACGGTAGTACAGTGGTTAGAATGCAGTATTGCAGGCTATTCAGCTCACTGTCAGAAGTTTGATCCTCAACATCTCAAGGTTGACTTAGCCTTCCAAGGTCAGTAAAACAAGGAGCCAGATTGTTGTAGGGCAAGATGCTGACTCTATATCACTTAGAGGGGGCTGTAAAGCACTGGGAAGTCTAAATGCTGTAGCTAATTCCTTGGAAAAAAACCCAAATACCACAATTTGGCTATTCCTACAAAACAGAATTGTGCATGCCATGGTATTTGTTACCTATGAGACTCTTTGGAAGCCAGAGTTGGACTGTGGAAAAGCAGGATTAGAAGACTATTGATGCTTTTGAATGTTGATGGTGTTGCAAAAGAATACCAAAAATACCAGCCAAGAAAACAAATCAATGGATCATTGAATACATCAACCCAGGGTTTTTATTTGAAGTGCAAATGAGGAGGTTCAAATTATCCTACTTTGGACACTGGCTGACGAGGAGGAGGAACAGCTGGGCCCAGTGCCTGATGTGTGAATGCACAGAATGCAGAGGAGAGGAAAGGAGAGGAGAGCAGTAGAAATCTGTGGGCTGGTCCTTGGGACAGAAGAGCTGCTAGCGAGGCCTCACCCTAGCTCAGGGGATAAAAGGCAGGGGGAGAAGATGAATAGATGTGCTAGACAACTATTCATCTTCCAGCCAGATGGACTTGTTAGCCTGCGAGATAAACTTTTTGCTGGGGTTGCAGACATTCCTAATGAAGGAATCTTTTGATTTCACATCAGAGAGTTTGTTGTGTTTGGGGAACTGGGTCAGAACAGTGGAAGAGAAAACCCTCAGCATAACGTACACCTGGGGGAGGTGCAGAGTCAAGAGACATGAGTGACATGGTGGCCAGGGTGAAGAAGAGCTCCAGGGGGAGCCAGATAAGCAGGAAGATCTGGTGGAACAAGCCAGAAGGGTATTGAGGGATGCCTTTGGGAACTAGTGAGCCAAAGACCTCCTTGACAAGTTGGTGGAACCTTAACCATGCTGGGGCCAGCAGGAAATGGTGTAGCATTGCAGATGGCCGTGGGGGAGGGTGGCAACCTCTCCTGGGCCTGCTCCGGCCCAAGCAGCTCCACCACCATCTGCTCAAGTTGTGCAGCCCCTTCCACAAGAGGGGGGGCATCCTGCTGAGAAAGGGAGTGCAAAGGCCCCCCACCCTGGGGTTAAGTACAGGGGAGACCCAAAACAACTTTTTTTTTTTCCTCACCCATGTATGGAACTATATGCAAGAGTACAGAGCAGACCTGGCTAACAAAGCAGCCTGGGTGAGATGCTGACTATGGCCCTACAAGGCACTGCAGCAGAGTGAATGGTCTCCCTACACAATACAATGTGCCAGAGCTCTGAAGCTTTGACCAGCTCATTATGGCCCTGTGTAAGCAATTCAAAGACCCACTTGCCCAATGCATGGTGTGGATTTGCATCAAAACCATCAACCGGGGTTGTAGAGGGGTTGTAGCTGTGATCCTGTGAGCTGGTCTGCCAACTCACCAATTGGCTGGAAGACATCCTGATAGAATGCTTCAGAGATGGTCTCAACGATGGTGTATAGAACACCTGCATCTCATGGGAAGCCTCCTCTTCCCCCACAATATCCTCTGCCAGTGCTATGTGTTAGCCAAAGAGGTAGAAATTGACCTGGACAGGTCCTGCAGCCACAACACCCTTGAATGGCACTGTTCACCCCCTCCCCAAGTGAAGAAGAATACCCCAGAGCACCTGGACGCAATCTCAGCCCCAAGCAAGCATTGACCCACATGATGCTTCAAGGGTCATTCTTTCTTAGGGAGCAAGCTGTGGCCAGTCTGACAGCATCACTTCATTGCCAAACCACAATTAAATAGTGACCTGCAATATAACTTTGGAAGGGTCAATGAAACTTTCAAAACCAGCTCCCTGCTCAGTGCAGGAATTCAGATTAAATCATCGCTAACAGATAACTGGGCAGCCTCTGTTTCAACACATCCACTGCAAGGAAATCCATCTGCCTCTTATAATTGGATGCTCTGTTTGAACTGTTCTTATTATTAGGCTATTTTTCCGAATGTTCAGTCAGAATCTGGCTTCCAGTAAATTAAATGCATTATTTCATGTCCTGTATTGTGGGTTGATAGAGAAGGGTGCTGACTTTCTTCTTTGTGACCCTTTGTTATCATAATATTCAGGTTTTCTTCTCTTCAATTCTAACATTTCCAGTTCTTCGCTCTTTTCTTGTAAGATACTATTTGGTCAACCCTGTTAACCTTTTCTGATGCTCTTTCTCTGGTTTGAATCCTGTAGCACAAAGTTCAGTATTCAAGGTGCAGTTTGACTGAAGTAGAATGTAGTAGAACTATGACTTCTTGTAAATTGGCTAATACAATTCTCTTTTCCCCCCTACCTCAACTTACAGTTGTCTTTTAGCAGATATATGACATGCATCACGCCTCAAGAGTCAGTTTGGTCTAGGTGGTGTGAAATACAGTACTTAGATGAACAAAATAGCTCAACAAAAAGGGATAGGAATTTCCTACATAAAATCAGGCTTTAGAGCATGGGAGCCCTGTGGAGATTATCTGCCCAAGAATAAAAGGAAAAATAAATAAAAACAGTGGTGGGAGTTTTTTATAAGTATCTGGGAAAACATGAGAATGAAATATTTCTGCACCAGATGACCCAGCTCTCAAAGAAGCATCAGATAGTGATTAAGGGTGGTGGTGGTTTTCCAGATATTTGTTGGAAATTTCGTTCCAAGAAATTATTGTGCTCTTTCACAGAGAACTGTCAAAGTGCCAGTAGATCTTATGCAGCAAGTGGATGGCGAAATGGTTAAAGTGGCAGAATGTTTCAGTTCCTGTTTTCCATCTGTTTTCTCTCAGAAGGTGAATGAACCCTCAGTTGGCCCTCACTCTTCCACTGGACGATGAGGGTGGGAGGTGATCTGACACTCAAGATAAGCAAGAAGTAAGGGAATTCCTACTTAATCTAAATGAATTAAAGACTCCAAGGCCAGATAAATTACACCCTGGGGTGTTGGAGGAATTTTTTTTCTCTTCAAGTTAATCTTGACTCCTGATGACTGCCTGGATAAGTCCTTCACAGTCTCCAAGGCTTCTAATTTGATGCCTTACCTGCTGCCCCTCATAGGCTTCCTGTTGAAGGAACTAGAATGGTTCCACTCTCTTGTGTTGATACAAATTTATGAAGCCTTGGTGAGACCACACATGGAATACTGCATTCAGTTCGGTTGCCACAATATAAAAAGACATTGAAACTTAGGAAAGAGTGAAGAGAAGAGCCACATAGGTTATTAGATGGCTGGAGGCTGAAACATATGAAGAACGATTGCAGAAACTGTTAGTATATAAAATCTAGTGAAAAGAAAGACTAGGGATGACATGATAGCAGTGTTCCAATATTTGAGGGTTGCTACAAGGAAGAGGGATGTCAACCTATTCTTCAAAACACCTGAGGGCAGGACAAGAAAGTAATGGATGGAAACTAATCAAGGAGAGAAGCAACTTAGAACTATCACCTTGCTATACCTGCCATGCCATGTTTCACTTGCTGACAGTCTGCCATATGAAATGGGGAAGGGAAGTTGGGGTGAGATAGAAAGGATGGAATGAGGACAATTGAAACTGCTCTTTTGTGCTGTCCCATGAGAACTGTCAGTTGTTCCAAGGCCACTCTATGGAATGCAGAACCATTCAGGCCACCAAGTCAGGGACTATTACCAAAACAATTTATTTAAATATAATTGGATAGTTACTGATAACCAAGGGGAAATGGGGAAAAGGGGAATAGTTAACTTCATAATTTGGGTGTAAAAAGTTCAGATCCAGCTTTGCTTCTTCTGTAGCCACTTGGCTTTAGTAAAGTGTACTTTTGGATACTCATGAGCCGAAGAGTCTTTCTTTTCTAATGGACCAAGATGGGATGATTGACACCACAGCCAGTTGGAAACTGGGCCCAGCAAAAAGCAGGCAAACGTGCAAAGCTCCATTTGAGCAAACTGCATGTGTGCGCATGAAACCATTCCATTCCCTCCCCATCGCCACCATTTTGTGGAGTTGAAAAGGTTGGGGACTCCCAAATTATTTACAGGAAATTAAACTCTGTTGCAACAATGAACATGATTTTAGAATTAACATATCAAATATCAAGGTGGTTGTATTTGACAGGAAGAATGGAGTCATAATTATACTTTATTTTTTCAAAATTAAAATTGGAAAAATGCTAGAACAAGGAGATAAATCTGTGTATTGGTAAAAATATTTGCCAATTTATATGGGAGATAATGGAGAAAAATTGAAGATCTGCCAAACCTGGTAGAAAGATCATGTTTGACTGAGAAGAAAGTCTGTTTCTTGGGGTGCAGGATCTTCCACAGAAGAAGCAAAATGGAAGCTACGTGGGATGATTTACAAACAGTTTTGGGGGGCAGAGACACACAGTTTGACAGATGGCAGCCCCTGACTCAACTTCTTTTGGATCAGAAGGAAAGTAGGGTCTGGTGAAAAGACAGTGGGAAATGCCATGGCTGTAGCCAGAGCGGGAAGTGAAAACAAAGACACAAATGCCAGAACAAAGCCAAGAAAGTTCCATGAAGCCATCAAGAGTCAAGCTTGAAGTAAAAGAGGCTTTGTCTTTCATGACCTCCTGTGTTTTGTCTGCAGTATCAATAGCTATTCCTGATAACGGAAAGATAGGCAGTTACTCTGTGCTCAAGTGACTTCCGAGGAGAGACCAGCATGGACCTCTGCATGGATCATGCCCTCAGGGCCACCACCATCTGTCCTGCTTTGTCAGCTTGAAGGCAGCCTTCTCCCTGAGCTTTTATTCCGTTGTTGGAAGTCCCTTGGCTGTTGAAGCCCTTCGGTGATAAACAGGATGTTGGAAGTAATAAGATCTGAAAATGCCCCTACTTGGTCTAATCTGTCTTCTCTGATCTC
Organism: Laticauda colubrina; assembly: GCA_015471245.1. Classification (NCBI taxonomy): domain Eukaryota; kingdom Metazoa; phylum Chordata; class Lepidosauria; order Squamata; family Elapidae; genus Laticauda; species Laticauda colubrina. Next base: position 21,043,990 of record BLBF01000058.1, read on the forward strand.
AGTGAAGCTCTTAACGCACTCTTCATCCCGACCAGCCCTCAGTAAATCCTGGTAATTTGAGAGATCATCATCTGTCAATCATCTGTCTTGGAAGTGGATTTGGCTGACTAGCATTTTCCTTTCTCGGTGTATAAGTGGAAAAGTAGCAGTTAAACTCAGTTGCTGCTTTGAATCGGATATCAACAGCATCAGCCTTTTGATGCTCATTCCTCTGCCTGGGAAAGTTAGAGTTTCTCCAGATGACCCCTTTTCAAGGAGATGCTGGTTCTTTTGTGGCCCAGACTAGAAATCCTGCCTGTCACTTCACAGCAATCTAATGTAGTCTAGCATTTCAGAGCTTGCTAGCCTGGAGGTGCCTGGAGGTCCCCAACTGGGGTGAGATTTGAACTGGAGCCTTTTCAGTTCAGACTTCCTTGCTTTGCTGCTGCTTTCTTCTTCTGGAGGGTCCCTGTTTTGCAAGGGTTGGTGATCTCTCCTGCTCAGCAGTGCCAAACTTCCCAAAAACGCTTCAAAAGAATTTTTCCACAGAAGATCTCAGGGTCCTGGGATATTAATGGACCTCATCAGGATGGTAGTTGGCCAGAAGAGTCTGAGTGTGGTGGCCACTATGTTCTCAGTAAGAGAGGACTTTCTGTTCCTCTGGCATTTTTCTGAGTCAGGCTGAGAGCTCAGAAGACCATCCAGCACAGGGCAACCCCTGATTTCTGCTTTGGGGGCACTCAGTGCCTCCGCCCTCTCCTCTGACCTTCACCAGGATCCATCAGCTTCCACTCTCCTCCAGCATTGGGCCTGGGATGGAATGCTTGGCTCCTGCTGGTGGCTGTGGTTCCTTCAGAAACATTTCTCTCCATACAACTCCCTTCCCCATTCAATACAAAGCAAACTAGCTCCACTCTGCTTGATAAGCAATGCCAAAAAAACCGGACATTAGCAGACAAGACAAAGAAAGGAAACAGGGCCTGTTGCTCTCTCCAAGCAAAAGAGCAGCTGGTTCCCACAATCCAGGACTGGAGAAGGCATGTTTTACTTATTTGTCTAACTTGATCTGGCCTCACCTTTCCACAGTCTGATGCTTGCTAGGATGCTGAATGTGTTGAAGTCTTGAAGGCCCCCACCTGGCAGCTTGGCAGACCCCTTAAGCTGGGAATTGCTGGAAAGTGGAGGGAAGCAGATATAGGTCACTGCAGAAGACCAAGAGCTTAGGAGAGCAGAGGGTTTATTCAGAGGGGTGAATTACAGGCTGAGCCATTTCTCCTGGGACTTTCCTCTTTTAAGATCTCTGTCCACCACTGCTTTTCTCCTAAGTGGACATTTAGACCAGAAAAGAACCACACTGGGAGAAAAAGATGAGTTGTGCCAGGAATTAATGACTAACTTAGTCTCTCAGGGAGTGCGGGAGGAATGGTCAGTTGGGCAGAATTACTTAAATGTAAAGGCTGGAGCCTCCCTTCCTTTCCATTACCTTCCTCTGAAAGCAGAGACTGAGCTGGGTTCCCAAGTTCATCAGCCTCTGAACTCATTGACTATGTTGGGATTACTTCTTGGAACTGAAAGGCTCCATTCAATATTATTTGTAAATTCATGACTTGGGAAACAATCCCTATTGAAAATGCCTGGCACATCACAATCCTTGCCTTGTGATCTGGCAGCCTTTGGGCCCACCTTGCCACATCCCCATTCAGGTGGCTTTTCAACTGGTCTCAGATCCAGGGTTCTTGTGGTTGCATTCAACTCTCACTGTTTTGCTCAGCTGCCATGCCTGAAAGAGCTCCTAAGTCTAGATGAGCTTCCCAAGTGACGGCATCTGAATCCATCCTCTATTTACAATGAAGCTCCTAATCCAGGAGGCAGAGGATCCCTTGGTTCAAACCGTCCTTGTTACAGGAAGTAATGGCCTGGGTGGGATTGGGAATGGATCTGGGATGTGCATTTTCCTCAAGCCTTGCCAATTGCCTGTCTCCACGGCCATGGCATGATGCTGCCCTCTGTCCTCAGATGGAAGGAGACCATTAGCAAAGGGTTTCACTGACCAAACAGATCCGGGCAGCCCACGGAGCTCTTGGATACAAAGATAGAGGAACCTGACTGGATAAATGCAAGGTAGAAAATGTAAGGTGGAAGCCACACACACTCTCATCATTTCCAAACCACAAACTGTAACCATCAGCACCAGATCCTGGAAAGTCTGCTGCAAGGAAACTGAATAGGCTCAAGATCAGAGGTCTCCAACCTTGGCAACTTTAAGACTTGTGGACTTCAACTCCCAGAATACCTCAGCCCAGCGAATTTTGCTAGCTGAGGAATTCTGGGAGTTGAAGTCCACAAGTCTTAAATCAGCTGTTGGTCTCCTCTTAAAGAAAAATCAGCTGTGGGACCTAATAGATTCACAACTGCAGCACTGATCCTGGAGAGTGGCAAAGGAAGAAGTACTCCAAATTCTTACCCCTTTTAGCACTGATGATGTTACCTAGTTGGGTAATGAAACATCTGCAAGAAAACAGCCAAGCTCAGAGAGCACCGAGCACCTCTCATTTCAACCCTGAGTTAAAACTTGCTGTTTTATTGGTTCTCCCTCCCCATCAGGTAAAATGTAAGAAGGAAGGAATTGAAAAAGGAAAGGCAACATCATCAGAGTTTATGTTGCAGCCGTATCTGTGCAGATTACATTGATTGATCGATTGATCAGTCACATTTACGTGGCCATTCATGATTCCACCTTACCGTATAGTCCCGACATGCATAAACCGAGCCTGCATTTCATTTGCAAAACTGACAGTCTCAACTCATTTGATGTTTGAACTGCTTATAGTACTGTCAAGAGACCTGTCAGACACTGAAATATTTACTGATATTTTTCAGGGGACATTCAGCGCTATGTAGATTTATGTTAAAATATTCATAGATCTTCCTTCTACATTTATTTTTATTGATTTGCCAATGGAAACCTTTGTCCCGTGTTCAGTTTATCAACCTGACAGCCCCATGTCAGTAACCTCCTGATGGAGTGCTTTAATCTCTCCTTTTTCCAGCTCACCCCCATCTCCTCACTTGCTCCTTCGCTCTCACGGGTAGAGGTTCCTTTGCTTTGCTTCACATGGCAGGCAGGCATACCTTTTTCTTTCAGCCCGGCCTTTGGTTTGACCAACTTGGCCAGGAGGAGTGGCCATGCATCGAAAGGGACATTTTTTTTTTCTGATTTTGCGAAGCCCAAGTTCTTTGCTTGCAGATTTGCAGGGAGCGGCTCTTTTTACTGTCTCTCCTTCTCCAAGTCCACTTCAGTCTGTCTCAGGATCTGATCTATGGAGCTGGGGAGGAGGGGGGGCAGGCAGAAAGGAGGGGGGGCAGAGGAAGTGAAGGACCCCACTAGACAGGCATCACCCACAAGCACTTTGGAGCTCTTGCTGCACAGGGATGCTATTCAAGGGATGCTTTGTAAGAGAAGAGAGGCCTCAGTTTCTTCTCTGTCATCCTACATGCATTCTTCTTCTCTGCAGATCCGTGTCTGGGAGACAAAAGGGCAGAACAGGAGAACAGGAAGCCCAAAAGGTCAGCAGCGCATTCTGAAAAATACATGCACAATCTGTGGAACTTGTGAGCAGAGCTCATTTCTGCAGATGGAAGAAACTCTTGAAGGACAGAAGTGCTACTAGCTGTTTAAGAATAATGTGTTTAAAGCACTCAAGTAGTGGATGAGGAGGGCTGGATAGCATGGGAATATTGTGTCCACTGTTAGACACTTTCCATTGAAAGTAAAAAGACCTTTACATTCAGAACATCTGAATGTTCTGGAGCCACCAAAAGTATGCTTGCAAATGTCAGGGGAAAATGGGTCCTAGTAGAGTTTGGAAGGAGAGGAAGTGTGGGGCTGAAGCCCAAAAGCTGGGGGTATCCTGCATCTCCTAGGGATGCTCCAATAAGGTTGGAATCCTATGGGAAGTTGGACCTATGGCAAATGGCCAGAGAGAGTTGGATGTGCAACCTCCACTGTCATGGCATGGAAGACCTTTGCCCCCCTTTAAAGGGATCTGGCTGCCCAAGCTGGGTCTGTAAACCAGCTGGGCACTAGCTGGAGGGGGGCAGCCCCTAGGCCCCACAGCATCCCAAAGAGAGGCAAGCAACAGGAAGGACAGGAAGAGACCTATCTGGTTCAGCTCCTGACTCTTGGGAGAAAAGCTGGCCTGGACACTGATCAGGCAAACTTGGCCAATGCTTCCCCTCTTACCACATCAAGGCTGTGGTTTCCTTGACTCATTTGTGGGGGAGTTTATTGAGGCTGCCAAGGTGTTTGAGCGCAAACTTTTAAAAAAGTGTTTATTTTAGGCCTTGACCAAAAGCCTTCTCCGGATGGGTGGCACTTTCATTCCTGTGCTGATGGGATCATCCTTTGGCTTCATTCTGCTCCCCCAATGGAAAAATCAGTTTCAGCGACCCAGCAGAACAAACATGTCATTGTCTCTTGTGTGATCTTCCCTTCCAGCCCTGCTACTTATTTCCCCTCTTGATGCTGCCAAGGCTAGGTTGTTGGTTGGTTCTCCTCCTTCCTGAGCTGCCTTGCCCATCTGCCCAACCACCCTGGAGGTGGTTTCTATTTTAGCAGCCTGTTGCCAGGGCCTCTCTTTTCTGAACACTCTGGAGCTCTCCCTCTCCTTGCAAATGCCACATATTCTGCTGCACCCAAACCTTCCCTTGTTTCAGGGCAAGCTCATTGAACTTGGACGCCTGGCCTTTATTTCCCCAGAGAGCTGCTTGCTGGCTAAGGCCCATGGAAAGGCCCTGATCAGAGACCCCATCCACAAACAAAGCAGATTTCCCTCCACTTATCAAGGGGCCGGTCCCTCTCCTATTCCCCCATGCTAGGTCAGTAGAAAGCCTTTCTTGTCTGCCAGGCTGAAGAGCCGCCTGCCTATCTGGTATTGGAAGAGTCTGACGATTCCTCTTGGTTCAGTTGCATTGGTTCCCAGACTACCTTAGATCCAGTAGCAGATCAGCCTGTCCTAGATTGCACAGAAATGCCACCCCCATTCCTGGCATGTTTCTCCTCTCCCTTTGAACCTCTCTTGGAAAATGGTTGTGTGAAGGGACTCCGCAAACTCACCAACCAACAAAGTATTCCTAAGAACCAGGATGGGGAGTCCATTGTGGGCCTGCCTTGAGATGTTTCTCCTGCCAGAGGTTCCTCTGCATTGATCTGCCTGGCAGTCCTTTCCCTCAGCACCCCCTTAGGACACTGGCTGTGTTCTTGGACATCTGGAGAGACACAGCTGCTTCAATCAGCAACGGCTAAAGTCTCTTTAAAGACACAATGCTTTTCAGCAATGAGCACACACAGCACCTGGGTGCAAACAAAACACACACAAGCACAAGGCATCTCTCCTACTGCTCTGAGGTCCAGATTCCTGTCTATCAATTTGGAACTATTGTTAGTTGAAATGGTTTCTGACAAAAGCTACAAGAAACTGAGTTATGGAGAATTGCCACTGGTTTTAGAAGAGACTAAGTGAGATTAGCTGAGTCTATAACTCTGAATACATTTAGATTGGAATCAGGCCGTTGGACTAAATACAGCACCTAGCAGGGGAGACACTTATGCCAGCAATTTCAAATGAGGGACACAATGGGCCACTTGGCTATGATGGAAATATTAGAGTACCTATTTATGTTTAGTTTGATACATAAAATAAGAAATTCAGCTACACCAATACATAATATATAGAGTAGATCTGCAATATGCATAACATTATATCTGTAAGCCGTGGTAGCACTTCTGCTAGCTGCTAGCAGTTTGGCAGTTCAATCCTGACTGGTTCGAGGTTGACTCAGCCTTCCATTCTTCTGAGATTGGTAAATGAGGACTCAGATTGTTGGGGGCAATAAGCTGACTCTATAAACTGTTTAGAGAGGGCTGTAAAGCACTGTGAAGTGGTATATACGTTTAAGCGCTATTGCTATAATCTATAAATAAGCAAACCTACATTGGAGGGCATCCTTTGGTCACTGGTACAGCAAGGGTACCCAGCAAAACTTAAAAAGCTTGGAGACATAAGCTCTTTTGAATTTTAATTGTTTCTCTGGATTCAGATTATCTCTTTTAGCCTGTGATGTCATTACGTTTCCTTTTGCAAGTTCCCAAGCTAGCTTTTAGATAGAATCTGAGAAAAATGTTCACTTCCACTGCTTGCCTTTTTCTTAAAAAAAAAAAAAAAAAAAGCAATCAAAATTGCAGTTTGGAGCAGGAATTAAACTCTTGTGGATTCTAAACTCAGAGTCTGAGCAGAACCCCAATTTTGCTGACAGACGCTTGGCAAGAGTAGAAGTCTTTAGTCATTCACAAGGAATAAATGAGAAGGAGATCCTCGGTGCGTAATGCCTGCCTTGGTGTGCAGCTGTTCTTCACTGAATATTCTTTATGGGCAATGACATCCATTTCATCAGGGGGCTGCAGCTTTCAAGATGCTCTCCTGGCCAGAATGTCCAATCCACTCAATACCATCCCCACCGCACCTTCCCAGGAGGAAATGGGTTCTTTCTCACTCATTACATTTGACTTCCAAGCTGGGGTTTGAAGATCTGTTGGAGAAATTGGGGGGAAGCCAAACTATTTTCAGAAAGCTGGAGACAATTTCTCGGAGGAACTTTGTGCATCCCTGTCAGACCAAGAGAACCGCACTATCTGCAAGGCACTCATTTCAAAACCTACAGTCATGCAGGGAGTTGGTTCTGAACATGGCCAGGATGTCTCAGGCAAGGCCAATTTCCAGGAGAAAATGGCAAACATGTGAGAGGCTGTTGGGATTGGCAAGATGGGCAAAAAATGTTTGCACATTGTGTCATTTCAGTAGATAACATTTGCTACCAGCATAGAGAATGGGAAAGAATTTTCCATGTAACGAACTGGTCAGTTATGAGAAATGCAAATGTTTTAATAATTTCCCATACTGAGAATTCCCCAGTTTTCAGCATTCACCTGATAGTGTGGAAGCAGCATGCTGAGGAACATAACAGGGTCCTTCCTCTCAGTGGCCTTTGTCTGTGGGGCAGCAAGGGAGCTGTGGGGAGACTGTGCTGTCTTTGGGCAAGCCTCAGTTTTCTTATAGAGTCATTTCCTTTGTGAAATAACTTCATCTTGCCACAGATGACATTTTCTTGGGTATGATGGGTGTGTGTGTGTGTGTGTGTCTGAGAGATATCTCAGAATCTCCCAGTAGAGAAAATATTGAGAAACTATCACTCAGGCTGTCAAGCTTAGAAATGCTTCCCAAAATCTCTTCACTTTAATTCCAAGTGGATCTAGTTATGACGAGTCTTGGATAACCAGCCATAAATGGTTTCCTTGAAGAAAGACATCCAATGAAAGCTTCTAGAACCTTTTATACAAGTCTAAAACTTAATACTATAACCAAGATGTAGATACTACTTTCTAATATCAGCTAGTAAGGATCAGCCACAGATGGTGCACTGAAGGTTATGCAACAAATATCCACCTCTCCACCACCACAGCTAAAAGTCCAGAGTCAACAACACCAACTTTACTTTACTACCAGTTCTGTGGACGTGGCTTGGTGGGCGTGGCTTGGTGGGCATGGCAAGGGAAGGATACTGCAAAATCCCCATTCCCTCCCCACCCCACGAACCTGCTTTCCAGCTCCATTTTCCTGTGCAGGGCAACCAAAGGAGACCCAGCCGATTAGCTGGAACTTGGGAGGGAGAGAGTAGATGGGGGCGGGGCCAGTCAGAGGTGGGATTTCCCGGTTCTCCAAAACTGGTCAAAACCTGCTGAATGTCACCTCTGCTTCCCAGGTACATATTTGCCTTGGCAGGAAGATACAACTCCTCCTTTAATAGACCAACTCTGGATTTTAAGCATGTTGGTTTACCTCAGGCAGCCCATTTTTGAACTTTGTAGCATTCTAGTGTGATTGTGGGATGGCGATGGATGTTATGAATGCTGCTTTGAGAAAGCAGGGTATCAGAGACACAGAGAGGTAGAGAGAGCAGGAATGAGAGAGGGAGGGAAGGAGGGAGGGGGGAGAGACATATACACAGACAAAGAGGATAGATGACATTGTGGGATGTGTGAAGCCTTTAACTTCTAACAGTAAGATCACCTGGACACAACCCAACAGGAAGGATTCAACCCCCTGATATAGAGTATCTCGAAGGCAGTTCCAAAGCTTATCATATCTTAGGGCATCAAAATCCACCAAAAATAATAGAGTTAACATTAGAATCTTCTATTCATTTTATTTAATTATTTTAATGTGTATGATTTCATAATACTTCAGTTGGTGCCTGGGTTTGAATGTTCATGGCATGACGACAGAATATAAAAATCACATGGAATTATTTATATTTGTACACCAGAAATTAGGGGAAAAAAGATTGTGCATGTATTGGTTGGATTCATTCATTGAGGTAGAACTGATCTTGTTGCCTTCAAGATGATGGCTTCTCTGTCTAGAAATCTGGGATTTCTTATACCCTGCTTTTCTGGATGGCATGTTTGAAAGTTTATTTTGGCTGGAAATTTTATTTATTATCATCCATTGTAAACAATAAGGCCTCTTCCTTTTTTAGAGGTCCCTCCCCTCAATCTCAAAATGTATTATTTTCTGCCTGCTTTTGTTAAATATCTGTCCAGCTAGAAAACAGTCTGCCCTTAACTGAATGCTAGAGCCTTCATCAGAACTAAGCTAACAGAAGTTATAAAAAGTGATATGATTAGAGCCCAAACTCTAATTTGTTGAAGCTATGAGATCAAAAAGGAAACATATTGGCTTGCTCTGAGACAGATCTCTGTAGAGAAGTGTCTCTGAATTTGGAGGTAAGTCCAAGTAGAATAAGTATCTTAACTCACAGCTGGTGGGAGTTAAGGTGTGAGAAGCAAAAGAGGCCATATTTTTATTTGATTTGTCCTTCTATCTAAGCACAGTAAAAGTAAGACCATAAAACCTACAATCCACTAGAAACTGATATAGATGATATTACAGAATAAGCATCAGTTGGAGACTATCTAGTCCCACCAGTGTCATAGTTTAAGCCAGCTATCACTGATGTTGCTGAAAAGAACATTTCTTTCTATTCCTTAAAGGTCCTGAAAAGAGAAAGGTTCTCAGGCCAAAACTGGAGTCACGATGGACTTGGCAGAGAATCAAGAAGACTGATCATGGGGGAAAGAACAGTGCTGTGACTCCATTGCCCCTTAGCAGCACCTGGCCTAAAAAGGTTTCCTGGGATAACTTCTCAGATGCTGTGTTTGTGTTTGTTCTAATAGTGAAATCTGTTTTCAGCCTCGAACATCAGCTCCAGAACAGAACAGAACAGAACAGAACAGAACAGAACAGAACAGAACAGAA
>BLBF01000058.1:21053352-21070111 GCA_015471245.1 Laticauda colubrina
AACAGAACAGAACAGAACAGAACAGAACAGAACAGAACAGAACAGAATAGAATAGAATAGAATAGAATAGAATAGAACAGAATACTTCACTGGCCAAACATGATTGGACACACTAGGAATTTGTCTTGGTGCAAATGCTCTCAGTGTACATAAAAGAAAAGATACATTCGTCAAGAGTCAAGAATCATCAGGTACAACGCTTAATCATGGTCATAGGATACAATAAGCAATCAATTCATAAAGAGCATGGGGATAATTTTGACTTTAATAACTGGGGCTAAGGAACCTGGGTAGCAATGATTTCCTAATTTTAACTGGGTATTCACAGATGCCTTGACTGTGAGTGAACTCTTTGATTATGAAGGAGACAAAATTCAGTCTCAGAGAAGGCAACTTATAGGTAAGAAAAGATGTTGACTTGCTATATTGGTTTACCAACTAAAAGCTATCTATGTTGTGGTGTCATTTCCTAAAAATCATGAGCTTTTTTTAACTTTTAATAATAATCAAATTATTATGACAATTGGAATCAAGCCTTCTTTACAGTCTACATAACCCAACTTACTAATATGATAGTAAAATCCTACCATAGGCATATAGCAGACTTGCAATGTGCATTTATTTGTTTGTTTGTTTTTTTAATGTATGGCATATCATACATGGACTAGCAATATATATTAACATTTCACTTAGATTAGTAAAACATAATAAAATGTAAATATTAAAAAGATCTGTGTTCAAATATCAATGTTTAGGCCATCTAGCCACTGAAGCACAACATTGTTTATATTAAAAAAAATCAGATACTGTACCAGATATTCCCTTAGTTTTTAGATTGTCATGATGAGATCTACCATTTGATGTAGGACCTTGCAGTCACACTGAGGGGAGGATGCTACACCCCATTTATACACAGAGTCCTGGCAGACACCATGTGAGGTGCAAATCCTATTCAGGATTATCCACTGCTAACATAGCAATTCAAAGTCTGGCATCTTTTTTGTGGAGTCATTTTAAGCCCATGTCACACTGGCCAACGGATGCAAAAAGGACACAGCGGACGAGCAAAATGTTCCATCCGTTGTTATCCGCTCTCAAAAGGGGCAAAAATTTGCATAACCGGAGCGGATAACACGGATGCGGGGAGGATGCAGGGTGGATGCAAAGAGGATGTGGAACAGAAGCCCAGCGGATGGAAGCGGATGGGAGCGGATGGCGCATCCGCTGGGCTTCCGGGGGGGCTCAGCGAAGTGGACGTGGAACGGATACAGTGGATGCACAGCGGACGCCGAACGGATAAAGCGGATGCAGAGCGGATGCAGAGCGGAAGCCTAGCGGATGCCTGGCGTTAATTGCGCATGCGGGGAGGATGCATTGCATCAGCCCCGCAGATATAACGGAAGCAGCTCGGAAGCACGTTGCCATTCAGAGGAAAGACCTGCTGCTGGACACATCGACTGCCTTGCCTGCCCTGCCTGCATGTCTGCCTGCCAGCCTTGCTGCCAGCCTCCCTGCCAGCCTTGCTGCCAGCCTTGGTTCCTGCCAGCCTCCCTGCCAGCCAGCAACCCCACAACCATGCGGAAGCACAGCAAGCCTCAGCCATCTGCTGCCAGCCCTGGTAAGAGGAACAGGGCTACCATCCCGCCCCCTGGCCCTCACTCTGGTTCTGCTGGGGCTTCTGCAGCACGGGCTTGCTCTTCTGGGGCTGGGGCTTCTGCTACTTCTGCTTTTGGAGGAGCTGATGACAAGCACTCCAGCACCAGCCACCTCCACAGCACCTGGACCCTTCACCCCTGAGACTGAGCGACCAAGAGGAGTGCCAGAGACTCATTTTTGTATTATAGCTTCTTGTAAATAAAGTCTATTTATGATTCACACACTTGTTTCATTTCTTTTTTTTAATAAAGTCTTGGTGGAAACTTTTAGAAATGGTTTAAGCCTTTGCATGCTTGTGGGATGGGTTAAGATAGCTGTGGGATGGGTTGAGATAGCTGTGGGATGGGCAGGGATACCTGTGGGATGGGTAATAGCTGTGGGATAGATAAACCTCCAGTGCAAGCATAGTGGGACTGGATGGTCCACCCTCCCAGGTGCCACACCTATGGCCCTTTATTATCAATAATAATGTAATAATTATCCACACATGTCAACATAAACACAACTCTTTATTAAACGCCCTGTTCATTGTAGGCCAACCAAACATACATGGCCCAATCTCATCCGTGTGATGAGACAGCCTCAAGGAAGCATCCATTAGGCATCTATCATCCTGTCTTGCAACTCCACTGCTCCAGCTGGGAAGTTGCACCAGTGTTTCAGGAGGTTGCGCTGCTTCTTCGCCTCACGTGAGGCTCTGTTGGGGCCTTGCACATCCTGAGTGTCGATCAAGTTTTGCCCTTGCCTCCATTCCCCAGCCTCCATGTCCCCATTGCCTTGTTCACAGTCCACAAGCCTGTTCTGCAAGACTGGGTAGAGGGTGCGCATGAGATTGTGCAGGATGCAGCAAGCTTCCACAATCCTCCTCATGGTCTCTGGGCTATGCTGCATGTTGGTGAGAAGTACCTGGAACCTGTTGTCCAGGATGCCAAAGGCGTTCTCCACCACCCGTCTTGCCCTGAACAGCCTGTAGTTGAAGATCCTCTCTTCACGGGTGAGGTATTTGGAGGTGTAGGGCTTCATGAGGTAGGTTGTGAAGGAGAAGGCGTCATCCCCCACGATGAAGTAGGGCACATGTTGTGTGTCATTGGGCAGCGGGTCTGGATTTGGGAAGCCCACCATGAGGTTGCATTCCAGCCCCTCCTTGAGGTGACTGGCATTGTATACCTGGGCATCTGAAGATGAGCCGTTGCCTGAAACATCGATGTACATGAACTTGTAGTCAGCATCGACCATGGTGAAGAGGATGATGCTGAAGAAGCCCTTGTAGTTGTGATAAGTGGACCCCAACTTGGCTGGAGCTTTGCAGGCCACGTGCTTGCCATCTATGGCTCCAACGGTGTGGGGGAAGTTCCACTTCTGATACCACTGCTCTGCAACTTTCTTCCATCCTTCTTCAGTGGAGGGGCACTGGAGGAGCTCCTCCATGTACTCTTCAATGATGGCCTGCACCACTTCTCTGACCACAAAGCTGATGGTGCTGGGTGGCACCCTCCAGCCGTACTGCATGCTCCTGTAGGTGGTCCCTGAGGTCAGGTGGCGCAGAGTCAGTGGCACCTTCAGCCCAGGGTCCAGGCTGGGCGGGAAGTTGGTTTTTGTCTTGGTCAACCTGGGTATCAGGCGCTGCAGAAGTTCATCAAACATGGCTGGTGGCATCCTCATGAAGTTCTGGAACGCCCGAGTGTCTTCGCTCCTGAGCTCCACCATCAGCTTTTTGTACAGTCCGTCCTCTGCTCTTCTGGTGAACCATCTTTGGACCCAGACTTTTTTTGGGTGCCTCCTTTTCTTCCCGTAGTAGAGTTCACAGAGCCTGTAGATAGTTTCGCACTGTTGCAGAAGGATGGTGGCTGCTGAAAGGACTTTGTCACAATCCATGGTGGACATGACTGGATGCTGTGGAAGAGGAAGAGCCAGATGAAGGCTGCAGAGGTCTGCACCGCTGGGCTGCTGTTCTGAAAGTGAGATGCAGGCGAGTTGCTCCCCCTTTTTATAGGCAGCATAGGTTTTCCGCTAGGCATCCTCTAGGCATCCTCTAGGCATCCTGTAGACATCCTTAATATCCGAGATAGGTCCCCTCTGCGAATGTTTTTTCCGCTTTAAACGCTTTGTTTCCGTGCTGCATCCGTTCTGCATCTGTTCTGCATCCGTTCCACATCCGTTCCGCTTCCTCCCTGCGTCTGGGCGGATGCACGTTGCGCGGATGCGCAGCGGATGCCTAGCAGATATAGCGGATGCGTAACGGATGCGTAGCGGATGCCTAGTGGATGCGTAGAGGATGCAGAACGGATGAACTGGATACATTTTCTGCGCAAAAGTTTTTGGCTGTCCAAAACTTTTGGAGTGGATGAAATGTCCATAAACGGATGCTGGACGAACAGAGAGGAAGCAAAACGGAGGCAGTGAGTACAGAACAGATACATCGCGTTTTCGAATGGATGGCAAGGTTTTTTGTCCATTTTACATCCTCTTTGCATCCGTTGGTTCAGTGTGACATGGGCTTTATGTCTTCTTATATCTGGGGGTTCAGTGATCTATTTGTCCTTCCATTGGGAATCAATGTTGCAGCCAGTTGCAATGTGTGTTGAGTACCTTAGCCAAGGAATACCAAAATAAGTCAGTATATACTCCACTGGTTATAGAAAATCATTGATTGTGTTGATCATGTCAAGATGTGGAAAGTTCTTAGAAAAATGGGAATCCCAGAACATCTCATTGCCATCATGAAAAACTTATACACAGGCCAGGAAATCACAGTACCAAGACACCATGGTGAAAAAGACTAGCTCCAGGTTGGAAAAGAAGGGCAACAAGGTTGCTTGCCTCTCCCTTATTTATTTATACACACAGAATACATATTTTATGTGAAATTGGAATGGAAGAAGATGAGTGTGGTTTCAAAACTGGAGGAAGAAGGATCAATCACTTGCACTATGCTCATGACACCATCCTGAGAGCCAAAAATTAGAGCATTTGCAAGGTCTAACAATCAAGCCACATAGTGATAAAAGGAACTAAAATACAAAGAAGACTAAAGTAATGACAAAATACAGAATCGCCAGCCTGAGAATCAGCAGTAAAAATATCAAAGTGGAGAGTAACTTCTGTCTTTTAGGATCAGCCATCAATAGTCAAGGAACAAGCAGTCAAGAAATAGGTTGCAGACCAGCAGATAATAGAGCAGCCACAGGACCTTGGAAAAATATTTAAACACCGTAATGTGTCTATACCTAAAAAGATAAGAATTGTGTATGATATTCCTTGTAACACTCTATGGAAATGAACACTGGAATTTTAAGAAGTGAGATAGGAAGAGTATTGAGGACTTTGGTGTTGGAGAAGACTCCTGAGAATACAATGAACAAGCCAAAGAAACAAACTGTTGGGTTATTGGGATAACAATAATCAATCCAGAGTTCTCACTTGAGGCATAAATGACCAGGCTCCAATTATTCAGACACATGATGTGAAGATCCAGCTCTCTGAAGAAGGATCTAATACTGAAAAAAATGGAAGGAAAGAGAAGAAGAGGGCCACCAGCAGCAAGATGGATATACTCAATTGCAATGGGGGTGGAGGCACTGCTGGGAAACCTGGAAGGCCTGGCTTGGGAATGATTGTCCCAGAGAAACTCTACTTGCGGTCACTAAGAGTTAATGCTGACTTGATGACACATAATCATCCATCAGTCCAACAGCTACCCTTGTCCCCTGCAGAGTATAATTCAGAAGTCTCAGCTGGAGTAAATGCTAGGAGGGGCTGCTGAGACCATCAAGGGCTGCTCCCACTCAGTGCAGAAACTCACATTGAAGTACCTCAGAGTCCAGATCTCCTTGAATTCATCCAGTTCAGGGGATAATTGTCTCCCTGTCAACTGCTCTTTAGAAGTTATTTTCTAGCATTTGGTCAGAATCTGCTTTCCTGTAATTTAAGACAATAACTTCATTTCCTGAATTCCTGAGAGGCAGGCAGCATTCCATGCCCCCTCCATTGTCTTTGCTCAGGGCCTCCACTATTCTCGCTCTCTACTTTTAAGCTGCCCTTGCTAGTAAATTCATTACTTGTAGCACTGCCACAGCCTCCACTCCACTGCATTCCTGTGTGTGTGGTGTGTGTGGGACAACGCTTCCTCAAAACTTTTCATGCACAAAACTCCTCAAAATGCCTGTGATACGTGGAATGGATTGCCCTCACACAGGATAATTTCTGTCCTCAAACAACAAAGCTAGTAGCCCCTTTTAGAAAATGTGGATTTGAAGGGAATGTAGCTGAAAAAAATCCCTGAACTTGTATCTAATATGACTATATTTTTCTCACTGTGAACATTTTCTGGTGTTCATATAAGATTGAAGAATAAAGTGCCATTTTCCCCACTCCAGACTGAGCACTGAATTTGAGTACTTGAGATGAGATGTTACTGGATTGGGTCATTTCTGCAATTTTGGGCTGAAATCAGGAGATCTCAAAGAAGAGGTCCAGTCACACAAATCTCTCTGGAGCCTCTGAAAACCTTGATGTGTGTGTGTGTGTGTGTGTGTGTAATTATCTGATCCAACCTCTAGTTAACAATGACAACTTTGAGGACATGAAAAGCTGAGCAGTGTGGCCTGGAGTAACCTGCCTGCAGGGGGAAGGGAAGAGGGGGAAAGAAAGGGAGGCCATCTCCAATTTCAAACTTCCTGGTATCACTTGGGTAGTTCCCAAAACCACCAAGTTTGATGATTGCATCAGTCAGTAAAGTTCTGTTTTTTTCATCCACTAGCACTCGCACTCCAAACAAAAAAACTTTGTGATTGGAGTAGTTGCTTTTAAGTTCTCAGATTCCTCTGCCAGAGGCCTGTTTGGTGAAACGGGATCTTTCCCTAGCTCTCTGCTCTGCAAGAGGAAACTGTGGCAAAGTTACTCAACAAGATCCTGCAAGTTATTTTCACAAAAGTTATTTTCACAAGTTATTTTATTTGGGGAGGGGAGGGGGAAGGAGGTGTCCATACAGAAGTGCAAAGCTGAATTAGCTCCTTAGTCTTCCAGGAGTCATAAATACACACACACGTGTGTGTGTGGGGAGAGAGAGAGAGGAGAATATGCACAATTAAATCCTGTTTGGGTAAAAGACCAGAAATTTAACCTTAAGTCCCAATCTTCAGATTCACACCACAAGAGAGGGGAAAAACCAAGAGGTTTCCCTTAACTTAGCCATATAGCATTTCATTATAACATTTGCTTATTTTACTTGTGCAATTTCTATAGCTGCCCATCTCTCTGGGCACTAACAGCTATTCAAAGTAAAAACCATCACCACAGAACATGCATAACCAGCAACTGAAGGGACAACTGTTGAAACCAGCCAGGGCCGCAGTTGCACTGGCCGGCCTTGTGAAAAGCGGGCAGGGCTGGGCCACTCTTTACCTGGGACAACAATGTCCTGAAGGGCGGGTGCCACATTTCAACGCAAGAACTGCCTTGACCCAGAAGGGATGTTTGACTGAAGTTTTGCATCTGAATTCCAGCAAGACACTTAAGAGGAGAGGTGACAAAAGAGGGGAAATAAAACTGAGCTAAAATAAAAAGTACAATGAAATAAAACTGTATTTCTTCAACATGTGCTAAGCCACAGGGATGGCCTCAAGGCAAGGGCCACCCCAATTTGGTGGCCAGCATCTCCAGGCTCTTTGTCGTTTGCCTTCAGGTCTGGCGTCAACGATTCTCCAAATGATCCAAAGTCCGGAACTAAGGCCAGGGCAGGGTGGCTCCATCATTATTTCATTATTGTAGTAATTTAATTAGCCATCTTGTAATTAGGATTACTAAAAGGAAGCCATCTGTCCACTTTGAGTTGGTATTTGGGGCGCAGCCATTTTGCATGAGGTGACTGGCAACCATTCCTAGTTAGCTATTTCACAGGGAAAGGGTGGACCTCCTGATCCTGCAACAATAGTTTTTTGGGCTGCAGCTGGGAGGGAAAGCTTCCATTTGCTCATATCGGGCCTTTGACAAAGATGCATTTTATGGCTTTTGCTAATATAATTCCACACCATTTCCAGCTTGCTTTATTGATTGCCTAAACCCATTTGGGGAAGCAAATGGAGTCAGAAGGTAGCTATCATCATCAGAAAAATATGCAAACAATGCCTATGTGGGACAAAAAAAAAAAAAAGAAAGGCAAGAAACTAGTGCATGATGGGAGTCCTTTACTTAATGATGAACATAAAATATTACAGCCGTGTTCCTCCCCAGAGCACTTGACTTTTTATCCCGCAAGGAGATTTTAGTGCAAATTTGAAAATGTTGGCAAGTTTGTCAGAGCTTTCATAGACACTGGAGAACCCAACTGACACCAAGCAGAGCTGGAAGGAACCTCAGAGATCTTCTAGTCCAACCCTCTGCCCAAGACAAGAGCCTTATATGACATAAGGACCTTTGTCTTTGGCAGGGGGTTGGAGTAGAAGACCTAAGTATCTTCCATCCCTATGATTGTACTATGAACAATTCACTCTACCGGTGCATGCTGACCTTTCTTATTTATCAGCTGGAAGACTCAAATCCAGGAATCCTCCATTGGCACTTGCCCAACATCTGCCCAACAACTTTAACACCGATTACTTATGTAGTAAGTAAATTCCTTATGTATTAATAAATAATTCCTTATTTAGTACCCATTTAGTACCCAAATGGGTACTAAACACCCAGACATAAGTAGACATATAAATTACCCCACAAAAAAACATGCCAGGCTTTAAACTACTTCATCAGCAATGGACAATCATGAATAGGATTCACATCTCACATGGCATCGGTCAGGGCTCTGTATAGGTGGGGCATAGCATTCTATCCTTTGTGTGACTGTAGGGTCCCATGTCAAACTGCAGATCACATTATGACTAGCTGTAAGGTGAGGCCATATCCAGTATCTGATTTTTTTTTTCAAATAAACAATGCTATGCATCAGATAGTCTAGACATTGATATTTGGACATAGATTCTTTTTTAACATTTATATTTTATTGTGTTTACTAATCTATATGAAATATTAATATATATTGCCATGTATGATATGCCATACACTAAGTCAGGGGTGAGAAACTATGCTCTTTTAGCTGTGTCAAGAATTCTGGGAGCTGAAGTCGACAAGTCACAAAGGGGCCATGGTTCTCCACCTCTGCACTAAACAAATATGAGTTGAACTGACTACTAGTTTGCATCTACATTCAATTCAGATACAGATTAACAGGGTTGGAAGGGACCTTGTAGGTCATCTAGTCCAACCCCCTGCCCAAGAGGGAGACCCTACACCATTTCTGTCAGTTGGGAGTCCAGTCTCTTTTTGAAAGCTTCTAGTGATGAATCTCCCACAACTTCCGAAGGCAACTTCTGTTCCATTGGTTGATTGATCTCACTGTCAGAAAGTTTCTCCTTATTTCCAGGTTGAATCTCCCTTTGAACAGTTTCCATCCATTAATCCTTGTCTGGCCTTCAGCTGTTTTGGAAAATAAGTTGACCCCTTCCTCTTTGTGGCAGCCTCTTAAATATTGGAAGACTGCTCTCATGTCTCCCCTGGTCTTTCTCTTCTCTAGACTAGCCATGCCCAGTTCCTGAAGCCATTCTTCCTATATTTTAGCCTCCAGTCCCATAATCATCCTGGTTGCTCTTCTCTGCACTTTTTCTAGAGTCTCAACAACTTTTCTTATCGTGTGGTTTCTGGTTACTTTCAGTTCTTTCAGTTCTATCTGTTTGATTGGACATATTTGGCATGCTCTGGATCCCTTAAATTGAACAATGACATCTAATGGGATTTGGGAAACAGCCTTCCCTCTTGCTACAAATCCCCTCTGGGACAGCAACCCTTCAGGGATTTCTATGGCTCCTACCTGCCTTCATTTGAGAAGTTATTAAAATATGTTTTGCAGACAGATTAGGGTGAATGGTAAACATTTCATAGGATTTTCTGTTAAATTTGGATGATTGCTTTTCTGGCTGTCTTTTCCTTTCCCCTCCTGTGCATGTTTTCTTCTTTATTTTTATTCTTATATGCTTCCCAAAGCCATCATGGACATTTTGATCTCATAAATCTGCTAGATGATCAGCTCCATTAAGCAATTTATTTCCTGAGATGTTGCATTCGAATGGGCCACCATCATAAGTCTGATGCCTAGGCAGCTAAGAGCTAGTGCATGCATTTGCTTTCTCCCCTCCTCTCCCCATGTCTTCTCATGTCTTTATCAATCTTATGGATGCTGCTTTGGCTTAATTTTTTTCAAGAGCAGAGTAAAAATGCACAGCAACATTTGAATATGATGGTCAACACCCTACCCTGGTTACTGCTTGAACTTGATGGGAATAAGCAGATGGAAGATTCCCATATGGCCAGGAAATGTAGTTTAGGACAAGATTATTCCTGATTGGTCATTTGTCAGGATTCCAGCAGTTACTCCAATTAAATCATGAGCCTCGAGCCACAGTCCCAAAACTTCAAGGGATTTATTAGAAGTTAACATGCCGGCATTAGCCTGGGCATAGCCAACTCTGAGTTATGTAATTCACTGTCACTCTTGATCCTGCTTTTCCCCCTCACCCCTCTGGGTGTATCATCCAACAAACATGTCCATAGCCCAGAGTCATCAATCATGCTCTCCAATTAGATTTTTGCATGGCAGAAACTTCAGCCATCTAATCAGTCTCTGAAGAAAATATGAATGGAATGTACTTTCGATTCCACACTGCTGCCTGCTCTTTGAAATTCTCCCTTCTTTTTGTTGACAATTATAAAATGTTGTATACAAAATGTTTTATGAGTTGACATTTGGTTATATTGGCCTGATTCAATTTTAATATTGATCTTAAATGGGCTTAAAATATATCTTCAGGTTCAGAAGGCTCTGATTCTCTCCCAGGATAAATATTAGTGTTCCCTGTGATTCCAAACCCTGCATAGATGTAGACTTAGTGACTAGTTTTGATTTTCTCAAATGGATCAGTTATTTATAAGAAACATCAGGTGCTTTGAAGGAGGAGGAAAACAGTCAAGGGCTCAGCTGATCTTTCCTCCATCTTTCCTGTCTATTAAAGAGGACCAGCAAAAGAAACACTGGTAGCTTGGTAAAGAGTTCAGTGGGGGAGATGTGATGAAATGAACAAATCTATGTAGGGGAAGAGAAAATCCAGAAAAGGAACAAGGATTATGTGGGACACTGTGGCTGAAATGGGCCTATTAAGCCATCAAATGATTTCAGCTCATGGCTTCCTTTGTCATACTTGAATGCCAAGAGTAGAGGTGAACTTGAGCTCTTTACCCCAAAAAACAAATATGATTTCATTGGCATAAATGATGGTGCAGTTCTAATGTTTTGAATATAGAACTGAAGGATGTAATTTAGTTGAAAAAGACAAGGAAATTTAACAGAGTTGGAAGGGCCCTTGGAGATCTCCTAGTCCAAGCAGGAGACCCTATACCATTCTAGACAAATGGCTGTCCAAACTCTTCTTTAAAAACTCAATTGATGGAGCACCCACAACTCCAGGAGTAAGTTATTTCATGGATTAGTTGTTCTCACTGTCAGGAAAATTCTCCTTAGTTCTAGGTTGGAGCATTCAGCTTCCATCTGTTACTTCTTGTCTCATCTTCAGGTGTTTTGGAGAATAGGTTGATCCGCTCGTCTCTGTGACAGTCTCTTAGATATTGGAAGATTCTTTCTCTTCATTAGACCAAATATTCAATTTCTGAAATTGTTCATCATATGTTTTCTCCTCCAGTCTTCTAATCATATTTGTTCTTCTTCTTTGCGGTCTTTCTAGCGTTTCAATATCTTTTTTTGTATCATGATGACCAAAACCGGTTGCAGTATTCTGTGTGGCCTTACCAGTGCAGTATAAAGTGGTCCTAACGCTTCACATGATCTTGATACTATCCTTCTGTTGATGCAGCCTATGATTGCATTAGCTTTTTTGGCAGCTGCAACATACTGCTGGCTCATACTTCATTGATTGTCCACTAGGACTCCTTAGATCAAGGGTCTTGAAACTTGGCAAGTTTAAGACTTGTGGACTTCAAGTCCCAGAACTCCTGAGCTAACATGACTGGAGGAGGAATTCTGGGAGTTGAAGTCCACAAGTCTTAAAGCTGTCAACTTTGAAGACTCCTGTCTTAGATGTTTGACTTACATCCCATAATTTCTCAAAGCAGCCTGTTCCAACTTTTCCCCACAACAATCCTTTGGGGAGAGGGAAAGACCACGGGAGTCTTATCTACATAAGCCTCTCCAAAGCACTTAGTTACTAGTCTCCTAATTTTTGCTCTTTTGTGAATCAATTCCATTTTTTCTCATTTTTTCTTAAAGCAAGTTCCCCAGGCTTGGACGCAGTCCTGGAATTGGGATTTATTGAAATCAAAATTGTCTGGTGCAACACATAACCGACTGTTTGAAAACACTAAGTTAAAATATGAGTGGAGGAGTCAAAAATCCTTTTTAAAAAGCAATTTGCTGACTTTGCAGAGCATAAAGTACAGTGATTCTTTTCATTTTTATTTTGAACTATGCAGATGAGGCTTTTTCTGGTTGTTGGTCTTCGTATCCTTCACTGAACTCAACTCCTTATGAGCTTTAGCTTTTTGCA
Organism: Laticauda colubrina; assembly: GCA_015471245.1. Classification (NCBI taxonomy): domain Eukaryota; kingdom Metazoa; phylum Chordata; class Lepidosauria; order Squamata; family Elapidae; genus Laticauda; species Laticauda colubrina. The sequence goes on from BLBF01000058.1 coordinate 21,065,613, forward strand.
TGCCTGCTCAACAGTTCTGAGCTATTTTCTGTTTGTAATCTTGCATCTTTCTGCCTTTTGTTGTGTCTTTTGGAGTCAAGCTACATTTAGCATTAATTTCACTTAACATCGAGAGCTTAAACTTTTTACAACCACTTTTGCCTCCTGCATCTTGATCCAACTTCTCCATTGGTTAATATCAAGTCAAGGAGGGCTAATCCCTTGGTTATTTTTTCCAACCTCTGAAAGGTTTTATCAAAGAAAGTAAGGCATACCCCAGAAGTCCCATACTTCACAATGGTTCTCTTCTGACAGATATCTGATCATTGAAGTCCACCTCAATGTTTATTTAGGTCTCTGAAGAATCTACAGTTTGCTTTTGAAAAGCCTAATCCAATGTTTCCCCATAGTGAGATATACAATATTCCTCATAAACAACAATAGTGCTTTTATTCATCCTCCATTTATTTCAACCCAGATGGTCTCTATGGTACCCTCATTTTTATTCATTTGATTCTGGAGTAGATATGGTTATTTATAACAAGTATTCTAGCCTTGAGGTGAGAAGACTGAATAAGATACCAGAGCCCTCCTCTGATACCTGAAAAACTGTTACAGGGAAGAAGGATAAGAACTCTTCTCTATTATTTCAGAGTGCAGGATGTGGAATAATGGATTTATGTTACAGAAAGACAGATTGCAGTTGACTATTATTTTTTTAAAAGTCCTTGAGCAGTTCATCAGTGGAAGAAATAAGTCAGAAAAGCTTTCACTCTCTCACTGGACATGTTCGAGAAGACCAGACATCCCTTTGTTGGAGACCATATAACTGTCTTGTTTTCAAGCTGCTCACTGATTGATTTCTTCATGTTTGTTCTAGAAATCCCCCAATAATTGATTTAAGACTGATGGATCTGTAGTTTCCTGGATCCTCTTTTCAACAAGAGGGACATTTTTCCTCCAGACATTTAGTACTTCATCCATTTTCCAGAACTTCTCATGCATAAAACTTCTGTCAGTCTATCAAGTAGTTCCTTCAACGGGAGAATAATATTTACTCAAAGTAAACAAAAATCCCCTCTTTCCATCAGTCTCAAGCTTCAGTTCTCCCCCTGGAAGCAGGGAATTGCAAAGTTGAAATAGGCCATTCAGGTTTTCAAAAAAGCCTGTGGAAAGCTTCAACAAAATGATCTGGGCTGTGCAGGTCACCCAATTTGCTTTGCTGAAGCAAAGAAGCCACCCAAGTCACATCAGGGAATCAATTCTGTTGGCTTCAAGTGCTATGGAAGACAGTTCCTCTCATCATACTTCCGTAGCACTGGCTGAAATGTTCCAGACTGGGCAGCTGCAGGATTACCAAGCAAACATAAAACCAGAGAACCTGTTGCTCAAGACCACTATCCACCACCAGACCATACCTGAGAGCGAGGAATTAGCCTCCAGAGACAACCGTTCCATGGGTGACCAGTTCTTACTGAGAAATAATATTCCCTTAAATACAACTAAAGTACACTTTTTTTTAATATAAGGCCGTTCTTTCTTGTTTTCTGGACAAATGGAAGAGTTTTGCACCACTTTTTATATGATGGACCTTTAGATAAGAGTTATTAGGTCTCCCCAAAGTCTTCTTGGAGCTAAACTTAAAGCTTTGCTGAGGTCCAATTACACCACATCCACTCCTTCCCACGGTCAAGCAAGCTGGTCAAACAAGAGATCATATTTATTTGGCATGATTTGCTCATGTTAAACTACTGCTGGTTCCTGCCAAGCAATGAATTTTTGGGAAACAGGCTGATAATTTCTTTTAGTCCTGGTTTTTCCCAGTATTGAAGTGAAGAAACCTGCAATTGTGTGTCTCCCTCACTTTCTGAAGACAAAACCAACGTTTGCCTCGTCCCCTTCCTCTGGCACAGGGCCTGCCTGCTCTGATTTCTTGGAGTGGGGTCCAAGAATATATCTACTAGTTCCTTCAAGATGTGTGGATTGTGATTTATAGCTTTGGCAATTAGAAAGATTAGAATAGAGAGAGAAGGAATCACTGTAAGAAGATAAAATACAGTTTTAGTTTTAGCATTGCCATAAACACAATCAGAAACCATTTATTTATCTATCTTTTTTCCTGCTTCCTTTCCTCCTTCTCTGTTTTTTTCTTTTATTTCTTACTTATTCACTAATCACTTTTTTTACTTTCCTTTTTTTCTTCAGATCTATTGTTTTTACTCTGCGAAAAATCTTTTCAGAAAAAGCAATTTTTTAAAAAAGGCTCTGGAACATGTCACAGAGACTTTAACTTTTTCATGGCACACAAACATTCTTGTCCATTTGCTTTGCTTTTCTCAGCTGTTTTGCTCTGGTTGATTGGAAAGGTTTCCTCCTTGGAGAGAAGATCAAAAGAGAGATGGGACTCCCCATCACCTGTAACCCCTGACCGTTCCTCCGAAGCCCAAGATTGCAAAAGTGGGCTTCCCCAAGCACTCCATCACAACCTCCTTCTTTCATTCTCCTGTTGGAAGAGGGAAGGGTACCCCTGAAAAGGGGGGATGGGGAAAGCTTGTTGGGTTCAAGATGCTGACTCTGTAAAACACTTAGAGAGGGCTATAAAGCACTGTAAAGCACTATATAAGTACTAAGTGCTATTGCAATTGCAATTAGGTTCCCCAACATTGTTATGGTGTCTCTGACCCTCATGGTTCCTGTTCCCAAATTTGAATAAAAAATGACATTTCTCACTTCCCTTTGAAGTGACTGGGAGGACATAGGAAAAGGCTCATTTGATGGGATGACTGGCAATTGTGGGCCACTCATGGGGATTTGTGTCATGAGAGCACAGCCATTGTGTCTAACAGGAATCTGACTTCTGTCCTGGCTGGCCCTCTTATAAGTTTTCCTGACTTTCAAATATGACTTATCTGTTTTTCTTGGCATCTAAATAAGGAAACCAGAAATCACCACTGACAGCTCATTTGGAATGTACTTTCCTTTTTGAGCTGTGCTCCTGGGCTGCCCGGAGCGCTTTGTTCCTCTGGCCAAGGAAGAGATATTTATGGTCTTAAAACAATGCGTCCAACTGGCCTACGGACGGCGAGGTCAAGCTCTATTACTCTGGCTGACAAGCCCATCTTCCCTCCCCCACCCCCATCATTCGGGTGTATGACCTTGGAGAAGGAAAGCCCCTTGATTTTTGGAACAATAATAGCAGTTCTGGGTTATAGGACATATATATATAGAAGTGGTAGCTTCAAAACAGCAGAGCTAAAAGAAATAGAATCTCTTTAAAATTGGTTCATCTGATTTTGAAATTAAAACTTACATTAACTGAGCACCCGACACATATGTATACCTGCCCTTTGTGTCCCAATCAGGGTACACTTGAGGTCCTCGTGGCTGTGTGACAAAACACAATTACTTCTTTCTGGCAAGTTCTGTTTTAATTTGTACATATTTTAGTATTATAGTTTAAATTTTATGTCTTATAGTATGCCTTATTTTAATTGTGATGCTTCTGGTGCTAGTAAACAAATAAACTTGAGTATAGGTACATGTGGATCTATGCATAATGTATGTATGTATTCTGTCATGTTTATGTAGTGTAGTGTAGTATATGGAGGTGGTGACCCTTTGAGAGCTGTATGCAACAAAATTTCATTTTAATGTTTGCCGATTAATGCTTATTCAAAGTGACAATAAACTTATTCTATTCTATTCTATTCTATTCTATTCTATTCTATTCTATTCTGTTCTGTTCTGTTCTGTTCTGTTCTGTTCTGTTCTGTTCTGTTCTAGTCTAGTCTAGTCTAGTCTAGTCTAGTCTAGTCTAGTCTATTCTGGAAAAGTCAAATTGGGTTCCTTACAGGTATTTTGAATTATCAACATTATTTGCAAAGCAAACATTCTTCCTCTGTCCAGAGTTTATTTCACAGTAATAGAACTTCTGGCTTCAAGAAGGACAATCCTTGTGAGTGTTAATGAAGAGACCAGAGTGTTGAAGATAACTTTTGATTGAGTTTATTATCCTTCCTTTCATTTCCCTTCCAGGCAGTTCAAGTGTCTGCCCATCATAGCACATTGAGAAGGCATAGCTGAGACTTATGGCTGCCATCTCTGCCTCATTCATGTGGAAGTATCTGAGTCTACTTTTTTTCCTTTGCTTTACTTCCTCCCAAATCTTTGAACTTCATAAAAAAGCCACATCTCTCTCTCCCCCTCTCCCCTCTCTCTCTGTCTGTCTCTGTCTCTCTTTTGCATTTCTGTTGGTTGTTTGACACCATCCAAAAATTTCCAGAGGAAAGGAAGATTTGTGAAGATGCAAAGACAGATCATGTATGCTGTTTTCCAATGATCCAAGGTAGGATTTGCCCCTAGGTTATTTAAGCTATTTGAAAATGAAACTGTACAAGAAAAAAGGAAAGAAAGAAGGAAGGAAGGAAGGAAGGAAGGAAGGAAAGAAAGAAAGAAAGAAAGAAAGAAAGAAAGAAAGAAAGAAAGAAAGAAAGAAAGAAAGAAAGAAAGAAAGAAAGAAA
>BLBF01000058.1:21084473-21105407 GCA_015471245.1 Laticauda colubrina
GAATAGAATAGAATAGAATAGAATAGAATAGAATAGAATAGAATAGAATAGAACAGAACAGAACAGAACAGAACAGAACAGAACAGAACAGAATTCTTTATTGGCCAAGTGTGATTGGACACACAAGGAATTTGTCTTGGTGCAAATGCTCTCAGTGTACATAAAAAGAAAAGATACATTCATCAAGTGTCAAGAATCACCAGGTACAACACTTAACAATAGTCATAGGGTACAATAAGCAATCTAATCATACTAGAAAACAGTCAATATAAATCATAAACATACAAGCAACAAAGTTACAGTCATACAGTCACAAGTGGGAGGGGATGTGTGATAAGGATGAGAAGATTAATAGTAATAGTAGTGTAGACTTTGTAATAGTTGGACAGTGTTGAAAGAATTATTTGTTTAGCAGAATGATAGCATTTCTGGAAAAACTGTCCTTGTGTCTAGTTGTTCTGATGTGCAGGGCTCTATAGCATCATTTTGAGGGAAGGAGTTGAAACAGTTTATGTCCAGGATGTGAGGGGTCTGTAAATATTTTCACAGCCCTCTTTTTGACTCCTGCAATATAGAGGTCCTCCATGGAAGGCAGGTTGGTAGCAATTGTTTTTTTCTGCAGTTCTAATTACTCTCTGAAGTCTGTGTCTGTCCTGTTGGGTTGCAGAATCAAACCAGACAGTTATAGAGATGCAGATGATAGACTCAATAATTCCTCTGTAGAACTATATCAGCAGCTGCTTGGGCACTTTGTTGTGCTTTTTTGATGACGTTTTTGATGTTAGGTGTCCATTTTAGGTCTTGTGTTATGATAGGACCTAGAACTTTGAAGATCTCTACTGTTATTACTGTGCTGTTAATATTGTAAGAGATGGTAGTATGGGAGGGTTTCTCCTAACATCTACCACCATTTCTACGGTTTTGTGTGTGTTCAGTTCCAGAAGAGGTTGCCAGTTACTAATACCTGAATTAGAAGACTAATGAGGACTAAATATGGAGATTTTCAGTCACCCAGGTTATGGTTGTCCCAAATATGCTTTTTCAACGGACAACTGGACTTTCTTGTTTTTCTTTGAAGCCATTTCGCTTCTCATCCAAGAAGCTTCCTCAACTCTGAAGAACTGACGAAGCCTCTTGGAAAAACACATTTGGGCCTTAACTGGCTGGAAAGTACAAAAATCAGAAGTGGAAACTTCAAAAATGGGAGTCGGTGGTCCATTTAGGACTACTGCAAGTCAAAGTTAGTCTTCAGCCAGAGATGACAGCCCAAACAGCTTCTGGGGTCCAAATACATCTTGCTTCCCAAGGAAAAAATGATTTTGCCTTTGGGCCTCCTGTATTTGTGTTCCTGCTGTTGGAATTGCTTAGAGAGGCATAGTTCAGCAGAATGAAAGAAATATCTCCACCTTTTGTTCACTTGAAATAAAAGTAGGAAAACAGAAATAAGCATGAATTAAACCAAATTATGGGGTATTACTAAATAGTTGAAATGAACACTCAAAAGTCTTTGATTCCAGTGAGGCTGGAACTGCTGATGCCCTCACGAGAAATAACAGAGGAGACCTGAAGGCAGGAGCCTCTTGTCCTCTTTTGGGTCCAAGCATCACACACAGGCAATATCAAAGCAGGAGGCCATCATGGTGCAACAGCCGCTTCTTCCAGGGTTAGGCTGTGTCATGGATCCATGGACCAGAGATCCTTGGACGGGAGATGAGGGGTGTTGCGTTGTGGGAAAAGAGACTCGAGACCCGGTTGACTTTTTCTCTTTTTATTTTCTTTCTAGTAACCACATGCAGAGAAACCGCAGCAGCCTTTTTTATAGCCGGCTGCTCGCGGTTCGTGGCCAATGATGGCTCTTCAAATCTCCCACATCCATGGACCAGCCTATCATAGGTAACTATGCAAATATATAACACCCCTCCCCATGTGGTCCAGTCTAACCAATCTGGACCCCACCTATCTTACATAGTCACGTAGGTAAGCAGGGCTCTTATGGTTCCGACTGGACCTGTGCAATTCAGTCATGAGTTCACCTCTGGACTGTTCGGACGGGGTTGCTGTTTCTCCCGTCCTTTTCTGTGGAGCCTCCTGGAAGGTAGATTCAGCCATGCCACTCCCGCCAGGCCTTTCCTGGTTGGTTGAGTCAGCTCGGCCACTCCCACCAGGATTGGCTTCCTGATGGTTCTTCGAAGTCTGCTCTAGCGTCTTCAAGTTGTTTTCTTCTATAGTTTCAGGTATGTGTTTGCGATTTCCAATCGGGATGAATGGTAGAATTGGTTGTTGTGCCTTTGTTAGAGTTTGTTTTGTCACTTCTTTTACTTATGGAGGGTCCCACCCACCCCCTTTGTTTGTGTTTGAGGGGTCTCCCCCCTCTCTGGTTTGGCTATTTTTGTTTAATGTTTGCGGCAATTCCTTTATTTGTGTAGGTTCTCCCCCGTCCTCTTCTTGATTATTAGTGTTTCTCAGTGTGGTCCTCGATCTGATTTGGTCTATGTGTCTCCTCCAGCTTTTCCCATCCTCTGTGTCTACCCTGTATGACCGGGGTCCTGTTATTTGGGTTGTTGTTGCCGGTATCCACAATGGTTCTCCCATGAGGTTTTTTGCATAAACTAGGTCCCCTGTTTTGAACATGTGGCACTTACTGGAGGAGTCTGCTGGCTTTTCTGGGCTATATGTGGGGTGTAGCCTGTCTAGGTTTGATCTTAGTTTCCTTCCCATTAATAATTCTGCTGGGCTTTTATTTGTTGTGGTGTTTGGTGTGATGTGTTGTATACTTAGTAGTTTGTCTATTTTTTCCTGTATATCCCCAGGTCCCAATTTGTGTAGTGCTTCCTTAGTGTAACAGACCATGCATTCTGCCTGTCCGTTTGTAGCCGAATGTCCTGGCGCTGTTAGTGCATGCCTTATCCCTTGTTCTGCCAGGAACCTTTCGAATGTTATTGCACAATTTGAATTGTGGTCCGTTTCTGGATACAACTAAATCCGGCAATGCATGTGTCGTAAAAAGTTTTCTTAGTTGTCTAATAACAGCTTCTGTACTGGTTGAATGTGTGATGTTTACCTCCAGCCAATTTGAGGAAGCATCTACCACTATTAAGAATGTATGTCCTTTAGTTGGTCCTGCAAAATCAATGTGTATTCTAGACCATGGTCCCCTAGGTGTTTCCCATTCGTGTATAGGTGCAGAAGGGGGTGTAGGTCTAGATTCCTGGCATTGTTTGCAAGTTGCTACCCATTCTCCTATGTCTTTATCCATCCCTGGCCACCATACATAACTCCTAGCTAGGGACTTCATTCTGACAATATCAGAGTGACCCTCATGCAATAATTCAAGTATTCATTCCCTCAATATGTCCGGTATGATCACCCTATCCCCCCATAGTATATATCCCTTTAAGATTGATAGTTTTCTGTTTGTCTATTCCAAAATGGTTTAAAAGTCTTGTCACTTGCAGTCTCTGGCCACTCTTTACCTACCCAATTTAAAATCCGCACCAGGTTCCTGTCTCTCACGGTTTCCATAGCAATGTCTGTCACTGTTATGGGTAGGTATGCCAACGTCTCGATTTGAAGGGTTGATGTGGTTGGTGCAGGATCATCATCTAAATCAGGTAGGGGAAAATGGCTCAGGGCATCAGTGTGTGTTATGTTCTTTCCTGGTTGGTAGATCAAATTGCAGTTATAGACAGCTAGGAATTCAGACCACCTCGTCATCCGCGGTGACAGTATGTTAGGTATAGCTTTGTTTCCTACAAGGATTCCTAGGAGAGGTTTATGGTCTGCAACTATACTCATGGAAGTGTTTTATTCCTGTTATTGCGGCCAATGCCTCCTTATCTAGTTGGCTGTAATTCTGCTCCGGTTTAGATAGAGTTTTTGAATCCAATGTGATAGGTGCTTTGCTTCCATTGGGTAATATGTGGCTGAGTATGGCACCTATGCCGAATGGTGATGCATCGCATGTTAATGTTATTGGAAGGGTCTCGCTCTATTCTATTAGCACACAGTTTGATGTAAGTAAGTTTTTTATTTCCTGGAATGCTGTTTCTTCTCGTCACCCCCAGGTCCAGGGAGCTTTCTTGTCAAGCAACCTGCGTAGTAGTTCTGCTATCATTGCTTTCTGTGGCAAGAATATATTGTAAAAATTAATAAGTCCCAAGAAGGCTTGCAAATCTGATTTATTTATGGGTCTGGGAGCTTCCTTTATTGCTCTGATTTTGTTTTCAGTGGGGTGGATCCCTTCTTTGTCTATGAGGTATCCCAGGAATGTGACTTTGTCGGTGGCTAATTGGCACTTCTCTTTTTTTACTTTAAGTTCCGCCTCTTTAAATTTTTTTAAGACTTCTCTTAGGCTGTCTTTCAGTTGTTCTTTGTCCTTGGCTGATGCTAATACATCGTCAAAGTATGGTACCACCCCCTGTATCCCTTGCAGCAGGCATTCCATTAAGCTCTGGAATACCTTGGGGCCACGCTAACTCAAAATTGCAGTCTGTTGCATTTGAATGCCCCCCTGTGTGTCACAATTGTTTGTGCTTCCACTGTTTCTGGGTCAACTGGTAATTGTTGGTAGGCTTGCACAAAGATTTTACTTCCCCCTAAAAAATGTAATAGGTGCTGTACAACCGGAACTGGGTATGTGTTTTGTTGTAGTGCATGGTTAAGGGCTGCTTTGTAGTCCCCGCAGATACGTACTGACCCATCTGGTTTTATAGGGGTAACAATTGGGGCTTCCCACCTTGCATGGTCTATTGGTTCTAATACCCCCTGTGCAATAAGTTTATCTAACTGTTCATCAATTTTTGGTTTTAAAGCGAAAGGAACTCGCCTCGCCTTTAGTCTTATAGGGGCTATATTTGGATTTAAATTAAATGAGATAGGGGACCCTTGGTACTTGCCCAGTTCTCCGTTGAAGGCATCCTGGAATTCTTTCATCAGGTTCTCTTCCCAGTCTGTCTCCGTTATGCTGTTTATTCCAGTTACTCCAATTCCTAATGGTGCCAACTATTCAAGTCCCAATAGGCTGAGTCGATCCTGGTCAACTATTGTTAATGGAAGGACTTCAGTGTGTTTTTTGAATTCATGTCCGGTACCTACTACAGGAATTCTGTTTCCCTGGTAGTCCTTTAGTGTGAGTTTTTGTATTTCAAGTTCTCCCTTGTTTATATCAGGTATTAGTCTTTTTAGGGCATCCCACGATACCATTGATAAATACGAGCCTGAGTCCACCTCCATCTCGCATGTCTGGCTTTCTATGGTGACTTGTACACGTACCTTTTTTGCATTGTTTGAGTTTGAGTGCTCAATGGTTATTGTTTGATGTGTTTCCTCTTTTCTGTTTGCTTCTTTCCATTGCTTGTTTCAGTTTTCTTCACTCCAACAGCTCCCTATTTGCTTTTCCCTCTCCTTGGGGGGGGGGGGTATTCCATCATTGTTTAGGGCCATAGTTCTTTCTCGTTTGGCATGCCCTTGCTATGTGTCCCTGCCATTCACAATACCTGCAAATACCATCGAAGAAATGGCATTCGGAATGTGGATGGTTTCCTCTGCACCCAGCACAATGGAATTCTGACTTTCTTTCATTCCGCTCCTGTCTATCTTTTTCTGACCAGAATTGATTTACCTCTTCTTCTTCCTCTCTGTCTTCTGATAGGGATTCAATGTCCTCATGGGGTGTTGTGGTGGTGGGTTTTTTTTGTTTCATCTGGTGTCTTATTGCGTGTTTGATTCGTGTCTTTTTGGGTTTCTTATGGTAATTTATTCATTTGTTGCATGGTGGCTGCCGACTTCTGTGTGGCTTCCACTGCAGTGGCTTCTTCTATTGCCTCCTTCAATGTTATCTTAGGTCTTGTTAAAAGCTGACCCTGTAGTGTAAGGTCCTTTAATCCGAGGACCATGGGATCCCTCTTGGCTTCATCCATGTTTAGAAATTTGCATGATCCTCCAATGTCTCTTTGTGCTGCAACAAAATCTCTGATGCTCTCATCTTCCTTTTGGTCACACCGATAAAATTCATGTCTTTTGATGAGGCATGAAACGGTTGGTGTGTAGTGGGCTCACAGTAATTTCTCTCGGTCTGTCCATGCCATCGTCTTTACAGCATTAGGTGCTGCCAATGTCTTTGCCATTTTGAAGACTGTGGGACCGCAGTGAGTGAGGAAGACAGCTCTCTTCCTATTTTCAGATACTCCTTGGAGATCTCTCCCTTCTAGGAACATGATGAACCAGTTGACATATGATTCCCAGTCCTCGGTTGTTGGGTTGAATGGTGCGGGTGGTGAGTTGTTCCTGGCCATTTCATCTCGCTTGGTCCTCATTGCCATGTGCACAACTGGGCTCCTTTGTCTCACGATCCCACCTTCATCCCCAGTGTTGCGTTGAAGGAAAAGAGACTCGAGATGCAGTTGACTTTTTCTCTTTTTATTTTCTTTCTAGTAACCGCGTGCAGAGAAACTGTGGCAGCCTTTTTTATGGCTGGCTGCTTGCTGCTCATGGCCAATGATGGCTCTTCAAATCTCCTGCCATCACAGACCAACCTATCATAGGTAAATATGCAAATATAAAACAGGGGGAGTCAGGAGAGCCCCTTTTAAAGCAGATCTTCACTTGACTTCAGCCATGGGCTACCCACAAAATGGAGGCATCTTCTTGGCAAACTGCCTGCATCTTCACACTGTGGCAACCACAATGTGCAAGCATGCCCATTTTCTGTGAATATTAGGATCAATTATATTTAATTATCAATTCCATCAGTTGTAATTTATTCATTTGTTTATATTTATTGGCTTCTCAAGCTCAGTGTACTTTGGGCAGTTTGAGTCCTTGGAAAAGGATAACATTCTCATAAAAATACATTTTTTAAAAAGTCATCTTGGGGGAAGCTGTCAAACTGAAATCCCTAAAATTTAAGACACTTTTTTTTGGAAGAAGAAAATGAATCTGAAAATGTGTGTTTCCTCCTTAGAATATATTAATTCAAAGCTGAGCTAGAAATGATGGGAGTGCAGGTTTCAGGAATTCTGATGACTATGGAGGATAAACTTTCTTTCTGCTACTTGAACTGGGCAGACCTGGTTGGACGAGCCCTCCCAAAGGGCAAGGCCTGTTTCAGCAGTTCCGATCCCTTTGTCTCCGATGTTGATTAGAATCACAGGAGAGAGAGAGAGAGAGAGAGAGCAAGCAGGCAAGCAAAAATTGCACAGATGTGCATAGAAGCCTCAGAAGCCAGATGCTAAAACGAATTTTTAGGCACTGCAGATGCAGGCGAAAGTTTGCCTGAGAGAATTGTTCCCTCTCCAGAGTACCTGCGGGCTCTGGTCAGCCAGTGGGAGAGGCACTGACAGGTTGGCCAAGGAATGGCAGGCCCTTACAGCAGATTTTACAGATTAACAGTCGGAAGGGACCTTGTATTCAGGGGTGGGATTCAATGTTCTTAACAACCGGTTCTGTGGGCATGTCATTTGTGGATGTGGCTTGGTGGTTATGTGACTGGCTGGGCATGACTTGCTGACTGGGTGTCAATTGGTGATCATGTGACTGGCTGGGCATGGCTTGTATGTAAATATTATAAATATTTATGTAAATATTTAATTTTTTATTAAAGAAGAACAACTTTTAGACAAAATCAGGCAAAGCAGGCAGGCAGATTGAGTTTCTCACATATTCACATAGAGATCTATCTATCTGCAATCTGCTACCTGAGTCTATCACATAAAATTTGCTTTCAAGCAAACTCACAAAAGTAACTCACAACTACACCATGTATGCAAATATTTATTTTGTTATTAAAAAAGAGCAACTTGATTTACCCAAAATCAGGCAAAGCAGACAGGTAGATTGAGTTGCTTACAGAATCACAGATTCACTCAGAGATCTATCTACCATCTGCTACTTGAGTCTGAACTGAAACATAGAAGCTTCATTCCTAAGGAAGCTTCAGCTCAGTTTTTAGATTAGCTAGAAAGCAAGAAATCCAACCATTTCCTGCTTTCTAGCTAACTTAAATCTCCTGCACAGCAGAATAGCTGATAATCAAGAGAAATAAGGAAAAATAGCAACTTAACAGGCAAGTTTTATGATGCACATGCCAGGTAAGGAGTGAGACTGGGGGCAGGGTGCGGCCAGCCAGTGGCTCAATTTGCTGGTTCTCCGAATCATAACAATGATTCATAACAACAGAATCATAACAAAAGGTTCTATAGAACTGGACGGACCAGGTAGAATCCCACCCCTGCTTGTAGGTCATCTCGCCCAACCCTCTATCCAAGCAGGAGACCCTACACCATTTCTGACAAATGGCAGTCCAGTCTCATCTTGAAAGCCTCTAGTGATGAAGCTCCCACAACTTCTGAAGGCAACTTCTTTTTTTTTTCCAAAAATTTTATTGATTTTTAAAAGACAAACATATACAAACAAAACACATAACATAAAAAACATAAAACATCTTTTTTGAAAGCAGCTTGATCCCGGGTTACATCTCCTCATACAGACATAAATTCAAGTCCATGCTCACTTTTACATACTATTCCATATCTTATTTCCATTCTACATTTTCAATATAGCTTCTCCCCTCTTTTCACTCTCTTAATTCTATTTTATTTATTTCATCTCAATTTAAATCATTATAGTTATATCCTTTGTCTCTCCTGTTTCAGCTGTCTATTATCTTTTCTCATTAACACAAAATTTCTCCTGTAATCACTAATTGGAGTATGACGCCTTTATATCTTTCCCCTAAATTTAACACTTAAAATAATACATAAATTTCATTCGGATTCTGTTTAGTGCATTCTGAAGCTACGCATTATATTTAAAAAATATATATAAATATATAATATAATTAAAACAACAATCCATACCAATTGAACTCTATCATTAAAATTAATATTCATTTAAATCTTAAACATTTTATACATTTCTTTTCAAATAGGTATCATGCTTCTATGGGAACACTTATAAATTTTATGGAGTTACTTCCCCACCCCCCCATTTCACTTCTATTTTAAGACATTATGTAATTAAAATGTTCTCATTCCTTCTTAATTCAATTCTCTCATATTTCATTTCATTTATTTTGTTCAAAAAAGAAAAAAAATTCATGAAATTACATTGAATATTTTATCCCATTTTATAATCATATGTTGTTCCAAATTTTCTAACAATATTTCTAATAATGTTCTTTTGCTCTGCAAAGGGGAAAGTAGCAGGATGATTAGATTAAAAGCTGTGTGTGACTTGGTTGGTCTAGAGGAGAGGGAAGGAAGATGTCACCACCCCCAGAATGGGGAGATTTGAGAAGTAAAGAGGAAGAGCCAGCTCTTGCAAAGTCACTAGTCACGTGCATCAGCTGATCATGGGGTCAGAGGCCTAAAATTAAAAGACTGAAACATTAGCATGAAACCCGTATTCAAAAGGAGCCGTTTGGCAGCTGACTGACATGGGAGTGTCGGCAGCTGCACATAGCAGAGGGATTTGTTACACCCCCAGCGAGCCCCCAAGAACTGGTCCTCTTTTGAATCTCTTCCCAGAAACATTTGCACCATGTTGGGAGCAAGTTTTGACAGATGTTTAAATGTGCTGCTTAAGCCATTCGTCAAGGAATTGGGGGGTATTTTTCCTGCCAGCTGGTATTTGCCAGGAGAGGAGGAAAACGAAGCTGGGGAAAGGGGTTATCAACATTGTTTTATACACAAAGTCTTTTTAAGATATCATAGATCATCCAGCAAAAGTTTTCCTCCCAGCCACTTCCCCTCTGGCAGAAATATCAATGTTTCATTTAAAATGAGACATAAATAAAGAGGTTCAGACAAGAACAAGAAAAAAAATATAATAAGAAAGATGCATTTGCAAATGCCAGCTGTGAATATTAAAGCCTTCCTTGAGAATTTAGTGACTGTCCTGCTTTTATACATTTTCTATAGGGGGAGGGGGTGATATTTCAAAAATAATTCATTGTTTCTAGAAGTGCTTTCTCTGCTTCCATTTAATAATTCCTACACAAACTGTAGCAAACTCCATGCATGTTAACAGACTACCCTGAATTTATTCTGGACAGAAAATTGACTCCGCAAGCAAAGGGGAAAACTCACATAGTCTCCATTCCCTCCCCATATCAGTTCTCCCCTCTCTGGCTCCCAAAGGGATGGGCGCATTGATCTGCTCCCAGTCTGGAACATAGTTGCTGCAGTTGCTACAGAAGTCAAGCTCGACACCCCTTCCTCCCCAAAAGTTCAGGCTGCTTTTGCAGTCAGGCCCTCCATGCTACAATCAGAACCCCAAACCCAGAACCCACTTTTGACTCAGCAGCTGTTGGCTTGGAAGTTCACAGTTGTTTCTGTGAAGATGGCAGAAAAGGAAAAGGGACCCACCGTCTTGGAGGAGGAAGAAGCTCTGAGTTGCCACAGCCACTGTGCCCTTTATAACGGTGCATGATGTCGGACATGACCAGGCTGAGCCCAAGGCAGGGGTCAGATGCATCATAAGTCACATCCCTGTGAGCTCAAAGAGATCTAAATTCCTCCATCTTGAATGGCTTTCTTATCTCCCACTTATTTCCTTTGACCGTTAGTTGGTCAGATTCTTGTAGAGAGCTTGCAATAAATCTTGATACTCGTTTGAACTGCCAGAATCTCCTGATTTCCCTGGCTTTTAACACAGTCTGGGGCATTGGGAAGCAGTTGTAAAGATTCTGACTTGCATACAAAACAATCCATAATTCCAACATGGATGTCTGGGTAACTTAAATATTAAGGAAGTGAGCAGTGCAGAAAACCAGTCAGGATTTGGGGAAGCAAAGAAAACTTTTGAATCTTCTCCTGTCTCTGCTGAATGAAATTTTGTCTGGGAGTTGTATGTTCCCCAACCTTGCTAAAAGTTTGGAAGTTTCTTTTTAGGCAAAACTTGGTTTTTTTTACATTCAGGTATCACAAAAAATGCTGGCCTGATAACAAACATTATGGGATCCAATCCCTTCCCCAACCAGAAGGGATTGGGTTTGAAGCACAGAGCTGCTCTTTTGACTGGGTAGGTGAACTTAGTTTCCCTGACTTGAGGGAGGCTTGTCCCAATAGATACAAGAGCAGATTTTCCTGTAGGGAAAGAGGAAATAGCCCACCTAGCTCTGGAAGGTGGGCTGCTCCTCCACAATGGCCACTGACCTCCACATTTTTGGCCAAGAGAGCAGCCCAGCCCACCTGTAGCTTCCAAGAGGAACATGGAAATCAGCTTTCCAGTGTCCTGCAATTTCTGTGAGGCTGAATGGATGAGAACTTCATGGATTCTTCCAACAAGAGGTGACTAACTAGGCTCAGGGCCCCAATTCCCCCCCATCCCACTTCTTTGTCCATTTGCTCAGAGAGGCAAGCCTGAAGCCTTTTGCCCTTGGCCCTGGCCCTTGCACAGGGAGAGTCTTGAACAGCAAGGAGGCATAGCATGGGTCCCCAGGGAAGAGGACCATCTCAGATAAGTGTGTGCAAATGCAAGTTCATGTGCACAGCATGAGCACACACCATGCCCCATCCTTCCTCTGTTGTAAGCCAGGTTCCAAAGCAAAAACAGTAAAATGAAAGCATTTCCGGAAATGTTTTTGGCAGAAAAGTTCCTGCTCAGTTTACATGGTAACTAGGCTTTAGGTTGAGAAATGAAGTCTGAGCAGACCGCCAGCTGTTCCTGAAGCACTGATGCGACCCAAACTTCCTCTGGGTATCTCAGGCTAGATGGGAAGAGATGAAAAATTTGCTTTGTTACAAGCATCAAGCAAATACTGATTGAGAAGGGAAAAAATGAAAAAGGAAGAAGATGAATCTGTTCCCTTAACTTTGCCCTAACTTTAAATATTACTAGTAATCCAACTGGGAGCGTGATTTGGAGAAGAGCAGACAAAACAGAGGAATTGTATTGCTACAAAGAAGAGTCATGCTCTTTTTCAAGCATAAAAACCCTGGTTATCTGGAAGAAAGGGAACTGATGTGCTTCCTTGCACCCAGGAAGAGATGAGATTAGATCATCTCTACTGCAGTTGTACTTCCTCCAGCTGTGCTCACGGGCAAAGCTTTGGACCCAGTTCCCCAAGATTAACATGTATGCGTACATGAGACCAGTGATCAGTGAGGTGTTTCCAACCATCAGAATGAGGGCATGATCTGACTTTAGGCCTCAGATGGCTGGGATGAGTCTGACTCCAGGGTGGTTGAGGGCCAGATGGAGCCCTCTTCTTGAAGACAAAGACAGCAGAGCAAGGAGGCACTCAGGGTCAGAATAAGGCCAGCAGTTGGGGTCCTGCCTTTGTCCCCAAGAATGCTTTGAGTTCTTTTAAGATCCCCATCGTCAACAGAATGGAAGGCATTTGCCCTCAAAGCCCTCCTGTCTCCTGGGATCTGTTTTCTCTCCATTCAGATTCAGTGCCTAGAACTTGTTAGTTGGGCAACCAGAGTGGGGCCATTCCAAAGTCCATTGCCAACACTTGCCCAATTCTGATCTACCTGGAATGACCAGAGGCTGTTGTCCTCTAAGCAAGTGATGCTTAGTAATCGGAGAATTAGAAGAATTTATCATCAACTTTTCTTAGCTTTTCCTGCATTAAAACTATGATGTGTCTTAAAATCAGTGGGTTGTTCTTTTCTGCAGATAGCCAAACAAACCTCCCATGATATTTTGCACTAGCTTTATGTCTAAGGAAAGTTGAAGAAGTTTCATTAAATTAATGAAATATCAGAGCAGAAACCACAATATTATGAAACATGGATGAATTTTATGGTTTTATGGTTTATCCCAATAGCAATAGATTATAATCTGATATACCGATAGAAAATGCAAGGCTCATTTATTCAGCACTCTGTGTGATCCCTCTTGATGAACCAATGAGGAACTAGAAATGAACTCTGAGTTTTGAGGCAGCTAATTTACTGCTAATTGGAATGCCGTTGTAAATAGCTTGCTAACCAATATGCCATGCCATGGGGACATCTGACAAAAACTGTGCGGAAACCAATGTGCAAAGTGTCTTTTGTTTTCCCATAATCTATTGAGAAAGTTTCCTGATCAAAGAAAGAGGTAAGATTAGTCCGATAAGTCTTGTTCCACACCGATCTCTAGTAAGCACTTCCTTGTTCTTGGATGCTCAGAGAGCTAACTCGGTTGTGGAATCTTCCCAACTGAACCATCATCAATCTGACATTTCCTCTCCTTTGGCCATCTGCCGCATCAGTAGATCTTCAGGATTTATCAGAAATAACCCTAAATCTATGGGCCATACTATCACCGACTTGCTTCAGTATTCTACAATGACAAGATTTCTTGATTTTGTGTCTATCAAACTCAAGATGTGATCCTGCACTTCTTTCTAAAAAGAAAAGAAAAGAAAATGGTACTGAGACCTTCATCAATGACAGTTGGCAAACAAGAACCACAGTTGCAGGGCCTGTCTGCAGTCTTAATTTGAAGGTTATATACAAGGAGGGGGGGACTGTGTTCCCTCTGCCCCAGCTTTGTCTCCCTCAGTTTGATTCCCACAAATCCCACAAATTGAAAGAGAAGGAGCATCTCCACCCTTTGAGCCCCATGTTGTAGGAGGACCTGGATTTTCTCAGTCCACATTCGGGATCTTCTCCAGCTACAAGTATTTAGCCTCTCACATACAATCTGTCAGAACTTCAGTCTTGCTGTGCAAGATGCCAGCCTGCCATAAACTATGGGGGGGGGGGGGCCGGGGGGGGGGGGGGAAGTGGAAACTCCTCTTTGTATTATCCCATGACAGAGAGTCCCTCCTCCAAGGCCAGGGGCTTTATAATGCCTCGTTCTAAAGGTTATAGTTATTAGACTGGCAAACTGGTCAGCTCAGTGGGTAGAACGCACTAGTGGTCTCTTTGGCTTCATAAGATAGCAAAGAAAAGACTTTTTTTGCCTACAAAATTAATGTGGGAGGTCTTTGGTTTTTTTTCTTTTTAAACCCCTCTATTCCCATGGGCTATGATGATTGAAATCTCATGAGAAATTCAGGGTGGCAGCTGGCTGAGAGCAGGCTTCTGCAGCCATGTGCAAAAAGGAAGCCAACGCAAGGAACAGAACAGCCACGTTTTCTGCTCCAGCGGTTGGTGTCCACCCTCCCTGCCAACTAAGCAGAAGTTTTGGGTGAAAAGAAATTGCATATCTTTCTAAAAGGCAAGAAGTAGTAGTAATGGGTGGGTTTTATTACTCTGACATCTGTTGGGAGGCAAACTCTGCCAAACAAATCCTTCCACAAAGTTAATTATTTTCTTGCTGTTCTCTTCCTCCTTCAAAGACACAGAAAGGTATAAGATGATCAGCTGTGCCTAGTGTGATGCCAATCCATATGGAGGACAGTAAAATAAGCAGGAATGCTGGGAAATTGACCCCAGGAATGCTGGGAAATTGCTGGATTCTGTGCACCAAGGGGCTTTGGAAGGGGTACTTCCAGTATGCAAGAAGGAGTCTGTATTATATAGAACCATGTCACCTTTCTTCACATTTGAGTGTATACTTGCTGTTTATAAGCAGATGTTTGTAAATTGAATTTTTATAAAAGCAGTGACAATGATAGGCACAAACTCTGGTTCAGAGATATGCTTCAGCCAGTTCAAACTGGTTCAGAAAAACTGGTTGTTAAAATTCTCTGCAGTTTGGAGAACCGGCAAATCCCACCACTGGCTGGCCCACCCTCATTTTGCCCACTCACTCCTCATCTCTTCTGTCACTCGGCATAGCTGCTGCTGCTCTCTGTCTGGCTCCCTCACTTACCTTGACCACATGGACTCTGCGGGCCAGCCTGCTTGCCTGCCTTTGCAGCTGCAGCTTCATCCCACGCAACGTTCTCTTTGCGGCCCAGCTGAGAAGCCCTGATCTCGCAGGGTGAGCCTGCGAGCAAGGCCTGAATCCCTTTCCAAAGAAATAGAAATTCTTTTCTATTCTCATGTTTAAGGCCCTGTCACATTGGCCGACGGATGCAAAACGTTTGTAAAAAGGACACAGCGGACGAGAAAATGTTCCATCCATTGTTATCCGCTCTCAAAAGTGCCCCAGATTTTCATAAGCAGAGCGGACAACAACGGAAAGGAACGGACGGGGGGAGGATGTAGAGGGGATGGAAAGCGGATGCTCCACGGAAGCCTAGCAGATGGGAGCGGATGGGACAGGATGGCACATCCGCTGGGCTTCCGGGGGAGCACAGCAAAGCAGACGCGCAGCGGAAGGAGCGGATGCAGAGCGGATGCAGAGCGGATGAAGCGGATGCAGCGCGGAAGCCTAGCGGAGGCCTAGCGGATGCAAAGCGTTCACTGCGCACGCGGGGAGGATACATTGTGTCAGCCCCACAGATATAAAGGGAAGCAGCTCGCAAGCAGGTCACCATTCAGAGGAAAGACCTGCTGCCAGATACAGCTCCAGCTAGCCAGCCAGCCAGCAAGCCAACAACCATGGGGAAGAAGAGAAAGCCTCAGCCATCTGCTCCCAGCCCTGGCAAGAGGGACAGGGCCACCATCCCACCCCCTGGCCCTGACTCTGCTTCTGCTGGGGCTTCTGCTGCTTGGGCTCGCTCTTCTGGTGCTGGAGCTTCTGCTGGTGCTTACTCTGCTGACGCTGCTCCTGGTCCTGCTGGTCCTGCTGGTGCTCCTGGTCCTGCTGGTGGTCCTGGTCCTGCTGGTGCTGCTGCTGCTGGTGGTCCGACTTTTGCTGCTATTGTTGTTGTTGCTGCTGCTGCTGGTGTGGAGGAGCAGCCCCTACAACCTCGAAGCCCCTCTGATGAGGGCCCAGATGGCCCTGCCAGAGGGAGGAAGAGGCATACACGTGAACGGGAGAGGAGGCAATACTCAATCGAAGAGGAACATGAGGATGAGGTGCTGGAATGGCTGAGGGAGAACGAGTATCTATGGTGGAAGGGACACAGGCTCTATCGAGACACCAAAAGGAAGCATGCTGCTTGGAGAGAGAAGGCGGAGAGCCTGGGCTACACTTCGGAGGTGCTCCTCGGCTGGTGGAAGCACATGCACACCTGGTACGGGAAGCTGCACCTCAAGAAATCTGGCCAGGCTATGGTCAAGCTGACGGACAGAGAGACCTACGTGATGGCCAAGTGCAGCTTCTTGGAGGGTGAGATCCGCCACCGAGGAGAAGCCCCTCTCACAACCCTCTCTCTCAGGCAGCCTGCTGAGAGCCAGTTCTCTTCTGGCCAAGAGTCAGCTCCTGTGTCCAGGCAGGTATATGTGGAGCGTGCCACAATGGAGACCCCCCTGACACCTGTATTACCCGTGGCAAAGAGCATGGAGGACCCCCTGATGCAGTGGGAGCAAGGAGAGGGCACTTTCACCATAGGCCAACCCGCATCCACACCCAGCTCCACCTCCACGGAAAGGCAGAGAGGCAGACCGGAGCGGCAGAGCCACACTGTCCTACTGGAAATCAGGGACACCATCAGAAGCAGCATAGATCTCCTCTCTCAGCTGGTACACACCGAAATACCATCCTCTAACCGCAAGCCCTTCCTCACCTACGTCAACCATACCCTCATGAACATGTCGGAACCCCAGTACCAGGTGGTGAAGTACAGGATCACCAATCTTCTTCACAACCCTCCAGACCAAGCTGAACCTGCTCCCACCCAGTCCAGGCATGCTCCTCCACCCCAGGTGATGTCACTGCCCTTCCAAGGCTTTCCACAGGCCCTCATCTACCAAGGCTACAGCTACCAGGAGCTCCAGCAGCACAGGCAGCCCTTCCCAGTCCAGGCAAAGGTACATCCAACGCCACCGGTGCCACTGATGCCACGGATGCCACCCACGCCACGGATGCCACCCACGCCACGGATGCCACCCACGCCACAGATGCCACCCATGCCACCGATGCCACCCACGCCACAGATGCCACCCACGCCACAAATGCCACCGACGCCTCACCTCGCTCAGCTGCAGACCAGACATACCCACTACACTGCTCCTTCCTCCACCCCACAGCCAAGCCCAGCCTCAGAACATCTGTCATCAGTATTGGGGCTGACACCCCATGTCATGGAGGAAGGGGCTCTCAACATCACGGGGCTGAGCCAGGTCTCTGAGAGCTTCCTCCACACACTGTCCCCTGTTGTCCTCTTGGGGCCAGGCACCCCAATGATGCCTCAGACCAGCACTCCAGCAGCAGCCACCTCCACAGCACCTGGACCCTTCACCCCTGAGATTGGGCACGCCTCAGAGTGACCAAGAAGATTGCCAGAGACTGGGTGTCTTCCTGTTGACTTTATTTTTGCTTGGGACACTTGACTTGGGTCGTTTTTCTTTTACAGCTTGTTATTAATAAAGATTATCTTTGCTTCACACACTTGCTTCATTTATTTTATTAAATAAAGTCTTGGTGGAAACTTTTAGAAATGGTTTAAGCCTTTGCATGCTTGTGGGATGGGTTAAGATTGCAGTGGGATGGGCATGGATACCTTTGGCATGGGTTAAGATAGCTATGGGATGGGCAGGGATACCTTTGGGATGGGTAATAGCTGTGGGATAGATAAACCTCCAGTGCAAGCATAGTGGGACTGTATGGTCCACCCTCCCAGGTGGCACACCTTTGGCCCTTTATTATCAGTAACAATGTAATCATTGATCCACACATTTCAACATAAACACAACTCTTTATTAAATGCCCTGTTCATTGTAGGCCCACCCAACATACACGGCACAATCTCATCAGTGTTATGCGACAGCCTCAAGGAAGCATCCATTAAGCATCTATCATCCTGTCTTGCCACTCCACTGCTCCAGCTGGGGAGTTGCACCAGTGTCTCAGGAGGTTGTGCTGCTTCTTCCCTTCACATGAAGCTCTTGGGGCCTTGCACATCCAGAGTGTCTATCAGGTTTCGCCCTTGCCTCCATTCACCAGGCTCCATGTCCCCATTGCCTTGTTGGCGGTCCACGAGCCTGTTCTGCAACACTGGGTCGCAGGTGCGCATGAGATTCTGCAGGATGAAGTAAGCTTTCATGATGTTCCTCACGGTCTGTGGGCGATGCTGCATGGTGGTGAGAAGTACCTGGAACCTGTTGACCAGGATGCCAAAGGCGTTCTCCACCACCCACCTTGCCCTGGACAGCCTATAGTTGAAGATCCTCTCTTCACGGGTGAGGCATCTGGAATTGTAGGGCTTCATGAGGTAGGTTCTGAGGGAGAAGGCATCATCCCCCACAATGAAGTAGGGCACATCTTGTGTGT
Source organism: Laticauda colubrina (assembly GCA_015471245.1). NCBI lineage: Eukaryota > Metazoa > Chordata > Lepidosauria > Squamata > Elapidae > Laticauda > Laticauda colubrina. The sequence continues at coordinate 21,102,675 of BLBF01000058.1, forward strand.
CGTTGGGCAGGGGGTCTGGATCTGGGAAGCCCACGATGAGGTTGCATTCCAGCCCTTCCTTGAGGTGACTGGCATTGTATACCTGGGCATCTGAAGCTGACCCGTTACCTGAAGCATCGATGTACATGAACTTGTAGTCAGCATCGACCATGGCGAAGAGGATGATGCTGAAGAAGCCCTTGCAGTTGAAATAAGTGGACCCTGACTTGGCTGGAGCTTTGCAGGCCATGTGCTTCCCATCTATGGCTCCAACGGTGTGGGGGAAGTTCCACTTCTGATACCACTTCTCTGCAACTTTCTTCCAGCCTTCTTCAGTGGAGGGGCACTGGAGGAGCTCCTGCAGGTATTCTTTGATGATGGCCTGCACCACTTCTCTGACCACAATGCTTATGGTGTTGTGTGGCACCCTCCAGACGTACTGCATGCTCCTGTAGGTGGTCCCTGAGGCCAGGTGGTGCAGAGTGAGTGCCACCTTGAGCCCAGGGTCCAGGCTGGGCCATAAGTTGGTGCTCTGCTTGGTCAACCTGGGTCTCAGCCGCTCCACTTCGTCAAACATGGCTGGAGGCATCCTCATGAAGTTCTGGAATGCACGAGGGTCTTCGTTCCTGAGCTCCACTATCAGCTTGTTGTGCAGTCTGTACTCTGCTCTTCTCCTGATCCATCTTCAGACCCAGACACTTCTTGGCCAGCTCCTTTTCTTCCCGTAGAACAGGTGAAAGAGCCTGTAGATGGCTTCGCACTATTGCAGAATGATGGTGGCTACCAAAAGGAGTGTGTCGTGGAGATTCATCCCTGGTGGAGATGACTGGATGCTGTCGAAGAGCAAGAGCCAGATGAAGGCTGAAAAGGTCTGCACCGCAGGGCTGCTGGACTGAAAGTGAGATCCAGGTGAGTTGCTCCCCCTTTTTATAGGAAATATAGGTTTTCCACTCGGTGTCCTTTTGCATCTTCTAGACATCCTGCAGACATCCTAAATATCCGAGATAGGTCCCCTCTGTGAACGTTTTTTCTGTTTTAATGCTTTGTATGCGAGCTGCATCCACTTTCATCCTTTCTCCGTCCATTCTACTAACGCGTTGTGTCCGTTCTGCATCCGTTTCGCTTCCTCCCTGTGTCCGTTTTCCGCTGGAGCGGATGCGAGTTGCGCGGATGCGTAGCGGATGCCTAGCGGACATAGCAGATGTGTAACGGATGACGACGGATGTAGAATGGATGTTCCCCGTATGCATTGCGGATGCAGAACGGACGCGTTGGATACATGTTCCGCTCAAAAAGTTTTGAGCAGCTCAAAACTTTTTGAGCGGGTGGAACCTCAGTCGACGGATGCTGGACGGATAGAGAGGATGAAAAATGGACGCAGTGAGTACAGAACGGATGAATCGCGTTAACCAACAGATGGCAAGTATTTCTCTCCGTTTTACATCCTCTTTCTATCCGTTGGTGCAGTGTGACATGGGCTTAAGAATTTATCTCTTAGGAATATTATTAAGTCTATATATTGAAGTCTCACTTTGATTTTCAATAATACTCAGGTCTGGAGACTGTGAAGGCCCTTCAGATCCTTTCTTGCTTTCCTGTAAGTATCTCATGGATGACCCAGGGACATTCATATTCTTGGCTTCCTGAAATATTCAACCCTTTTTCAGTTTTTTCATTGATTCTGATACTTTATCTATTTATTGAATTTATTAAAGCAGTGGCTTATAATATTGTATAATAAAAAGTAAAAATGTAATGCAATTACAATTAGGAGAGTTAAATCCAAAAGCTAAAACTAAGACAATGGGCAAGTGAAGGTATTGAAGAACTTCTCTATCCTATCATAGAAGGCTCTTCTCCTGGACCTTGCTAACTGGAATGTCGACCCTGAAGCTGACCTGGCTGTGGCCATTTGCGTCTTCAGTGCTGTCACAACTGGAGCTATGGGAAAGGGAGGAGGAAGTAGAGATAGCTGGGGTGCTGTAGCCAAAATAAAATATTTTCTCTTAGGAACCAAGGACATTCCCACCAGGTGTCCAGAAGGAGGGGACTGGAATCATCTAGCAAGTGGACTTTATCCTGATTGTTGGGAGAAAGTGAAATAACTTTTACTTTTAATTAGGTGAAAACCACGGGAAAGATTTAGATGCCAATATGACATATGTAATAAACCTATTCTTTACCTAATCCAACTTCCTCAGAATTTTGATTGCTATGGGTGTGTTACTTGGAACCCTGACACAGAATTCTTTCACCAATGGGATCCACAGCATGTTCTTCTGCTGGAACAGGTGAGGCAGGCCAATCCCTTTGGGTGAGACCATTCTTTTTTTTTTTTGGTTAGGTTTTATTGATTTTTAAAGACAAACAAAGACAAACAAAACAAAAACATCCAACTTTCTTCCATAAGTGTGCAAGCAGTGTGTTGGTTGGTTTACAAATTTTTTGTGCATCGATTTGATTGTCTCAATTACAATTACATTACATAATAACTCATGTTATCAATCAAAAATTGAGTACCCTAGTATTATTATTAATCAGTCATTTGACTGTAATTTTGTTTATTCATACTTTGTGAGATATACTATACTTTACTTAGATAATTTTATAACAATTCATATTGTCCTCCCAAATCTATCCTAAAAACTTTATATATATATAAAGAAAGAAAAAAAAACCAATCAGAATGGACCAGCCTCAAATTTAAAACTAGGAGCTGTAAGACCCATATCCATACAGAAGCCTGATGATGGC
>BLBF01000058.1:21110407-21130540 GCA_015471245.1 Laticauda colubrina
GTGTTTTTGTATTATTGTCCATTATTTCCACCATTAATACTCTTCCATCTTCATCAGTATAAATCAATTTCGCTAAGATGGTCTCTTTAATATATAAAGCCACTCCTCTTTTCTTACAATGAGTCAAAGAAGTAAATATTTTCCCTAATTTTGATTGTACCAACAATTGTTCATATTGTTTTTTAATATGTACTTCTTGTAGACAAATTATATCAAATTTTAGCTTCTCTAATTTGTGAAAAATTTTCCTTCTTTTAACAGCTGAATTAAGTCCATTTATATTCATTGTAATCAGTTTTTTCTCTTCCATGTTTATGTTTTATTGTTAGGTTGGGCAGCTCTCGTAGATCTTGGTTCACGTTGTTCTTTAGTTTCCACCTGTCCACCTACTGCGCCTTCTTCTTTTTCAGTCTCCATTTGGTCATCTTGGAATTCAATTAGTGAAATCTCTTTTTCTGCCTCCTCCTCTCTCTTTCCAAAAAAATCTGCGTAAAATAATTCTGCTTTCTCAATTGAATCAATTCTATGTCTCTGTTCTTGCCATGTAAACATTAACTCTTCTGGAATTAGCTATCTATAATTCACCTCTTTTTTCAATTACATTTTAGTCAGAAATCGAGATTGTCGTCTCATCTCTCACTCTTCTGGGTATTTGTTTTAAGACCACAATCTCCTCCCCTTTGTATTTCAACATTTTCTCTCTTGCCACTTGTAATATTTGTGTTTTAATGGCTTTTTTTGTAAATCTGATATGAACTTCTCTTGGTAGGTTATTTCTCATTGCATATCTTGTAAAAACTCAGTATACCTCATCTACTCCATCCATCATCTTCTCTTCTTTTATTTCCAAAGCTTCAGCCAATATTTCTATCATTATCTTAACTTGATTTTGTCCTTTTTCTTCCTCTATGTTTTGAAATCTGAGATAAAATTCTGATCTGTCCATCTCCCATTTCACCATCCCACTTTTATCTTGTTCAACCACTATTAATCTGCTATCAATAAATCTTCTTGTCTCTTTGTTTATCTTCTTCAATTTTTTGGAAACTCTCATTGTGCTTCACCATCATTTGTTAAATATTCTCCACTTTTTCATCAGTTTTCCCTATTCTTTGTTCAATATTCTCTGTTCTTTGCTCAATGTTCCCTATTTTATTTTCAATGGTGTCTGATTTTGTTTTAAGGTCTTGGATTCCTTGCATAATCATCTGTAGAATCACTTTTTCTTGATCTTTGTCTTGCTTTAACATTGTCTGAATTGAACGTTGTCCTCCAGATGGTGGGGAGGCGGAAGTAGAAGTTGAGGAGCCAGAAGGTATAAACTTCCTACTCATTTTAAACAATTCAAAATCTTCAGGTTCTTCTAAACCTTAATCCAGTTATGGAATAGCCAATTATAATCCAGGGTGAAAGATAAATATGGTAGAGAGAAAAACCCAATAATAATAAAAAGAAAAGGAGAAAAAATTTCTTCAGGTTCTTCTTAACCTTAATCCATTCAATAGTTAAGTAAAAAGGAAGGAAAAAAATAAAAAAGGTTTAAAAAGAAAAAAAAGAGAAAAAAATTATTCAGGTTCTTCAACACCTTAATCCAACTGAGAGGTCTGAAATAAAAAAAAAAGGCATAAAAGTGAACCAAAAGAATAGATCAAAAAACAAAATATCCCAAAGAAGAAAGGAAAGAAAGGAAAAAAGGAAAAAAATTTGAGGCTTTCCTTTTAAAATACAAAGCAAAGATGGAAATATTACAAAAATAAAGGTTTTTTAAAAAGTGAGCAGTACAGCTGGTAAGGAGGGGTAGCACAACTTAAAAAAAATAAAAAGGACACACTGCATTTTATTTAATTATCCAAGGCTCTTGTTATAACTCTCTTCTCCACAAGCTTCAAAGCCAAGTTTCAACTGTTGATAGAAATCCAGAAGAACACCTGCAATAACACTCTCCCGTGTTCTTCCCTCTATCTTATCACATAACAATGTCCTTGAAAGGGAGTTTCAGATCTTTCTCAGCTTTCTCAGCTTTGTCTAAAACATTTTCAAGCCTCTAGTTGGCAGTGTTACAAAATTTCTTCACTCTTACTCTCCCCCTCCTTTCCCAGACAAAACATAATAGAAGTTAAAAAAAAAAAAAAAAAAAACAAATATATAAAAATAACCAAAGGGAGCCTGTAACCTAAAATATTGCAAAGTCAAAAAAGAGAAGAAAAAATAGATATAAATAGAAAAAGAACCAGTCCAGTTAGCAAATGCAAAATCACGATAGAAGTCCAACAATAAAAAAAACAAAAAAACAAAAACAAAGCCTGACTTCGACATTTCCATTTAAAACCGCCGCTGATTCAGTTCTGTCAAAACTTTTACAGATTCTTTCTTTTCCTTAGGGTGTCCTTTAAAGTCCTTTTAAGTCTTAGAATAGTAAAAGCAACATTCTCACCAAACCGACACACTTTCTCTTTCAAGCCTCTTCCATTTGGAGCTGTCCCAACTTCAGCAGCTTTAATGGCTGCCTCTCTGCCGCTGGAAAGAAGGGCTTCTCCTGGATTGACCAGGGACTTTGTGATATCCCTGGGATCTACAGGATGCACTCTTCACTATCACCATCTCTTCGGGATGGTTTAGGTCTGTTTGGACCGTCCAGGGGCAAAGATATCGGTTGCAATCTCAGACCTCTGAGATTGCATGCCGTATCATTGCGACGCCAGCGACGCCCCTCGGGTGAGACCATTCTTCAGATAGTCCCAAAGGTGCTTTTTTTTCCCCGTTCAAGAGGCAATTAGACTTTCTGATTTTTCTTTGAAGACATTTCATTTCTCATCCAAGAAGCTTCTTCAGCTCTTATTCCTCAGATAGTTTGTGTCAGGGTTCCAACCAATGGCCTAATCAAATCATGAGCCTCAAGTGAAGCTTCAAAAGAAATCCAGTTATTTATTAGGAGCTTCATGTCAGCACGGACCAAATGCAGCCAACTCTGACCGCACTTAATTTGCACCTTGGCTCTGACTCTCTTTCCCCCTCCCCACAAGGTGTGTCATCAGTCACATTCCCCAATAAATCAATTTCACTGGTTGTAGAAGCCACTCCCTCTGGCCACTGTGGGTCTCCATGGAGATGACCATGATATTACTGGCTGGAATGTGCTTTGTTTTGAATGAAATGCAAGTTCTTTGATGCAGCTGTGAAGCTTGATTCCCCATTCCACTTGCCTATGGCAACTCAAGAGCAGGTCAGGAATGCTTCGTGAGTTAACAGTCTGGACCTGGGCCACGCAGGACTGTGATAAACAACACGGTGATAACCAACACTTTGAATAAGACCCAGAAGCAAGCTGACAACCACTGTAGCTTACATAACAGGGATGTAACATGGACCCCCTTCTAGTACCCCCCAAATGCCTGCAGGGTTGCATTCTGTGCCAGTTGTAACTTCTGAATATTCTTCAAGGATTAGCCCCGTTGGAGTAATCTGGAACATTGTCATAATCCAATCAAGAGATGGGCTGGGCATGACAGTCTGAAGGGCATCCTGTTTCGGGAAAAGGACACACAACACATTAGCTTGAAAATCATCAGAAATATCTGTTAGAACCAGTGTTTGCCCATTGTTTCATGTTGTCCAGAACAGTGGTCACCAACCAGTGGACAGGGACCACTGGTGGTTCATGAGAAAATATTGGTGGTCCACAGAGAAATTAATCCAGAAATTAATTTCATTGGTCCGCAAATAAATTGATCCAGGCTGCGCAGGAACAAAGGCTGCACCACCCACGTGGTCTGCCCACCTGCTGGCCCCCACTCTTCAGCCAAGCACAAACCTTATCTTGAGTGGAGCTGGAACTGGAAGGTGAGACCAATGGCAGGGGAGGGAAATCCATCCCAGGATGGCTTGCTGATGTTGGTGGGAAAGTCAGTCCCTATTCCAGAGCTGCAGTAGTCACAGGACTGGCCCTTTGGTCATCTTAGAGCAGCTGCTCCTCCACCCAGGTGCACTGGCCTACCATAGACTGGAGGAGATGCTCTGGGATGACCAAAGGGTCAGTCCTGTGACTACTGTAGCTCTGGAATATGGGACCAACTTTCCCACCAATGTCAGCAAGCCACCATCAGTCAAAATTCATATTAGTGGTCCACAGGATTTAAAATCATGAGTTTGGTGGTCCCTGAGGTCCAAACGGTTGGCGAGCCCTGGTCCAGGACACTTGCAAATAGTTTGCAGACTACAGCATCTACATCTGATTTCATAACCTGAGCTCTAAGGGCAACAGGCTCTGGACTTTCCTTCCACTTCCAAAATGGCACCACTTTTATTCCAACCATGGCAGATTTTGAAGGCATTGTCTGAGGAAGCTCCTGGGTGAGCTTTAAATCCATTACCCCTCTTCATCCCCTGGGTGTGAGATCCCAGTTGGACAGAATTGGGCCAGGGCTCTGGGCTCTCCAGGAAGACTTTGGCCTGAGGAACCCGGAGGTGTTCTGGTGGTAGAAATCCCAGCAAGGCTCTTATCCGAAACCAGCATTGCTTCCTGACCATTCCTGAAGGGCCGTTTGCTGCCTTTGTTCAGAGTGGCAGCAGTTGTGAATGAACAGGCAGCCCACCACCAGGCAACCAATATGGCAACATCTGAACATTGGATTACATAGCAATTTCCATGCAATATTAAGGTTATTACATAGTAAGTGCTATGTCATTTCAGGCTAAATGCATTATTATCACTTCTGCTTGACAAACTGTCTGCTGAATTCAGCCTGATCCCTCCTCCTTCTCTTTCCCCCACCACTAAAAAAAAAGGAGGTTGCAAAAGTGCTCTGTTTCCTGGTTACAGCCATGCATGGCAGACATTTCTGGCAAGCCCCATTGCTGGCAGGGCCTGAGCGAGTTGCTTAGCAGCAATTCCCCCAAGCCCCAGGAGGGCTTTTTAAATACAGCCCTGCACTCACTGGCTCTGGAAGCAGAAAAAGAGCCTGGGGTGGGAAGGGCATTTCTTCCTCCTGGGGAGCAGCCATCTCTGTGTCAAGTGAAGAGGCAGCCGCCTTTTGGGCAAACAATGAAAAACTGAAGATGAGGTGAAAACAGGTGCACATGGTGATCAATGTGGAAGGATTCAAGAAAATGCATTAACTTGAATTAGGGAAATTGAATTAGGGAAATTGATGAGGCAGAAATTGGGTGACATGTAATAAGACCTAGAGAGGTTAGAAATGCATGATAATGTGAAGCCAGGCACAAAAACTGCCTCTTCCATGCATTGCAAACCTACAGAAAGAGGGAGGAGAGAACACTGACCCACCTCTTTTTCTACAGGTTGGTAGGTATCTGGGGGAGCATGAAGGGTGGGGGCAAGTGGACTGGCTCCTCAGCATGTTCCCTGGGGTGCCATGGCTCAGCCTGGGCTGCATTTCCACTGCAAATGCTTTTTCCTTTGCAGGCAAGGATGTGCATGCTGAGGAACCATGTCCTGGTGCCCTCCTTAGAATTGTAGAATCATACGTCTGGAAGGGACCTTTGAGGTCTTCTAGTCCAACCACTGCTCAAGGCAGGAGTCCTTAAATCATCCCCGACAAATGGTTGTCCAATCTTTTCTTAAAATAAGGAAGCATGCACAACTCCGGGAAGCAAGCTGTTCCATTAATTAACTGTTCTCCTGATGCTTGTGAACATGAATCCGTGCATGTATTTGATATAACAAAAATCTTGGAACTGCAAAAACATCCCCTCTTGAGGATGGTGTCAAGAAAGAGCCCTTGGCATCATTTTTCATACTGCAGAACTGCAAATCACTTTGCAGACAATCTGCTGAGCAAATCGTCCTTTTTATCTTTTTGTCCCTTGTCTAAATGCTGCAGCAATCTCAGGGTCTTTTAATTATATTCTATGTGTATAATTACCCAGTGTATGTGTGCTGGAAGGAGGGGTTAAGAAGAAAATAGCTTCTGCAGGAACAACGCTTGGAATCCCAAGATCATCGTCAGCCTCTTGACATGAAGATAATTATCCCCCTGCAGCTTGAGAGATAATTGTAATCTAGAAGGATGTGTAATTTTCAGGCGCTCCTTTATGGAATCTGAAATGTAGTGGCTGGTTGGCCTCAGAGCGGGAGCTGCCAGCCGGCTGGCTCAGACAGCACATGGATATACCAAAAACATCGCTGGGTCTGGAAGGGAGAGATTAAGACTGGGGGTTGGGGGGTCCTGGCAAGTCCTCTTGGACCACCAAACAAAAAGGAAGCTGCCTTCTCTCTGGCCAACACCATCCTCTTTCTCGTCCTGAACCATTTGCTGGTTTTGTGATCCGAGACAATAAAGCAAAACAAAGACAATATGGTTTTTTTGTGCTTCTCTGCACTCTATCTATTGTCTCGACGTCTTTTTTTTACATCATGGAGACCATGGACGCAATATTTCAAGTATGGTCTTACCAAGACCTTGTAAAGCAGAACTGAGACTCCACAGTTTGGTCAGACTACAATTGGAATATTGTGTCCGGTGTTGTAATGATGACATAAAAAAAGAAGTCGAGACTGCAGAATGGAATGGGACATAGCTGTTTTTGTTCAGGGTTGAAGCTAAGATCAGATCTCATTCAAATGTCTGAATAACATTGGTGATCATAATTGTTAGCTAATACTGGGAATTTTAATTTCCTTCATATAAAGGAGTTTACTGTTGTTGTTTTTTAAAAAACTCATCCTTTTGTTCAAGTCAGATTTTGACTCCTGCAGTTCTCTCTGCAATGTTTTTGGGAAGTGGTTTACCATTGTTTGCTTCTAAGGGTAGGGAGGGAGGGGGAGAGAGGGAGGGAGGGAGAGAGAGAGAGAGAGAGATTGGCCCGAGGTCACCCAGTTGGCTTCCTGCCCAAATCAGGACTAGAACTCGCCATCTCCTTGTTTCTAGCCTGGTGCCTTAACTGCTACACTGACCTGCCTTCCTCCTCCCTTCCTCAAATATACCCGAAAGCCTCGTGGGAGGAGAGCCATGGTAGACTTTGGTAGCAAAACCCCAAAAGGAGGAGTTTCTTTTCCAGATGATTTTATTAAGAGGTGGAAACTTTTCAGCATCTGATGAAGCTTTTGCCTTTTAATAAAATTGGTTAATCAGAACAGGCACTTGCAGCCTTCTGATTTGATGCAACCTGAAGGCAGTTATAGAGTGATAACTATATTTCCCTGGAAGCAGATTACATCTCAAAAGTGTACACAAAGTTAACTCTGTTTGGGGAAGGTGTGTCTGAAAGAGAGCATATTATGGGAAATATCCACAAAAAACATGCATTTCACAGGGAACACACTTATAAAAATAGGTGCATTCTGAGATAGCATGGAAAACTGTATATATCAGGGCTAATGGGAATAAAAATATGTATAACAGAAAAAATATCTACAAGCATTTAGGCACATTTTTTCTCCTAACTGCAAACAGATATGAAAAAGTGAGTAAAATTAGATTTGACCAATTCTTTGCATTTCACTAGTTTCACCCACTGACAGATTTTTTTGGGGGGAGGGGGGTCCAGTCAGCCAGTCCAGGCCCCAAAGCCCCCCCATTCTTGCAGAACAACTGGAGAGGACCCTTTGTGGATGTGAAACATTTGGAGACCCATCAGAACCTGCGGATTCTTCCTTGGAAGGACAGAAGACTCAGGTGGGGGAAGCGAAGCCCAAACCGGCTGAAAGGATGGCGGATGGCAGGACATTCATTTCGCCCCCTCCATGCAGAGCATCTGGGAAGGAGAGGATGGTGCTGGGGAAGGTCTGCCAGAGCTGTGGCTGCCTCTGGCGTCTTTGCACCCAATGTGCTATGACAGCCACAATGCAGAGGAGAACTTCTGGCACAGGCGATGCTCAAAGCAACTTATCTCTGCTGAAGTTCAATGATTATGGATGGAGCTTTGGGAAAGAAAGCGCTCTCTCTCTCTCTCTCTCTCTCTCTCTCTCTCACACACACACACACACACACACACACACACACACACCATCCCTGACCTATCAAGGCTGGTAAGGAGCTACATGAAAAGGCCAGTATGTGGTTCAAGTGCCAAAGGATGTTTCATCACGAGTGTTCTCTTCATTCATGTTGGGTCCTTTGAGCCAGTTTTTTACTCCTGCTTGGACAAATCCCTGCAGATTTCTTGGCAAGCTTTTTTGTAAACAGTTTGCCATTCCCTGCTTCCTGGGGCTGAGTGAGTGTCTTGGTTTGGTCTCAGACCATAAGGCAATAGCATAGACATGAGACAATACTTTTTAAAAAAAAAAAGTTTTAAAAAATAGGATGTTGATAAATCCTGAGTCTCTTTGAAAGACAAGTCTGCAAAAAGCCTCTTGTTACTGATAAAGGAGAACATTTGTAACTCAGGGTTGACATGACGGGTCTTTGGTGCTCTCTGAGCTGGGTTGTTTTCTTGCAGACATTTCATTACCCAAAGTAGGTAACATCATCAGTGCGAGTAAGGATTGGTGTTTGCTCCTAATGTATATTCTTTAGACCATGTCATGTGCAAAAGTGCTAGAGAAATCCTGGGCGCCTGGCACTCTGACAAATCAGGCATCAACAGACACATAGATATAAGCAAATCTACACACAGTGCTAAAGAAATGATAAGCTAAAAAGGGAACAAAAGAAACCTCACCAGCAATCATGACTCAGATGAGCATAAGTTCACACTAAAATAACATCAGATCATCAATTAAAAAATAAATAAAAATCACAATCAAGGAACTGGCAAATAATCAATAAACAGCTCAACCAAAGAATTTCTAAGACCACCCAACCAATACAGACAGGGGAAGCCACTAGAACAAGGCTGTCAAACTCCCAACCAGCAGGAGTCAGGAGTTTGCATCACACGCTGGCCATGCCCACGCCCGGTTTAACCAAGAGGGGAAAAGTCCCAATACATCATGTGACGCCGCTGTGATGACGTGAGTTTGACACCCCTGTACTAGAATTTAATTGAGAGCAAGCCCCACTCTCTTATTAGTACTGATGATGTTACCTAGTTTGGCTAATGAAACATCTATGAAAAAACAATCAAGCTCAGAGAGCACCAAGAATCCCTGAAAGCTTTGTGTAGATGCATTAAAAAATTCCCTTGTCAAAGGCTGTGGCACAAAAGAGTGAAATGATTGTATCGGAACCTCTATTGTTTATAGATGTGACTGAAGATAAGATGGCAGAAACAGATAACTGAATAACAGCATTGGAAGGGACCTTGGAGGTCTTGTAGTCCAACCATATATTCAAGCAGAAGTCCTATACAATTTTGGACAAATAGCTATCCAAACTCTACTTAAAAAGTTTCAGTGATGGAACTCCCACAACTTCTGAAGGCAAACTGTTCTATGATTGAATAGAATAGACTACTTTATTGGCCAAGTGTGATTGGACACACAAGGAATTTGTCTTGGTGTAAATACTCTCATATTCACAGTCAGGAATTAATTTGTCCTGAATTCTAGGTTGGATCTCTCCTTGATAAGTTCCCATCTATTACTTCTCCACTGCTCATTGCTCCTACTGGCTCTCCAGAACCAGGCAGAACTAGTTGAATACCACCACTGTTGTAGTCCTTTTCTTTGTTAGGCTAGGCATACCTAGTTTCTGCAATCATACTTTATATGTTTTAGTCTCTCGTCCTCTAATCATCTCTGTTGCTTTTCTCTGCACTCTTTCTAGAATACCAAAATTTATTGACAGTGAGAACAATCAACCCATGGAACAGCTTTCCTTCAAAGTTGTGGGTGTTATTACTGGAGGCTTTTAAGAAGAGACTGAACAGCCAGTTGTCTGGAATGGTCGAGGAACTCCCGCTTGAGCAAGGGCCTTACTCTGAGGCCCTTCCAACTCTGATATTTTATGTATTGAGGTAACAAATGCACACTTGAAGAACAACAAAGAAAGCCAATAACCTAAGTGGGAAATGGTGGGCCAGGGGCAAGTTTAAGGCCCAGCTCTTGGGCAGTCTGGAGGGACTCTCCTGAAAACAACACATGGCAGATGTGCAGCAGTTGGGGCCCTTGCAAGTTTAACTCAGCACATACATACCACCCCGGTAATGGGCAGCAGTCCATCCTCAGTGATCTTCCCATCTGAAAAAATCTCCCCAAAATGCTAAGGTCACCTTGGAGGGCTTCAGAAGAGTTGCTTTCATGTTGTAGGAAAGGCGCATCAGAAGTTATCAGAACAACTTTTCCAATTCAGAGGTAGGAAATGTCTTCAGCTCAGGAGCAATATTGGTGAAGCAGCCATCCTTTGGTTCTGCTTGCAGCTCAGGGACAGCTGACAGGCCCGTGGAGGAAACCGGGTGCTGGTGAAATAATAGAAAACCATGTGCTGGTCTCTCTGAATGACTGGTCTGATTCAGCTCCAGAAATCTCTCTGCTCCAACACATGGATGTGGGTTTTTCCTTTGGGTGCAGTCATTCTTGGGTTTCAGTCTGAAAAAGCAAGAAGAAAAGCAGGAGGGAAAGAAGACAAGGTTTTAAAAGGATGTGGTGTATCAAGTAAAAAGAAGAAGAGGAAAAAAGAAAAGAAAAATGTAACCAGCTTGAATGACATTGAAAGTTGTTTTTGCTTTCTGAAATTACATTTGTATTTATTATTCTACACAAATAAAGCCATTTAAAAGCTGAATTATTTGTAGGCTGCCCAAGAAAGACCTTGTCTTAGGGTTGAAAGAGAAGATCATGAGAGAATGTCCTAAAATCCTGCCAAACTATCCAGATAAAAACTGCTTGGGCCACCCGAGCAGTTCTGAAATGTAGACGGTGCTCACCAAAGCTCTCCCTCTCTGAAGCACATATCGACTTCTCAGCCATCACTTTTATGCACTTGGAGCCCCTGTGGAGCTCCTTTGAGTAATGGGCGGGATACCAGAGGGGTTCAAAGGCTACAACTAACACTTTTCTCAAGAGCTGCACAATGAGTTATTTGGGGGGTGGGTGAGTGGGGAAGAGAGGGGAACTGCTGTGAAGGAAACCTGCCAGGAGTTCCTTTGTCTGGATAAGATGCTCTGCACTTGTTTCCCTGCCAAGAACTCTGAGGCTTGCCAAAAGCTCTGCCCATCAGTACCCAGGTCGGCAGAGAAGCAGGGCAAGGGTTCCCTCCAGAGGAGAAGCCTGGCTTAAAATCTGAGTGGCAGAGATTTTTTGTGAAGGAAAGGACAAAGACGCATATTGACTTACTAATGGTCCAGGTTCAGTATTGAACAGGATCGCAATGCAATGTTTTTATAAGATAAGGCTGCTTTGAAGCAATTTGGAGAGTCTATAACAAGTATGCAGAATATGTCTTTAGCAAGAAATAGTGCCAGGCAGAGCTTAAAAACAAACTTGGAGGATTGTCAACTTCACCAAGAAATGTAAACTAACTTTTTCCATTAAACCTTTCTGGACTGCTACTTTATGAGCATCTTTGGAGAGTCACCTTTCCCTCAATCAGCCCTTCAAGGTAGACCAGACAGGAAACAGGTCCTAATAAGCTAATGCTACTTTATTGTAAAGCTACATTAACAGAATCTCACAAGTCTGAAATTTTCCCACTGTCAGTTTGACAGCCCAGTTACTTAGGGAGGATCCATCCTGAGCCTCTTGCCCATCCATTTATGCAGCTGCAGGCTCTGCTGCCCCTTATCTGACTGTTTCTATTGGCATCTCTTTGCTTCATCTCCCAAGGTCATTCTCACATATCACTGCAACTACCTTATTCTTTACGGACCATACACCTTTGAGAGACTTAAAGAATCTCAGGTTGAAGACACATCTACCAAAGCCTCACTCCCAGGTGAACCAGTCAGGAAACAGGATTGGAGGAATCTCTGAGGCCAGGCAGCCACTGGTGGGAGTTGCTAAATTAAATTCCACCAGGGAATCACTTGGTTGGAATTGGATAAGGAATCCAGCGGGCTTCTGATTTTTAAGGAAAGAGAAATGGGCTTGAAGGTTTGGAGAGAATCAAGAAAGAGCAGTTGCATCATATGAAGGTGAAGAGGATGCTAAGCGAGATTGAGGTCTCCTGTCCATTTAAACAAGACGAAGACTGCAAGACAATGCCTCAGAACCAGGCATGGAATGAGTAAAATGGTGGATTATTGATTGGAGGTTCCCCCACAAATGCTTAGGAAAGAAAGAGGGTGAACATTTGCTCTTTGCAAGACTGTCTGATGCATTTGACACAATTAGTTGTCATGGTGAGACCAGGAGATTGCCTCTGTGGCACTCAGGGCAGCTCAATTCCTCCAGTGCTCAGCTGTTGGTGGGGGCTCAAAGGGAGGCCCTGGATTATCCCCAGCCTCTTTATGTTGTTGGATGCAGAGGGGGAGGAGCAGGGAAAGATGTAAGCTGAGGACTACCTGAACTGCTATGTCCACAAGAAATTTAAAAAGGAGATGTGTGACATATTGGGTACATCAGTAGAAGCCTGTTTGTGTTTCTGCCTGAAAATAACTTGGAAAATGTTTGCAATGAGTGAATGTTTCAAAGGATAGGAGCAGCCTGCAAATGTCCTTTAGTTGAAGATTGATCAGCACAAAGAAATGAAGCCCTAAAACATAAACTGGGGTGGAAGCAACTCTTAGAAGGAAGAGAATGAAATCAAGGAAAAAGCTCAATGATCAGGAGGGAAAATCAGAAGCAGGAGACTTAGAAACAGGCATTTCTGGAATTCAGAACCATTGCCAGAGTAACAGGGGGAAGATCCCTGAAAGGGCAGGAGGGACACAGCTGTGCTTGCAGAAGGCGTCACTGGAGTGTAGTTGGTTCCTCACTACACAGGGAGCTGAAACAAATATTGGCTGAGCAATTTCCAAGCCTTATCAGGTTCCCCTGAGACTTAGGCCTTCTTGTTAATTCATGCAGAGACAAACAAAATTGTCAGGAGTATCAACAACCATATCAAGTGCAGCTACAACTTTGCTGAAGATCAAGGAGGAAGGCCAGTTCTCCCGGAAGTGATCTGACTGAGAGAAGGGATAAAGGGAGCAAGTGGGGGAATCTGGGGTAGGATTTGGCCATGGAACTGTTGGAAGGAGGGAATCCTGAGATATGTGTTTTCTTCTAGGTACTCATATCAATGATATGAGGAATAAACTACCAAGACTTTTTCAAACTCACTATAACTATCCCTTTCTACTGTTATATATGGGAGAAATGAAACTGCAAGAAGAAACTTGCCACCTTCTGGACAAAAGTGAAGGAACTGGTAGCCCTAGTAGCATTTTTGTCACTTTGTTCAGTCACAGAGCATGGTGTAAAGACAGCATAGCATTGCGAAAACAAAGAAGAGCAAGAACAATTAAGACTAGGATCCTTGGTCTCTCTGAGATTGGTTGCTTTCCTTCAGACCTTTCATTACCCAACTAGATAAGATCATCAGTGCAAAGCCATCAAGTTCAGAAAGCACCAGAAGCTATTCTCTTCTGTTGATATTTCCAAGAAAAGAGTCTGGGTTCCTCAAACATGGACCATGCTGCATACCTAAAGGACTTTGTAGAGGGCATAAAAAGATGGCCTTGAAGCAGAGGTGGTATTCAGCCAGTTCAGACTGGTTCTTCAGAACCAGAAGCAGAAATTTTGAGTCATTGGGAGAACCAGCCAATCCCACCTCTGACTGGTCCCACCACCCCATCTCTTCTCAGCCTCCCATTGAGTCCCAGCTGATGAGCTGGGTCTCCTTTGTTTGCCCTGCACAGGAGAACAGAGCTGGAAAGCAGGTTAGTGGGGTGGGCAGGGAATGGGGATCTTGCAGTAAGTTTCCCCTGCCATGTCCACCAAGCCACGCCCACAGAACCAGTAGTAAAAAATTTTGAATCCCACCACTGCCTTGAATGGAAGGAGGGGTGTGCATAAGTGCACTAATCATGCCTACCATTCCTGTCCTATTGTTTTTTTATTTTTCTTATAAGTATCTATCTCATATATTCAAAACTATATTTATTCTGATACCTGTATCTTGTAAGCGATTGACAAATCAAATAAATACTAAAAAAATAAATACTAAAATATGTGGGTCTTGAGCCCAAAGTAATAAATTAATTTGGGAAAACTTCTCAGAGCAGCCTTTTCCTCGTTCCACCAAAGATAAAAGAGGGAGGGAGAAGCACATTCAGACTTGCCAGGTTCTGTTACTATAACTGTTATAATAAAAGTAATCTGGGGGTATATGGCATTGGTAACGTAGTCTGTTCTACCTTGTAGGATTGGCAGGTTTTTTGCCAAACAAATAATTATAGCTCACACAGCCTGGAAAGAACATGTTGACTCACAAATTTCATCAGGAGAATTTTAAACAAGTGCAAAAGAGGGAGGCAAAAAAATCCAGAACTTAATATGCCAGTAAGAAATGAGCCCAAAATACAACAAACAACAAGAGAAACATGAAGTTAGTGGAGGATTTATAGACTGGTGGCAAACAATATCATGGAATCAAGTGGGTTTACAACATCAAATCCTTCTACATCATTGTACCAAGTGTGGGGAATGAGAGGTGAAAGCTTAACAAAATTGATAGGAGGGGCATTACTGAAACTTGGTGAAATTATGAACATATATAGAAAGTAGCCACGGAAATCTACAACTTATTCAAAAAAACAGCCAGTCCTTGTTCAGTTGAGCTATTGGGAAGTATGGTATGGAGCAGGTCACATGATCTCTGAAGATGCCAATCAGCTTCTGGCAAGATATTAGAGCACCACAAAACTAGATGCAGACATTCATCCCAGAAACTCACCATCATTTGATTAACTTAGATTTGCTTCAACTTGCAATTGAGTTCAATGGATATGACCTAATTTGTTTCACCAGTGCAAAGAGGCCATCTGATTCATGTAGACAAAATGATTCAGTCGGCCTTCAACCTTTTTAGGCTAATATTGGGGGAGAAGCCTTCTCTAAGGTAAAGGGGGTTAGAAGGTTCTGGAAGTTCTCTCTGTGCCTGCTCATGATGCCCAGCCTGGAAAATCCTTGTTGGGAACACATCTTTGAAACATCTCTGCTTCATAAAATCCTATAGCACTCCTCAAAGCTTAATCAATTAATAAATCAAAGCTAATTGCACCAAACTTGATTGCAGGAAATACAACTTCAGCAACAGAGTGGTCAATGTCTGGAATACTCTACCTGACTCTGTGGTTTCTTCCCCAAACCCCAAAAATTTTAGCCTTAGACTGTCTACTATTGACCTCACCTCTTTCCTAAGTGGTCTGTAGGGGGCATGCATAAGTGCAATAATGTGCCTTCCATCCCTGTCCTATTGTTTCTTTTCTTTTATTTATTTTATTTTTCTTATATGTATCCATGTATTCATAACTATGCCTTCAAATTTGCTGAATGTATCAAACATCCCAGACTGGTCAGTTAGAAAAGAATGACTCTCAAATGCATTGTTAATGAAAGAATAGATAGAATAGAATAGAATACTTTATTGGCCAAGTGTGATTGGACATACAAAGAATTTGTCTTGGTCTCAATACTCTCAGTGTACATAAAAAGAAAAGGTACATTCATTAAGAATCAAGAATCGTAACGTACAACACTTAATGTTAGTCATAGGGTACAATCAACAATCAAATCATACTAGGAAACAGTCAATATAAATCATAAAGATACAAGCGACAGTTACAGTCCTACAATCACAAGTGGGAGGGGAGGGGTGATAAGGAGTGATGAGAAGATTAACAGTAATAATAATGCACACTTTGTAAATACTTGAACAGTGTTGAGGGAATTATTTGTTTAGCAGAGTGATGGCTTTTGGGAAAAAATGTTCTTGTGTCTAGTTGTTCTGGTGTGCAGGGCTCTATAGCATCGTTTTAAGAGAAGGAGTTGAAACTATGTCTGGGATGTGAGGGATCTGTAGATATTTTCACAGCCCTCTTTTTGACTCGTGCAGGATACAGGTCCTCAGTTGAGGGCAGGTGGGTAGTAATTGTTTTTTTCTACAGTCCTAATTATCCTCTGAAGTCTTTGTCTGTTCTGTTGGGTTGCAGAACCAAACCACACAGTTATAGAGGTGCAGATGATAGACTCAATAATAAAAAGTACACTCTACTAAAGCCAGATGGTTACAGAAGAAGCATAGCTAGATCTGGGATTTTGGTGCCCAAAACAAATAGTTAATTTTCTCCTTGTTCCCACCTTCACCCCTGGTTATCTTAAAGACCCAGTCCCACTACACTTACAGATGCAAAGAGGATGTAAAATGATAAAAAAGCTTGCCATCCGTTGGAAAACGCTATGCATCCATTGTGTACTCATTGCATATGTGTTTCATATGCTCTATCTGTCGAGCATCCGTCCACTGCAATTTCATCTGCGCAAGAAGTTTTGAGCTGCACAAAACTTTGTGAACTGATGAACTTTCTGCCACGTACGATGTACATCCGCGACATATATGGGCAACAAACGTTCTATGTCTGTTATCATCCATTAAACGTCTGCTGTATCCTCTCTGCATCCTCTGGCCATCCCCTCAACTCACATCCACTGCAGCTGAAAACGGAAAGAGGGAGGAAATGAAAGGTACACGGAACGTCCACACAGCGTTAGTAGCACAGAAATAGAAAGGATGTAAGCGGATGCATCTCGTATATAAAGCAT
Source organism: Laticauda colubrina (assembly GCA_015471245.1). NCBI lineage: Eukaryota > Metazoa > Chordata > Lepidosauria > Squamata > Elapidae > Laticauda > Laticauda colubrina. Next base: position 21,126,990 of record BLBF01000058.1, read on the forward strand.
TAAAAACAGATAAAACGTTTGTATCTGGGATGTATCTCGTATATTTAGGATGTCTGCAGTATGTCTAGAGTATGTAGAAGGAAACCTAGCGGACAACCGATATTTTCTGTAAAAAGGGGGAGAAAATGATCTGGATCGCTGTGATGGTGGACCATACAGTCCCACTATGGTTGCACTGGAGGTTTCTCTATCCCACAACTATCCTTATCTATCCCACAAGCATGCAAAGGCTTAACCATTTTTTCAAAGTTTTCACCAACACTTTATTAAGTAAAAAAAATGAACCAAGTAAACTAAGTGTCTTAAGCAAAGATAAACTTTATTAACATTCTTAGGTAAACTTTATGACTTTATTAAATAAGCAAAATGAACCAAGTAAACTGTATTAAGTGTGTTAAGCAAAGATAAACTTTCTTAGGTAAACTTTATGACTGTATGAAATAAGCAAAATGAACCAAGTAAAGCAACTTAAGCAAAGATAAACTTAACAAATAAACAACTCGGTCTCTGACACTATTCTCAGTCACTCTGAGTCATGTCCATGGTCTCAGCTGTTAAGCAGGCAAGGACTGTGGAGGTGGCTGTGGCTTGAGTGCTGGTCTGAGGCACCATTGGGGTGCTTGGCCCCAAGGGTACAACTGGGGATGGTGTGTTCAGGAAGCTATCTGAGACTTGACTCAGTCCCGTGAGGTTGAGAGGCCCTTCATCAAGGACTTGAGATGTCAGGCCCAATACTGGTGACAGATTGTCCATTGACGGGCTTGGCTGTGGGGTGGAGGAAGGGTTGGGAGGAGTGTAGTGGGGCTGTCTGGTCTGCAGTTGGGTGAGGACTGGCATCTGTGGTGTCCAATGAACCTGGGCCTGGATTGGGAAGTTCTGCTTGTGCTGTGGGAAGTCCTGGTAGTCATTGCCTTGGTAGGTGAGGGGCTGTTGAAAGCCATGGAAGGGCTGTGACATCACCTGGGGTGGAGGAGCAGACCTGGACTGGGTAGGAGCAGCTTTAGCTGGGCCTTGAGGGTTGTGCAGAAGTACTGTGATCTTCTGCTTCATCACCTGGTACTGGGCCTCGGGCAGGTCCCTCAGGGTCTGGTTCACGTAGGTGATGAAGGGCTTCCTGTCCGAGGATGGTATGTCGCTGTGGACCAGCTGAGAGAGAAGTTCTGTGCTGGTCTTCATTGTGTCCCTGATCTCCAACAGCACACTGTGGTCCTGGCCCTCCACTCTGCCTCTCTGCCGATGTCCTCTGGAGCTGGGGGTGGGTTGGCCTCTGGTGGCTGTTGTTTCTTCCTCCATTTGTGACAGCATGGCATCATCCTCCAGAGGATCCTCCATGTCCGCCGTAATGGGGAGTGCAGCTGTCGGGGGGATCTCTGCTGTGGGACCCTCTGAAGACACCTGCCTGAACAGGGTAGCTGGCTCCTGGCTGGAAGAGGACTGGCTGTCTGTGGGCTGTCTGAGGGAGAGGGGTCTCAGAGGGGCTGCTCCTCGGTGGCAGACCTCACCCTCCAGGAAACTGCACTTGGCCATGACATACATCTCCTGGTCAGTGAGCTTGACAGCGGCCTGCCCAGATTTCTTGAGGTGTAGCTTGCCATACCAGGTGTGCATATGCTTTCACCATCCTAGGAGTACTTCTGCAGTGTACCCCAGGTTCTCTGCCTTGTCTCTCCAAGCTGCCTGCTTCTTCTTGGTGTCCCGATACAGTCTGTGACCCTTTCTCCATCTCATTCTCCCTCAGCCATTCCAGCACCTCATCCTCATGCTCCTCGGAAACAGTGTACTGTTTCCTCTCTCCCTTCTCCTTCCTTACCTCTTCCTCCCTCTGGCAGGGCCTTCAGCAGGGCCTTCAGGGGCTTCAGTAGCAGGGGCTTCAGGGGCTTCAGCAGCAGGGCTTTGAGAGGCTTGAGGGTCTTGGGTTTGGTCCACCACCAGCAGCACCACCACTACCACCAGCAGCAGCTTCAGAGTCAGTGCCAGGGGGTGGAATGCTGGTTCTGCCCTTCTTCACCTTGCCAGGGCTTGAATGAGTAGGCACAGGCTTCCTCTTCTTGCCTGACTGATGAACCATGGTGTTCCTACAAGATGTATGTCGCAGCACATCTTTCCCCTGCATGCTGACTGCGTGCGTGCTGCATCCTTTTATATCCACGGAGCTGACGCAATTCATACTCCCCGCATGCGCAGTGAATGCTTTGCATCCAATATACATCCATGCGGCATCCCCTTTGTTTCCAATATGCGTCCATGATGCATCTGCTTCATCCGCTATGCATCCGCCCCTTCCGCTATGCATCCGCTTCGAAATTCTCCCCCGGAACACCTTCAGAGGTATCATCTGCTTCCATCTGCTTTCATCCACTAGGCTTCCTATGAACATCCGTTTAACATCCACGCTACATACTACCCACATCCATTCTTTTCCGTTCTTTTCCATTCTGTTTATGCAAATTTTCGCCACTTTTTGGAGCAGATGACAATGGATGGAGCCACCCTCGAAATTTTGCTCATCTGCTGTGTCCTTTATGCATATGTTTTTTGTTTGTCAGCCAGTGGGACCAGGCCTTAACCAATTAAATTATAACAAATTGTTTGGGAAACAATCCCTGACTTCATGGGCTGGATCAGAGGTGTTATTCAGCAGGTTTGGATCAGTTCTGGAGAACTGGTAGTGGAAATTTTGAATAGTTTGGAGAACTGGCAAATCCCACCTCTAACTGGAGATTTTACAGTATCCTTCCCCTGCCATGCTGACCAAGCCACACCTACAGAACCGGTAGTAAAAAAATTGAATCCAACCACTGGGCTGAATGCTTCTGCTTTCCATAGTGTAACCTTGCAATGGCCAGCAGCTCCCATGGGACAGCATGATGCATAGTTTGATTCCTCTCAGGCGAACTCCCCCTTATCCCACCCACCCACCCTTATTTTTCCCTCCCTCCCATTGTGTATGGCAGACTGGCAGCAAACTAAGCATAGTGTAATTGGATTGCAGTACTGAGATAATGCCTCTAAGGCTTCCTCTGGTGAAAAAACCCCTATGGATGGTGAACCTTACTTATCTGGGGATACTTTGGCACCTGTCACAGCAAGTCCAGCCTGCGTACATGGATATTTTGGACAAAATCAGCAATGGCTTGCATGGAAAGCATCTGGCATACAGTTCCAGAGGAGATGAGTGAGATTCCATTGATCAAGATGGGGATGAAAGTTCAGTGGGTGAGGCAATGTCTCTGCAACTCCTAGTAATGGCTAGAATTAGTGCATATATATATATATGCATATATATACACACACGCACACATAGATAGATATAGATATAGATCTAGATATATGTTTTTTGTGGTTTTCGCGGGTATTTGTATGTGGATCTTTGGTTGTTCGGGTTTTTTCCCACGTAAAATTGGAAGTATCTAGGCAACGTCGATGAATAAGATTTCATCGAAACGTTGCCTAGATACTTCCAATTTTATGTAGGAGAAAACCCGAATAACCATAGATCCATCTATCTATCTATCTATCTATCTATCTATCTATCTATCTATCTATCTATC
>BLBF01000058.1:21142539-21161187 GCA_015471245.1 Laticauda colubrina
GATAGATAGATAGATAGATAGATAGATAGATAGATAGATAGATAGATGTTACATTGATAAATATACATGGTTAGATATCATCGATCGATTGATCGATTGATCAATATTGAGATAAATCAAGATGATAGAAAGATATTTTATTAGTCATACACTAGGACAAGAATGGTACACAACATTTGCAACCAAGTCAGTAAGGACAACCCTACCTGTAAAACATGACCAGACAAAACATTATAAAACCAGCGAACAGTAAAAACAACAGCAGAATTAAATGTGAAAACTATGTAAATTTAATGAACAACGGATTCAAAGGAAATTAAACAGTTAGGGAAAGAAGACTTAAAACATATAGAGCAGGGAAGGCAACATTCAAAATACCATCAGCCTTATATGGTAGACCATATTAAAAAACCAAGAACTGGAAAGTCTAGAGCAACTTTTAGGTGTTTTACAGTTCACTAGCTGTAGAATAAATGTAGCATAAAAATCTTGAAAGTCTGTGGAGTCCTTGATGCTCTCTGTGCTTGATTGTTTGCAAACATGTTATAACTCAACTAGTCCTATTGCTCTTCCTTTTTTCTTTGTGAGAATGAGGGAGGAGTCCATCTGAGGCATTTTCTCAAGTTAGTTTCTTGGAGAGTTTCTTCCATGCACTTTGCCTGATTGTTGTCATCTTGATAACAGCTCTGCCCCTCAAGGCCATTCTCTGTAATCTCGACAGACACCTTGGAAGATATTCATTATTTTACAAAAGTGCCTGGAAAATGAACTTAGATCAGCTCTTTGATCATAGAGAGTTTTGAGGAGTTGAAAGATAATATTGCCGTTATTGTTGTTTTTAAACATTCAGTCACGACTGACTCTTGGTGCAAATGCTCTCCATGCTACCTTGTTAACCACAGTTTCTTTCAATTGTTGTATGTTTAAGTTTGCATCAGATTTGATGCTATCAACCCAACATGTTCTTTACTTGTCCCTTCTTCTTTGTCCACTAACTATTCCTAGCATTATTGCCTTCTACACTGAATTTACAACACAGAACATGGCCAAAGTAAATCAGACATAGTTGTGTGAATTTAGCTTCTAATGATTTGTCTGGCTTTATATGATTTTGTGTTTTATGTTGTTATAGCCAATCTAAATAAAAGTAGTCTTTAGCTTGGAATTTATTCCTTGCTCTGGTCTGTCTTGCATTTGATTGGAAGACTAAGTAATTGATGGAATACCTACAGAAATATGACAAACTATTGCCAGTAAATCAGGAGAATGATATAGCAGTTAACAGGTTGGAAGACAATGATCTACATGCCAACAGCAAAGAAAGGAGGCTTCACAGAATTTGCAAGCTGTTAATGTACAATTAACATTAACATAATGTACAATATCCTTCATTTCACACACTAGCAGAAATAACACTTCAGTTCATTTTAATACAGGTTAAAACCCTAGGAACAAGAGATACCAGAAATTCAAAAAGGTTTTTTTTTTTAAAAAAAATGTGAGGAACATGAGATGTTATTGCTCCATTATTGGTTCATGTTGCACAATAGAAAATGTCAAAGAATTAAAACAAATCATTTATAGGAAGGCCTTAGACTGTGTCAGCTATGTCAAGATGTGGAATATCCTTAGGAAAACGGGAAACCCAGAAGATCTCATTGCCTTCATGAGTAACATGCACAAAGGACAGAAGAAAATGAAAATGGAATCTTACAAGCTTGATTGTGCTGTGCCTCTTCCTTCCCTTCCTATACCCATGTGGACTAGGGAAATGTTTGCCTGAATCACTTTTGCATCACTTTCTGTCTGTCGTGGGCTTAAGAAATATTTTTTCCTCATTGCCAGAGAGCCTCACCATCAGGTCACCAGACACTTGAGCAGTCCCATGGAGCTTCTGTCTTTGATTCATGATAAGAAAACAATGGCTTCTATCAGCATAATAGCCCTTATCCTTCAGCACCCCCTCCGAATTAGACTTGGTTTTTCTACATTTATATAACATAAGGCTGTTTTAGTGCCTTACAGGGACACCAAATTAGTGGAAGGCAGGCAGTGATAGGTTGGCTTGCAGGGAAGTCTCTGGGTTGGAATTCCTAGCTTACATGACTTGCATAAAGACTATTATGTTCCCTTAATGACCATTGATCATGGTGAACATGTCATCATGTTTATCTGGATGTATCCTGAGTATAAGTCATTCCATAATTACAAGCTGATAACTACCTAACTACAAGGTGATGAAAACAAGCTTCATAAAGCCTTAGAAGGGCCACACTTGGAATCCAGTATCCAGTTTTGGTCACCACATTACAAAAAAGATGTTAAGACTTTGGAAAATATGCAAAGAAGAGCAACTAAGATGACTGAAGGACTGGAGATTGGAACATATGAAGAATGGTTACAGGATTTGGGTTTGGCTAGTCTAGGGAAAAGAAGGTCAAGGTGGGACATGATAGCAGTATTCTAGTATTTGAAGGGCTGCCACAAAAGAGAGGGAATCAATTTACTTTGCAAAGCATCTGAGGGTAGGACAAGAAACAACTGATGGAAACTAATCAAGGAGAGAAGCAACCTGGAATTAAGGAGAAACTGCTGAACAGTGAGGACAATTCACCAGTTGGAACAGCTTGCCTACAGAAATCATGGGTGCTCCATCACTGGAGGTTTTTAAGAAGAGTCGAGATAGTCTCTTGTCTGAAATAGTATAGGTCCTCCTGCTTGAGCAAGGGGATGAATTAGAAGACCTCCAAGGTCTGCTTGCTTTAAATTCAGTTCTCTTCCAGGCCATTCTCCAGAACTCCACAACTATATAAACCATAAACTTTTAAAAGTGTTTATTTATTTAACACTAAATAGAAGTAAGCAATATAACCAAATTATTTGCTTGTAACTAGGGCAACAAAAATGCAAATTTCCAACACTTTCTAATGCACTTTAAATAACATTATTAAATAAGTAGCTAGTGTAAGCTAGTTTGCCTCCTGTGGTGCACCAAGGATAGGCACACAAGTGCCAAACAGAACAAACATAATTTTGGCTGTCAGGACTGCATTATGTCTATCATACGTATATTTCCTGCCATATGCTGTATAATAACAACAACAACGACGACGACGACAACAACAACAACAACAACAACAACAACAACAACAACAACAATAATAATAATAATAATAATAATAATAATTTAAAATGGGAAGATGAAAATGTATTGAAAACTATCTTTAATCACCCTTCCAAAGATTATATGGCAAAATAAGATCTGATATTATCTGTTCTGAAATTCTAAGATCTCTAGAGCAAGCTTCAAACCAAACTCTTAAACATTAGACTCTCATCATATCAAAGCAAAAAAAAAAAATTTTTTTTAAATGCAGATTAAAATCAAACCCAGCCAATAAAGCAAATTTCAAACAAATTAAACTAAAAGCGAACGTGGCAGTGAAGGAGGTTGGGGGAGATGGACTTCTGTGATGTTCCCCCATGCACACTTGGTGCCCTCAGGATAAGTTTATTTGGCAGGGTGGTTGATCTAGGACTGGCTTCTGGCACTCTGCCAGATCCCTCAGAAAGGTGTGAATGAGAGAAAGAAGTGGAAGTAAAATTATTGTGCTTGTGCAAGTGTATGATGATTAGACATGGATTATAGAATGCTTTGCATAAATATGAAGCTGGAGGTGACTTACTGGATGCAAGAAATGATGGAAACAAGACATGTCTGAGAATGAGTGAAATGCTTAACGAAGGATTCAACATTGAGCAGAGAACCGAGCAAGGATATGCAATGCCTTTAGGGTGTATTTAAGGATAATTATATAAGGAAAGCATGTTGGTGGCCTTAACGGGGCGATGATTAGATCTGTGGCGACGTTGCCCTTCCTGTATGCAGATAATACTGTATTAGAGACTGAAATTGAATACATTTGCAATGAATGTTGAACAGACTGCATGAATGATGCAACTAGAAGTATGGCTTCAAAAATTACGGAAACATAGGCCGATTCAGTTGACAAAGACGATGAAGTCAACAGTTGCAAGTGATACATAAATGGCTCAAATGTAGAGTAAACAGATGAAGCTGCTTACCTTGGTGAAAAGTATATGGCAGAGGAAGAAATGGTTTAACTTTGTAAGAAATAAGAAAATTCAAAAATAAAATGTAGGTGAAGAGAATAATATATTATAGCATTAAGAAGACAGTTTCTCTATAGACATTTGCTATCTTGATGTAATCCTGCTGTAAATATATTTTCTAATGCAATTACTCATTGTTAAACATGTAGCTGCAATCAATTACATCGTCCTGTATCAAGTAATGCCACTCTTATTTTCTCCAGGAATTAGTACGTATACAAAAGTGATCAATTAAGAGGACAATAGGAGAAGAGATAATAAAAGATAAACATTATCCTAACTTCATTGTTCAGTTGAAGTTAGATTTTGTTTTTCAAAGCATCTTCTTAAATTTAATCTTGCCACATTATGATTTTAAGTTATATTCAGACTGTTACTTTGCATAGGTGAATATATTAGAGATGCATATAAATATTATATTGTTCTAAGATGGCTGGAGAGAAGATGTGCTGAATATAACACTAATATGTAACAGTGTGATATTTCTTTGTTCTCAGACGGCTAAGGGCCTGTCACATTGGCCGACGGATGCAAAACATATGTAAAAAGAATACAGCGGATGAGAAAATGTTCCATCCATTGTTATCCGCTCTCAAAAGTGCCCTGAATTTGCATAAGCAGAGCGGACAACAACAGAAAGGAACTGACAGGGGGAGGATGTAGCCAGGATGGAAAGCGGATGCGCCACGGAAGCCTAGCGGATGGAAGCAGATGGGAGCAGATGGCACATCTGCAGGGCTTCCGGGGGAGCACAGCGAAGTGGATGCGCAGCAGAAAGAGTGGATGCAGAGCGGAAGCCTAGCGGATGCCTAGTGGATGCAGAGCGTTGACTGCGCATGCGGGGAGGATGCATTGCGTCAGCCCCGCAGATATTAAGGGAGGCAGCTTGCAAGCAGGTCACCATTCAGAGGAAAGACCTGCTTCCAGACACAGCTCCAGCCAGCCAGCCAGCCAGCCAGCCAACAACCATAGGGAAGAAGAGAAAGCTTGTGGCATCTGCTGCCAGTCCTGGCAAGAGGGACAGGGCCACCATCCCACCCCCTGGCACTGACTCTGATTCTGCTGGGGCTTCTGCTGCTCAGGCTGACTCTTCTGGTGCTGGGGCTTCTGCTGGGGCTTACTCTGCTGGCGCTGCTCCTGGTGCTGGGGCTTCTGCTGGTGCTTACTCTGCTGGTGCTGCTCCTGGTCCTGCTGGTGCTGCTGGTGCTCTTGGTCCAACTGGTGCTGCTGGTGCTCCTGGTCCTGCTGGTGCTCCTGGTCCTGCTGGTGTTGCTGGTGTTGCTGGCGCTGCTGGTGCTTAATCTGTTGCTGCTGATCCTGGTCCTGCTGGTACTGCTGGCGCTGCTGGTGGTTACTCTGCTGGTGCTGCTCCTGGTGCTGCTGGTCCTGCTGGTCCTGCTGGTCCTGCTTTTGCTGCTACTGTTGTTGTTGCTGCTGCTGGTGGTGGTGGTGTGGAGGAGCAGCCCCTACAACCTCAAAGCCCCTCTGATGAGGGCCCAGATGGCCCTGCCAGAGGGAGGAAGAGGCATACGCGTGAACAAGAATGGGAGAGGAGGCAATACTCCATTGAAGAGGAATATGAGGATGAGGTGCTCAAATGGCTGAGGGAGAACGAGTATCTTTGGCAGAAGACACACAGGCTCTATCGAGACACGAAAAGGAAGCAGGCTGCTTGGAGAGAGAAGGCGGAGAGCCTGGGCTACACTTCGGAGGTGTTCCTCGGCTGATGGAAGCACATGCACACCTGGTACGGGAAGCTGAACCTCAAGAAATCTGGCCAGGCCACGGTCAAGCTGACGGACTGAGAGACCAACGTGATGGCCATGTGCAGCTTCTTGGAGGGTGAGATCTGCCACCGAGGAGCAGCCCCTCTCACAACCCTCTCTCTCAGGCAGCCTGCTGAGAGCCAGTCCTCTTCTGGCCAAGAGTCAGCTCCTGTGTCCAGGCAAGTATCTGTGGAGCGTGCCACGATGAAGACCCCCCCTGACAGCTGCACTCCCTGTGGCGGAGCGTGTGGAGGACCGCCTGACGCAGTGGGAGCAAGGAGAGGGCACTTCCACCAGAGAACAACCAACATCCACTCCCAGCTCCACCTCCACAGAAAGCAGGCAGAGAGGCAGACCGGAGGGGCAGAGCCACACTGTCCTGCTGGAGATCAGGGACACCATCAGAAGCAGCATAGATCTCCTCTCTCAGCTGGTACACACTGACGTCCCATCCTCCAACCACAAGCCCTTCCTCACCTACGTCAACAAGACCCTCATGAACATGTCGGAATGACAGTACCAGGTGATAAAGGACAGGATCACCGGTCTTCTTCACAACCCTCCAGACCCAGCTGAACCTGCTCCCACCCAGTCCAGGCCTGCTCCTCCACCCCAGGTGATGTCACTGCCCTTCCAAGGCTTTCCACAGGCCGTCATCTACCAAGGCTATGGCTACCAGGAGCTCCAGCAGCACAGGCAGCCCTTCCCAGTCCAGGCACAGGTACATCAGATGCCACCGATGCCACCGATGCCACCGATGCCACAGATGCCATCCACGCCACAGATGCCACCCATGCCACAGATGCCACCCATGCCATAGACGCCACCCACACCTCACCTTGTTCAACTGCAGACCAGACATCCCCACTACACTGCTCCTTCCTCCACCCACAGCCAAGCCCGGCCTCAGAACATCTGTCATCGGTATTGGGGCTGACACCCCATGTCCTGGAGGAAGGGGCTCTCAACATCACAGGATTGAGCCAGCTCTCTGAGAGCTTCCTCCACACAACGTCCCCTGTTGTCCTCTCGGGGCCAGGCACCCCAATGACGCCTCAGACCAGCACTCCAGCACCAGCCACCTCCACAGCACCTGGACCCTTCACCCCTGAGACTGGGCATGCCTCAGAGTGACTAAGAAGAGTGCCAGAGACTGGGTGGCTACCTGTTGATTTTATCTTTGCTTGGGACACTTGGGTCATTTTGCTTTTACAGCTTGTTATAAACAAAGATTATCTTTGCTTCGCACACTTGCTTCATTTATTTTAATAAATAAAGTCTTGGTGGAAACTTTTAGAAATGGTTTAAGCCTTTGCATGCTTGTGGGATGGGTTAAGATAGCAGTGGGATGGGCAGGGATACCTGTGGAATGGGTAATAGATGTCGGATGGGCAGGGATACCTGTGGGATGGGTAATAGCTGTGGGATGGGTAATAGCTATGGGATGGGTAATAGCTGTGGGATAGATCAACCTCCAGTGCAAGCATAGTGGGACTGTATGGTCCACCCTCCCAGGTGCCACACCTATGGCCCTTTCATTATCAATAACAATGTAATCATTGATCCACACATTTCAACATAAACACAACTCTTTATTAAATGCCCTGTTCATTGTTGGCCCACTCAACATACATGGTCCAATCTCATCAGTGTGATGAGACAGGCTGAAGGAAGCATCCATTAAGCATCTATCATCCTGTCTTGCCACTCCACTGCTCCAGCTGGGGAGTTGCACCAGTGTTTCAGGAGGTTGCGCTGCTTCTTCCCTTCACGTGAAGCTCTGTTGGGGCCTTGCACATCCTCAGTATCTATCAGGTTTCACCCTTGCCTCCATTCCCCAGGCTCCATGTCCCCATTGCCTTGTTGACAGTCCATGAGCCTGTTCTGCAAGACTGGTTAGCGGGTGCGCATAAGATTGTGCAGGATGCAGCAAGCTTCCACGATCCTCCTCATGGTCTGTGGACGATGCTGCATGGTGGTGAGAAGTACCTGGAACCTGTTGGCCAGGATGCCAAAGGCATTCTCCACCATCCACCTTGCCCTGGACAGCCTGTAATTGAAGATCCTCTCTTCACGGGTGAGACATCTGGAGGTGTAGGGCTTCATGAGGTAGGTTCTGAGGGAGAAGGCATCATCCCCCACAATGAAGTAGGGCACATCTTCTGTGTCATTGGGCAGGGGGTCTGGATCTGGGAAGCCCATGATGAGGTTGCATTCCAGCCCCTCCTTGAAGTGACTGGCATTGTATACCTGGGCATCTGAAGCTGACCCGTTGCCTGAAGCATCGATGTACATGAACTTGTAGTCAGCATCGACCATGGCGAAGAGGATGATGCTGAAGAAGCCCTTGGAGTTGAAATAAGTGGACCCCGACTTGGCTGGAGCTTTTCAGGCCACGTGCTTCCCATCTATGGCTCCAACGGTGTGGGGGAAGTTCCACTTCTGATACCACTGTTCTGCAACTTTCTTCCATCCTTCTTCAGTGGAGGGGCACTGGAGGAGCTCCTCCAGGTATTCTTTGATGATGGCCTGCACCACTTCTCTGACCACAATGCTGATGGTGTTGTGTGGCACCCTCCAGCCGTACTGCATGCTCCTGTTGGTGGTCCCTGAGGCCAGGTGGTGCAGAGTCAGTGCCACCTTGAGCCCAGGGTCCAGGCTGGGCCGGAAGTTGGGTGCTCTGCTTGGTCAACCTGGGTGTCAGCCGATGCACAACTTCATCAAACATGGCTGGAGGCATCCTCATGAAGTTCTGGAATGCACGAGGGTCTTCGTTCCTCAGCTCCACCATCAGCTTGTTATACAGTCTGTACTCTGCTCTTCTGGCGATCCATCTTTGGACCCAGACACTTCTTGGCCGCTTCCTTTTCTTCGCGTAGAACAGGTGAAAGAGCCTGTAGATGGCTTCGCACTGTTGTAGAACGATGGTGGCTACCAAAAGGAGTGTCTGATGATCCATGGTGGAGATGACTGGATGCTGTGGAAGAGCAAGAGCCAGATGAAGGCTGCAGAGGTCTGCACCGCAGGGCTGCTGGACTGAAAGTGAGATCCAGGTGAGTTCTTCCCCCTTTTTATAGGAAATATAGGTTTTCCGCTTGGTGTCCTTTTGCATCCTCTAGGCATCCTGCAGACATCCTAAATATCCGAGATACGTCCCCTCTGTGAACGTTTTTTCCGTTTTAATGCTTTGTATGCGAGCTGCATCCGCTTTCATCCTTTCTCCGTCTGTGCTACTGACGCTTTGTGACCTTTCCGCGTCAGTTTTTCTTCCTCCCTGTGTCCATTTTCTGCTGGAGCGGATTTGAGTTGCGCGGATGCACAGCAGATGCCTAGCAGATATAGTGGATGCGTAACAGATGACGACGGATGTAGAACGGATGTTCCCCGTATGTGTTGCGGATGCAGAACGGACGCGTTGGATACATTTTTCACTCAAAAAGTTTTGTGCAGCTCAACGATAGAGAGGAAGAAAAACGGAGGCAGTGAGTACAGAACGGATGCATTGCGTTAACCAATGGATGGCAAGTGTTTTTCTCCGTTTTACATCCTCTTTTCATCCGTTGGTGCAGTGTGACAGGGGCTTTAGAAAGAGGCTCTGCTGAAGGGACATTCCTTAATGCCAAGTAAGTTAAGAAAAAGCCATGTTGGCAAAATATGTGATGGGTGGTCATTGGGTGGTGTTGAAGGAGATGATGTGGTCTCCATAAGGTGTTTCAGATTAGCTGTGCTTGGTTACTGGACCCAATGTAGAAGGGCCATGGGGGCATCAGGATAGAAATATAATGTTCTGAAATCTCAAGGGGTGGTTCTTGGCTCAAACATCATGTTGAGGTCAGCTAAGATCTCACCTCATGTTGAGGTCAGCAAAGATACTAAGATCCTAACAGCTTTTTTCCTCCTTTTGTATGCTTTGATTTAAGCTTACAGATAAAATCTCTGTGTTTTCACCAATCCAAGTTCTTGTAATCTGGAGTCATTTCCAACAACTTCCACCCCACTCCTTGAGCCCAGAGTCCTGAAAATATATTGTGGAAGGTTTTATATCAGGTGAGAAGATAAAACTGGGTATCCAGATTAGGATATCCTTGGGAACTGAACTAAACCTTAAAGGCATATGTATTACTTGGATAACTAAGGCAGCATACCCACTGATCAATGTAAAAATTAAAGAAAAAAAATCTAAATATAGTTTAACTGAATTCTTCATGAAATGAAAAAGATACTTCCCTTGGCAGCAGAAAGTGAGAAGAAGAGTATTTTTACTTTTCTCTCTCTCTCTCTCTCTCTCTCTCTCTCTCTCTCTCTCTCTCTTTCTCTCTCTCTCTCTCTCTTTTTTTTTTTTTTTTTGCTTTCCAACCCTGCTATAAGTTCATTCTTACTTTGAATACAACTCTTAATTGCAAATATTCCAAGAAAAGTTAACTGTTCTTGCCTCCTAGTAATTTTCATAGACTCACATAGGGTGGGAGTGGGAGATCAAACCTCCTTCCCATTGCAGGAATCTGCCCCTACAAACTGCTTCTAAATAGTCATGCAGCCTCTACTGAAACATCTCTCGGGGAGGAGAGAGCAGGACTTCCCAAGACAGCTGATTTGGGCTTGAGCAGCTCTTCTTCTTGATGTCCAACTGAACTCTATTTACATCATCATTTACATTCCTCATTTCTTCTGTATTCTGAAGCAACACAGCAGAACTGTGCCCTGTTTTCTACATGATAGACCTCCAGATACTTGAAGACATCTTCTCATCTTGCATTCTCCTCTCCTCTAGGCTGAATATGCCCAGGAAATGGGAATATTTTTCCTTCAAGGCTTCTTATCTTCTTGGCTCTCCTCTGGAAACCTTCCTATTTGCCAATGTCCTTCTAAGGTGCTGTGCCCAGAACTGGGTGAAATATTCTAACTATAGTCTGACTGATGCAGAACAGAAAGGAACCATTTTTCTCAGTTTCTGTTTCTGTCAGTTTTGAAAAAATAGCTTAAGCTATTGAAACAAGCCTGCCGATGAAAATCTAAGTGCAGTTGTTAAATTTTGAAAGTTCCAATATATTCTTTATATATATTTATTCAAACATGGTACATCCCCAAGAGATAGCTGTTTACCTCTTCAGGCAGCTTGCCTGACAAATTTTTTTCTGCTAATTTGTTTCCATACATATTTGGTGTATTTGCTTTTGGATCTGTAAGTTCTTTTGCAGCCATCCTTCAACTGCTGTTTATCTAACATTCTACATTCATTTACAATATTTGTGAGACTCAAAATATTAGCATATCATAATGTTGCTGAAAGATTTCTTGCACTAAAATCCACATTCTCTTTCCTGTGACAACTCTTTAGTATGGCAAGACTTGCCTCCACAATTTTGCAGAAAAAATATGAACAAATTATATTTGGCATTACCTGTTCCTTTATCATAAAAATGAGTTTTGACTGTGCACAGCCTCTGTTCACAAGAATTAACTTCTGCGTTGAACTTGGCTGATAATTTCTGGGCTTCCTTTTTTGCCTTTAGAAAGCCAGGTATTTCTCTATAATAGCTGTGAGCATTTTCATAATCAGAACCATAACAGTGAATTGCGCACACACTTCCTATGTGTGTTTACTGACTCCGGTAGCTCCTTTCAGTAAGTTATATCTTATTATAGCAGAAGAACATGTTTATTGCAGTCAATGACCAGTAATAGTAAAACTTAGTAATGTCAAACAAGTTATATATAAGCTTGTTTTTATTTTTATTTATTTTATTTGTCAATTGCTTACAAGATAAAAGGTATCAGTAAAAATTTAGCTTTGAATACATGGATACATATAAGAAAAAAAAAAACCAATAGGACAGGGACGGTAGGCACGATTGGTGCTCTTACGCACAACCCCTACAGGCCTCTTAGGAAAGGGGTGAGGTCAATAACAGACAGTCTAAGGTTAAAGTTTTTGGGGTTTGGGGAAGAAACCATGGAATCAAGTAGAGTATTCCAGGCATTGAACACTCTGCTGCTGAAATTGTATTTCCTGCAATCAAGTTTGATGCGGTTTACCTTGAGTTTGTATCTATTGTGTGCTCTTGTATTGTTATGGTTGAGGCTGAAGTATTCATTGACAGGTAGGACATTACAATATATAATTTTATGTACCACACTTAGATCAGACCGAAGGGGGCGTAGTTCTAGATTTTCTAGATCTAGAATTTCAAGTCTGGTGGCATCAGGTATTCTACAACGAGTAGTGGAGCAGAGAACTCTTCTTGTGAAATATTTCTGGACTTTCTCAACTGTGCTAATATCAGATACGGAATGTGGGTTCCACACTGATGAGCTGTATTCGAGTATTGGTCTAGCAAATGTTTTGTATGCTCCAGTTAGTGGTGTGATATTACCAGAGAAAAAGCTATGTAGGATTAAGTTAACAACTCTTCATGCCTTTTTGGTGATGTAGTTACAGTGGGCTCTAGCACTTAGATCATTAGAGATGAGTACTCCAAATCCTTGACAGAGTTTGGATCATCAACAAGGTCTTGACTATTCAGTCTGTATTTTATTTTCTGATTGTTTTTTGCCAATATGTAAAACAGAGCATTTATTTGTTGAGATTTGAAGTTGCTATTTGTTTGACCATTCTGATACAAAGTTGAGGTATTTTTGGAGGGTAGTAATATTGTCTGTAGCTTTACATCATCAGTGAAGAGAACGCAGTTGCTCTTTATATGATCACAGAGGTCATTTATGTAGAGTTTGAAGAGTTGGTCCTAAAACACTGCCTTGAAGGACACCACTGTTGACAGGTACAGAATTTGATTGGATGCTCCCAATTTTGACCATTTATTGTCTGTTTGACAGGAATGCTTCTATCCAGGAATGCAGTTGTCCGGAGATACCATAAGATTTTAATTTTAGGAGTAGTTTGTTGTGTACCACCGAATCAAAGGCTTTACAGAAGTCTATGTTGCTTTGCCCTGATCAAGTTGTGTAGTCCATATGTTTT
The DNA here is from genome assembly GCA_015471245.1 of Laticauda colubrina. Classification (NCBI taxonomy): domain Eukaryota; kingdom Metazoa; phylum Chordata; class Lepidosauria; order Squamata; family Elapidae; genus Laticauda; species Laticauda colubrina. The sequence continues at coordinate 21,155,419 of BLBF01000058.1, forward strand.
TGCAGTGTAAGAGTTACAGATTGCAGGAGAGTTTTTTTCCTGAAACCAAACTGTTTATTAGAGAGTAGGTTGTTTGTCTCTAAGTGGAGGATAATGGATTGGTTAATAATTGATTCCATGACTTTACAGGTGACACAGCAATAGGAGATTGGTCTGTAATTTTCAACTAGGCTGGGGTCTTCTTTTTTGAAGATGGGATGACCGTGGCCAGTGACCATAGGTTAGGCAAGGAGCAGGTCCTGAAAGATTTTTCAAAGATTATGCTTAGAGGTTCAGCTTTGGCAGTGGGTAGCTTTTGAAAGAAGTGGGCACATATTCCATCTGGTCCAATAGATACAGACGGTTTTAGATTGCACAGTGCTTTTTCGACAGTGTCTTCTGTAAAATCGATATGTATTGGATCATGGTAGTTGTCTGTGGTTTGACTAGGAAATACTGGGCATGATCCATTGCTGTTTCCAAATACTGAGCCAAAGAATGTGCTTTTATGGTGTCGTCGTTGCAGTCTTTACCATTAGGTCCTTTCAAGGGTGGGATTGACATTGAGTCTTTTTGTTTGTTGTTTACAAAATTGTAAATAGCGTGGGTGGAATTTGTGCGTAGGTTTTCTTCTTGTTTAATGTTATAATTGGTGCATTTGGTTTTTATCTGGTAGCATAAATTTTTGTATCAGCTTTTTAAGTTGGCAATGTGACCAGATTTGTTTTTCTGCCAATGTGACCTCTTTTTAGATTGAAGCTTCCTTATTGTTATGGGTAATTTGTTTTTTTTCTGGTTTTGGGAGTTGTTATTGGTACATAGATTTGGAGGACTCTTTTGACTTCAAGTAAAAATATGTTGTAATGGTCTTCAACAGTATTGCATCCAGTGAATAGAAATTGCCAATCAAGGGATGAGAGATTGTTGTCTATGAGATCATAGTTGCCTTTTTTGAAGTTATAATTGGGGATCACATCATTGTGTTGATTTTTGTTTGGACGTATTTTAAGACAAAAGTAAATCATGTCATCGCCACTGTAACTGACACCATCCACTTTGCCACTGATTGTCCTCTTCGTCTCTCTCCTTCCATTTTCCCAGCATCAGAGAGCTGGGACATTGCATAATTTGTGTGAAGTTGGAAAAACTGAGGCTGGTCTTTTGTATTCAAGTAAGAGCACCGAGTTGACTTGTTCAGTGGTCCACTCCAACACCGCCATGTAAAAATGTCGATATTTTTCCTGTCCTACTTCTTGGTTCAGGGTTCACTTGTAGGGGATACCATGGCTTGCTTGATTCTGACTGTTATGGGGCATATCATGGCATTTGAACATTTTTTTCCAAGGCCCTCTTGGCTGCTCAGCCAAATTCTGCATTGCCCTTCTTGGCTGCTGATTTCTTGACTGTTGACGCTTAAGTCTAGAAAGCAGAAACTCTCTACTGCTTCCATATCTTCCTTCATCATCGGTTCTATTGTTGTTCTTGATCCTGTTATTTTACACAGGTGCTGGAGGGTATTGAGTTGAATTAAGGAAACCACAAGGAGATCCATATTTTCCTGTTGCTTTATACCAGGATAAGACAACTTATTTATAAGAATTCAAGAAATCAGAGCTATAACTGCAAAATATATCTTGATCTATAGGTAGTCCTCAACTTACAACCATAAGTAAACTGAAAACTTATGTTGCTAAGTGAGGCATTTGTTAAATGAGTTTTGCCCCATTTTACGACCTTTCTTGCCAAGTTAAGTGAATCATTGCAATTATGAAATTAGTAACATGGTCGTTATGTGAATGTGGCTTCCCCATTGACTTTGCTTATCAGATGGTCACATGACCCCAGGACACAGCAACCATCATAAATATGAGTCAATTGCCAAGAGTCTGGATTTTGATCATGTGACCTGAGGGATGCCACAATAGTCATAAATGGGAGAAACGCTCATAAGTCAATTTTTTCAGTGCCATTGTAACTTTGAACAGTCACCAAATGAACTGTTATAAGTTGAGGACTACTTGTATTTGAAAATATGTAAGCAAGTGTTGGTCTCAACTTTATGGATGCTGGCTTTTCAATGGATATCATATTGTTTTATTTGTACACCACGCAGAGTCACTGTACACTACAGGGAGTGTTGTGAGTACAGTCAGAGTACACCACAGGAAGTGTTGTGGTTCGCTGGCAGCAGGTGCAGACAGCTGAGGAGACCGACTGCTGCCTTCAGAGATTGTGGGGGCTGGCAGCAGTAATGAGGAGGTTCCCGAGGAGCCTGGGCCCAGTGCACGTGCATGCAGGATTGCTTGCAGGAAAAAGCAGCTGCAATAGTATGGGTGTAAGTACAGGAATAAGGCTGTAAGGTAATGGCCCTTCCTTCAAGAAGATAAAAGACAGCTGTGAAGTGAACGTTCTTTGCAGGAAGCAAAGATGTTTTGAAACTCAGCCTCATGGACATTACAGTGTCTTAGTTGGTATGTGAAGACTCTTGCATTGTGAAATATTTCTTACCTTTATTCTTGGCAGCCTCGCACAGTTTTGGTGAAGCTTGTGCTTATCAAAGTTAATTAGTTTGCAGCAACCTTTTAACCGAGGATTCATAAAAATCATTAAAAGGTTTCTGTTTCCTTTGGTTCCTGTTTGTTTTATTGGAAAAGGGTTTGGGTCAGAACAGGAGATGGGCAGTTTCTAAATATGGTTGATCAATGAATAAAGTATGTAAAAGAAAACCACATTATTTTAACTCTTCAATAAAACTAATAGATCAACTGGAAAAAAAAAAGCCACAGAATCCTGTGGGTGGAAGGGAGTGGTGGGGTTCAATTTTTTTACTACCGGTTCTGTGGATATATCTTGATGAGTGTGGCAGGGGAAGGAGACTGTAAAATCTCCAGTCAGAGGTGGTATTTGCTGGTTCTCCAAACTACTCAAATTTTCCACTACCAGTTCTCCAGAACTGATCAGAACCTGCTGAATACCAATTCTGGTGGAAGGGATATCATAGGTCTTCCTTTTCCATGTAGAATCTTTATGGCATCTTAGACAATCAACTGTGTAGCCATTGCTTGAAAACATCCACCAATGGAGCACTCACAACCCCAACAGAGAGGCTGTTAGCAGCCCTTGTTGAATCTCTTTCTTCTAAAACTCTCGATGGTTGATTCTCATGCTACTTTTGGGCATTATGCAAAATAAATCCATACTCTCCTCCTTGCAAGAGACCTCCTTCCCTTCTTCTCTTCTTGAAGCTACACATTCCTCCTAGGACTGAGCTCTCAACCTTCTTACCATTTTTGTTGTCCTTCTCTGCAATCTTTCGGGTTCCTTCATGTCCTTTTTGTATTGTGGTGACCAGAACTGGAGACAATATTTCTGGCATGGTTTGACTAGTGCATTGTAAAATGGAATTATCACTTGTACCTCCTTGACACTATGCTCTGTCGATGCAGCCCAGATTACATTGGCTATTTGGGCAGTTATAGCACCCTGCTGAATGCCCAGATCCTTTTTGCTAATCCAGGGGCTGCCTCTTTTCTCTCTATGCATCTGGATTTTCTTACCTAGGTGGAGATCTTCACATATCTTGTCATTGTACAGCATTTGGTCATATAGGCCCCAATGTTTGAGTCTACTAAAAATCTTTGAAACCCTAAGCTTGCCTTCTGGTGTGTTAGAACTCCTCCCCAAAGCTTTAAGTTTTCTTATCTCATCTAACAAGATCCAGGGTATGCATTCTTTGACACCTGAATTCCTGCAGTGTTAACACACTCAGATTTAGCTTCCCACTAGTCTCATAAAGAAGTTTTAAAGAGTGGAACATATATTATGATAACCTGCCAATATTTTACTGAAAAACAGCAACAAAAATACACCTAGACTTCAATACAGCCACTGATAGCTTGGAATGTGATTGATCACTAAAGCCCCTGTCACACTGCACCAACGGATGCAAAGAGGATGTAAAACGGACAAAAAAACTTGCCATCCGTTGGAAAACGCGATGTACTCACTGCCACCGTTTTGCTTCCTCTCTATCCGTCCAACATCCGTTTATTGACGTTTCATCCGCTCAGAAAGTTTTGAGCTGCTCAAAACTTTTGTGTGGAAAATGTATCCAATTCGTCCGTTCTGCATCCGCTACGCATCCGCTAGGCACCCATTCTGCATCTGTTAGGCATCCGCTATATCCGCTAGGCATCCGCTGTGCATCCGCGCAACTCGCATCTGCTTGGACGCAGGGAGGAAGCAGAACGGACGAGGAACGGATGCAGAATGGATGCCTAGCGGATGCAGCATGGAAACAAAGCATGTAAAACAGGAAAAACGTCCGCAGAGGGGACCTATCTCGGATATTAAGGATGTCGACAGGATGCCTAGAGGATGCCTAGAGGATGCAAAGGGACACCAATACTGCCTATAAAAAGGGGAAGCAACACATCTGGATCTCACTTTCAGACCAGCAGCCCCGCTGCAGACCTCTGCAGCCTTCATCTGACTCTTCCTCTTCCACAGCATCCAGTCATGTCCACCGTGGATCATAACACAGTCCTTTTGGCAGCCACCATCCTTCTGCAACAGTGCGAAGCCATCTACAGGCTCTGTGAACTCTACTACGGGAAGAAAAAGGGGCGGCCAAGAAGCGTCTGGGAACGAAGATGGTTCGCCAGAAGAGCAGAGGACGGACTGTACAACAAGCTGATGGTGGAGCTCAGGAACGAAGACACTCGGGCATTCCAGAACTTCATCAGGATGCCTCCAGCCATGTTTGACGAAGTTGTGCAGTGCCTGACACCCAGGTTGACCAAGCAGAGCACCAACTTCCGGCCCAGCCTGGACCATGGGCTCAAGGTGGCACTCACTCTGTGCCACCGGACCTCAGGGACCACCTACAGCAGCATGCAGTACTGCTGGAGGGTGCCACACAACACCATCAGCATTGTGGTCAGAGAAGTGGTGCAGGCCATCATCGAAGAATACAAGGAGGAGCTCCTCCAGTGCTCCTCCACTGAAGAAGGATGGAAGAAAGTTGCAGAGCAGTGGTATCAGAAGTGGAACTTCCCCCACACCGTTGGAGCCATAGATGGGAAGCACGTGGCCTGCAAAGCTCCAGCCAAGTCGGGGTCCACTTATTTCAACTCCAAGGGCTTCTTCAGCATCATCTTCTTCGCCATGGTCGATGCTGACTACAAGTTCATGTACATCGATGCTTCAGGCAACGGGTCAGCTTCAGATGCCCAGGTATACAACACCAATGACCTCAAGGAGGGGCTGGAACGCAACCTCATCATGGGCTTCCCAGATCCAGACCCACTGCCCAACAACACACAAGATGTGCCCTACTTCATCATGGGGGATGACGCCTTCTCCCTCAGAACCTACCTCCTGAAGCCCTACACTTCCAGACTCCTCACCCATGAAGAGAGGATCTTCAACTACAGGCTGTCCAGGGCAAGGCGGATGGTGGAGAATGCCTTTGGCATCCTGGCCAACAGGTTCCTGGTACTTCTCACCACCATGCAGCATCGCCCAGAGACCGTGAGGAGGATCGTGGAAGCTTGCTGCATCCTGCACAATCTCATGCGCACCCGCTACCCAGTCTTGCAGAACAGGCTCATGGAGCGCCAACAAGGCAATGGGGACATGGAGCCTGGGGAATGGAGGCAAGGGCGAAACCTGATAGACACTCCAGATGTGCAAGGCCCCAACAGAGCCTCACGTGAAGGTAAGAAGCAGCGCAACCTCCTGAAACACTGGTGCAACTCCCCAGCTGGAGCAGTGGAGTGGCAAGACAGG
>BLBF01000058.1:21171187-21242472 GCA_015471245.1 Laticauda colubrina
ATATATATATATATATGTTTTCTTAGGCTTTCGCGGGTACTTACATGTGTGCTGTTTAGCTTCCTTCGGGTATTATTCCACGTCATTGTTGTGCTTTTAAAGTTGTAGCAACGTTTCAGCAGAATCTCATCTGCCATCATCAGGCTTCTGATGAATATATTTGTTAAAAAAAAGCAACACAACAATTTCTGAGTGGTGATCAAATGATAGGGATTTTGCTGTAAAAAGATGTAAGCAAGTGCTGATAAACCTAAAACATTTGATAAGTTGATTGATTTGCTGAAATGGCACACCCCAGCTTTGGGGTCCCCTATAACAACATTAATGAATATCAGGAACTGAAGGAGCTGAAACCTGTGTTGCTTTCAGAGATCACCATTCTTTTTTTCCCCTAATTTTTAATTTTTTTTAATATAAACATTCCATCTTCCATTAAATATTGTATCATCTGGATACAAATATCTCTGTGCAATAACAATCAAAATTTACCTCAATGTGCATTGTATTGGTATTGATTTTCTAATCTTACAATAATAATATTATATACAGTAAACCTATTAATTTCTCCCTCTTAACATGTCTTTTAATAAGAATATAATAGTAATATTAAGCATAGTAAACCTCATAGTTATATCAATAACAGTCATCATATTGTATACATCTCCATCTTGACATACCTTCTATATTTTACTGATCTTCTTTTATTTCTATCTTCCATTTTTCTTCTCTAACCATTGATAAAATAATTCCCATGTCATATAATATTCAGTTTGTTCTTTCTCCTTAATTGCAAGCATTAATCTATTCATTTCTGCACAGTCTAATATTTTTCTAATTACATTCTCATCAGTAGGAATCTCTTCACTTTTCTAATTTTGTGCCAATACAATTCTAGCTGTAGTTAACACATGGATAAATATACATTCTCTTTCCTATAAGTTTCAGGTAAGATCCCCAACAAAAATATTTCTGCTTTATCATCTCTTCCAGCCACATGTGTATTTTTGTCCAGTATTTTTTTGCTTCTATACATGTCTACCACATATGATAATAAGATCTGGTGGCACTTCCAACATTTAGCTGACTTAACATTAAACATCTTGCCAATCTCACCACTGTTTATACAAGTTTTCTTTATATGCAGTTGACATTATTAATTTATAATTCCTACCCCACAATTTCTGCTATTTATCTAGTTCTATTGTATGACCAAAGTTTTTTGCCCGTACTATCATTGTCTCCTTCACTTGTTCCTCTTCCAGTCTAATGCCCAATAACTAGCTGTACAATTTCTTTATCAATGTTTCTTCTGTTCCTGTTAATATCTTATCTAATTCTTTATGGAATTTATCTTATCTAATGTTTTATTAGTTCTTTATGGAAGCCATATAATTTAGCATCTTTCTCATATCTAGAATGTATCTGCACTTGCAAATACCATGTCATATCAATCCCTTGATCACTCATTTGTTGTTTAGTTTTGAGCTCTCCCTTTTCATTCAAAATATCTTTGTATCTAACAATATTTCCCATATTAATAACATTTGGATAAATCAGTGCTTCCATTGTTGAAAGCCATACTGGAATCTTCAAATAGTGTTACTCTCTAATTTTCTCCCATACTAACAATAGTGCGTTCCTTATGTAATGTTTTTGAAAGTAACCATGTATCTTACTTTTCCCAAACCACAAGAAAGCATGCCAGCCCAGTTGCAGGTCATATCCCTCTAGAGTCAATAATCTTGTATGCCTCAATGCAATCCACTCTTTCATCTATGTTAATCTCGCTGCCTGATGTTACAATTCCCAATTTGGTAATCCAAAACCTCCTCTGTTTCTTGAATCCTGCAGCATTTTAAGCTAATTCTTGCTTTTTTCCCTTGCCAAATATATTTTAATATTATTTTGTTAAGTTCCTCAAAGTATTTTTTTTAACTTTATCAGAATTGTTTGGAATAAGTACAATAGTCTCAGCAATATATTCATTTTAATTATAGCTATTCTTCCTATCAATGATAGTTGCAGGTTTTTCCATTTTTCCAGATCTGTTTTAATTTGTTCATGGTGGACCCATTTCCTGTTGGTCTTTTGCATTTCCACTGTCTTCTCAGGAGCAGAGGTTTCTTCATGCAGTCCATGAGAGGACCACAATGCTTCCTTAACAACAAACATGGTGCTCTCTGGTGAGACTGGTTTGGGATATGCACTGAGTAGTTTATAAGCCATTCATTTCTTTGTATATCTGTGCTTGTGCTTGGGCTTTGCTTTCTAGTCTGGGTAAGTCCGGCAGTTTTTCCACCTTTTGATAAAGTTGATTGCTGAGCATGCAAGTAACTTTGATGGGAAAATGTTTATGGCTGTTCAGCTCACAAAACCCCACAGGCTTTTAACCTTCCTCATGGATCCTCAAGCTCAATCAAATTCAATCCTCAAGTTCATTACTGACTCATCACAATATTCCCTTTCATGGTAATCAACATTATGCAAACCATAGAAATAAGTTACAAACAGCAAGCCAAAGAAAGCAATGCAGGAGATAAGAGAAAAGAAAAAAAAGCTAAAACTAGTTTATCTCAACACTATTAATATGTCCTTTGTAGTCTTTTATCTTTGGAGGCCATTCTTGCTTGATAATACATCACTTCAAATATTATTTTCAAGGATCTCATCAATTACATCCAACAGTTAAGGCCTGATCCCACTGGCCGACAGAGGCAAAACGTATGCATAAAGGACACAGCGGACGAGCAAAATTTCGGGGGTGGCTCCATCCATTGTCATCCGCTCCAAAAAGTGGCAAAAATTTGCATAAACAGAATGGAAAAGAACAGAAAAGAACGGACGTGGGTAGTATGTAGCAGCGATGTTAAACAGATGTTCATCGGAAGCCTAGAGGATGAAAGCGGATGGAAGCGGATGACACCTCCGAAGGGGTTATGGGGGATAATTGTGAAGCGGACGGATAGCGGATGCATCACATACGCCTAAAGGAAAGAAAGGGGATGCCGCACGGATGTATATCGGATGCAAATGCACCCTTTTTATTTCCGTGCTACTAACGATGGATAGACATTCCATGTACCTTTTCTTTCATCCCTCTTTCCATTTTCAGCTGCAGTGGATGTGAGTTGCGAGGATGCCCAGAGAGGATACAGTGGACGTTTAACCAATGATAAATGGACATCGAACGTTTGTTGCTCGTATGTTGCGGATTTACATCGTACATGGCAGAAAATTCTAACGTTCACAGTTTTGTGAAGCTCAAAACTTCTTGCGTGGATGAAATCGCAGTGGACGGATGCTTGACGGATAGAGCGATGAGTACAGAATGAGTACACAACGGATGCATAGCGTTTTCCAATGGATGGCAAGCTTTTTTTAATGTTTTACATCCTCTTTGCATCCGTATGTGCAGTGGGACCAGGCCTTTACTTCCTCCTTCCCTCCCTCCCTCCCTCCCTTCCACCCTTCCTTCCTTTCCTCCCTCCCTCCTTCCTTCCTTCTACATTTGTTTTGCAAATCAGTCATTAATTCTCTCTATATGATCAAACTACCTTAAGATACTTCTTGTTTATTGATTCCTCATTTTTGTATTAACTTTCATTCATTATCCATTCATTCTTGAGCGTCTCTTTCCATGGTTCACCAGACACATTTGTGAATGACTTTTCTCCCCCGTAATCAACTTACCATTATCATCTACCATAATTTCTTGACAAAGTCTCCATGCTTATGAGAACAAAACCTAGTCTGAATGCACAGATAAGCTTGTCTTCATTTCTTCCTATTTAAGGATGTGACACAAGAAGAAAGAGAACCATTTTAGAAGAGAATTAACCATCTAGATGATGCCATTGGGAGCAGACTGGATTCTTCACTAATGAGATGCATGCTGAGATGAGAGACCACTGGCAAGAGATGAACTACACTTCATGAGAACAAGAAAGGTGACTTACATACCTTTTTCTCAGTCTTGAGTGGTCAGAGAAGAGAAACCAGAAAATAAGATGATGCCAAATCCTGGGACTTGGTGTGTGTGTTTCTTACTATGATCCTCCCTCCCAGGTTTCCAATGAACATGCCCTGTTCTGTCCCAACTACATATTAGTCTATGTGTAGCTCAACATACAGCTAAACCCACCTATCCTCCAATAAAACAGATCTGAATGCTTTATTGAGAGAACTGGATATGGTCGAACTGAGGAAAATAGGGATACATACAATGAGAATCAAATATAAGATAAACAGTATTAAGTTACTATAAATAAAAAATAAATGTGAAGGTTAATGCACAATGCCTGTGTCTTTTGTTTCTGCACGATTAACTTATGTCATTGCTGAAGCAAATATTCAACCTGGAAATGAAACTTAAATATCAATTTCTTTCCTTGATATTGGAAAAATGGGTGTGTCCCTTCACCAGATTAAATAACTCCTAAATGTTTGTTTCATGTTTATTTGAACTGGATTGAGATAAGCTACTATATTTTGCTGTGCTGGGACAAACAGTGCCATCTGCATTCATAGTATTTTTTTTTCAGATTATTTTCTCTCCTTTAAAGAGTAAAATAATTCTGCAGGTAATTAGTGTGCACAGTTACAGAAACATATCAAGTTTTTTTTCAGGGAGGGGAGGCTTCCCCTTGGACTTTTCCTCTCTTTTTCCTTCTTATGCAATGACCATGAATCATCTTATAGCAACATGGAGAACATGGAGAACTTACCAGTTGCCCAGCTCATCTACTGAAGAAGAGCAATCGTGATCATGGACATATGACCTCCATATGCGTTTAAAACAGTTCCTGGGAGATACAACGCTATTCCCCACAACCCTTCTCAACAGAGATCTCAGCAGAGAACGAAGCTCATTTTTTACCACTCTTCCTCAGGCCTCTTCTGTCTCTCGTGATCTGGCCCAGTAGCAACCATACCAAATGCCACTGCCACAGCTAAACAAGATTGGAAAAAAAAACCCTCTGCAGGAAATCAGTAATTCCTGGGGCCTTCACTTTTGAACTGAGAGGTTGACAAGAAGACAACCTCATTATCGCAGGCATTATCACAGACAAGAGGTTCCTCAGAGGTTCTTAGGTGATTCTGCTCTTTCTTTTCAATGCAGATACTTTCTCCTGGCATAACGTATTAAAGTGAACGTAACCAAATGAGTTGGGTCCCGAGTTTCATGAAAAGCAGTTGTGATCCATGGCATATCAGTTTCCAAAGCAACATGTTCAAAGGTTTACACCAAAAGAAATTTGAGTTTTTCTCAAGATAAGAGATGGATGTGGTGGTTTGCCAGCAGCAGGTGAGGACAGCTGAGGTCTCAGAAAGCGAGGACTCAGATGAGGGGCCTGCGTGTGAAGCAGGAATGAGGCCAGGACCATCAGGGAGTGGAGTGCTGCCTTTGGAGATGGTGGAGGCTGGCAGCAGTGATGACGAGGCCCCCGAGGAGCCCATGCCCAGCACATGTGCATTCAGGGTTGCTCGAAGGAAAGAGCAGCTGCAGCAGCACGGGCAACTTGGGAGTAAGGCTGCAAGGTAATGGCCCCTTCTTTACCCCTTTTGACCCCTTTTGAGAAGACAAAAGCCAGCTGAGAAACTGCAGTTCTTTGCAGAAGACAAAGAAGTTTGATACTTTAGCCTGGTGGACATTAGGAATATCTGAGTTGGTGTTTAGAGACTCTTTGATTTATTGTTCAATAACTTTATCTGGAATTCTTGGCAGCCTTGCAGAAACTTGGCAAGGCTCTTTCTTGTCAGAGCTAATTACTTGGAAGCTGCCTTTTATCTGTGAAGAAACAGGATTCGTAAATGAAACATTAAAAGGTTGTGTGCTGTTACCTTTTTCTCGTGTTTGTTCTTTTGGAACCAGGTTTGGGTCAGAACCGATGGATAAATCTTGGGTGGCAACTGGAATTCTACTCCTCTAATGTGGCTAACACCAATAGATAAATAGATGATGCAGACAGACAGAAGAGAGATAGAGGTGATAGATATATGTGTATGTGAACTACAGTATGCAAACAAAACAGACGCACAGACTCACAATAGATACAAAAGTCACGAGTGGCGCAAAGAGCTATGGAAAGAGACATGCTTCACATCACAAGACAAGATAGAAAGACCTGCATGTGGATTAGCGAACAAGCAAAACAGTCAAAGAATTGAAATGGTCCCATAACAAGAAAAACTGATGGCAGGTGGACCAAGTCAGTCGTAGAATGGATCCCACTTGATCAAAAGCATCCATGAAAGAGACCCAAAACAAGATGGCACGACCACATCAGCAAGTATGGCGGGCCCAACTGGCAAAAGAAAGCTCAGGACCATTTGGGTTGGAAACATGTGGAAGAAGCCTTCATCCTGTAGTGAATAGACAATGTCTAGAATGATGATGATGCTACGTACAGTACATACATGCACATAGTGATGGCAGAATATGTTTTGGAAAAAAAAAACTGGTAATTTCCTTCCTGCAGGGCCTGCATCATCCACTTTGGCCATTTACTAACCACGGCCTCTCGTTCCATTTTGCAGGCCTTTCTTAGCTGCATTCAATATTGCACTTCCTTTTATGTGTCCTTTAGGTCTAACCTTGAATCGCAGACCTTTCATCACTGGTGCTGAAAGAGGTCCATGACAGCGTCCCAGCCCCTCCCTGCCTGCCTTCATACTTTTTGCCAGCTGAAGGTTAACCTTCTTAGGTTTCGCAAATGTTTCCTTTCCGCTTCTCCATCCATTATCCCCCTCCATTTTAGGCAAAATTACTTTCTTGCAAATGTGCAGAGGGCGCTGCTGAGGGAAGGCTGAGGTGAATGGACAACTTCAGGCTGTGCACAGATAGTCCTTGACTTACAAACACAATGGAGCCCCATACTGTTATTAAGTGAGTTTTGCCTCACTTTATGCCCTTTCTTGCCACAGTTGTTAAGTGTTAAGTTGTTAACTGCAGTTGATAAGTTGATAAGTATAAAATAACCCGGTTGTTAAGTGAACCTGGCTTCCTCAGTGAACCTTGACTTTGCTTCCCAGATCACAAAAGGGGATTGTGTGACCCTGGGACATAAGTATGAACCAGTTGCCAGGCATCTGAATTCTGATCCCATGATCATGGGGATGTTGCAAAAGTCATAACTGTGAACAACGGTCATAAGTCACTTTTTTCTGTGCCATTGTAACTTTGAACAGTCATTAAACGAAGTTGAGAAGTACCTATACAGATTTATTTACTGCTCTGAATTACTCAATTAGAAAGTAATACCTTCAGCAGAGGGGAGACCTAGAAACAGGGGTGGGCTGATGAGGGTTCACAGGAGTTCGGGCGATCCTGTAGCTAAAGTCTGTGGGGTTCAGCAAACCCCCAAATCCCACTCTTGGCTGGTCCCACCAAGATAAATGGCAAAGAAGCCACATTGAGTTGGCCATACCCACCCAGTCACATGACCACCCAGCCATGCCCACCTGGTCACATGATCACCCAGCCATGCCCACCCACCTAGTCATTAGGGCAGAGAACCCTTTGCTAAAAAATTTGAAGCCCACACCTGCCCAGAATGACTCTCCATTGAATGACAATTCCCTTCATCTTCGCACCAGGAGAAAAATCACACAAGTCACCTTGAATGATGGAGTCAGCCTGGGCCGCCCTCTGCTACACCTAACAAAACAATTCCAAGGTTGGTCACCATCCTTCATGCCCCAGGGGTCACCTTGGAAGCAGTGAGGTGCTTCATGAAGGAAGGTAAGGATTCTGGGGGAAAGGAAGCCAAGGTGGAGGTGGAGTGGATGAATGACATCAAGGGGCATCCCCAGACAGTCACAGCAGGCGAAGCCTCTGCCTACTATGCCAGATGTTATCTGCTCTTCTTCCTCCATGCTCTCTGCCGGCTGCATTCTTCCAGTGCGGTGCTGCCTCTCTCTTCCCAAGGACTGCTTCTCATTTTTTAGAAGTCCGCCTTTGTTTACGCTTGGCAGCTCATTTCTTGTGTGCATGTTTGTTTTCTGTGGTGCATTAAGGATGTCATGTTTGAAAACAAAAAGGTCTAGTTACTAATGAAAGACATGCTGAAGGGGACTTGAGCGGCCGGGCTGTGCTTTCCATTAGGGCTGCTTGCCACCCTGACGAGGAACCGGCCCTGATGAAATTTGTCAAGATAATCCAATTGCATTCTAGTCATGATGTAAGTCTAGAGAGAGGGGTTAAAATATAATTGCACTTATAACTACTAGGAAGAATATGAGGAGCTACTTACTGCTTTATGCCTTTCTGACTTCCTTTATAACTTCCTTTTTTAATTCCTCTGTTTTATTTTCTTATTGCATTTTTAGCTTTTTCTGTTACTGAATTCTTTTTTGTTTACCCTAGTCTAATTTAGTTTGTACTCTTATTATTGCTATTAAAACTTTCAGTAACAATTGTATTTGCACATTTCTTTCTACCTTGATTTTTATTTAGTTATCTACATTATTCTTCTCCTTTGGGGTGGGAACTTTGTTTGTTAGATGTTCTGGCTAGGTAGTTATTATATTGTTCAGTTTCAAGGAAAAAAACAACATGGATGAAACTTGCTGAAAGCACGAGAACATTCTCAAGCATAGAAAAAGGAAATACCCCCTCTCCAAGAATCTAATGTGACACCAACCACAGAAGAAATAATGACCCTTTACAGGTGAAAGACTAAGTCATAATAAACTAGGTGTAAACTCTGAAGCAAACTTGGCTGAAGCCATCTTTTGTTGCCTCATAGTTGCCACAAACTCTGAGAGGGGGAAGGGAGAGGGTAAGTAGATAGACTGGTTACCAGTCACAACAAAAAGTTTTCTTGTGGGAACCAAGGTCATCCTAACAGGTGGCAATTGAAGGAGGAGAGGAGGAACCAAGTAGTCTGCTAGCTACTTTCATTGGACAATGTGACCAATGATATCTGGGGAGGGAAACATTTGCTCTTTTAATTAGGCTAAAACTGCAGGAACTTTTAGAGTTGATTTTCACTAGCTGTGTCGATATGATGTATCCAATAAACATGTTCTTTGAGGAATCTATTTGCCTTGGAGTTCTGCTTTTGATGGATGCGTTACTCGGAATGCTGACACTAGATCAACCATTCTATATGTCTAGGTATTTGTCATGATTTATTTATTTTATTTTATAATATGTACAAGATAACAAGTGTAGGTATGAACATAAACAAGAACAAAGGGAGTAAACACAGATAAATGGGGACAGTAAGACAGGGATGTTAGGCAGGCTGGTGTGCTTATGCACGCCCCCTTTAAGGACCTCTTAGGAATGCAGTGAGGTCCATGGTAGACAGTTTGAGGTTGAAGCTGTGAGGGGTTGAGGCTGTAAACATGGAGTCGAGTAGGCCATTCCAGGCATTGACCACTCTGTTGCTGAAGTTTTATTTTCTGCAATTGAGTTTGGAGTGGTTTACCTTGAGTTTGTATCAGTTGTTTGCCCATGTATTATTGTGGTTGAGGCTGAAGAAGTCATTGACAGGTAAGACATTGTAGCAGACACTTTTGTATACCATGTTTAGATCAGACCACAGGTGGCGCAGTTCCAGATTGTCCAGGCCCAAAATTTCGAGCCTGGAGGCAAAGGGAATTCTATTGTGAGTGGAGGAGTACTTTTCTCAAGAAATATATCTGAACCCACTCAGTTGTGATCATTGTAGGTATCTTGAAGAAATGAACTCACCTGGATTGTGATTGGACAAGACTTCCAACTTTGCTCAGGTGGTAGGATAGCAGGTGCCCAGATGGAAGATTTCCTGGGAGAATTTTGATTGGCTATCAAAATAATGAAAACATGATCCCAGACAGACAATCTGGTTATGTTACCATAGCCACCCAAAGGCACCGTGTAGAGGAGATGGACAGCATAAAAATGTAATAAATGGAATGAAATGAAAATAAATATTTCCTATTGCAATTTGCTCAGATACCATACTTGGAAAGGTTTTTTCCCTCCTCTTCCTTTGATACATTCTGTGATAAATCTCAAGAACCTTCAGAAATAATTCATTTCTCGACTTTTATTATCCAAAGTCTGGGTTCATATATGGCATTGATGCATAATACGGGTTACTTCTGTTTGCCTTAGCATGCTGTGTAAACCCAGCTTTTGTGATTGGTCAGTCAGGATTTATGGCTGAATGCAAAGCCCAGCACTGTGGCTTAGCCAACAAAGCATGTTAATGAGATTGAGGCTCAGTGTGTCCTGCATCCAATCAAGTTGGCCAGGCGGTCTGCCATCTACTGTCATGGCCAAGTGCTAACCACAACTAGGTGAGGGCCCAGATATCAGAGGCAGGGTAGCTGAGACATGAGGACTTCTGCCTGCCTCTTTTGTAAATAATTGGCTTTCCCCCACAGTGCAGGCGTTTCACCCTCAAGTGAAGGAAGCAAAATGATGTGAGGACTTCAGGAACACAGAAAGGTGGGACTGGTGGCCCAGGGTAACACTCTTTGTTGCAGGCAAAAGATGGAAAATGGCAGCAAACAACACAATATTCTGCCCTGTTGCACAGCTGTACCCACTTTCTGAGGAATAGAACAAAATAGAGTTCGAAGGGACCTTGGAGGTCTTCTAGTCCACTTATTTCAACTACAAGGGCTCCTTCAGCATCATCCTCTTCGCCATGGTCAATGCTGACTACAAATTCATGTACATCGATGCTTCAGGCAACGGGTCAGCTTCAGATGCCCAGGTATACAACGCCAGTCATCTCAAGGAGGGGCTGGAACGCAACCTCATCGTGGGCTTCCCAGATCCAGACCCACTGCCCAACGACACGCAAGATGTGCCCTACTTCATCGTGAGGGATGACGCCTTCTCCCTCACAACCTACCTCATGAAGCCCTATACCTCCAGACTGCTCACCCGTGAAGAGAGGATCTTCAACTACAGGCTGTCCAGGGCAAGGCGGGTGGTGGAGAATGCCTTTGGCATCCTGGCCAACAGGTTCCAGGTACTTCTCACCACCATGCAGCATCGCCCAGAGACCATGAGGAGGATCGTGGAAGCTTGCTGCATCCTGCACAATCTCATGAGCACCCGCTACCCAGTGTTGCAGAACAGGCTCATGGACCTCCAACAAGGTAATGGGGACATGGAGCCTGGGGAATGGAGGCAAGGGCAAAACCTGATAGACACTGAGGATGTGCAAGGCCCCAACAGAGCCTCACGTGAAGGGAAGAAGCAGCGCAACCTCCTGAAACACTGGTGCAACTCCCCAGCTGGAGCAGTAGAGTGGCAAGACATGATAGATGCTTAATGGATGCTTCCTTCAGCCTGTCTCATCACACGGATGAGATTGGGCCATGTATGTTGGGTGGGCCTACAATGAACAGGGCGTTTAATAAAGAGTTGTGTTTATGTTGACATGTGTGGATGATTATTACATAAATATTGATAATAAAGGGCCATAGGTGTGGCACCTGGGAGGGTGGACCATACAGTCCCACTATGCTTGCACTGGAGGTTTATCTATCCCACAGCTATTACCCCTCCAAAAGGTATCCCTGCCCATCCCACTGCTATCTTAAACCATCCCACAGATATCCTAACCCATCCCACAGGTATCCCTGCCCATCCCACAGCTATTACCCATCCCAAAGGTATCCCTGCCCACCCCACTGCTATCTTAACCCATCCCACAAGCATGCAAAGGCTTAAGCCATTTCTAAAAGTTTCCACCAAGACTTTATTAAAAAAAAGAAATGAAGCAAGTGTGTGAATCAAAGATAGACTTTATTAACAACAAGCTGTAAAAGAAAAATGACCCAAGTCAAGTGTCCAAATAAAGTCCACAGGTAGCCAGCCAGCCCGTCTCTGGCAGTCTTCACGGTCACTTGGAGGTGTGCCCAGTCTCAGGGGTGAAGGGTCCAGGTGTTGTGGAGGTGGCTGGTGCTGGAGTGGTTGTCTGAAGCGCCATTGGGGTGCCTGGACCCAAGAGGGCAACAGGTGACGGTGTGTTGAGAAAGCTCTCGGACAGCTGGCTCAGACCCGTGATGTCGAGAGCTCCTTCCTCCATGCCATGGGATGTCAACCCCAGTACCGAGGACAGATGTACTGAGGCCGGGCTTGGCTGTGGGGTGGAGGAAGGAGCAGTGTAGTGGGGCTGTCTGGTCTGCAGCTGGGTGAGGACTGGCATGGGTGGCATCAGTGTTGTGGGTGGCATCGTTGGCATCGGTGGCATCTGTCGTGGGTGGCATCGGTGGCGTCGGTGGCATCAGTGTCATGGGTGGCATCAGTGGCATCAGTGGAACCAGTGGCAACGGTGTCGTCTGATGACTCTGTGCCTGGATTGGGAAGGGCTGCTGCCTGTGCTGCTGGACCTCCTGGTATCCATAGCCCTGGTAGGTGAGGGTCTGTGGAAAGCCTTGTAATGGGAGGGACATCACCTGGGGTGGAGGAGCAGACCTGAACTGGATGGGAGCAGGTTCAGCTGGGCCTGGAGGGTTGTGAAGCAGCTCGGTGATCCGGTCCTTCACCACCTGGTACTGGGGTTCCGCCATGTCCATGAGGGTCTGGTTCACATAGGTGAGGAAGGGCTTGTGGTTGGAGGATGAGGAGTCAGTGTGGACCAGCTGAGAGAGGAGATCTATGCTGTTCCGGATGGTGTCCCTGATCTCCAGCAGGACAGTGTGGCTCTGCCCCTCCGGTCTGCCTCTGTGCCTTTCTGTGGAGGTGGAGCTGGGGGTGGATGCGGGTAGGGCTGTGGTGGACGTGCCGTCTCCTTTCTCCCACCGCACCAGGGAGTCCTCCACGCGCTCCACCATGGTTAGTACACCTGTGGGGGGGGGGTTCTCCGCCGTGGCACGCTCCACAGAAACCTGCCTGGAGACAGGACCTGACTCTCGGCCGGAAGAGGGCTGGGTCTCAGCAGGCTGCCGGACATAGAGGGTAGTGAGAGGGGCTGCTAGTGCTCCTCGGTGGCGGACCTCACCCTTCAGGAAGCTTTACCTGGCCATGACATAGGTCTCTCCGTCTGTCAGCTTAACCGTGGCCTGGCCAGATTTCTTCAGGTGCAGCTTCCCGTACCAGGTGTGCATGTGCTTCCACCAGCCAAGGAGCACCTCCGAAGTGTAGCCCAGACTCTCCGCCTTCTCTCTCCAAGCAGCATGCTTTTGCTTGGTGTCCCTGTAGAGAAGATGTCCCTTCCGCCACAGATAGTCATTCTCTCTCAGCCACTCCAGAACCTCATCCTTGTGTGCCTCCTCAATGGAGTATTGCCTCGTCTCCCGTCCCCGCATATGCCTCTTCCTCCCTTTGGCAGGACCAGATGGGCCCTCATCAGAGGGGCTCCCAGGTAGTAAGGGCTGCTCCTCCACACCAGCAGTAGCACCAGCACCAGCAGGATCATCATCATCATCATCATCATCATCATCATCATCATCATCATCATCAAGCAGCAGCAGCAGCAGCAGCAGCAGAATCATCAGCAGCAGCAGCAGCAGAAGCAGCAGCAGCAGGACCAGCAGGACCAGGATCAGCAGCAGCAGAGTAAGCACCAGCAGCGCCAGCAAGACCAGGAGCACGAGCAGGACCAGGAGCATGAGCAGGATGAGCAGGACGAGCAAGACCAGGAGCATAAGCAGGACAAGCAAGTCCAGGATGAGCAGGACCAGCAGGACGAGGAGCAGCTTCAGCAGGGTACGCACCAGCAGAAGCACCACCGCCAGAAGCATCATCATCAGCTCCTCCAGAAGCAGAAGCAGCAGAAGCCCCAGCAGAAGTCCCAGCAGAAGCAGAGTCAGGGACAGGGGGCGCGAGGGTGGCCCTGTCCCTCTTGCCAGGGATGGCGGCAGGTTGCTGAGGCTTTCTCTTCTTCCCCATGGTTGTGGGGTTGCTGGCTGGCAGGGAGGATGGCAGGGAGGCTAGCAGGCACCAAGGCTGGCAGGAAGGCTGGCACCAAGGCTGGCAGGAAGGCTGGCAGGCAGCCAGACACCAAGGCTTGCAGGCAGGCAGGCACCAAGGCTGGCAGGAAGGCTGACAGGCAGGCAGGCACCAAGGCTTGCAGGCAGGCTGGCAGGCAGGCTGGCAGGCAGGCAGGCACCAAGGCTGGCAGGCAGACTGGCTGGCAGGGAGGCTGGAAGGCAGGCTGGCAGCAAGGCTGGCAGGCAGGCAGGCAGGCAGCAAGGCTGGCAGGGAGGCTGACCAGGAGGCTGGGAGGCAGGCTGGCAGGAAGGCTGGCAGCAAGGCTTGCATCAAGGCTTGCAGGCAGGCATGCAGGCAGGGCAGGCAAGGCACTCAATGTGTCCGGCAGCAGGTCTTTCCTCCGAATGGTGACCTGCTTCTGAGCTACTTCCCTTTATATCCGTGGGGCTTACGCAATGCATCCCCCCCACATGCACAATTAATGCTCGGCATCCGTTAGGCTTCCGCTGTGCATCCGGTAGGCTTCCGCTCTGCATCCGCTTCATCCACTGTGCATCCGCTGTGCATCCACTTCATTAGTTCCGCATCCGCACTGCATCCGCTTCATCCGTTCTGCGTCCGTTTTGCTGAGGCCCTCCGGAAGCCTTGCGGATGTGCCATCCGCTCTCATCCGCTTCCATCTGCTGGGCTTCCGTTCCGCATCCACTTTCCATCCGCTCTGTGTCCTCCCCGCGTCCGTTCCTTTCCGTGTTATCCGCTCTGGTTATGCAAATTTTTGCCCCTTTTGAGAGCGGATAACAACGGATGGAACATTTTTCTCGTCCGCTGTGTCCTTTTTACAAACGTTTTGCATCCGTTGGGCAGTGTGACAGGGCCTTTAGTTTCAGGTTGCTTCTCTCTTTGATTAGTTTCCAACCATTGTTTCTTGTTCTGCTCTCTGGTACTCTTCTTTGTGGCAGCCCCTCAAACACTGGAATACTGCTATCGTGTTTTCCCTGGTTTTTCTTCTGATTTAGATTTGTAGCATTGCTTATAAATGAAGTTTGCAAGATTTCTAGAGTGTTTTAATATTAACTGTAATATTAGCATTTAATATACTGAGTTATTTCATTGTGAGACACTATAAAGAAGTCCTTGAACTTACATTTCTGGGTGTGTTGGTTTGTCTAATGCAGATTATGATTGTGTGCATTTATGCTTCGGACTGAATTCCATGGTCTAAATGGATATTTATTTGGGATGAAGGAGGATTGAGTCATTCCATGTTGTGCATACCCACACTGCAGTTGCGGTGAAATCCAAGCATATCCCCAAGACACAAGACACTCAGTGGATGATCTTAAATAGCACATAAGAGATGAATTCACAAGCTTTTTCAAACAACCACTATAAGAACGCAGTGTAGAATTTGCCATGTGAAGAAACATAATCTTCCTCTTAGGAGGCAGAATGCGTTCCTCAGAGAACAAAGTAAGGCTCGTTGGCTTCTTTAAAACAATAATGTGGTCATGATGATGATGGTTTCCAAATCATGGAGAGCCATAAAACAGGGTCAGGACATGCCTGGAGGGGTGCCTGAGAGCAGAGGAAGGAGAATTACTCACTCCCCAAGAGGAGAGCGACAGCAGTCTAGACCACCACCAAGCCAGACAAGGGAGCCACGAAGCCCCCTTTTCCTGCAAGGAGCACTTTCCCACCCTTCCCCCATCCTGCCCTCAGTGGCAGGTTTTGTTTACACCATATCCTACCACAGAGTCCTCAAACCAAGTATTCTGGGCAAGTCAGAAGCATGCAGAACCTTCCAAGTCCCTGGGAGGTAAGCAAGAGCAATCAAACACACTGGAGGTTGATGTTGGGTGACTAGAGATCACTGACAGGGCAGAAAAGATTCCTGAGGAAATCTGGGCCTTTAGGTTCACTGGGGTTAAAAAAAAACATTATCAGAAGATTCTGAAAGACTGCAAGATCCTCCCCTTCATTCATGTTCTTCTATTCCAAAGAAAGTCACAAATGCTGTGAGAAAGTTGAGAAAATCATAAGGCTGCAGGTGTAGTTGGTATAAATGGAGAAAGATTGCACTGTGGATGTGGTTTAATTGTGGGTAGCTGTGTGACTTCTTTAATGTATTGAAGGTGCCTGGGTGCCTCATCCAGCAAGGATGACCCAGTTCGGGACCGCTGCCATGGCCAGGGGGCTTCTGCTGATGAGTGAATCTGTCTCCTAAGGCCCGGGTGCCACTTCTACCAAGGAAGGGCCCATGAGAAGAGGGACTCCTGCCAGTGGTGGCCTCTCTGAAAGGAACATACAAAAGGTAGCAATGAAATCAACCACCCTCACCACCAGAGTCCCCAAAGCCATACCAAGAGCAGGAACAATAAAATGCTATCCACTTCCAAGAGTAGGAAAAATAAAATGGTATCCAAGTAATGATTGTTGAAAAGAATCATTTTTCAGATTTAGCAAGTAATTAAACATAAAAGGAAGTTCATATCAATGGTGCCCTCAGTCATCTCCTATCAGCAGAGAAATAGCTAGATCTCTTTCAGGAGAGACATCCCAGCTTTATCTTATCAACTAATTTTGTGAAAGCAAGGAAGAGGAGAGGAAGCTCAGCCCCCAATTTTACTCTGCTATCTGGTCCTCAAAAGTGCATGACCTAGAGTCTGTTTAGGATAGGTTGAGAGATGAATTACGGCATCTAAATAAATAAATCCACAAAATACCTCCAAAAACAAACTCAGTTTTGAACAGCAGATTAAATCTTGATGATAAAATAACATGGTTTAATATTTTTAATATGACAAACAAAAAAGCCAACTCATTGATGTAAAGTCAATACATATTTTTCAAACCAAGATTTAGAATCAGATTCAGCAATTTTTTTCCATAGAACTAAAGCAAACCTTTTGGCCCTGCACCAGGCACTATAAATGTTAAGTCGTGGGAATGAGACTCAGGACACCAGCATGATTCAAGTGATACACGACAAACTACTCCTAAAACTAAAATCTTATGGTATCTCTGGACAACTTAATAACTGGATAGAAGCATTCCTGTCAAACAGACAACAAATGGTCAAAATTGGGAGCATCCTATCAAATTCTGTACCTGTCAACAGTGGTGTCCCCCAAGACAGTGTTTTGGGACCAACTCTTTTCATACTTTATATAAATGACCTCTGCAACTGCGTTCTCTTTGCTGAAGATATAAAGCTATTCAACACCACAGACAATACTGCTTCCCTTCAAAAAGACCTTGACTATGTATCAGAATGGTCAAACAAATGGCAATTTCAGATCTCAACAAATAAATGCTCTGTCTTACATATTGGCAAAAAAAATCAGAAAATAAAATACAAGCTGAATAGTCAAGATCTTGTTGATGATCCAAACTCTGTAAAGGACCTTGAAATACTCATCTCTAATGACTAAGTGCTAGAGCCCACTGTAACTACATCGCCAAAAAGGCATGAAGAGCTGTTAACTTAATCCTACGTAGCTTTTTCTCTGGTAATATCACACCACTAACTAGAGCATACAAAACATTTGCTAGACCAACACTCGAATACAGCTCATTAGTCTGGAACCTACATTGTGTATCTGATATTAGCACGGTTGAGAAAATCCAGAAATATTTCACAAGAAGAGTTCTCCACTCCTCTTCTCGATGTAGAATACCTTATGCCACCAGAAATTCTAGACCTAGAAAACCTTGAATTATGCCGTCTTCAGTCTAAGTATGGTATATAAAATCATACATTGCAATGACTCACCTGTTAATGAACACTTCAGCTTCAACCATAACAACACAAGAACACACAATAGATACAAACTCAAGGTTAACCGCACCAAACTTGATTGCAGGAAATTCGACTTCAGCAACAGAGTGGTCAATGTCTACCTACTCTACCTCACTGTGTGGTTTCTTCCCCAAACCCCAAAAACTTTAACCTTAGACTGTCTACTATTTACCTCACCCCTTTCCTAAGAGGTCTGTAGGGGGCGTGCATAAGTGCACCAACGTGCCTACCGTCCCTGTCCTATTGTTTCTTTTATTTTTCTTATTTGTACACATTTCATGTATTTATAACTATGTATATATTTATACCTAGGAACAAATAAACAAATAAATAAATGATTCCAATCTGTTTTACTTCCATATAGGACTGAGCTCCGAAGAAACTGCGGCAACCCTTGATATAGTCAGGCTTCTCGCGGCAGTGGCCAATGAAGGCTCTTCAAATTCCCACCACCATACACCGACCAATTGCAGGTAAATATGCTAATATATAACACCCCTCTCCACCTGGTCCGGTCCAACCAATCTGAGCCTTGCCTACCATATGTAATCATGTAGATAGGCAGGGCTTTTATCAGTCTGACTGGACCTGCGCAACTCAATCGCAGGTTGGCCTCTGAACTGTTTGGACGGATCTGTTGTTCCTTCTGTCCATTTTCTTGGAAGCTCCGAGAAGGTTGAGTTGGCCATGCCACTCCCACCAGGAATTGTCTGGCTGGTTGAGTTGACCCAGCCGCTCCGACCAGGGACTGCTTTCCTGCTATCCTTCTGGACCTGTTCCTGTCTCCCAGACCTGTGTTCTTTCCTGGCCTCAGGTACATGTTTGCATTTTCCAACTGGGGTTAGTATTAGTAGTGGTTGTTGCGTAGTTGTCAGGGTTTGCTCTGTTATTTCTCTTGTTCGTGGAGGGTCTCCCCCTCCCTTTCTACTTGTGTTTTGTCTGTTTGAAGGGTCTCCCCCTTTTTCTCTGGTTGTGTTTTGTTTGCTTGAGGGGTCTCCCCCCTCTTCCCTATGTTTGTTGTTTGCTTGAAGGGTCTCCCCCCTCCTCCATGGGTCTGTTTAGGTTTCCCTTCGTGGCTCTAGTTCTATGTGTCTATGTGTCTATGTGTCTCCTCCAGCTCCTCCTGTCTTCGGTGTCTACCCTGTATGAACGGGATCCAGTTATCTGGGTCACTTTTGCTGGTATCCACAATGGTTCCCCCATGAGATTTTTTGCGTATATTGGGTCCCCTGTTTGAAATGTGCGGCAATTACTGGAGGAGTCTGCTGGTTTTTCTGGGTTATATGTGGGGCGTAGTCTGTCTAGGTATGATCTTAGTTTCCTCCCCATTTGTAACTCTGCTGGACTTTTATTTGTTGTGGCACTGGGTGTCATGTGCTGAATGCTTAGTAACTTATCTATCTTTTCTTGTGTGTCCCCAGGCCCCAGTTTTTGTAATGTTTCCTTCATATAATGTACCATGCATTCCACCCGTCTGTTCGTGGCTGGGTGTCCTGGCACTGTTAATGAGTGCCTTCTCCCATATTGTGCTAAAAACTCCTCAAATTTTCTTGTCGTGAATTGTGGCCTATTGTTGGATACAATTAGATCTGGCAAACCATGTGCTGCAAAAAATTTCCTGAGTGTCTAATGACAGCTTCTGTTGTGGTGGAGTGCATGATGCTTACCTCTAGCCATTTGGAGTAAGTGTCTATGACTATTTAAAATGTATGTCCTTTGGTTGGGCCTGCAAAATCAATGTGTAATCTTGACCATGGTGTTTCCCTTGGTGTATCCCATTTGTCCCCTTGGTGTTTCCCATTCATGTTTTGGTGCTATAGGGGGAGTCGGCCTAGATTCCTGGCAACGTTTACATGATGCCACCCAGTCCCCTATTTCCTTATCTATCCCTGGCCACCATACATAACTTCTTGCCAGGGATTTCATTTTTACAATACCTGGGTGTCTATCCATCACGTAACAATTCAAGTATGTGTTTCCTTAAAACGTCCAGTATGACCACCTGATCTCCCCATAGTATGCACCCCTTTAGCATTGAGAGTTCTGTTTGTCTATCCCAGAATGGTTTGGCGGTCTTGTCACTCTCAGGTTCTGGCCATCCTTTTCCTACCCAATTTAAAATCCACGCCAGGGTTTTGTCTCTAGCTGTTTTCCTAGCAATGTCTGCTGCCGTCACGGGTAGGTTTCCAATGACTCTATTTGTAGCGTCAATGTGGTTGGTGCTGGAACATCTTCTATGTCAGGTAGAGGGCAATGGCTAAGGGTGTCAGCATGATTTATGTCTTTTCCGGGTCGGTAGGTCAGTTTGTAGTTATAGGCAGCCAGGAATTCCAACCACCTTGTCATTTGTGGTGATAATATATTGGTTATAGCTTTGTTTCCTGCAATTATGCCCAGGAGTGGCTTGTGGTCTCTGATTAGTGTGAAGGTTCTCCCGTAGATATATTCGTGAAAATGAATATATTTTATTCCGGTGACAGCGGTCAATGCCTCTTTGCCTAGTTGACTGTAGTTCCGCTCCAGGTTTGACAGTCTTTGAATAGAAGGCTGTGGGTGGTACATGAGTAGTATGTGGCTGAGTACAGCGTCAACACTGAAAGGTGATGCATCGTAGGTTAGTGTTACTGGAAGTATCTCACTGTATTGTATTAGTACGCGATCTGATGTGATCAAGTTTTTTTTATCTCCTGGAAAACCATTTCTTCTCATTGCCCCCAGAACCAGGTTGCTTTCTTGTCAAGCAATCTGTGTAGTGGTTCTGCAATGGTTGCTTTCTGCCATAGGAATATATTATAAAAGTTAATGAGTCCTAAGAAAGCTTGTAGATCAGTTCTATTTGTGGGTCTGGGGGCTTCCTTGATTGCCCTGACTTTATTTTCAGTGGGGTGGATTCCTTCACTGTCTATAAGGTATCCTAGGAATTCAATTTTGCTGGTGGCTAATTGGCATTTCTTTTTTTATTTTTAGTCCCGCATCCTTGAATTTGCCAAGGACTTCTCTTAGGAGGTCACATAGTTGTTCTTTGTTCCTGGCAGATACCAGGATATCATCAAAGTATGGTACCATCCCTTTTATCCCTTGCAATAGGCATTCAATTAAGCTTTGGAACAACCCTGAGGCGACTCTGACACCAAATTGTAGTCTGTTGCATTTGAATGCCCCCTGTGCACCACAATTGTCTGGACTCCCACTGTTTCAGGGTCAATGGGCAATTGTTGGTATGCCTGCGCGAGGTCTAGTTTCGCAAAGATTCCCCCCCCCCCAGAATGTAATAGATGCTGAACCACTTGAACCGGGTATGCGCTTTGTTGGAGCACGTGGTTAAGGGTTGCTTTGTAGTCCCCGCAGATGCGCATCAACCCATCTGGTTTAATTGGTGTAACAATTGGAGTTTCCCACTTTGCATGGTCAGTTGGTTCTAAAACCGCTTGTGCGATGAGTTTATCCAATTGCTCATCGATTTTTGGTTTTAGTGTAAAAGGAACATGTCTTGCTTTTGGTCTTATGGGGGCTATATTTGGGTTTAGACTAAAGGAAATTGGGGGGCCCTGATACTTGCCTAGTTCTCTGTCGAATACATCTCGGAATTCTTCCATCAGGTCATCTTCCCACTCTGTTTTGGTTATGCTGTTTATCCCTGTGACCTCGATTCCTAATGGTGCAAACCATTCGAGTTCCAATAGGCTGGGTTGATTCTGGTCAACTATGGTTCATCGAAGAATTCTGGTGTATTTTTGAATTTACCTTGAATTTTCTTGTACCTGCGACAGGGATTTTGTTCCCCTGGTAGTCTTTCAGTTTTAGTGTTTGTTTTTCGAGTTCTTCCTCTCTCATGTCTGGTATCAGTCTTTTTATGGTGTCCCATGATACCATTGAAAAGTATGAGCCTGAATCCACTTCCATCTGGCACAGCTGTCCTTCTATGGTGACCTGGACATATACTTTCTTGGCATTTGTCATGTTGGAGTGTCCGATGGTTACCATCTGGTGTGTTTCTTCCTTTCCATTGTTTGTTTCTTTCCCTTCCCTGCTTCTGTTCTCTTCCAACTGTTCCCTTTTTGTCTTTGTCTCTCTCTGGGGAGGGGGGGGTGTTCCATCTTTGTCTAGGGCCATAGTTTTTCTTGCTCAGCAGGCCCTAACAATATGTCCCCACTGTTCATTGTGTTTGCAGATGGTATCTAGGAAACAGCACTCGGAATGTGGATGGTTCACCTCGCAACTGGCACAACGAAATTCTCTCCTTTTTCCGTTCTGGTCCTTTCTGCCCTGTTCTGCCCGGAGTTGATTTACCCCTTCTTCTTCCTCATTGTCTTCCAGTGGGGACCCGATATCCTCGTGGTGGGTTGTGGCAGTATTTTTTGGGGTCTCCGGTGTCGCTTTGTTCATTTTCCACATGGAGGCTGCTGATTTCTGCATTGTTTCTGCTGCGATAGCTTCCTTTATTGTTTCTTTTAGTGTTATTTTGAGTTTTGTTCATAATTGGCCCTGGATTGTAAGGTCTCTCAGTCCCAGGACCACTCGGTCCCTCATGGCTTCATCCAAGTTTAGGAATCCACATGCTCTGGCATTGCAATGAAATCACTGATGCTCTTGCCTTCTTTTCGGTCGTGCCGATAAAATTCATGTCTTCTGATTAACAGGAGATGGCTGGTGTGTCGTGAGCCCTCAGTAATTTTTTCAGGTCTGGCCAGGCCATCATTTTCATGTCGGTGGGTGCCGCTAATGCTTTGGCCATCTTAAATACCGCTGGACCGCAATGGGTTAGGAATATGGCTCTCTTCCTGTTTTCGGATACATTATGGAGGTTGCTTCCTTCAAGGAATATGAGGAATTGGTCAATGTACGATTCCCAGTCTTTGGTTGC
Source organism: Laticauda colubrina (assembly GCA_015471245.1). Lineage (NCBI taxonomy): Eukaryota > Metazoa > Chordata > Lepidosauria > Squamata > Elapidae > Laticauda > Laticauda colubrina. The sequence goes on from BLBF01000058.1 coordinate 21,193,736, forward strand.
TGGATCAAACAGTGCGGGTGGCATGTTATTTCCGACCATATCGCCTTGATGCATTGCCAATGTTTGTCAGTCACCACATGCTCTCTGGTTCCCTTTGTCTCAGTATCCCACCTTCATCGCCAGTGTTAAGTCGTGGGAATGAGACTCAGGACACCAGCATGATTCCAATCTGTTTTACTTCCATATAGGACTCATCTGAAGAAACCGCGGCCCTTGTTATAGTCAGGCTGCTCGCGGCAGTGGCCAGTGATGGCTCTTCAAATTCCTGGCATCACAGACCGACCAATTGCAGGTAAGTATGCTAATACATAGCAATGTATCCAATTACTTTGCCATTTGTAAATTCCAGATTTTTGATGCATAGTTCAAGACAATGTGCAAAGCTTATTTATTCTTCCCCAAGCCACCAATATTCAACCAAAATGGGACAATCTCAAAACATGTCTGTGGGGAATCCTTCATCATCCAACAAATGCTTTCTCAATGTCACCTGGGATATTTCAGGAACACAGAAAAGAACTGGATATGATTAAGATTATAAGGTGCCTATTTCATGTTATTCAAAACTCTAACCCGTTGGTTTATTAAAAGACACCAGGCCAGCTCCTCACTCCAGTGTCCCTACAACTCACTACTTAATTGCTTCAGTGGATCTTCTTCTACAACCTGTGAAAAATGAAAGATTGATGTGGAGTCATCCAAACACTTTCCTATTTTTTAATATAAAACATAGAATAATAGCATTGGAAGGGATCTTGGAGGTCTTCTGTTCCAACCATCTGCTTGAGTAGGAGACCCTATACCATTTCAGACAAATGGCTCCCCAATACCCATAACTTCTGGAGGCAAACTATTCCATTGATATATTGTTCTCACCATTAGGAAATTTCTTCTTAGTTCTAGGTTGTTTCTCTCCTTGGTAAGTTTCCATACATTGCTTTCTGTCTTCTGATGTTTTGGAAAATAATTTGATCCCCTCATCTTTGTAGGAGCCCCTCAAATATTGGGCCACTGCTATCATGTCTCTCCAGTTCTTCTTTTTGTTAGACTAGACATACCCAACACATAGATAACACATGGCTAATGTGTTCTGCCCAAATTGTATGCTCAAATGTTTTACCAGCTAAGTCCACTCTAATGAGGAGTAACTGACGGCATGGGAACAGGCCTTGACTGATCTTTTGGTATAAAGCCACAGGCTTATGGAGATAAACACATCCCCCTCTCTCATCCACCTTCTCACATCCACCAATCTCCTCCTGCGTGACACATTCTGCTCTTCAGCAGCTTCCAATTTCCAGGGCACTGAGCCTTGAAAGACCATTCACTCTACCATTATCCATATTTTCATAGTTATTATTGGTGTAAAATTGCTTATGGACACCACTGATGTTCTCAGTTTTACAAGGTCAAGCTCTGAGAACAACAGTGGTGTACATAAGCAATTTTGCAAAGTTAAAGGAAACAGATACTTAATAAAAGATGCTCATTGATGAAAAGTAAAGTGGTTGACAAGGGAGAAAAAACAAAGGAAAGATAAAGAGCAGAGGAGGTCACAGAAAACTGGAAAACTGTGCTATGAATCTAAAGCCCATGTCACACTGCACCAACAGATGGAAAGAGATTGTAAAATGGAGAGAAACACTTGCCATCCGTTGGTTAACGCGATGTTTCCATTTTGTACTCACTGCGTCCATTTTTCTTCCTCTCTATCCGTCCAGCATCCGTCGACTGACATTTCATCCACTCAAAAAGTTTTGAGCTGATCAAAACTTTTTGAGCGGAAAATGTATCCAACGCGTCCGTTCTGCATCCGCTAGGCATATGGGGAACATCCGTTCTGCATCCATTGTCATCCGTTACGCATCCGCTACATCTGCTAGGCATCCGCTGATGGTGGAGCTGAGGAACGAAGACCCTCGTGCATTCCAGAACTTCATGAGGATGCCTCCAGCCATGTTTGATGAAGTTGTGCAGCAGCTGACACCCAGGTTGACCAAGCAGAACACCAACTTCCAGCCCAGTCTGGACCCTGGGCTCAAGGTGGCACTGACTCTGCGCCACCTGGCCTCAGGGACCACCTACAGGAGCATGCAGTATGGCTGGAGTGTACCACACAACACCATCAGCATTGTGGTAAGAGAAGTGGTGCAGGCCATCATCAAAGAATACCTGGAGGAGCTCCTCCAGTGCCCCTCCACTGAGGAAGGCTGGAAGAAAGTTGCAGAGCAGTGGTATCAGAGGTGGAACTTCCCACACACTGTTGGAGTCATAGATGGGAAGCACATGGCCTGCAAAGCGCCAGCCAAGTCGGGGTCCACTTATTTCAACTACAAGGGCTTCTTCAGCATTGTCCTCTTTGCCATGGTCGATGCTGACTACAAATTCATGTACATCGATGCTTCAGGCAACGGGTCATCTTCAAATGCCCAGGTATACAACACCAGTCACCTCAAGGAGAGGCTGGAATGCAACCTCATCACGGGCTTCCCAGATCCAGATCCCCTGCCCAACGACACGCAAGATATGCCCTACTTCATCGTGGGGGATGACGCCTTCTCCCTCACAACCTACCTCATGAAGCCTACACCTCCAGATGCCTCACCCGTGAAGATAGGATCTTCAACTACAGGCTGTCCAGGGCAAGGCGGGTGGTGGAGAATGCCTTTGGCATCCTGGCCAGAAGGTTCCAGGTACTTCTCACCACCATGCAGCATCGCCCAGAGACCGTGAGGAGGATCGTGGAAGCTTGCTGCATCCTGCACAATCTCATGCGCACCCACTACCCAGTCTTGCAGAACAGGCTCGTGGACCTCCAACAAGGCAATGGGGACATGGAGCCTGGGGAATGGAGGCAAGGGCAAAACCTGATAGACACTGAGGATGTGCAAGGCCCCAACAGAGCCTCACGTGAAGGGAAGAAGCAGCGCAACCTCCTGAAACACTGGTGCAACTCCCCAGCTGGAGCAGTGGAGTGGCAGGACAGGATGATAGATGATTAATGGATGCTTCCTTCAGCCTGTCTCATCACACAGATGAGATTGGGCCATGTATGTTGGGTGGGCCTACAATGAACAGGGCATTTAATAAAGAGTTGTGTTTATGTTCAAATGTGTGGATCAATGCTTACATTGTTATTGATAATGAAGGGCCAAAGGTGTGGCACCTGGGAGGGTGGACCATACAGTCCCACTATGCTTGCACTGGAGGTTTATCTATCCCACAGCTATTACCCATCCCAAAGGTATCCCTGCCCATCCCAAAGGTATCCCTGCCCATCCCACTGCTATCTTAACCCATCCCAAAGATATCCCTGCCCATCCCACTGCTATCTTAACCCATCCCACAAGCATGCAAAGGCTTAAACCATTTCCAAAAGTTTCCACCAAGGCTTAATTGAAAAAAATAAATGAGCAAGTGTGTGAAGCAAAGATAATCATTATTAATAACAAGCTGTAAAAGAAAAATGACCCAAGTCAAGTGTCCAAATAAAGTCTACAGGTAGCCACCCAGTCTCTGGCACTCTTATCGGTCACTCGGAGGTGTGCCCAGTCTCAGGGGTGAAGGGTCCAGGTGCTGTGGAGTTGGCTGCTGCTGGAGTGCTGGTCTGAAGCCCCACTGGGATCCCTGGCCCCAAGAGGACAACAGGGGACGGTGTGTTGAGGAAGCTCTCAGACAGCTGGCTCAGACCCGTGATGTTGAGAGCTCCTTCCTCCATGCCATGGGGTGTCAGCCCCAGTACCGATGACAGATGTACTGAGGCCGGGCTTGGCTGTGGGGTGCAGGAAGGAGCAGTATAGTGGGTCTGTCTGGTCTGCAGCTGTGTGAGGACTGGCGTGGGTGGCATCGGTGACGTGGGTGGCATCGGTGGCGTCAGTGGCATCAGTGGCATGAGTGGCATTGTTGGCATCAGTGGCGTGGGTGGCATCGGTCGCATCAGTGGAACCGGTGGCAACGGTGGCATCCGATGAGTCTGTGCCTGGACTGGGAAGGGCTGCTGCCTGTGCTGCTGGACCTCCTGGTATCCATAGCCCTGGTAGGTGAGGGCCTGTGGAAAGCCTTGGAATGGGAGGGACATCACCTGGGGTGGAGGAGCAAACCTGGACTGGGTGGGAGCAGGTTCATCTGGATCTGGAAGGTTGTGAAGCAGATCGGTGATGCTGTCCTTCACCACCTGGTACTGGGGTTCCGCCATGTCCGTGAGGGTCTGGTTGACATAGGTGAGGTAGGGCTTGTGGTTGGAGGATGAGGAGTTGGTGTGGACCAGCTGAGAGAGGAGATCTATGCTGCTCCGGATGGTGTCCCTGATCTCCAGCAGTACAGTGTGGCTCTGTCCCTCCTGTCTGGCTCTCTGCCTTTCTGTGGAGGTAGACCTGGGGGTGGATGCGGGTAGAACTGTGGTGGAAGTGCCGTCTCCTTTCTCCCACTGCACCAGGGAGTCCTCCACGCACTCCGCCACGGTTACAACAGCTGTCCACGGGGTCTCCGTTGTGGCACGCTCCACAGAAACCTGCCAGGAGACAGGAGCTGACTCTCGACCAGAAGAGGACTGGCTCTCAGCAGGCTGCCTAAGAGAGAGGGTTGTGAGAGGGGCTGCTCCTCGATGGCGGACTTCACCCTCCAGGAAGCTGCACTTGGCCATGACGTAGGTCTCTCTGTCCGTCAGCTTGACCGTGGCCTGGCCAGATTTCTTGAGGTGCAGCTTCCCATACCAGGTGTGCATGTGCTTCCACCAGACGAGGAACACCTCTGAAGTGTAGCCCAGGCTCTCCGCCTTCTCTCTCCAAGCACCCTGCTTCCTTTTGGTGTCCCTGTAGAGCCTGTGTCCCTTCTGCCATAGATAGTCATTCTCTCTCAGCCACTCCAGCATCTCATCCTCATGTTCCTCCTCGATGGAGTATTGCCTCCTCTCCCGTTCTCGCATATGCCTCTTCCACCCTTTGGCAGGACCACATGGGCCTTCATCAGAGGGGCTTGTAGGTTGTAAGGGCTGTTCCTCCACACCAGCAGCAGCAGCAGCACCAGCAGGATAATCATCATCATCATCATCATCAGCAGCAGCAGCAGGATCATCATCAGCAGCAGCAGCAGCAGCAGCACCAGCAGGACCAGGATCAACAGCAGCAGAGTAAGCACCAGCAGTGCCAGCAGCACCAGCAGCACCAGCAGGACCAGGAGCATGAGCAGGACCAGCAGGACGAGCAGGACCAGCAGGACAAGCAAGACCAGGAGCATGAGCAGGACCAGCAGGATGAGCAAGACCAGGAGCATGAGCAGGACGAGGAGCACCAGCAGGATGAGCAGGACCAGCAGGACAACGAGCATCTGCAGCAGAGTAAGCACCAGCAGAAGCACTGCCAGAAGCAGCATCAGCAGAGTAAGTACAAGCAGAAGCACCACTGCCATAAGCAGCAGCAGCAGCTCCTCCAGAAGCAGAAGCAGTAGAAGCCCCAGCCCCAGAAGAGCGAGCCCGTGCTACAGAAGCCCCAGCAAAAGCAGAGTGAGGGCCAGGGGGTGCGAGGGTGGCTCTGTCCCTGTTGCCAGGGCTGGCAGCAGATGGCTGAGGGTTCCTCTTCTTCCCCATGGTTGTGGGGGTGTTGGCTGGCAGCAAGGCTGGCAGGCAGGCAGGCAGGCAGGCAGGCAGGCAGGCTGGCAGGCTGGCAGGAAGGCTTGCAGGAAGGCTGGCAGGAAGGCTGGCAGGAAGGCTGGCAGGAAGGCTGGCAGGCAGGCACCAAGACTGGCAGGCAGGCTGGCAGGCAGGCTTGCAGGCAGGCTGGCAGTAAGGCTGGCAGGCAGGCAGACAGCAAGGCTGGCAGGGAGGCTGGAAGGCAGGCTGGCAGGCAGGCTGGCAGGGAGGCTGGCAGGCAAGGCAGGCAGGCTGGCAAGGCTGGCAGGCAAGGCAGGCAGGCAGGCAAGGCTGGCAGGCAGTCGATGTGTCTGGAAGCAGGTCTTTCCTCTGAATGGTGACCTACTTGGGAGCTGCCTCCCTTTATATCCGCGGGGCTGATGCAATGCATCCTCCCCGCATGTGCAGTGAACGCTAGGCATCCGCTAGGCTTCCACTAGGCTTCCGCTTCATCCGCTAGGCTTCCGCTGTGCATCTGCTTCATCCGCTCGGCGTCCACTCTCCATCCGCTGTATCTGTTCCGCGTCCGCTTTGCTGCACTCCCCCGGAAGCCTTGTGGATGTGCCATCCGCTCCCATCCACTTCCATCCGCTAGGCTTCCGTGGAGCATCTGCTTTCCATCTGCTCTGCGTCCTCCCCCCGTCCATTCCTTTCCGTGTTATCCGCTCTGGTTATGCAAATTTTTGCCCCTTTTGAGATGGAACATTTTTCTCGTCCGCTTTGTCCTTTTTACAAACATTTTGCATCCGTCGGCCAGTGTGATAGGACCTTAAAGAAGATTCTCCATCCTTCAGATTATGGTTGTCCCAAAGGTGCTTTTTCTGGAGGCAACTGGACTTTCTTGTTTTTTCTTTTGAAAGACGTTTCACTTCTCATCCAAGAAGCTTCTTCAGCTCTGACAGGATGATGGGGAATGGAAGGATTTATATTCCTTGCAGACAGCTGGTCATTTGCATCCTTTTAGCAGATCATTGAGGCCACTTGAAGGTTTATCTGTGTCCTCAGGGTCACCTGAGTGTGTAAATGGTTCCTGTAGCCTACAATTGTTCATCTGGAAATCTATTCCTACTCCCAGACCATTCCAAGGGTGTTCATCCCAAATTGTATAGCTAAAGGTCTATAGAGATTCTCAGACATCCAGGTCATAGTTGTCCCAAGGTGCTTTTTCAGGAGGAAGCCAGATGTCCTTTTTTTTTCCTTTTGAAGATTTTAGAGCCAATGAATGGGAGACTTTTATGAAATTGGAGTCTTGATTGCCATCAGTTCTAATATGTGACAAGCATAGGGTAACTCTGTCACTCTGAAGAGCTGCTCTTTAATACAAGCCTGGGGAAGCTGAAGCTGGTGTGGAATTCACATGAGTCACCTCCCCCACCTCAGTGTGTATTTGGGGGGATGAGTATTCAAGCCAACTAATTCATTTTCTATTCATCCCCCAATCCTAGGCCTGACAGGACAGGACAGCAGTGGCTCCATTCTTTGCCCCCTTCCAAGCATGCAAAGAGGAAGAGCAGCTACCAGGGCAAGGAAAGTGTTGCATGTGAGAACAATTCCTGTCAGGTATATTGCTCAGCTTCTTGTAAATCTCAGCTTCCATCTACAGCTCATGTGACCACGGGTGAGAACCCAATGCATAACAGAATTCAGGACTGGGAGGGACAATTAGAATAGAATAGAATAGAATAGAAACAGGAAGAGGAAGAGGAAGAGGAAGAGGAAGAGAAGAGTTGGAAAGGACCTTGGAGGTCTTCTAGTCCAACCCCCTGCACAGGCAGGAAACCCTATACCATTTCAGACAAATATCTTCTTAAAAACTTCCAGTGTTGGAATATTCACAACTTCTGGAGGCAAGTTGTTCCACTGATTAATTGTTCTCCCTGTCAGGAAATACTTCCTTAGTTCTAGGTTGCATCTCTCCTTGATTAGATTTTTGTTCTGCCTTCTGCTCTCTCTCCCTCTCCCTTTCCCTCCCTCTCTTTCTTTTCAGTATCCTAGGATGGAAACCAACAAACCTGAACTGGTTAAAATCAGGTAGGTATTCTTTCACCAATTTCTGACATATTTTCACCCGCATTTCTCTTCTCATAGTGCTGCTTTTGGCAGGTTGGGCTATTTTTATCTTTTGCATTAAAAAAAAAAAGTTGCAGAAAAGGAATTAAGCAATTCTGCTAAATCCCTGCTGCTCATCACCTCCTTGCCATCATCTTCCACTAGACTAATGGATCAACCATTTCACTGATTTTTCTTTTGCTTCTTGCATATCAAAGGAAAAGGTTTCTTTTGTTATTTTTGGCATAAACAAGTCTTAGCTCATTCTTAACCTTCCCAAACCCATCCTTGCAGATTTATGCTGTTTGCTGGGATTTTGCTCTAGTTACAAGCTCCTCTTTCCAATTTTTTTTATACTTGTCCTGGTCAAAGTGTTCTTTTGCAACCATGCTGGTCTTATCAGATGTTTCTCAATTTTCTTTCTCTGTGGTATTGTTTTTGTGTCTTTATTATTTTATTTTCCAGAGTTTCCCAAATACCTTCAACTGTTTTTTTCCTGTTCACATTTCCATCCATGGAAATCCATGGAATCCTTTTTATTCTTTCTCTTAGTTTATTGTCATTCTCTTAAAAACCAGAACACCAGAATTTAATCTGATTTCTAATTAATTTAAGGTTATAATCCCATGACCATATGTGTCCTTAATTTATTTTTACTTTATTCATTTATTAAATTTGTTTGCCACCCATCTTGCCATTAAGCAACTGTCGGCATCTTACAGCATTAAAATGAAAACATAGATATATGAATAAATACATAAAATCACATTAAAACTACAATACAAGTTATAAATTAATCCACTGTTAACTTTCCAAAATCCAAATTCTAAGCACTCTTTTAAGTTTAATACCAAAAGTAATAATTTTCCAAAGCTTTAAAATTGTTCTTGAAACTTATTTCTTATTTCTCAAGGAGAAGGCAATTCACTCAGTGACTGCAGGAACACTTGCTGATCTGAAGGGTCCTAATATTTCTGAAGTAATAAATAAAAACCCCAAAATCCAAACTGTTTAAGAAATGAAGCTTGATTGAGCCTTATGTCCTTCTATACTCTGCACAGTGCTTTGCAGCCCTCTCTAAGCAGTTTACAGAGTCAGCATGTGGCCCCCAACAATCCAGCTCCTCATTTTCCTGACCTCACAAGGATGAAAGTTTGAGTCAAGCTTGAAATGGTGAGAATCGAACTGTAGTAGTAGAATTAGTAGTAGAATTAGCCTGCAATACTGCATTCTAATCACTGCACCACCACTGCACCTTTGAAAGGCTGTGTGATGACTATAAGAAAACATAGTTCCTCCCTTGACCCCTCACAAGTAGATGGCAAAACTTAGATCCCTGCAGTCCACTCACAGGGAGCAGCTGTATGGCGAGCATGTGTGTTATCTCAAAGATCTTTCCTTACTCTGGAGAGAATTTTGGCAGTCCAGATCTCACGTTCAGCTGCCAACTCAGTCACAATGCCATTCTGCTGTAAAAACAAAATCTAGCTCACCTTGGCTCTCAACCAAAAGTCCAAGACATCAGATTTCTTATTAAAATACAGATAATTCTGAATTCTTTTTATTTTTCCTCTCCTCATTTTTTAAATCTTAATCAATGTAATATATGTACATTCTTTCTTTGGTATCCCCCATGAATTGTTTTTTTTTCTTCGTTTTTTTTTTGGTTAGAATTTACCAATACAGTTTTTTTTAAAAAAAAAAAATAACCCATGATCAACATGGACATGCCTTTCTCATGTACTACTCCCAATCTCCCATGCCCTGTGCTTTTGCTTTTCATGTTTTCTTTCTTATTGCAGAATTTTTCATTTCTCCCTGTTCAGTTGCATTCCATTCATTTCAGCCTTTTAAAATCTTTCTTCTCTCTTCTAAAGAATTAGCCACCTCCCAGCTTTGTGTTATCTGTACATTTGACAAGCATCCCCTCAGCCCTCATACAAGTCATAGATAAGATGTTAAGCAGGATGAGAACTGCCAAAGACAGATTCTGGGTTGCTCCACTCAATACTTTCTTTCAAGTTGAGGTGGAACTGCTGATCAGCATTCTTTAGGTGGGTCACTCAGCCAACCACAAGTCCATCTATCTAATAATAGCATCATGTAAACCATGTTCAACCATTTTATTGAAGCAAATATCATGTGATGCTCAGGTGTATTATGTCTACAATTTTCTTCTGATCAAATAAGCTAGAATCACTTATCTCAAAAGAATGAGATAAGATCTATCTAGCAGAAATGGTGACAAACTTCTGCTGGCTCCTGTTAATTATAGCATGCTTATCTAAACACTCCCTGTTGTTTGATCATCTGTTCATGCAGCTTGCTCAATATAGGCATCAAGCAGATGGGTCTGTAGTTTTCTAAGTCCTCCGACTCTCCCTTTTTGAAGAAGTGGGTGACATTTGCTGTCTTCCAGTTTCCTGGGTCCTGGCTGGGCCACTAAGAGTTCACAAAGTTTGCTAAGAACTCTTTCACAATATCCTCTGCTTATAGGCACCCTGGATGAAGGTGAATCCTTGTGGTCCCAAATTTGCTTGAGTTTCTTTAAATTTGCTACTGACCATCTCCTTCTCTGTCCCAAGCTGTAGTTTCTTCCTTCCCAGGGCAATACATTGTTTAGCCAGGAGGAGTTGTAAAGGAGGAGTTGGGCAGTTCAGACTTCCCACCAACACCCATTACTTCTTCTTCTTTGTAATCCTCTTTGGCTTGCTTTTAACTTTGACCTATACCCCAAATCCTTGTTTTAGCATCTCTTATGGCACAGTTCTGACACAATTCTCAAACTTTCTGGAGACTACTGTACATTCTTATTTTATTATATTCTCCACTTTCCATAAATGTCTCTGTTCCTCTGTTATATTTTAGAGACCTCTGCATATTTAGATTTCTTCAGTTTTTCCATTTTGCAGAAATAGTTTGCAATTGAACCTTTAAAATTTCATTTGATAGAAATTCCATTCCTTCCCAGATATTTTCTCTTTCAAGATATCAAGCCATTGTATCAAACTTCCCTTCCCTTCCCTTAGAGTGAATCAAAAACCATTTTTTTCATCACACAGTTTTGACTCTTCTTGATCCCTCCTATCATGAAATCAAGGATAACATAATCACCCTCCTTCAGAATGCCAATCCCCTTCCCCTCTTTAATCAGCTCCTCCTTGTTGGTGAGAAATACTTCTTTCTTTTGCCTTCTGATATATAAAGTTGTCAGTGGGAGAAAAATAATTTGATGGGATTCTAATACTTTTCAAAATAATTGTTAAGATAATTGAAATTACCCATTATAAGTACGATGTGGCTTTCAGAAAGGTTCTCACACAGAAAGATTTCCAAAAGATTAGATTATTTTTAGCTCAGGGTTGAATTGTGCCATCCTAGGTGCTCTCTAAACTTGGTTGTCTTCTTGCACACATTTCATGACCCAATTAGGTAACATCATCAGTGCAATAGAAGCTCAAAGAGCACCAAAGACCCCAGCAAAAGGCTTCATCTTCATACATTCTGCCTGTCCAGATGGTTTATATGAAAAAAATACCTCCCTTGTTGGTAACATTTTTGTTCCTCTCTCCCTTTTATTTTTACCCAAGCATTTTCAGCCAGACTTCCATGTAGAGGAAGAAATTAATGACTATTAGGCAAATATCAGCTTAACCCTGGATAGCAGGTGGGAGTGAGGAAGAAGCTCAAGATTGCCATGCCTTGATTTGCTTCTGTATAAGAAGAGGAATCAGAATCTCTGTCAAATTTTCAAGATTCTGTTGTTAAATCTTGCAATAATGGAGTCATAGTAGTTCCAAAGGGGTCTGTTTTCCCGACTATAGACTAAACTCAAAGAGCTAACCTAATACTCTGATTTCTGAATTTCAGTAAGTGTATTATTTTCCTTTTACAGGTTATGTATCATGCTCACCATTGTTGTGGGATCTATTCATTTTGAATAATTTGTAGCTATCACAAATCATTCTATCCAGTTTCAGTGATGCCTATCATATCACGCTTATCTTCCTGAGTTGGTTCTCTCTGTTTACTTCATGCACTCTGTGCAATGGTGTAGAAACAACAGAATCTTGAGTGACATCGTCTCCTGGCACCTTTGGAATAGTGGTCTGCAAAATTCTTAATTCCTACAATGGCCTCCTGCTTTGTGTGTGTGTGTGTGTGTGTGTGTGTACTGCTTTCTTGGACCCAGTCCTTGTCTGAATATTTAGTTCTGGGCTTTTATCAGTCTCCCATCTGTTCTAGATGAATGCCCTCCTGATGAGACTGGGAGATATCTGCCAAACTCTCTTTACAATGTTTATAAAATACAGGAAGATCTCTTCCTAGGCGTCCTTTGTGAAAATAGCAGAGGCCATTATAGCTGGATCCAAATCTCAGTCGACAGCTTCATCTTTATAGCCAGTTGTCAACTTCTGTTTGGTCTTCTTGTTCCATGGCCTTGAATTGCAAGGATTGACAGAAAAGATACCTGCATTTTTGTTCCTTTACCTTCCTTCCCACGGTCTTGTCAAGCAAAAGAGAAATCAGGGGATCCAGGGAGTTCAAATGGGTGTAAAGATTTTTTTACAAACTTAAGCTCTTCACAAGGATCTGAACTGCTAACTGTCAAAGCAATTTGGTGGTAGATAAGGAATTCAAGGCAGGCTGGACTTAGATCTCTTATGGATGTGAAAAGACTATGAATAATGACACATTTGGCTCAGCCTGGTCATCTCCTACATGTCTCATAATATCCAGAAATTCTTTGGAAATCTCTTCTGTCTGTGTCATTTTCCTTCACATACTCCAAAAAGAAAGGCTAATTGGGGGAGTTGAATGGTTTTGGTAACAAGGCTTGTAAGCTGCACAGTCATCTTTAGGCAAAATGAGTTGCAAACAAACCTGATACACAAAATAAATAAATGAATGTTTTTGCCACTGCCTGGATACCAGCACCTGGAAAACAGCGTATCACTTGGGATGACATGTAGGGTTGGTACACACAATACATGTAGCAGGGAATTATCTGCAAACACCACCTGCCCCTTTTTCCCAGAGAGAATCTGTGGAGGTCCAAGTGTCCTTACAAAGTGTACAAGGCCCTCACTTCATCAATTAATGTCTCAATCAGTGTTTCTCAACCTAGGCAACTTGAAGATGGGTGGCTTTCAACTTCCAGATTCTGAGAGTTGAAGTCCAGCCATCCTCAATTTGCCAAGTTTGAAAAACACTGATCCAGAAGATTCTACTTCCTGACCTCCACAGGTACAGATTGCTTTCTCATTATCTTGCTTCTTGGGGTCTTCCATGTTTCTTCCATGTGTCATTTACCATTTTTTCTTGTCCTCTCTCTTCCTCTGCTGAGAGTTCATGCCTTCCTTGATACATTTCAGGGAAGCAACCCTCTCCTTGCATCTCTTCATGTCCTCTTCTTAAAGGAACACAGGCAGCATCTGCAGCAGGCGTGGTTGGGTCCTCTTCAGGTAGGAGGACAAAGAATATACACAGCTTGCCAGTCACAATGACTTCCATTGCTGTCATAGGCTTATAGAATAATAGGGTTTGGAATGAACCTTGGAATGATCTTCTAGTTGAATCCTCTTTCCAAAGCAGGAGTCCTTATACCCTCCTGGACAAATGGATGTCCAATCTCTTCTTGAAACCTCCAGTGATAGAGCACCCACAACTCCAGGAGGTAAGCTGTTCCACCGATTAATTGTTCTTATTGTCAGGAAATTACTCCTTGTTTCCAGATTGAATCTCCCTCTGATGAGCTTTCACTGGTTGCTTGTCCTCAGGTGCTTTGGAAAATAAATTGATGCCCTCTTCCCTGTGATAGCCCTTCAAGTGCTGGAAGACAGGCATTGTGTCTCCCCCAAGCCTTCTCTTCATTAAGTTAAACATACCTAATCTCTTGAGCCATTCATCATGTGGTTTAGCCTCCAGACCTTATATCATCTTTGTTGCTCTTTTCTGAACTCTTTCTAGGATCTCAGCATCTGTTTTTTTATTATGGTTGCCTGAACTGGATGCAGTATTCCAAATATGAACTCATCAGTGCAATTTAGAGCAGGACTACTTCTTCCTGTGATTTTGATGCTATTCCTCTGTCGATGCAGCCTACCTAGAACTGTGTTGGCTTTTTTGGCAGCTGCAGCACACTGCTGGCTCATATTTAAGAGTTGTCCGCTTGGACTCCTAGATCTGTCTCGCAGTTACTGCTATTGAGTTATTAACTGTGGCTATTACAGTCGGTCCACTAAAGAGAGAAGATGACAAGGAAGCAACAGCCAACAGAGAGAAAGCAGAACTGCTTAACTCATTATTTGCATCCATCTTCACACAAAAAGAAACTATAGCTCAACCCACCAACAACATAACTGTAAAAGACAGACCAGAAATAAAAGTTAAAATAAGAAAAATAATGGTAAGAGAACACCTGTCTGATCTTGATGAAAACAAATCACCTGGGCCTGATGAATTACATCCCAGAGTTTTAAAGGAGCTGGCAGAGGTCATCTCAGAACCACTGCACCATAACTTTCAAAAATCCTGGAGCACCGGGGAAGTACCAGAGGACTGGAAAAGAGCTCATGTGGTTCCCATCTTCAAAAAAAGGAAAGAAAAACAGACCCAGGAAACTATAGCATTTAAGGCATGTGCAGGAGTCTTGTGGTTCATTGGTGGGGATTACTTTCTCTTTAGGTTGTGGTTTGGCATTGAATTTTTTTCTTGGCATGATTGGTTTGTTAAGATGGTACATTGATTAAATTAATTAATGGAACAATTTTGGGTAATCAATATAGCCAATATCACACCAATCAATCAATTACAATAATCTCTCTAGTCAAATAATTTTCCTAAGCAACAGTCAGCCTAATCAATTAATTACACTAAACATCTGGTCAAGCATGAGCCATGACTCCAGAAAGAACCCCTAATCTCTGACTTGTCCTTCACGGGCAATGCTTGCCCATCCAGAAATATACCTAATAATATTTTGGGAGTGCGAGTCGGGGCTGAAAGTCCCAACTCCTTTCCCCAGGCTCTTGGCTTGATTGAAGCCCTTTCTGAGTCTTTGGCAAGTTTCTATTGCCGGCTGGGTTCACCATCTTGTTGTCATTATATGCTTTTTGAGATTGTATATTGTTTTGGTTTTATACTGTGAATTGCCTAGAGCTAAGGAGTTTGGTGCATCTAAATCAAATAAGAAAAGGAAGGAGAAAGGAGAAAGTGGCTCAGAATGCTTCCATGGTATAAAAGGGAAGGGAGATAGACCAGCATAGAACTAACAGCATTACAGTTGCACTAAAATAGAAATAAAAAGTCGTATTGAGAGAATAAAATGAAGTGAAAATGAAATTATTAAAGTAAAATTATAAAATACATGAGTTAATATGCAAGAGAATTCTATAAAATTACAGTTAATTTAACAATGAATAAGCTAAATGCTATAAATAACTCGGAAATGTGCACAAATACTACTGGAATGTATAAAACACTTTGAGAATATAACGCTATGCTAACTTCCATTAAATCTAATGCTTGTTGAAATCATGCTGGGGTTTGTTCAGATTGGACAATTATGGTCCAACCAATTATAATGAAGAAGTAATAAAATAAAAATAAAATATGTGTATATCTAAAAGGAGGAGAGAAACAAAAGGTAGGAAGAGAGTAAGAAGGAAATGGGGAGAAAGGAAGAGAAAATATATTGAGTTAAGCCAAGTTAAAGCTCAGTAATGTCTTACTTAGGAGTTGTTTACATTGACTCATAGTCTGACCTGCTGCCTGAGAAATGTTTGGGCCTGATCAAATCCCAACAGAATCAAAGCATTGGGGAAGAATCCACAATAGCATAAGGTGGCACCAAGTAATGTTCATCAAGAAGTGTGGAATTTGTCTTGAAGAATCAAAAACACTAGACAAACTGTGTTGAAAATTAATTTGAGACAGTAACTAACATGTGCTATTTGGGCACAAGTTTTAACGGAAATCATTTCAGCTTCAGCCTGAAAGTTTGAGTAAGAACACGACAATGAACCAAAACCAGATTCCTTCGGAAACTGGATTGTAAACCCTCTCATGGTTCTGGATTCTTAAATGCACATCACTGGAAACCATAGAACAGCTGTGATATTATTTTGGCCTCAAATGTCCAGCACCAGGGAAATCAGGCAATCCAAGCAATTCAAATGTGTATAAAAATTTATTGTAAGCTGGACTTAGATCTCTTATAGGGCACCCAGGGACTCATGATGCGTATTATGCCTCCCTTGGGCTCAGCCTGGTCATTTCCTACATCAAATACTTGTAGTCCATCAGCTACCTACCAATTACCTACCATCATGTGAAAAAAATCTTAATATGGCAGCTACGCTTCTTTTGACCCTCTCTTTCAAGAACTGAATTTGGGGCCTTTGGGAGTGTTCACTATCATTCCCATTTATTTGCCATACATAAATACATCTAGAAGGCTTCTTTGAAAAAGACCATGATTTCCCCTCACATAATTAATAATCAAATCATTGCCTATGCAATAGGAGAAGGATGTTGTTAAAATAGCCCTAGCAATTGCACTTACTGTATACACCACTTCACAGTGCTTTCCAGCCAGCTAACTGCCCCCCAAAATTAGATCCTCAATTTACCGACCCCAGAAGGATGGAAGATTGAGTCAATCTTGAGCTGGTCAGGATCAAACTCCTGGCAGTGAACAGAATTTTCCTGCAATACTGCATTCTAATCACAGATATACCACCACAGCTCCTAAAAATTGTTTGGACAATTGAAGAGGTTGAAGGGGCATCCCAGGTCCCAGAATCAGACTTCCTGGGTCTGAAAAGATGATTGAGAGAAGCTCCCCTGACCCAGGGCACATTCATTATGTTCTTTTCCTGACGATATAAAAAGGGACATTTGTTTTTCTCGCTACTACATGCATATTTTGAGACATAGCCACCCTTCGGTTCACTTTGTTTTTGTTCTTTAAATAATGTCAGGTTTTATGTCCTCCCTGGGGTTATCACTGCAGAAACAGAAGCTGCATCTAAAACACAATCAAGATTTCTTGCATTTGAAACAAGGTATAGAAGAAACACCATAGGTGATCCTCAATGTAGAACCACAGTTGAGCCCAAAATTTATATTGCTGAATTAAACATTGTTAATTTAATTTTGCCCCATTTTATGACCTTTCTTGCCACAGTTGTTAAGTGAATCATTGCAGTTGTTAAGTTAGTAACACGATTGTTAAGTTTGCTAATCACATGGTTGCAAAAAGTAATCACATGATCCCAGGACACTGCAGTCGTCATAAAGATGAGTCAATTGCCAAGCGTCTGAATTTTGATCACATGATCACGAGAATGCTTGCAATGGTCATAAATGTGAAAAGCCATCATGAGTCATTTTTTTCAGTGCCGTTGTAACTTTGAACAATCACTATGCTGTTGTATTGCAGCATAGTCAGAGGTGGCATTCAGCAGGTTCTGACCAGTTCTGGAGAACCGGTAGTGGAAATTTTGAGTTGTTTGGAGAACCGGCAAATCCCACCTCTGACTGGAGGTTCTACAGTTTCCTTCCCCTGCCACACCCACGAAACCATGCCCACAGAACCGGTAGTAAAAAGTTTGAATCTCACTACTGAGCATAGTGGAGGAACATCTGTGAAGAAATATCAAAGTAACCCTAAATCTCACCGACTAGTGTGGACTAAGTTAGTAACTTTATTAGTTTTTAGTATTATCAAGATTGTTTTTGCATTGTGGAGCCTCAGGAACCATGGAGAAGCCCAGATAATGGAGTTTGCACTCTGCCTGCTGATAAGGAGGGATAGGACCAGTTAAGACTCTCATAGGGAAGCTCTGACTGGTATCAGATCAGATGCCTCACTAGCCTTGGAGGGTGGAGTTTTTAAAACGTCACCAGAAAGGAATCAGAGAGTGAAAAAGGAAGATGTTTAAAAACATGCCTAAACACTAGCAAGCAAAATGGCTGGAAAAGGATTCAGATAATAATAGCTGCTTAAGTTGGGTTGTATAATTATTTATTTATATTTATATATTTATTTTATATTATTTCTTTGATTGATTGATTGATTTTAAACCTGAATCAAACAAGAGGAAAGATTGCAAAACAAAAAAAGTTGGATGCAAAACAAAATCAAAGATTTACTAGCATAACTAAAGCCATCAAACAAGGAGTAGCTGATTGGTGGAGGAATACTGACCAATATAACCTTGAGCCCTCCCTTGCCTCTAGATAATTCAATAGCCATATTTAGTGTGCTTATTTAACGTTCCGCGGCTATTAGTCAGAATGCAGAATAAAAATGCTCATTGTGTACTTTTGCATTAAATTGTGCCAAGCTATAACTTGTGCAGGAAACTGCTGAAAAAGAATGCAAAACAATTAGGAAAGTAGAACTGCTCCAATGTTCTGATTAAGCTTGGTGGGAATTGCTTCTTTCTGATTTTTAAGTACAAAAAAGGAGGAAAAACTGAAATGCTGTAATGCCTCTCTCAATCTATTATACCCATTGCAGAGATCTTCTGGAGCATCTCTAAGGATAAAAGGTTCAGGAATGAGATCATGGTGGATTCTGACCTCTCTGTGTTAAAAAGTTGAGAAATGGTTTGGGGTGAATGTCCCACCCTTTCTTTCTTTCTCTCTCTCATAAATGAAAATGAAAAAGAAATATTGTTCTATATGAAAAACTAAGCCGGTAAAGACCTGTTTTTGAAACTTGGGATTACCACATTATTGTTTCCAATCTGATGTAACAAATACTGCTGCTTTCCCTGATACTGGTAATTTAGAATGTGGGTTATGTCTTAGGCTATTTTTGTATATGAGCCTTGCATGTTATGAAACCTTGCATTTCATCGGTTTAGAAATTCAATCGAATTTGTCCACTGAATGAAAGTGAACAAGCGGGAGTGGATTAATTCTTGGGAGATGCTCCATCTCCCTGCCAAGAAATGTGCTGTGATCTTAATCTAAGAGAAAATGGCACAAGGAAGAGAGCTCCCAGTCAGTTTCACTGACCTGGCCATTTCACCATCTTCGGGGAAATCCCTGTTGCTTCTTCTTTCTCAGATAACTGGAGATGTGGGAGCCAATTGGACATAATCAGGCTAGTTTGTAGCTTCCAGAGGAAAATGGGCAGGAGCAGGAGAGGAAAAGAGAGGTGGGAGAACCAATTGTAGAATGATGAGAGTGGCCGTCTGTCATGGTTAAAGGAAGAGCTTACTCTGAGGTGGTGGGAAACTGGAATTCCATCAGGAGCAGGAGGAGCTTTGATAAATCGTTCTCCTGCCTGCTCTCAAAGAAGAAAAGCATCAGCTTAGCTCATGCCAACCATTAGCTCTTGGTTCCACAGAGTCTCTTGTCATAGAAGGCTCAACTGAGTTGCCAGATAAGACTGAAGACTGAAGCCAGTATTGTGGTCCTCTGGCAGCCTGCGGGGGACTGCAGCAGAGTCAGACATTGGGGAGGAATATGGGCCAGTCTGGGAGTCTAGGAAGGACTTAGACAATGGTCCTGCATCCAATACAGAGATGGGGCCAGGGCCATCTGGGAGTTATATACTGATTCTGGAGCCTCCAGAATCTGACACCAGCGAGGCAGAGGTACAAAAGGAGCCTGTTTCCAGTGTGTACGTGTGCAGAGCTGCCAGAAGGCAAGATCAGTTCAGGCAAAAGGGGCAACTTGGGAGTAAGGCTTGGAGGTGATTGCCCCTCCCATAAGGTATAAAGGAAGTGCAAAGGGGTGGAACCTTTGCAGGGAGCAACGTTGTTCATTCTGGTCAGTTTGGAACCTGAAAGCTCCATGGTGAATTTGTACTCCGTTTGGTTTTGAAAGACTAATTGGTACTTTAGTCATTGGCAGCATTTCAAGAAAGATAAAGGTGTGTGCTTATCAGACTTCTTTGGCAGACTTCAGTGGACTATTTATAACTGGTTGAGACTCATTATGGGCTGTGAATGACAATAATTCACAGCCGTTGAACTAAAATAAAAAGGGTTTGGATTTAAATTGTATTTGTTGGTGTCTCAGGAAGCCTTGGTCAGAACAGCCAAAGAGTGCAGAGGGAGGAAGGGAGATGTAGATCTTGCCATGCCCTACAACTCCCCACCTCAGATCTCAGGTCTATACCCAGCATCCTCCTCTTCCTGGTACACGATTAAGTAAAAGACACCTGGGCAAAGATACCAATTTACCAGTTTAGCAAGTCTAGGAGAGTTCTTCTGGATGAGACCTATTCCCAAGGGTGGCCTTCAAAAATTTTAGCGAAGGATTCTCTGCCCGGTTGCTGGATGGACTTGGCCATGGTGGGGTCAGAAACCAGGAGACAATGAATTTTCATCTAGTCTTGGGCATGAAAGCTGGCTTGGCAACCTTGGCCCAGTCCCCTCTCTCAACACAAATCATCTTGGGGGGTGGAGGGGGAGAAATAGGAGGAGAAAGAAATATTAGGCATGTTTGCTATCTTAATTTATAAAAGTAATAAAGGCAGGAGAAAAATTAAATAAATCAATTAACCGACCCAAATGATAGGCATTGTGAAAAATAATATTGGCCACATTATACAAAGAGAACCTGTACAAAAAATAGTAAAATAGACTATAATCAAGAATTATTTTTATTGGGAATTATGTCAGAGAAACATAGTAAAGAAGAGACTTATTTAATAATCCCTGTTGTTATCACAGTGGCAAGAATGATGTTTGCCCAGAAATGGAAGGTTAGAGAAATTCCGAGTGAAGATGAGGTGTTAAACAAGATTTTGACATGTGCTGAAATGGACAGTGACTCTAGAAATGAAAACAAGGATGAGTCAGAATATTACAAGATTTGGAACAAATTTTATTATTGGTGGGAACAGAAAGAAAGGACTCAAAACAAAACAGAGAAATAGGATTTGTAGAAGGTCATTTGTAGAAGATCATGTGATCTAAGTTATAACTGATGATGGCAGATTATATAATGAAGGAAAACTAAATGTATAAAGATTCAATATCTATAAATGTACATAAGATATATATTATATATCATAAGATGTAAGACAAAAAGATGTCAAAAGTATTTCACCGTGTTCAATGTTTTAAACAATGTATTTAACAAAATATTTTTTTTAAAAAAAGAATCCACAGCCATCCCCACAACTGCAATAGTCTAGAGGCTGAACTATACAATGGAGTTGGTGTGTTTAGTCTAACGAAGAGAAGAACTAATGGTAACATGATAGTTATCTTCCAATACTTGAAAGGCTATCACACTCTTTCTATTCTCCAAAGCACCTGAGGCCAAGACAAGGACTAACTAAAAGAGCCTCTGTGGTTAGAGTGCATTATTGCAAGCTACTTCTGCAGCCAGCTATCTACAATTTGGCAGTTCAAATCCCACCAGGCTCCAGGTTGACTCAGCCTTCCATCCTTCTGAGGTGGGTAAAATGAGGACCCAGATTGTTGGGGGCAAGAGGCTGACTCTGTAAACCGCTTAGAGAGGGCTGTAAAAGCACTATAAAGCAGTATATAAGTCGAAGTGCTATTGTTTATGGATGAAAGATCATGTAAGAGAGAAGCAACCTAGAACTAAGAAGAAAGTTCCTGACAGTGAAAGCAATAAATCAGTGGAACAGCTTGTCTTCAGAAATTGTAAGTGCTCCATCACTGGAGGCTCTTAAGGCGGTTGGACAGTTATTTCTCCAGAAAGATATGGGCAGTCCTTCACTTATGACAACAATTGAGCCCAAAATTTTTGTTGTGAAGCAAGACATTTGGTAAGTTAATTTTGCCCCATTTTATGACCTTTCTTGCCACAGTTGTTAGGTATTATGATTCGCCAGCAGCAGGTACAGACAGCTGAGAGTGAGGACTCGGATGAGGGACCTGCGTGTGATGCAGGGATGGGGCAGGACCATCAGGGAGTGGGGTGCTGCCTTCGGAGATGGTGGAGGCTGGCAGCAGTGAGGAAGAGGTTCCTGAGGAGCCTGTGCCCAGTGCGTGTGCACACAAGGCTGCTTGAAGGAAAGAGCAGCTGCAGCAGCACGGGCAACTCGGGAGTAAGGCTGCAAGGTGATGGCCCCTCCCTGAGGAGATAAAAGTCAGCTGAGAAACTGCAGTTCTTTGAAGAAGGCAAAGAAGTTTTACACTTGAACTGGGTGGACATTAGGAACATCTGAGTTGGTATTTGGAGACTCTGTGTTGGAATTATTGCCTAGTAACTTTAAGTGTTGTTCTTGGTAGCCTTGCAAAACCTTGGCAAGGCACTTTATTATCGGACCTAATTGGTTGGAAGCAGCCTTTTACTCATGAAGGAATGGGATTAAAAAAAAACATTAAAAGGTTGTGCTGTTACCTTTGTCTTGTGTTTGCTTCCTTGGAACCAGGTTTGGATCAGAACATTAAGTAAATCATTGCAGTTAACAATTGTTAAGTTAACAACACAGTTGTAAAGTGAATCTTGCTTCCCCATTGACTTTGCTTTTCAGAAGGTAGCAAAAGGTGATCACATGACCCTGAGACATAGCAATTGTCATAAATATGAACCAATTGCCAAGCAACAGAATTTTGATCATATAACCAGGGGGGGTGCTCCAATGGTCATAAGTCACTTTTTTCAGTGCCATTGTAACTTTGAACAGTCATTAAACAAGAATTAGTGGACTGTTCTGTATAGGGTCTACAGCTTGGGCAGATGTTGGACTAGAGACTCCACTATTCTATGTTCTATATGCCATTAAACAATCATTGTTCCAATACAGCCATTTTCCCTTTAGGCCAGAGGGATGTCTAAGTAGGCGCAGAGTGACCAGGTCCTTTAACTGTTCATAGTAAGACTTCATTTCTGGTCCTTTGGCCATCCTGGTATCCTCCTCTGAAATTCTTCCAATTTGTTGATGTCCTCTTTAAAATTCAACAGCCAGAGCTGTAGACAGGACTTCTAGTCAGGTCTGACCACAGTGGAATAAAAGTGGACCGTTATTTCTCATGAGCTGCACTCTGTGAAAACTTCCCAAAGCTGTTAGCTTGTCCTCAATCTTGTGACCTACCAGAAGATGGAGGTTTTACACTGCCAGTCAGACTCCCCCCTTTCTATGCTTCTGCCTTTCATGTTTTGCTCTCTGGATGCAAGAATCTGTGACTGAATTTCATCCTGTTTGTTTCAGCCAATTCTTCAAGACATTTGAATCTTTTGGAATCTGTTATTTCTCTTTTAAAGTCTTCGTCCCTCCTCCAAGGTTTCAATCATTTGCAAATGTGATAATTGGCCCTTCCACCCCTTCGTAGGGTCATGGATAAACATTTGAACAGCACAGCAGCCACTAGGCCAAATTTTACTCTTAACAGGAGAAACCTTATGGAAAGCTTTGCTGAAACTAAACATACTATGCCATGAATGATGTTAAAAAGGAGATAAGGTGAGTTTGCCTTGACTTATTTATGATCATCCCTTAATGGTTCTTATTAGATGCACATCCATATATATGTTCACAAATACACTGTTGAAAACCTCACCCATTATAAGCTTCAAGCAGACAGGACTTAATCTTTCTTTTCCCCTTCTCCATTTTTTTTACAGATAATTCTTTTTTATCATTTTAGAAACCTCTGTCTGTGTCCACATTGATGTCTTTGAGGGTCTCCTAATTAAAATCTGGAAACTTGAAATCAATGAAACTTACCCAAAATTCTTTTATCTCTTTCAGCTCACAACAGAACAACTCACTGTGGAACAATTCAACAATTCAATTTAATTCTTTAAAATAATTTAAAAATTATTTTATTTTTATTTTATTTTTTTGTCATTCACATTTCATTTTGTCCCTCCTTTGGCATTCCTTTTTTAATTATTCTGTTCCACCATTTCTTCAGTATCAGTGTAACTTTTGTTCCACAGTGCGTTATCCCACAAGTTGGCCAGGGCAAGTTGGCTGCAGTCAGTTTCCTAGACTCTCCTGCCTATCCTGACCCCCAGTTTCCTCCTTTTCCTGGTGGCACAAGGATGTTTTCTTCGAAACAAAGAGGGCACAAAGCAGAAGGTGGCACTCTACGTTCTTGCCATCACTTGTAACAATGTTGTCTGTGCAACTTTCAGTTCCTGCAGCCTCTTCGCCTTTCCTTTTCTTTATGACATACCTCAAAAGCATGTCTGTTCTTTGTGGAAATTCTTACAAGTCTCAGCTCATTCTGTCCTTCAGCCTTTCTGTCACGATCCTTATAAGGCTGAGTTTTCTAATGGAGGAGAATTGGAACAAAATCAGAGAGTTTCTGCCTCTTCTGGGAATATTTGCAGAAAGGGAGCTAAAAAATGAGTGGGGTGAGGGAGGCCTCTCTCCTCCAAATCCTCTGGACCAGAATAGGAGCAGAACTGGATGGATGCAAATTAAGGAGCCATGCAAAACTGAGAGCAGCATTGAGCACTGTGGCAAGGCTGAGAGAACAGACTTCGTCTTCTACTTGACCCATCCAGGAATGCCACAAAGAGAGTGGAATGCCTTCACTTGCGTTGGGTCCAGCTATCACTCCTTGATCATCCAAATATTTAGACTCCAGAAAAGGCTGAGATAGAAACATCCATAAAAAAATAAATATTTTAGCGAAGCAGTAACCAAAAACCTAAATAGGAACCTGGTGTTCTCCTGGCCTCTCCATCTTTCTTCCTCTGTGCTTTGCCTTCAGGACCGAAGTGGAGACTGATGGCTGCATATTTCACAGCCGGGCTCCTGACATTTCACTTCCTTACAAAGAAATGTTTTTGTGCCTACACAAAAACATCAGGCAACTTTTATTAGATTTGGAGAACAAAGAAAAACTTTTAAAAGGCCTCCAATTCCTTTCCAAAGCCATGATGCTGTGCTTGTGGGATTGCAGTCGGGCAGAAAGAGGTGAGTTCATATTATGCCAGAAGAAAAGGTTGTCCAGTATTATTTTCCTAGGCTCTGTAGGGAGATTTGCTTTATTACTATGGCTGTTTTGTTTTAAACATCTATAAAACAACAGGTTTTAAGGAGGAAGATACCTGGTCCTAAATGAATTGGCCTCACTGGTAACCCCTTTACTGTACCTTTCACATTGGGATGCAAGGCAGACACAACTCTGGTGAGAAGTCAGGTACCTGTCTTGATGCCAAGGGATGCTAGATTTCCTTTCCCCATTATCAAGTAGACATGATTTTTGCTGGTATATTCTCTATAGAGGCTATTCCTGAGCCCTGAGAATCTCATATCAGATGGAGACAGGCATGACTGATCCTTCAGCTGGATTGGGAGTGGGTGGGAGAAAATAAATAAATTCCAAGTGGAAAAGGGCCACTTGATCCTCAAATTGGAAAAGAAGATCTGAGATTTTTAAAAGCATCTGGATAATCCAAATCAAGTGGAAGAAAGGTCTGCTCTGCAAAAAGAGGACTCCTGCTTGGGCAGGGGTGGGGTTGGATTAGATGACCTACAAGGTCCCTTCCAACTCTGTTAATCTGTAATCAGATTAATAATTTAGTGGTACAGTGGTTTGGTCAAATCATTCTGATTTCAGAAAGCTCAATGAGTTCTCCTGCCTTTGAATGCTCAGATCCAACTTCCTTGACTAGTTCTGAAGGAGCTGGCAGATGTGATATTGGAACCACTGAACCATGTCTTTCAAAGCTCCTGGAACACCAAGGAATTATCAGAGGATTGCAAAAAGAGCTGATGTGGTTCCAATCTTCTAAAAGGAGAAAAAAAAAACAAAAGACCAATCAGCCTGGCTTCAATACCTGAGAAAGCCAAGCCAACATGGATTTGTCAAAAACAGATCATGCCAAACAAATCTTATTTCATTATTGGACAAAGTGATTAAATTAGTGGGTCAGTGAAATGCTCTTGACATTGTATACTTGGATTTCAGTAAAGCATTTGACAAAGTAGGCCACAACGTACTTCTTGGTAAACTAGAAAAAAACTAGACAGCAGGCAGTTGGACGAGATTCACTAGACTTCTAGTGACTAGAAGATCCAAGGTCCTCCTATAAGAGGTGGCTATGGGCAGGTATGGGGTAAATACCCAGCCCCTTTTATATCCCCTTTCACATTCCCTATTTACTTAGTAAAACTGTATTACTATTCTTCTTCTCATCCTTCCTATTACCTAACTCTTCCACTTATTACTATAACCGTGTGTCTTGCTTTTACGATTTATATTGTTTTATTTGATTGCATATTAGTAACCTATGGCAATCATTCAGTGTTGTATCTTATGATTCTTGATGAATGTATTTTATTTTTTCTTACGTACACTGAGAGCATATGGACCAAAATCAAATTCTTTGTGTGTCCAACCACTCTTGGAGAATAAAGAATTCTATCCTATCCTATCCTATCCTATCCTTTCATGTCCTATCCTATCCTATTCCAGACAGACCCTGGCATGACTCCATTTTTCTCTGCCTGCTATCACATTAGGAAGTTCTGACCCCAAACTCTTTTTAAAAAGAGGATCCCTGGAGACTTCCGGTTTGAGCTTCTTCAGTGACAGACCAAAACCTCATCTCTGGGAGGCTTTGATCCATGCTTGTCACTGGAGCACCCCGAGCTGGCTGGTTTTGGGGCTAAGCCACCCCGTAGAGGGGGTGAAGAAGGGGGAGACTGCCAGCAGGGTTGAGGAGAGCCGCATCTCTCCTCCCCAGCTGGCCATTACTCCCTTTCCTGAAGGCGGTTGCAGCAGTGGTCAGAAATGGCCACCACAGAGAAGAACTCAACAGGAAAAGAATGTGCAGGAGGAAGATAAGAAGAGAAAGTTTTCGTTGACCGGGTCAAACAGCAAAAGAAACAAATGAGGTACCCTGGAAATGAAACTGTTAAAAAACAATAACATTGTTCCCTAAGAAGATTTTTAAGCTGCGAAGGAGAGAGAAAAGGGAAAAGATTTGCTATTCTCCTTTTCATATACTGACAGCTAAGAGACTTAAGCAAGAAATTGGGAAAAAATCCACTTTGACATCAATAGGCATTTAATGCTGAAAATAAAAAGTCAAAGGGATAATAAAGATCTCTGGATAATTAAAAGCTTTTGAAAACAGGAAAGGAGAGAAAAAGAATAAAAGGGCAGGATCTGGAAGGGAGGAGACTGCCTGGAGTTAAAAAAGAACTTACAGCAAAATCTCAACAAGACTTCCAAAAGATACATTCTAACTGAAATATCGCAACGAAAACCCCAGGAAGAGAAAGTCGACAAAAAAATAAGAAGATATAACTCAGAACTATCTGGATTACTTGATGATTTCTGGATTCTTGGTTATTGTTTTGAATGACTAAAATCAAACGGGTGGTTGTTAAAAACTGTTTAAAATGGCTCCACTTTTAGAAAAACTGAAAATGGAACTTAAAAAGTACAAAGAAGATGCACAAGAAGGGAGAGGTTCTTTTGGCTTCGTATTTCAGTTTTTAGAAATGGAGATTTGGAATTATGAGAAACAACAAGAAATGCCTGCAGAATAAGAAGATTGTGACAAAGAAGAAGCCATCTTTAATGAACAAGCAATCTTAGATGGGGGAAAAAAAGGAAAGGGGGGAAAGAGAATGGAAAGTTTAAGATTGGGGAAAAAAAATCAAGTGAAAAATAAGTATAAAATCAGAAAGCAACAGAAGAGGGAAATGCAGAAGAGAGAATTAGAAGTAGAGAGACAAGGGGGTAAAAAGGGGAGGGAAAAGAAGAGAGGGAAGAAAGAAAGGAAAAGAAGTTATAAAGGACAAAAACAAAATATAGAGAAACAGGGCCTATTTAGAGATAATGGGTGAAAATCTAATGGAAAAAGGGATTCTGCAAAGGTACATAAGATAGTATTGTTATATTAGAAACAGAAATAATTTTAGAAAATATGAAACGATGTATGATTAAAATGTCTGATAAAATAGCTATCGTAATTCAGTGGAATGCTTGTCAATAAATAAATGTAACAAAAGGTATATTTAATGATTTACAAAACATACATGAAGAGAAATAAGTGAAAAATTAATTATGGAGATTATATGTTTTTTTAAGGAAGTATGATATTTAATTGAAAAGAAGTGTTAAAGATGTTAAGATTTTAATGATTATTAATGATAGAATTGAACTGGAATGGAATGAGAGTTTATAATTGCATATATTTACAATCTTTTTTTTTTAAAAAAAGAATATAGTATGTGTGTATTATAAGAATGTAGAATTCGATTGGAAGTTATGAATTATTTATTGTATTGAAGGTCATAAATTTAAGGTATATGTTGAAGTTTAAATAAGAGTTGAATGGATGTAATTATAAGATATAAAGGTGTCATACTCCAATTAGTAACTACAGGAGAAAATTTGTTTCATTAGAAAAGATAATATGAAATTGAAACAGAACAGACAAAAGTATAAATATAATGATTTGAATTGAGATGAGATAATCAAAATAAAATTGAGAAAATTAAAAGAGGGGAAAAACTACATAGAAAATGGAAAATAGTATAAGATATGAAATAGAATACAAAAAGGAGCATGAAATTGAGTTTTGTGTCAACCTGGGACCATGCTATTTTCAAAAAATATGTTTTACTTGTATTTTGTATGTGTGAACACCCAAATAAAACTTTATTAAAAAAAAAAAAAAGAGGATCCCTGACAACAAACAATTTCAGGTCAATTTCATCAGCAAAGCTCTTAGGCTAAGAGTCACTCAAGTTGTTACTCTGCTTATCCCATCATTCCACCCCCAGTTTCAGTTCAGTAGGGCAGGTTTGGCTTTAGAGATACTGCAGGAGAACCATCCTTTGAAAGGTGAAGGGTGGACCTCATGGAATTCCAGACGCTTCTTCCTTAGGGTCACTCAAGGAGCAGGAGATGCATTTATCACGTGGGGAATTCTCTGCTTTTTATCTTAGGTTTCACTATCCCTTTGATCCAGTCATATGGCAAATGATTTTTGGTTTTGTATGAAGTCTCAAGATAAGAAACAGTCCAAGTGTATTTATATATGCATATCCTTTCTTCTTTTCTGTCCTCCTCCTCCTTCCTCTCTCTGAGGGAGGGAAGGAGGGAGGGAGCGGGAGAGGGAGAGGGAGAAAGAGAGAGTTGAGTAGAATGGGAAAAACAGTAGACAGTTTTAGGCAGAGGAGATACCAGACTTTGAAAAAAAATTGAGTTCCTAAAGATGCCAACCCTTTCACACAGGGCAATGCCTTTGAACGGGAGTGTATTTTGCTTTGTCAGTTGAGATGGAAAAATTAGGCACCGGAGGTTTTTATGCTCATTCCTATTTACAGTGCAGCTATATATTAGAATTTTCAGCTGGCATATCCAAGACAGTCACCTGGGGTCAGGTCTCCCTCCCAGAAACTATTCCCTCTGTTTCTCCTGCTTCCTTAGCCTCTCCTTTGCCTTCCTGGGCTTATTGGGGAGGGGGTGGAAGAGTGAAAAGAAAATTCCCCAACCAGGAATCCAGAAGAACTTCAAGAAATGCATCCCATATGACTTGAGGAACTGATAAGGGACCAGCATGGTTCAACACAGCTTAGCGTCAAGGGCTTATAGGGGAAAAGAAGAACATGAGACATGGATAGTGAACATCTGGAAGAGGATGTGCAAGAGCAACTCCATATCCTTTCTTGGAGGATTCTGAAGAAATGCTCCAAAGTAAGAGTCTGCAGAAATGTCTCACCAACCCTTTGGTTTTCTATTGGTTCTGCTTCTTTTGTTAACCATACCTCCCCTAAAAGGTCCTCCCAGTATCCACAGCAGCACTTCATCCCAAATGAAAGGCACAGCCTCCTCCATGCATTCAGTTGAGAGGTAATCTTTCTCATGTCCTTCTTATAGCTAATTAAACTCTACCATCTTTATGTTCAAACACTCTGGACGTTGACAAATGTTTCTAAGCTGAAGTTTAAAACTTTAAAATTCTCACTTAGCTGTGTGCATGATATCAACATAATGTTTCATTTGTCCACAAATTTCTGATGAAGTTATCTTACATCTTAATCTGAATGATTGGAGGAATTGGGTATGTTAGTTCAATGCAAAGCAGGACGAGGAGCATCATGATAGCAGGGTTCCAATATCTAAGGTGTTGCCTCAAAGAAGAGGGAGGTCAACCTATTCTCCAAAGCATCTGAAGGCAGGATAAGAAACAATAGATGGAAACTAATCAAGGAGAGAAGCAACCTAGAACTAAGGAGAAATTTCCTGACAGTGAGAGCAATCAACCAGTGGAACAACTTGCCTCCAGAAGTTGTGGGTGATCTATCACTGGAGGTTTTTAAGAAGAAACTGGACAGCCACTTGTCTGAAATTGTACAGGGTCTGCTGCTTGAGCAGGGGGTTGGACTAGAAGACCTCCAAGGTCCATTCCATCTCTGATGATGTTCTAATTCAGGGCTCTTCAAACTTGACAGCTTTAAGACTTGTGGACTTCAACTCCCAGAATTCCTCCTCCAGTCATGTTAGCTCAGGAATTCTGGGAGTTGAAGTCCACAAGTCTTAAACATGCCAAATTTGAAGATCCTTGTTCTAATTGATTTAATGCACCTTTAAGTCTGAGATGAGCTTAACTCAAAAGAAATTGGAAGGTCTTTCTTTTTAAAGGCTTGTGTGGAGAAGAACAATATGCATAAGGTTTGATTTCGGCAATTATTTTTTCCAATTTCACCAGGAAGGAAGGCAAATAAGACTAGGGCCATAAGAACACACAAGGGATCCAGCAATAGCAATGATCAATTTGGTCCGAGGATCTAATGGCCATGGAACAGAGCATCACGTAGAGGTAGAAATTTGCATGTAAGCATTGCAGTTCTTTATCAAGTGTTCCACTGAGTCCATATTTGGCTGGTAACTCTTAGCACGTAACAGATCACTGTGTACAGAAAATTCAGCAGCAAGATGCTTAAGTGAACAGGCATTATTTATGGCCATTTGTTGCAGTGAACAACATGTTGAAATCCTTCAAGCCAAGGTGTTTTTTTTTAAGAAGCAAGGCAGAGTTCCTTTAATGATGATGTCTCAAAATCCAGCACTCATAAACCAACAACCCTATTCACATATTCTTCTGACAATGAAAGTGATCCTGAATCAGGGAATGGAAGACCATGTAAGAAATCAGCTACATTCATATTCTAGCAAAAAAAAAATCATAAGGTTGCATTCTTCAGTGGAAACATTGGAAATTACAGAGCAAAACAGTGGTTTTATGTGGTTGCAGCATTTGAATGAACAAATTGTGAACCTTTACTAACATATATGGTTATCTCAAGGCTAAACTTTCATTTTTTCTAAATATATGAATAGCTTCACTGTGGAGAAAAGAAAAGAAAAGAAAATGGCTGGCCCAGGCAAAATACTTTCTTGATCCACTTTCCTGAATCTGCACCATGAACCCCAGGACTTGCATGAATCTCTACGCAAATTGGAGTGTTTTATAACAATGTAAACAAGATTCCCTTGTTAATGCATCTTTCATTTGCTGAAATGTAGATGTGGCTGCTCTTAACCCAAGCTGAGCAACTCCTTTTTTGGCCATTAATTGGAGTAGGTCTATAATAGACACATAATTAGGAGAAAATTTCACAAAGTATCTACAAATAGCTAGAAAAGGACACCTCAGTTTTAGGTTCTCTGGAATTGAGATTTATAGAATAGCCTCTACCTTTTTTGAAACAGGTTTAATTCAGTTGTCTTCAGTGGAGATAGCCAATCCTAAAGTAATAATAACAGAATAACAGAGTTGGAAGAACCTTGGAGGTCTTCTTGTCCACCTCCCTGCCCATGGCAGGAAACCCTATACCATCCCAGACAAATGGCTGTCCACTTCTCTTCTTAAAAGCTTCCAGTGATGAAGCACCTACAACTTCTGAAGGCAAGACGTTTTACTAGTTAATTGTTCTCACTATCAGGAAATTTCTCCTTAGTTCTAGTTGCTTCTCTCCTTGATTAGTTTATGTCCATTGCTTCTTGTCCTGCCTTCTGTTGCTGTGGAGAATAGGTTGGTCCCCTCTTCTTTGTGGCAGCCCCTTAGATATTGGAACTGCTACCATGTGTTTTTTTTTTCACTAGACTACACATGCCCAGTTCCGGCAACCATTCTTTATATGTTTTAGCCTCTAATCCCCTAATCATCTGTTTTGCTCTGATCTATACTCTTTCTAGAGTCTCAACATTTACATTGTGGCAACTAAATATTTCAAGTGTGTTCTTACACTTGAAATATTGGATTAAATGCCATAAAAGTGGCATTTGCATGGGGTTGGGGGAGTTGGTGACATTATGTCAGTGAAGGTGACTGCCTGGACTAGTCTGACTGTAATGCCACTCTTCAACAATTTGTCTAATTAAGAATTCATAGCTTCTGACATGGCATATGGTATACATCTCAGTTCCATGCAATCGTCAGAATAGACTAACCAACTGTATCTTTATGAGAATATTCAATAATTGAGCCAAGTCTCTTAGACAGGGAGTTGTGCCATCCAGTTGACCCTGACAGAAGGCAACCATGTCCTTTGGCTCACAGAGACCCCTTTCTGGAGATTATTGGGCATAGAGGAACTGTTTGGCCAAGGATGGTTCCAGACCTTCTTTGAGAACAGATACAATATCATCAACCTCTTTATTGTTCTAAGACAGGAGTCCACAACCTTGGTAACTTTAAGACTTGTGGACTTCAACTCCTAGAGTTGAAGTCCACAAAGTCTTAAAGTTGCCATGGTTGGAGACCCCCGTTCTAAGAAACTCAGATGCAACATGAGCAGAAGCAGTTGGGCTAAATATAGGCAAAAATGGTTTATTTTTGGCAACACTTACTTTTAGATAATGCTTCATTCAATTTGTTGCAGGAACCCCCCAGGGTCAATCACCATGTCTATTCGCTTTGCATTTCTGCTCATAAATATTTTTTCCTCAGAAGCCATAGAAAATCTTTCTCCTCCTAATGTTCATTTTCCATTTTTCCTGATGGTTTTCACAAGCTTTCTCCTTGCTTCTGATGGGTTATAAGATGTTACTGTGACTTTCTTGAAATTAATCTGAGGTAGAGGTTTGACTCTTTTGCAATATAAACAGGTTGTGTTCAGTGCACTATATTGTTCTCCAAATGACACAATAATCCACAGCAACAAAAGAGACTTCAGCCTGTGACTGAGGGAAATCCTGGCTGCCAAGTTCCCCAGGTGCCTTTCACAGGCACCTGGCTGGCCTTGCAACCACCTTTTGCTGATGAAGACGCCAATCAATGCTGCCATGAACCGACTTCCTTCTTAAACGTGTAATTTCACCATGGCAACTGCATTACTCATTGTCAGATCTTCCTGCTTCAGATATTCATCACAGATTTATTTGTTCAGATAATCAGAGTTGGAAGAGACCTTGTAGGTCATCTAGTCCAACCCCCCACCACAAATAGTTTGATCTTCGATCTGACCTGGTTCTGAGCCTGAATTTGTATACCCTCCTCAGGCATCTCCAGAGTCACAAAGTTCAGATCATCTTTTAACTGAATTCACATATATAGGTAGTTCTCAATTTACATTAGTTCATTTAGTGACCATTCAAAAGTACAATGACACTGAAAATAGTGACTTATGACCGTTTTCCACACAACTGTTGTAGCATTCCCATAGTCATGTGATCAAAATTCAGATATTTGGCAACTGACTCATATTTATGACCAATTGCAGTATTGTGGAGTCACATGATCCCCTTTTGTGACCTTCTGACAAGCAAACTCAATGGGGAAGCCAGATTCACTTAACAACCATGTCACCAACTTAAAAACTGCAGATAATCACTTAACAACTGAGGCAAGAAAGGTTGTAAAATGGGGCAACATTCACTGAACAACTGTCTCACTTAGCAACAGACATTTTGGTCTTAAGTCGACGGCTACTTGTATGTGTGAATTCAGTTTAAAAGATGATCTAAAATCTATGGATTTGCTGTGTACTATATCCCAGGTGCAAATGTAACCATTTCATGCCCTCATTTATGAATGGAATACAATAGTTACTCAAAGCAGATTTGGTTACTTGGTCACTTTACTGGAGCCTCTTGAGCAGCCTCAGGAGAATAGAGCCCTCCCAAGAGCATCCTCTTCCATGTTCATCTGATCACAATCCCACAAAATGTCAAGGGCTCCATCCACGTTTAGACTCTGCAAACAGGTAATCTGCATCAATATTCAGAGGCCGGGGAGAAATAAGATTAATGGATTATGTGCTTAAATGTTGTCCTCTTCATCACCAGCTGTATTTTTTTTAACCCCTTAACACAGATTCCAGAAGTCAGCTCTAATCCCATAATAATAGAGCACAGTGCTCACAGTTCTCCATCTTGTCTGTTTCTCCAGCTTTAATTAGCCAGAACAGAGCTAAGAGACTTTGGAGATCTTCTAGTCCAATCCCTTGCCCAAGTAGGAGACCCTATAGTATTTCAGATAGGTGACTTGTTTTTGACTCTTTGGTGCTTTCTGGTCCTTTTTACTTACATAAAAAGGCTCTTACCTTTTAAACTAAAATTCTGATTTCTGATGCAGCATTACACAATGTATCACAATACAATAAAACAGTGTTAAGTTGTATAAGATTAAACTTTCCAGTATCTATATTTAAGAGACATACATACCTAAAGAAAAAGAAAAGAAAATGTACATGCAAATAGCAACCATCACCACTGCTCAGAAACATAGCTGATGCACAGGAATGCACCTGAATCAAAGACACAAACATGCAGTTTAAGACAAACTACATGGTTCCCTGTATTTCATAAACAATGCAATGTTATACAAATAACAATACAAGAGCACACAATAGATACAAACTCAAGGTAAACCGCACCAAACTTGATTGCAGGAAATACGACTTCAGCCACAGAGTGGTCAATGTCTGGAATCCTCTACCTGACTCTGAGGTTTCTACCGCAAACCCCAAAAACTTTAATCTTAGATTGTCTAGTATTGACCTCACCCCTTTCCTAAGAGGTCTGTAGGGGACGTGCATAAGCGCACCAATGTGCCTACTGTCCCTGTCCTATTGTTTCTTTTATTTTTTCTTATATGTATTCAGTTCATGTATTCATAACTATGTATATACTTATACCTGTTATCTTATAAGCAATTGACAAATACATACATAAATAAACAAATAAATAATATGATTTTGGATATTGCCTATTTTAAGCAAGAGTGTATGAATGAGTGTGGGTTGAATTGCAATTAAAATAAAATCAATCAGTCCTTTACCTGAAATAATGATTCTGGAGGGGGAGAAATCAGCAACCAACAGCTTAGAAGAGTTATTCTCTCTTACAAGGAGTAGATCTTCTAAAAGGGATCCCGCCAATTCAACCAAGCAAAGACATAGAATCTATGACTTTTTAATGATTTAACTCTTCTCCTAAATCCCACTTTTTCCCATCGGTGGCAATATCTCTGGGGACTTGTAAGCAATATACAACCAGGACAATCAGGAAATAGCCCTGACCTTTGACCCAGGACCATCATCAAGACCATCTTCTTGGCACCTTGGAGAGGAGGGCCTGCTGTTGCCTTATATCAGAGACAGGAGCCCGAATAAAAGGGGTAGAGCAGGGCTGGATCACTCAGTATGGAAGAATAAGCAGAAAAGTCACATTGTAAAATGAGGAATCTTCTGTTCTTGTGTGTCAAGCTCTATTAAAATTGAGAGATCAAATTCCTGTCTCACCTTGCAGACAATTTCATTTTCCAAGGCAAGGACATCAGTAATCTTATACCTGATCTTCGCTGACAGGAAGAACTGAGGGAAAAACTGAGAAGACATTGGGTAGAAGTGATCCCACCATCTCAGGATCTATGATATTATGGAAATGAAAGAGGAACATGTCAGATGTTTCCGTGTGTAGGCAAAAAATAATAATTGTATGCAGTTTCTCATTTTTCCAGCCTGACATCCATCTCTCCTATTTCTTTATCAAGGAGCGATTCTTTGGTAAAATTTTCTATGAACACTGATGGGCATTTTCATGTCCATTTCTCAGTTTACTTTAGAGCGCAAATATTCTAAAAATTATTTTCTCCAATATGTCTATGCATATACTTTTTGATGTCATGATTTTCCATTTTTTAATGCGTGTTGTACCTAACTTTGTGTAACATGCACTTTAATGCATTTTTGGATTGCAACATCCATTATTAAATGAGGAAAGGGTGCAACTGCATTTCTGCTTTCCATTTTCACTTGGAAAGTGTGGCTGGGTTATAGGCTTCCATTAAAATGCACGCTGTATGATTCTTGCCCTTTTCCTAGATCCTGATTGCAATTAGCTTAAGGTAATCCTGGATATGATCTCCTGAAAAGAAATACTGAAGTAGAAAGAGTGCCTGACAGGTGGGGGCTTCTTAAAAGCTATGAACAATAGAAATGGAATGGAACAGAACAGAACAGAACATAGTACAGAACATAGTACAGAACAGAATTACTGATACCCCTCACATCCTGGACATTAACTGTTTCAACTGTTGAAAGAGTGAAGGATGACACTATAGGGCATTACATTCCAAAGCAATTAGACACAGAGACAGTTTTTCCCTCATTCCATCAATATGATAAATACCTAATTTTCACAGTGCTGTTTAATGTCTATGTGTATTTACCCATGCAGTATGGTCATAGTATTATCATTTATCCTTCTTATTATCTACTTTACTTCCCTGTCTTATTGGGACGAAGATGATGATGATGATGATGATTCTCTTGCTTTGCGTGTACACTGAATACTTCTGCACCGGAGGAAAATTCCTTATGTGTCTAATAACATTTGGCCAAATAAAGTATTATATTCATATAGAATACTTATAGCATAGAATTCATATAGGCCTTCTCTTAGTCACACTAGATATACCTAGTTCCCTCAATTTTTCATCATATAATTTAGCCTCCACACCCTTTCATTGTATGTTTTATCTTTCAGTTCTCTAACAATCTTTGTTTCACTACTCAGTACTCTTTTGAGAGTCTCAACCTCTTTTGTTGTATTATGGTGACCAGAATTGGATGCAGTATGCCAAGTGTGGCCTCACCAGTTCAATCTTTCAACTTGGAAGTGCCTCAGCACTTCCGACATGAATATAATGATGACCAGTGCAATATAGAGTCAGAATATTACATCACATAATCTTGAAACTATCCCTCTGTTGATGCAACCTAGGGCTCCATTGCCTTTTTTGGCAGCTGCAACACATTGCTGGCTCATACTTCAGTGGTGGTCTATTAGGACACCTTGATCTCTCACAGTTGCTATTATTAAGCCAGGTATCACCTATTCTATACCTGTACATTTGGTTTTTCTTCCTTATATGTAAGACCTTATTTTTCTATGAATTGCATAATATTGGATAGGGTCCAAGGTTTCTCAAGGTCCTTCTGAATCTTAGTCTATCCTCTAAAGTGTTAAATATTCTCCCCAGCTTGGTGTTGTCTGAAAACTGGATGAGTTTACCTTCTATCCCTTCATCGAGATCATTTATGAAGATTTGCAGAGCACTGGACCCAAGAACCTTGAGGTAGCCAGCTGCATATTTCCCTCTATGGCCTCAGATAGCCCCTTTCTGAGGGAGATGGGTGATTTAGAAATAGGAAATATAATTAATGAATGAATGTCCATATAGTGCCATTAAGGATTGCATGTTGAATGCAGTTGGTCAGGCAGTTACAAATCCATCTGATGGTGGTACTATCTATCCCATTTTATTCTATCTTACTAAGTAGTAGTGTGTAATCTACTTTGTCAAATGTCTTACTGAAGTCTGAGTAAATTATGTCCACTGCATTTCGCTGTTTTAATCATGTTAGCAAAGGCATAAAGACTTACATGCTGCTCCATAGTACTTCAAAGTACTCTCTGAGTGGTTTAGCAATGTCAACATATTGCCCTTAACAAACTGGATCCTAATTTTACTGACCTTGGAAGGATGGAAGGCTGAGTCAACTTCAAGCCCTGTCAAGATCAAACTCCAGACTGGGAGCAGAGTTTGCCTGCAATTCTGCATTCTACCTGATTGGTCTATAGTTTCTTGGATCCATTTTTTTTACCCTTTCTCTAGTTTGTAATCTCATCAACTCTTTCCCAGTCCTCTCTCATAGTTCCCTGATGCTCCAGGAACTTTGAAAGGTATCAGAGAATAACAAATTTGGAAGGAACCTTGGATGTCATTGAGTCCACCCCCAATTGAGCAGGAGACCCTAACACCATTTCAGACAAATGGCTGTCTAATCTCTTCTTGAAAGCCTCCAGTGATGGGGTACCCACAACCCAGTCCACAACAACTGAGATGTGCTGTTCAAAGTCAACCTCATTCATTGATCAGAGTAGAGGAACATAATAGAAGTAACCCAATTAAGATGAATGAGATACACTAGGAAGATAAGTAAAATTGGGCCAATAAAAGTAAACATGTCTTTGTGGATGTGGGCATATAATCAA
Source organism: Laticauda colubrina (assembly GCA_015471245.1). NCBI lineage: Eukaryota > Metazoa > Chordata > Lepidosauria > Squamata > Elapidae > Laticauda > Laticauda colubrina. The sequence continues at coordinate 21,231,842 of BLBF01000058.1, forward strand.
ATCGATCCTAGCAAGTCCTGATCAGCTAAGAAGTAACTGAGGTGAAAAGAATCAGTGTAATCTGAAACTGGAGATAATAAAGCTGCAATAAGTTTGCTTTGCAGTTTATGATAAAATGGACAATAAAGAAGAATGCAAGCGGTTATTTACAGAGCTGCCACTTGGCCTGAACAAAGGCATTTGTTGCAGGGATTTCTCCGGAAACTCTGTTCCAAATCCACCATTTATGAAGCATTGCAATGTTTTGCATTGTTGCAGCTCTGGAAAATTTTGGTACAGCAAAAGAGATTGAGATGTCTGGCAGGCTGTATCTAGTGACCTCATTATTAAAATAAACATTATTTGGAATTGGGCTGCTCTCAATTTGCTTTTTCACATCAAGCACCTGCGATCTGACACTTTTCCTGGCTGGGGCATACTCCATTCTGATTAGAGGGCAAGGAGGGAAGATCTGCTGTTTAAGGAGGAACAGGGGAAGGGAAGCAGTGGGTGGATCCTCCTGGTTTTGCTAGTTCTTTCACCTGCCAGCAGGAACCCAAACAGTAGCTCATCTCCTTCGTGTGTGATGCAATTGGAGAGGAGGTAAAGGAGATGGAGGTTTGGAGCTGTCCAGTTGCCTGACTACTAGGCTGCCATTGCTGTCTCTGAAATAAGGACTTGGCTATTCTGCAGTTCTCTGTGTTGCTTTCTAAAAAGGGTTGGACATCAGGTTTCTGATGGAAGCCAGGGAAACTTCCCAGAATTTTTCCTCTGCAAGCAGGACCATTAGAACACAGAATCACAGGGCTGGACTTTGGAGGTCTTCTAGTCCACCTGCTCAAGGCTGTCCAGTCTCTTCTTAAAATCCTCCAGTGAAAGAGCACCCCATAACTTCTGAAGGCAAATTCCATTGGTGGATTGTTCTCACTGCTAGGAGATTTCTCCTTAGTTCTCGGTTGGTTCTGTCCTTGGTTAGTTGCCCTCCATTGTTTCTCATCTTGCTTTCTGGTGCTTTGGAAAATAAGTTGAACCCTTCTTCTCCCAGACGTTAGTTAGACGTTCGCCCCTCACATGTTGGAAGATGCTATTGTGTATTATAGTGGATGCCCCAGGGCCTTTCATCTTGGGTCCAGAATCCAATATCTCTTCCTTCTTCATCTGGCTTAACATATTTGTGCTACCAAATTCTGGATGGCTGAGAAAAACACACTGAAATAAATCCACTTTGTGCTTCTTTGTTTGTCAGAACCATTTGCCACTGATGTGTGTGGCTTACAACAGTGTAGAATAGGATAAAACCATTGCAATATCAACAGCATCCTAGAGGAAAAGAAAAACCACAATAAATCCAATTTCAGACAGCACAGAACTCCTCCCCAAATACTCATCTGCTTTACCTTCTGGAAGGCCATGATTTGTGGCAATGAAGCGGATGAAAATGTTTGGAAAATCAAATGCTGAAGAACTTTAGTTGCCCTGAAAAACATTCCAGCGTTGTGAAGCACATTCATTGTTGGAACTTCTGGTAACCCAGAGGGGGGCTTGACAGGACCCTAAAGAAGGGGACACTTTTGACTTAGAGCATAGGGGGACTCATCCTAGGGGATGCCAGCTCTGTTCTGCCCCATTAGGTGAGAAATGTTTCTCTGAAAAGATTTGCCCATCGGCAAGCTTGCCTTTCTTCAATTTCCGCACCTGCAGGTTCTCCTGTGCGAAGAGCAGCTGGGTTTGATTTCTGGGCTTCTCAGAGGAAAAAAGAGGCCAAATTGCGTGACCAAGAGTGAGTCAAGCCTCTAACGAGGACAGTTTGCTTAAAAATGCCCAGCTGCCTTTTCTTCCTTCTTATTGCAGAGGTCCTGCACATTTCAGCAATAGGACCCAGTAGCTGCTGGACTTGTCGGTGAGTCTCCTTACCCGAGATCTACACCTAGTGGCCAAAGAGGGATAGGAGGCCTTGGAGGGGCCAGGGGCTCTCCTTGGAAACAAGCAGCAGTTGTGAGGGTCTGCTCTCCTTCCAGGCAGTCTGCCAGGTTCTGCCCTCCCAACCAGAGGAAACCTGTTTCTCCCGTGGCTTTCTGCCAGCTCTGCTACCTGTGGGAGGACTGAGCCCTCAAAGGGACAGGGTGACAGTTGAGAAAAGAGGCCTCGAGTGGCTGAAGAGGAGGCAGCGGGAGGCACCAAATGCCAGCCTGAGACCTTCCCGAGCCTCAAGGCTAATTTTGTCTTGACCTTGTTGATTATCCGGAAAGGGGAAAGATCAGATTGGTTCACTTAAAATGCACATCAATTTCATCAAGCCACATCCCTGCCTGTTTTTACATCACTTCAGTTACCCTCCCTTCATCACCCCCTCCCTGCTTTCATCCATTTCCACAGCTCAGCCCAACCCCCTTCCTTGGGACCCTCCCCCAACAGCCTCTACTGCAACTGCCAGAGAGGAGCATATTTAACAATGGAGGTAAAATGAAGTGGCCTTTTTGAAAGAAGGACTGGCTACAATTGTGTCTCCGTTTATCTGTGGGGATGCTTAAGGGTTGTGTCCTTAAAAGCCAACAAAGTACTGCCATCTTTCAGGAAAAAAATCAGCAAAATATGAAACAGGTAAAATCCTAAAGCAAACATATGATTTTCTCACAATGAGATGTGAGTCAAAGAGACTTGGGATTAAAATCCTCAGAGTTACCTTTGCTGCCCTCTGTTCTGCCAAGGTGAGGGGTGGGAGGGCCTCTTGCAAAGATCCTCCCACTCCAAAAAATAAAAGGACTGGAGAAGGAGTGAGGAGGCAACCTCAAAGCCTTCAAGCAAGCAAGTCTAGGAATTGGGCATCCCCACACTAATAAGTTAACCATTTAAAAACTAACAGTGATCACCAATCCGCTTTTATAATACTTTATTGTATCAACCATCCCACTCAATCATCCGGTAAAAAAAGACTCCTGGCCCATTATTTTCACGAAGAGGATGCTTTACTAAAGCTTCAGTGGTTACAGAAGTAGCAAAGCTGGATCTGGTGTTTTCACATGCAAACAATACATTTAACTTTACTTTTTCCCTGGCCATCCTTCCCATTGTCAAGTAATGTCCAATTGGGCGCATGAATGTTGTTTGGGTAATGGACCTTCAGTTTGTGGGCTTTCCAGCTCTGCATACCGATAGTGACCTTGGGCTGGCTGGTGTTTCTCATGCTTCAGACCAGCACAGCTTGGTTTCCATCCCTCCCCTAATCCCCCCCCCCCAAATTCCAACCCTCTCTTCCCTCCCCCACCCTTCATTGCTAATGTCAGGTTGTCAGCTTGCAATGCTTGATTAGCAGAATGGCAGCCATGACATATTGTGGAAAGAGAAGGTTAGCAAGCAGAATTGCTAGACTTTTTTAGCTTAATGGAGCACATGCTAAACTCTGGTAAAGATGAAAAACTGGAGAAAAAAAATGGGGCAGAAAATAAGAGAAGAGATATGGGATGATTTCTAGAAGCCCTCTTTTCCTTTGGATAAAAAGAAGGGAAGGGAAGGGAAGGGGGAAGGCAAGGCAGCCAGATAGGCCGGCTGGAAGGGAAGATGTCTGCTTTATATGGAAGAGGGACGCTGAACAATGAGAAAGTCAAAATGTGATAGAAATTGAGGGCTGCAAGATGGGAAATCCTAGATTGCTCAGCCAGTTTGGGGAAGCTAGTCAGTCCTGGCCAATGTCCCTGGCATGAATTTCTTGTTGGGAAAAGGGTATCTTTTGGGAGGTCAGCTGATCTGGGATAGCCCCTTGTGAAGAAGATGGGTCATCAGCCGATGGAGAAGGTGAGGTTGGGCTTCTCTGGGTTGCAACATCCTTGTAAGACTTGCCTTCAGACTGGGCTGTGAGCGAGTGAGGAGGCTTCTAGTCTTGGGTCTAGATGGGCTTGCAGGGGCTTTGTCTGGGGCAGGGAGGGTCAGTTTGGGGCTGGTGGGATTAGGCAAACTGGGTTTGACTTTGGCCATTTTTAAAAGACAGATGGGGGTACAGCCTCCATTTTATTTGTTTGTCAGGTTTATTTTCTCCACCAGGATTTGGAAGCAGGCTGGAAGATCTGCTAGTGGTCACCTTCCAGTATCTTATACCCTATGAAGCATATCTGAGGGTGGGCTAACGTTGGGGGTGATGAGACAATTCAGGGAGTGTTGCTTGGTGTGACTCTTAGATGGTCCTTCAGACTTGCTCAGCTCTTACCTGTTGAAGTGGTCCTTGTCAAATCCATGTTTCCTTCTTAAAGCCCCTGTCACTGCACCAACGGATGGAAAGAGGATATAAAATGGAAAAAAAAACACTTGCCATCCGTTGGTTAACGCGATGCTTCCGTTTTGTACTCACTGCATATGTTTTGCTTCCTCTTTATCCACCCAGCATCCATCTATTGACGTTTCATCCGCTCAAAAGGTTTTGAGCTGCTCAAAACTTTTGAGCGGAAAATGTATCCAACGTGTCCGTTCTGCATCCACTAGGCACAGGGGGGACATCCATTCTGCATCCGTTGGCATCCGTTACGCGTCCGCTACATCCGCTAGGCATCCGCTGCGCACCCACGCAACTCAAATCCGCTCCAGAGGAAAGCGGACCAGGGAGGAAGCAGAACGGAAGCGGAACGGACATGCAGCATTAGTAGCATGGACGGAGAAAGGATGAAAGCAGATGCAGCTCGCATACAAAGCATTTAAAACGGAAAAAACGTTCGCAGAGGGAACCTATCTCGGATATAAAGGATGTCTGGAGGATGCCTAGAGGATGCAAAAGGACACATAGGGGAAAACCTATAAAAAGGGGGAGCAACTCACCTGGATCTCACTTTCAGACCAGCAGCCCAGCTGTGCAGACCTCTTCAGCCTTCATCTGGCTCTTCCTCTTCCACAGCATCCAGTCATGTCCACCTTGGATCGTAACAAACTCCTTTTGGTAGCCACCATCGTTCTGCAACAGTGCGAAGCCATCTACAGGCTCTGTGAACTCTACTACGGGAAGAAAAGGAGCCGGCCAAGAAGCGTCTGGGTCCGAAGATGGATCGGGAGAAGAGCAGAGTAGACTGTACAACAAGCTGATGGTGGAGCTCAGGAACAAACACCCTCGTGCATTCCAGAACTTCATGAGGATGCCTCCAGCCATGTTTGACAAAGTTGTGCAGCGGCTGACACCCAGGTTGACCAAGCAGAGCACCAACTGGACCCTGGGCTCAAGGTAGCACTGATTCTGTGCCACCTGGCCTCAGGGACCACCTACAGGAGCATGCAGTACAGCTGGAGCATGCCACACAACACCATCAGCATTGTGGTCAGAGAAGTGGTGCAGGCCATCATCGAAGAATACATGGAGGAGCTCCTCCAGTGCCCCTCCACTGAAGAAGGATGGAAGAAAGTTGCAGAGCAGTGGTATCAGAAGTGGAGCTTCCCCCACACCGTTGGAGCCATAGATGGAAAGCACGTGGCCTGCAAAGCTCCAGCCAAGTCGGGGTCCACTTATTTCAACTACAAGGGCTTCTTCAGCATCATCCTCTTCGCCATGGTCGATGCTGACTACAAATTCATGTACATCGATGCTTCAGGCAACGGGTCAGCTTCAGATGCCCAGGTATACAATGCCAGTCACCTCAAGGAGGGGCTGGAACGCATCCTCATCATGGGCTTCCCAGATCCAGACCCACTGCCCAACAACACACAAGATGTGCCCTACTTCATCATGGGGGATGATGCCTTCTCCCTCAGAACCAACCATTTCTAAAAGTTTCCACCAAGACTTTATTGACAAAAATAAATGAAGCAAGTGTGTGGAGCAAAGATAATCTTTATTAATAACAAGCTGTAAAAGAAAAATGACCCAAGTCAAGTGTCCAAATAAAGTCTACAGGTAGCCACCCAGTCTCTGGCACTCTTATCGGTCACTCGGAGGTGTGCCCAGTCTCAGGGGTGAAGGGTCCAGGTGCTGTGGAGGTGGCTGCTGTTGGAGTGCTGGTCTGAAGCGCCATTGGGGTGCCTGGCCCCAAGAGGACAACAGGGGATGGTGTGTTGAGGAAGCTCTCAGACAGCTGGCTCAGCCCCGTGATGTTGAGAGCTCCTTCCTCCATGCCATGAGGTGTCAGTCCCAATACCGACGACAGATGTACTGAGGCCGGGCTTGGCTGTGGGGTGGAGGAAGGAGCAGTGTAGTGGGGCTGTCTGGTCTGCAGCTGTGTGAAGACTGGTGTGGGTGGCATCGGTGGCGTGGGTGGCATCAGTGTCGTCGGTGGCATCAGTGTCGTGGGTGGCATTGGGAGCATCAGTGGAACCGGTGGCAATGGTGGCATCTGATGAGACTGTGCCTGGACTGGGAAGGGCTGCTGCCTGTGCTGCTGGACCTCCTGGTAGCCATAGCCCTGGTAGGTGAGGGCCTGTGGAAAGCCTTGGAATGGGAGGGACATCACCTGGGGTGGAGGAGCAGACCTGGACTGGGTGGGAGCAGATTCCTCTGGATCTGGAGGGTTGTGAAGCAGATGGGTGATCTGGTCCTTCACCACCTGGTACTGGGGTTCCACCATGTCCGTGAGGGTCTGGTTGACATAGGTGAGGTAGGGCTTGTGGTTGGAGGATGAGGAGTTGGTGTGGACCAGCTGAGAGAGGAGATCTATGCTGCTCCGGATGGTGTCCCTGATCTCCAGCAGTACAGTGTGGCTCTGTCCCTCCTGTCTGGCTCTCTGCCTTTCTGTGGAGGTGGAGCTGGGGGTGGATGCAGGTAGGACTGTGGTGGAAGTGCCGTCTCCTTTCTCCCACTGCACCAGGGAGTCCTCCACGCACTCCGCCACGGTTACAACAGCTGTCCGCATCCACTTCATCCGCTAGGCTTCCGCTGTGCATCCGCTTCATCCGCTTGGCGTCCACTCTCCATCCACTGTATCTGTTCCGCGTCCACTTTGCTGCACTCCCCCGGAAGCCTTGTGGATGTGCCGTCTGCTCTTATCCGCTTCCATCCGCTAGGCTTCCGTGGAGCATCCACTTTCCATCTGCTCTGTGTCCTCCCCCCGTCCGTTCCTTTCCATGTTATCCGCTCTGGTTATGCAAATTTTTGCCCCTTTTGAGAGTGGATAACAACGGATGGAACATTTTTCTCATCCGCTGTGTCCTTTTTACTAACGTTTTGCATCCGTCGGCCAGTGTGACAGGGACTTAAGACCCTGACAGGAAGGAGAGTGAAAGAGAAAGCAGTGGAGACAGTATCTATCAATCAGAATAAAACTGGAATGGAACCACCTGTGCAAGCAGGAGCCCCTTTCCAATTCCAGACAAGTGGCTGTCCAGTCTCTCCTTAAAAACCTCCAGTGATAGAGCACTCACAACTTCTGGAAACAAGCTGTTCTATGGGTTAATTATTCTCACTTTCAGGAAATTTCTCCTTAGTTCCAGGTTGCTTCTGTCCTTGATTATTTTCCATCCATTGGTTCTTTTCTTGCTCTCTGGTGCTTTGGAAAATAAGCTGACCCCTCTCTTCTTTGTGGCAGCCCCTTAAATACTGGAAGACTGCTTTTATGTCCCCTCTATCCTTCTTTTCTATAGACTGGCCATATGCAGCGACCGTTCTTCATATGTTTTATTCTCTAGGCCTCTTCCTGTGGCTTTCTGACCTCTTGAAATGTTTCTTCAAGAGGGTGGTTTTATTCTCTCCCCTCCTGCCATGATCACCAGATTGTATTTCTGCTTCTGCTGGGAATGATTTTTAGCATTTGAAATCAGATTGCAAACCCTTGTGGTACTCTACAGAAGTATTCATGCTTCCTGATTAAAATCCACCTTCCTTCCCACTCCAGCTCTTTCATCATGCACAAACTCATCTGGATTTCTGTGGTCTGCGGATTCATGAACTCAGAGTGGTGTGTGTGATTGTGGGTCAATGAGCATGTTTGTCTTCAGGCTGGAGAAATAAATCCTGCGCTTGGGGAATCCATTCTGATCAGGGTCTGTGCCTTTATTGGCTGCATTAATGTGTGGAGTTTGGAAATAATCAGACTGAATAATGGACTGAAACATGGTCCAGGTTTGTAAGTCTTTGTTGACTATCAAGAAAAAAATCTATGCCTGAGAAAAACTTGTAGGAAAGGCACACAGTAAACTCTGATAAAGTTAGAGAACAGTGGAGAAATAAGATGTAAGAACAAAATGGGGCAGAAAATAAGAGAAGATACGTGGGATTTCTGGAATCACTTTTTTCCAGAAGAGGGAAGGAAAAGGAGGTGGCAAAGGAAGGGAAGAGAAAGGAGAAGGGAAGGGAAGGGGGAGTGGAAAGGAAGGGAAAGGAAGAGAAGGGAAGGGGAAAGGGAAGGGGGAAAGGAAGTTGGAGGGGAAGGGTGAGGAAGAGAAGGGAAGGAAAAGGAATGGAGAAGAGGAGGAAGGGAAGGGAAGGGGGAGGAAGAGAAGGGAAGGAAAGAGGGAACGGAAGAGAAAGCAGAGCCAGAGATTGAGGCAATCAGGCTGTCCTACTTACATTGTTTTCTCTCTGTACAGCACAGCAGTTAGCTCCTCACAACTAACACACCAGTTATCCTGCAGGAACATTGTGTGGAGGTTTGCATCTTTGTTAGGGATAGAGAGCCTTGGAGCATGTTCACTTTCCTGCATGTCCATGTACCAAACATCTCTCCCATGCTTCTTCTTTAGCACCTCCCCCTAAGTACACAGGGCACCTTTGATCACCCAAGTTACTAAAAGAGACCTGGGGTTCTTGAATCTCTGTCTCTCCCAGATACATTGGCAGAACCTTAAACCTTCCCCTGGCATTTTGGCTGTACAACAACAACAATAACCAGCATTTTCTTGGCAGTTTTCTGAAATTTTCAGAAGTGTATTCACTATTTTAACCCTCCTCACATGTTGCATATGGTTGCCTGATTATGGTTTGGGGTATGTGAGAGGGGGATCTGGGAGGCCTGAGCAAAAAGGCTAAGGAGTGTGCATTGAGAGCATGTACCTTCAACTGGGTCAGCCAAAGCTGGAAGGTCATCCCAGCTGCCAATTAAAGGAAGTTGGCATCACTGGAAGTTTTCAAACATAGAATGGAAACCATTTGTCCAGTATGGTATAAGGTCTCCTGCCTTGAGCAGGGACTAGGATTAGAAGACCTCTGAGGTCCCTTCCAGCCCTATCATTCTATGTTCTGTGACAGAATTTCTCAGCCTTAGCCACTTTAAGAGATCTGGACTTCAACTCCCAGAATTCCCCAGCCAGCCATGGGGAATTCTGGGAATTGAAGTCCAGACCTCTTAAAGTGGCTAAGGTTGAGAAACTCTGTTTTATGATATGGGGTGGATGTTGGGCCCCTAAGGTCAAATGGCACTCAGCATTCAACTGATGAAGAACTGAAGATTTTTTGGAACATTAATCTAGTAACTGGATTAAAGCTTTCATGATGTCTAGCTGCTGATGTTGCTGTACAGGAAATGAAAAATCTGAAGCTGCAAAGAAAAACCACAGTTATACTAAAGATACAAATCTGGGAAAACTCAACACTGAGAAGGATAAAATGAATTGACTACCCATTGATATTTTAGGCATCAGCAAACTGAAATAGACTCAAGTTATATTTTTTTTTAAATGACATTTTTTTAATCACTCGGACCCAAAAAACAAAAAAAGGAACAGCATTGTTTTCACAGGAAGGATGAAATTAATGGCCAAGCAATATCAAATAATATAAGAGTAGACATTGGGCCACTCAGATCAAATGGCACTCAACATTCCACTGACGAAGAGCTGAAGATGTTTTGGTAGTAATTGGATTAATCAAAGGGCCTTCTCCACTGAGCATTTCCACATACCGGCTGCAAACTCTGCTGCCCCTTATCTGACTGTTCCAGTTAATGGAAGCAAGTTAGCCAGGCACTTAAAAAAAATAGTGGTACAGCGGATTTGGCTATCAAGAACATATTTTAAAATTTATTTTGTAGCATTCGGGGCACACAGTTCCAAGTATACAAACCACAAACATGATGATGTAGCCTAAACTGAGGTGCCTGCTCCTAAGAAACAATTTTCAAGGGCCAAGTTCTGCTATGATGTTCTTGGAACTCCTTCAATTCATCCCAATTCACAAGGCTGAAACTGAGGTCAAGAAAAAAAACCAGAACCCTTTGAATCATCAGTTATGCTTTTGCCCCTTTCTTATGAAAAGGCCCCAAACCTGGAAGATCTGTAGACCAGACAAAGAGCAGTTCATTCTCTGGAGGAGGTCATGTGGTGTGCTGGGGGTGGGGGGCAAGCTTGGCAAGGAAGTTTTGAAAGGCATCAGGAAATGGACATGGCTGCAGTTAATGGATTTCAAGGTCCTTCCAGCCAAAGAGGCCTTCAGGAAACTCTGGGGTGCATGGAAGGCATTTCCTGCCCTGGTGGAACTGGATGGAGCGTGTTATCAAGAAAGCCCATCATTCAAGGCTTGTTTCAGGCACTTAACAAGGCATCCCCTTCAGCCCTACATGGAAGCCACACCTTGAAGATGCTTCAAAGAAGGCAATCAGCAAGAGATGGTTCATCCTTCTGACAAGGTAAATTGTATGAACAGTAGGGCACATGTTTCTCATACTACTGCCAACCTGGCCTCTCAGATGTCTCTGAGCATGGCATGACCTTTCTTTCTTTCTTTCTTTCTTTCTTTCTTTCTTTCTTTCTTTCTT
>BLBF01000058.1:21253146-21283541 GCA_015471245.1 Laticauda colubrina
CATCCCACAGCTATTACCCATCCCAAAGGTATCCCTGCCCATCCCACTGCTATCTTAACCCATCCCACAAGCATGCAAAGGCTTAAACCATTTCTAAAAGTTTCCACCAAGACTTTGACTAAAAGAACAGAAGCAAGTGTGTGAAGCAAAGATAATCTTTATTAATAACAAACTGTAAAAGCAAAATGACCCAAGTAAAGTGTCCCAAGCAAAGATAAAATCAACAGGTAGCAACCCAGTCTCTGGCACTCTTCTCAGTCACTCTGAGGCATGCCCATAGTCTCAGAGGTGAAGGGTCCAGGTGCTGTGGAGGTGGCTGCTGCTGGAGTGCTGGTCTGAGGCGCCATTGGGGTGCCTGGTCCCGAGAGGGCAACAGGGGATGGTGTGTGGAGGAAGCTCTCAGAGAGCTGGCTCAGTCCTGTGATGTTGAGAGCCCCTTCCTCCAGGACATGGGGTGTCAGCCCCAATACCGATGACAGATGTTCTGAGGCCGGGCTTGGCTGTGGGATGGAGGAAGGAGAAGTGCAGTGGGGCTGTCTGGTCTGCAGGTGAGCGAGGTGAGGCGTGGGTGGCATCTGTGGTGTGGGTGGCATCTTTGGCTTGGGTGGCATCTGTAGCGTGGGTGACATCTGTGGCATTGTTGGCATCAGTGGCATCGGTGGCATCAGTGGCATCGGTGGCACTGGTGGCGTACAATAAACCTGTGCCTGGACTGGGAAGGGCTGCCTGTGCTGCTGGAGCTCCTGGAGCTCCAAGATGTAGCCTTGGTAGGTGAGGGCATGTGGAAAGTCTTGGAAGGGCAGTGACATCACCTGGGGTGGAGGAGCAGACCTGGACTGGGTGGGAGCCGGTTCAGCTGGGTCTGAAGGGTTGTTCAGAAGACCGGTGATCCTGTCCTTGATCCCCTGGTACTGTGATTCAGACATGTCCAGGAGGGTCTGGTTGACGTAGGTGAGGAAGGGCTTGTGGTTTGAGGATGGTATGTCAGTGTGTACCAACTAAGAGAGGAGATCTACGCTTATTTTGATAGCGTCCCTGATCTCCAGCAGGACAATGTGGCTCTGTCTGTCCGGTCTGGCTCTCTGTCTGCTTTCTGTGGAGGTGGAGCTGGGGGTGGATGTGGGTTGGTCTCTGGTGGAAGTGCCCTCTCCTTGCTCCCACTGTGTCAGGGGGTCCTCCACATGCTCCGCCATGGGGAGTGCAGCTGTCTGGGGGGTCTCTGTCGTGGGATGCTCCACAGATACCTGCTTGGACACAGGAGCTGACTCTTGGCCAGAAGAGAACTGGCTCTCTGTGGGCTGCCTGAGAGAGAGGGTTGTCAGAAGGGCTGCTTCTCGGTGGCGGATCTCACCCTCCAAGAAGCTGCACTTGGCCATCACGTAGATCTCCCGGTCCGTCAGCTTGACCGTGGCCTGGCCAGATTTCTTGAGGTGCAGCTTCCCGTACCAGGTGTGCATGTACTTCCATCAGCCGAGGAACACCTCCGAAGTGTAGCCCAGGCTCTCCGCCTTCTCTCTCCAAGCAGCCTGCTTCCTTTTGGTGTCTCGATAGAGCCTGTATCCCTTCTGCCATAGATACTCGTTCTCCCTCAGCCATTCGAGCACCTCATCCTCATGTTCCTCTTCAATGGAGTATTGCCTCCTCTCCCATTCATGTGTATGCCTTTTTCTCCCTCTGGCAGGGCCTTCTGGGCCCTCATCAGAGGGGCTTCGAGGTTATAGGGGCTGCTCCACCACACCACCACCAGCAGCAGCAGCAACAGCAACAGTAGCAGCAAAAGCAGCACCAGCAGGACCAGCAGGACCAGGATCAGCAGCAGCAGAGTAAGCACCAGCTGCACCAGCAGGACCAGGAGCAGCGCCAGCAGAGTAAGCCCCAGCAGAAGCCCCAGCACCAGGAGCAGCGCCAGCAGAGTAAGCCCCAGCACCAGAAGAGTCAGCTCGAGCAGCAGAAGCCCCAGCAGAAGCACAAGCAGGGCCAGGGGGTGGGATGGTGACCCTGTCCTTCTTGCCTGGGCTGGCAGCAGATGGCACAGGCGTCCTCTTCTTCCCCATGGTTGTTGGCTGGAGATGTGTCTGGCAGCAGGTCTTTCCTCTGAATGGTGACCTGCTTGCGAGCTGCATCTTTTTATATCTGCGGGGCTAACACAATGCATCCTCCCCGCATGTGCAGTGAACACTTTGCATCCGCTAGGCATCCACTAGGCATCCGCTAGGCATCCGCTAGGCTTCCGTGATGCATCGGCTGTATCCGCTAGGCATCCGCTCTGCATCCGTACCTTCCGCTGTGCGTCCGCTTCGCTGTGCTCCCCCGGAAGCCCTGCGGATGTGCCATCTGCTTCCATCCGCTTCCATCCACTTCCATCTGCTAGGCTTCTGTGGAGCATCCGCTTTACATGCTCGCTATGTCCTCCCCACGTCCGTTCCTTTCCGTTGTTGTCCTCTCTGCTTATGCAAATTCGGGGCACTTTTGAGAGCAGATAACAACGGATGGAATATTTTCTCGTCCGCTGTGTCCTTTTTACATACATTTTGCATCCGTCAGCCTATGTGACAGGCCCTTTAGATTCCAGGCTATCTCCTCCTTCCAAATCCTGTTCTTGTTCTCTTCCTCTCCCTTCCCACTTATAGCAAAAAACAAAAATTCTTTCTCTTTTTTTTTTCCTTTTATATTCAGAAATCTTTATTATCCCCTTGGCATTAAATTTTCCAGCTTAAATACCTGTTGATGCCAAAGCAGATTTTTCCTATTTCTCATTCATCTCTGTTCACTGTCAACGTAAGGAAGGAGAGTGAGAAAAAAAAAAGCTTTCCCTTTTCACTTTCATTTGCTGCTTCCAAATCTTCTTTGGGAGTGATGTATCTTTTTTAAAAAAAATTGAGTTCCAGGATGCCTTAATTGATGCTTCTTATCCCGGTCAGCCAAAACTTTCACTTCAGCACTTTCTTCCTCCTGCACATTCTTTTCTGGATGAGGGCTTCTTTGAGGCAGCCATTTCTGACCGCCACTCTACCGCCTTCACAAAAGGGAGTTTAGCCAGTTGGGGAGGAAAGATGCGGCTTTCCTCGACCCTGCTGGAGTCTCCCCCGTCTTCACCGACCTCTACGGGGTGGCTTAGCCCCGAAGCCAGCTGGATTGGGGCACTCCAGCGGCAAGCTCAGGCAGAAACCATGCACGATCGCTGATTCCTGCCTGCTGCCAAAGCCCTGCAAACCGGAAATCCTCCAGTGTGCTTATTTTTCACATTGTCAACCCACATAACATGTGGAGAAAGGTGTCATTATCTAAGAGATTTTTCACTTATCACTACCAGAAGTACTTAATCTACATTATGTAAAATGCAGGGGTGTTTTTTTGTTTATGATGAAGTTAGTTAGATGGACATGTGCGAAATGAGTAACAGGCCAGATTGTAGGCGTCCTTCTTCTGGGGCGATCACATTCCACTTGCAAGGAAAACTAGAGCAGAGCAATTGATTCTTAATACACCTGCAGGAAATGACAAGCAAGCCAAAAAAGAGATGAGCCATGGAATTCAAGCAGTTTACCTTTTGCACAGTGCTCGGCAGCCATTACTGATGCTGCTGTCTGTGGCTTGGGGCTATTTTTAGACTTTTATTGCTGATTGTAGCTTCAATGCTATGGGTAGTTAACTGGCAATTTTGAAGTAATGCAGAAGGCGTTCTTCTCTCTGGAGCCTGAAATCAAATTGCAGAGTGACAAAGGATGAGCTGCACACTTGTTTTGCTCTGCAGCCCTTGACCTCCATGGATCACAATCCACTTAGATGAGAAGTGACTTCGCCTTGCTTCAGAAGAAAGAAAAACTTCACATCAGACCCAACTAGTTCTTTAAGTCTCCAGAGTCTTTTTCCTGTTCTTTTTCACAAGGCAGCCACTTTTAAATCTGCCAATGTTTATCAAAATTAATTCTTATTGACCCTCAGAGATCACTTGGGTGAATTACTTTTGGTAGTGTCATTTTCATAAGATGAAGATTGACTATCTTGATAGGTCTCCAGCTTAAGCAGGGGTGGGATTGAAGGCAGTGGGATTTTTCTGCTGTGCTGCTGCTTTATGGCATCTTCTTTGCCCTGGGGGTGCAGGAGAGTTGTTGCCTGGATCAGGTTGGGTGTGTGGGGGAGACAGCATGGATCACAAAGGGTGTAGGGGGTCACAGGGATATGTGAGAAGTGCTACCTGGAAGTGCTACCTGTAGAAGTTTTACTATCATTTTCAAGTATAATTTTATCTCTAAAGTTACGCCATGACTCTCTTCTTTCTACAGTCTATCCTACCTCACTATCAAGTCCATAGCCCATAAGGCAGCAAATAAGATGGAAGATGGATGCGTGGATGGATGGATGAATGGATTTCCAGTCAGCAATAAATGTAAATTTCTCTAATTATGGAACATTCACAACGATCATAATTAATAATCACCATGTGTTTTAACCTCCTGTCCCCTGCTTGACAGACAGGACTTTGGAGGTCTTCTAGTCCAACCCAGATGGACTTCTCCAGGGGTGGGATATGACAGGGTTAACTACCATTTCGGGATTTATGCTTCGGGATTTGCTGCAGGCTGCAAGCTGTGCGCCTATAAATCATCATCAGCATGCTGCGTGCAGAGAAGCAGCCTTTGAAACAGCCTTCTTTTCTTGTTTTTTTAACTGCAGCTGTGCCTTGTTCGTAGCTGAAGTTGAAAAATCAGGAAATAAAGATCAGGTAAGAGCCCAGGTGGGCTGGTAGGCAAAAACTTCAGCAGACATAGAACCGGTTCTATGTCTGCTGCTCTTCAGAGCTACTGGTTCTACAGAGGTGGACAGAACTGGTAGAAACCCACCTCTGGACTTCTCTCTTCTCACAGTGTCCAAGAGGTAGTCTCCCTTCGCTTTGGGATGGAACCAGAGCTTTGAGGCAGCCCTTTCCACCCCATTCTCAGAGTTGTTGTGGCAACCTGACCTCATGATGTTGCTTCTCTGGAAGGCTGGTCCCCAGGAAATGATTCCCAAGGCTTACAGCCTTGGCTATGACATTGTCTTTCTCAGACAGAAGGTGGTTGTGGAATCCCCTTTAGATGAGTTTCCTTTTGTAATTGGCTGCATTGCTCTTCCAGTCAGCTATGCCTTCTTTTTATATGTACTACTTTATTTGCAAGCTGCCCACAGTCATTCAGGAGTTGAGTTATCCAAGCCTTGAAATTGGATAATAAATAAATAAAAATAAAAATTGATCTGGAAGCTATTCTGGGAAGGTTCCTGCTCCAGATTAATAAATAATCAGTGGATTAGATGAGGAGTTTGCAGCCTTAGGGTCACAATTCAGCTTTCAATTAGCTTTTAAAGAGAATGGTAGAACTGTAATTAGCATATGATTACTCAGGCTGAGAGTCACCTGCCGTGAAGCCAGACAAGTCAAACGACACTCATAGAGCCCTAATGGCCTACCTGTTAATACACTCATGTCATTTTGTCCAAGTGGTCAAAATCTGCTTCAAAAGCCCATCTGGGACCATTGCCATGGTAAGATCAGTTTTCAGAGGAAGATATGGGTTCAGAACTAGCCAAATGACAGCATGTAGATTTTAAGCCAGAACTATTTTTGTTAGGCATAGTATCAGAAAAAATATGATAGAGGGAATGTATATTTGATGTTACATTATTTAACAGCAGCAAGAATTGTATTTGCACAACATTGGAAAAGCAAAGGAAACATCTACGGAAGAAAATATAATTAAAAAAATACTCAACTGTGAGGAAATGGGCAGACTAACACTGAAGATAAAAGAAAAAGAAGACACAGAATATTTTCAAACTTGGGAGTTGTTTTATCAATGGCTGGATAACAGAGGTAGAAATTAGGAACTGAAGAAGTGTTACTATGTAAATGAATGGACTTAGACAGTACACTATTCATTAAGCACATATTTTATGTGAAGAGAAAACCAATAAAAGATATAAAAGATATATATAAAAGAGCTAGCCACCGGCTTGCAGCTATTTTTGCCTGATCTGTTTATTGTTCTGTTAGTACCCCTGAGGGAATAGCAAAGATTTGCCTTTCTGATTTTCCCAAGCTAGAAGCTTTATTAGAGGGAGCTAAGACTGTCTTGCCAGCTTATTGGGTGGGGGGAAGAAGCAGGGCAGGGGCCTCCTTGGTGCTTCTGCAGCAACTCTTGAGAAGCCCAGAACCAAAGGCTGTTCCTGGGGGAAGCAACCAGAGGCTGGTTGGGGATGCCAGAACCCTTTCTAGATGGGCAGGGAAAACAGATGTGAGACATCAAACCTTAATTCTGATACATATTTACCTCTGAAATACACGCCCACCACATATGCTGACTCAGTTGGGTTCCAGTTGTCAATTGGGTATTGTTAATATATCCCCTCCTTTGCTCTTTTCAAGATGAATCTTGTTGAACCTCATACAGCTGTTCATGTTGGCTTCCTGTGATCATGTCTTCTACATTTATTGTCTCACAACTACAATCTATTTCACACTCCTGGCTATTTTCTACACCCCCTCTCTTAATCCTTTACAATTGCAATACATTCATAAATCTTTGAATCCTCCATTTAAAATAAAAAAGGAGGATATGTAGAGTTGTAATTGCAGGAATGTTCCAATCTTGGATGGCAAACCTCAGATAAAGAACGTTTCTGTCAGCCTTCAGTCAGTTTCCAAGCAAATACAACTCAGGCAAACAAAGTCACTAATCTAAAGGAGGATTAGAGAGGGGGAATAAACATATGTTAGACTTTAACTAGAGATAATTAATTGTATGGATTACTGTGCTGAACAGTAACGAAAGTTAAGCAGTAAGCAAAGTTAACCAATGATGGAGGATAATTAAAAATGTATATAAATCCAAGACTATACTCCAATAAAGATCATCATGATGCAGTTGTTCATGATCAAACAACTCAACTTCCTCGTCATTACAACACCTTTCCCTTGGTTACTTAGGGAGCTAAGATCATAACTGTAGATTAGAAGTGGGAGGAAGATAAGTGGAGGAATGATGAGCCAGACTAAGTAAGGATGAAGATGTCTGACAGCCTATTTCAACTTCTAATCTACTGCAATGGACTTACAGTACTTACTGAAGGGTCCTTACTTCTCTGTTTCCAGCACATCCATAGGTTGGTGGTTCGTTTCCATTTTGAGGCATTCCTCCAAAAAAATTACAATAGTCATTGGCTCATTGTGAACATATGCTTGGTTCTTGATAAACAAGTGGATTAGATGTAACTAGACATGTACCACAGAAGGGGCAAGTCAGAGGGTTATAATTTTGATAACTACTTGTCCGGTTATCTGGACCTTTTTAAATTTGTGGAACTCAAGGATTTAGATATAATATATAAAGAATTAAGGACTATATTTCAATTTCAATCATTTTCACTGAATCAAGAAATCAGGATGGGACTGGTACCATTGTTAAAATGTTCAGTACCTTCTTGCCAGACAGATGTTCTTCCTTACCTAAACTCTCTTTTGACCTAGGAGATCATCCAAAGTACAAGCTAGTTTCAGATCTTCCATGGGTGATCAAGAAGAGGTGGTGAACACCTATTTCCAAAACCATTGCAATGATGTTTTGGGAAGGAACATAGAAGGTACAATAGAATAATTGGGACCTTGGAGATCTTCTAGTCCAACCAACTGCTCAAGACAAATGACCTTATACTGTCCCAGACAAAAAGTTATCTAATCTGTTCTTGAAAACCTCCAGAAATGTAGCATCCACAGTTTCTGGAGGTCAGCCATTCTTACTAATTAATTGTTCTCACTATCAGGAAATTTCTCCTTATTTCCAAGTTCGATCTCCCTCTGATGAGTTTCCACCCATTGCTTCTTATCCTTCCCTCTGGTGCTTTGGAGAGTAAATAGACATTCTCTTTCCTGTGACAACCCTTCAAACATTGGAAGACTGCTATTCTGTCTCCCCCAAGTCTTTTCTTCGTATGGCTGAATATACATATTTAGTTCCCTTAGCTGTTCATCATATGCATTAATATGTTCATTCTTTCTAGGGCCTCAGCATCTTTTTTGTATTGTGGTGACCAGAACTGGGCACAAAAGTTCAAATATGGCCTCAGTAATACAATATACAGCAGTACAATGATTTTCCGTGATCTTGAAAGTATCCCTCTGTTGATGCAACCCAAACTGTGTTGGCTTTTTTGGCAGTGCAGCACACTGGTGACTCAAGCAGTAATACACAAGGACACCTAGCTCCCTCTCACAGTTATTGCTATTGAATCAGGTACTGCCTATCCTATACCTGTGCATCTGTTTTTTTTTTTCCTGCCTAAGTGCAGGACTTCACTTTTCTCACCACTGAGAATGTTATGAAGTCTGGCAACCAGAATGCTAAAGGTGTAAGATACTGGGATCACATGGTACCTCTACTTAAAGATCTGTACTGGTTGCCAGTTGGATACCAGGCACAAACTGTGGTAGTGATTTAACCTGTAGAGCCCCTCGATGCTCCTGGGCTTAAGTTAGGGATCATCTTTTCTGTTTTGAATCTATGTTGCCCACACCTGGCATGGAGAAGAGGTCTTTAATGGGGACAGAGTCATAATAGGATGTATTTCTTTGCGAGCTGAGCTTGGGCACCTTGAATACTCACCTGAGTAGAAAGGTAGGGTACAAATCAAGCAAGCTGACAATCCAACAGGCCATATTTCTAAGTGCCTTTGGAAATGTCACACAACAACCTCTCACCACATTATGAATCCTCAGAATAAAGCTACACCTAATTGCTCTTTCCAGATGATTCCACCTGTGCAATACCTAAGATTTCACTTTAACAGAGCCACAGATGGATGGTGAAGTTTTCAGAGAGTTGAAGGCAATCAAGTGAGAGAATTCTGCAAACAGGAACTATTTCTTTCTCTTTCCTTTTGGGAAAACAAGGCAGGTGACCTTATCCAGCCACAGGCACACACTTGCTGGGCATTGAATTGGTGCTGTGGTGAAGCAGGACAAGAGCTGCACTTTTGCTAGCCCCTGTCTCCACATCTTCCATAGTTGCCTTGCAGTGAGATGAGTGGCAAACAAATGTAATAAATAAAAAATAAAACCTCTGTAAATCCATAACTACACACTCAAAGGACTTTCATACAGCAGCTGCTAATGGATGAGATTCATCTATGGACAGAGGTGTTAAGCCAACAGTGCCCTGATCACAGTGTGATCCATGCCAGGATCAAGTCAAATCTCCAAACTCAGGAGACCATGGACGAAACAAAACATGTTGACCCAGAGGAAAGTTGTGCATCTCCCAAGTCATTCTTGAGATTTTACTCACATCGATTTGTCTCAAAAATTATCTTAAATATATGCTGGAGAATGTGATTGATGTGGCCCAAGGGAAGGGCACCTAGCAAAACTCAAGGTGTGGAGAAGCATAGCACAGAAAACCAAGCAAAGGCTTGCCTTTTCAGATAAGAGGAGGAAACTGCTCTCCCCAGGCTTCACTTCAACACAGGGATCGTCCATGATTGATGGAGTTTTCCACTCTGCCCATGGACTCCTCCCCCTCTCCACCCCATCACATTAGAGAATTTACCCATTGGAACAGCAGGAACAATGAGGTTTTGAGGATGCAGGCAAGTTAAGAGGCTGTCTGATTGAATTTATTAAAAATTGGTGAAGAGAGCCTATGTGATGAGATCTGCAAAGCCTGAATGATGTCCTATTTTGGGGGGTGCCAGGAAGATATTGCTGAAAGGGGGTGGGGGGTGAGGTGGGGGTGTTATTTATTTGTCATGCTGGGAAACTGCAGACTCCCAGTAAACCCAGTCCTTGCTGATTGACACCAAGCCATTTAACACAAAAAAGCAACTACAGAAGCAAACATGGTAAACATCACAAGCATGAAAAAAATCAACATACAACAAGAAAGAAGAAAACTTAGCACAAAAATTCATGGGACAGAGTGAAGCATAACGATTCTGTGCCAGGATGACAAAGGCATAAGTCTGTTTTTGAATTCTTCTTAAAGCATACATAAGAGGCTGCTCAAACTGCTGGGGAGCACTCTGTCCTATCATTTCCAGGTGGGCTTCTGGGTGGCTCCCAAAGGAGGATTTGAGTCAAAATTGATGACTCCTTGAACACCAGTAGGAAAACTGAGGAAGTAAGCAGGTTGCATTCCATCAAGGGCAAGGCAAAAACTGAAGGATGCATCCCAGGAAGCAGCAAGATGGCAGTTGGGTACCAGTTGGTTCTCCTAAGGATGGAAGGGAGAAGTCTGTTGCTCTTTTTTCAGGAGGCAAAACGTCCTGCAGCTTTGAATCTCTGGGTAACTCCTGGCTAACTTCTGGATGGGACATCCACCCTCTTGAAGAATTTCTTCGCTCAAGGAAGTTGTCACCATACAGCGATTCATCTTCCTACAAAGAGATTCCTTCTTTCCCAGCTTCTTCTTCTCACAGACAACAGGAGAGCTGCCATCTTGGAACATCCCAGAAAGTTTCATGTCTGATTGCCCCCCTGTTCTCCAGCTCCAAAGTGAGAGCCTTTTGAAGTGAACCTCATCACTGCAAAAATCTATTGGAGCTCTGTATGTTGTATTGGAAATTGGAAAATATAAGAAAAAGATGTTGAGACCCTAGAAAGAGTGCAGAGAAGAACAACTAAGATGAGAAAGAGATAAATTGTACAAGGAACAGTTAAGGGGACTAGGAATGTTTCGCCTAACAAAGATGAGAGTTAGGAGTGACAAGATGGCAGTCATCTAGTACTTGAGGGGCAGTCACAGAGATGAAGGAGTTATTCTCCATAGCACCTGAGGGCAAGACAAGAAACAATGAGTGGAAGGTCTCATCAGAAAGAGATTAAATCTGGAAATAAAAACAAAAAATGAAGCTTGCCTCCCACAGTTGTGGCTGCTCCATCTCTGAAGGTTTTCAAGAAAGGATTGGACATTGATATGTCTGGGATGGTATAAGGACTCCTGCCTTGGGCAGGGGTGACTAGATCTCTAAGGTCCTGCCTTTTATGATTCTATGATTCTATTACTGGTATGAACGAGTGTAACAGTGGTATTCTGAAAGCCAGGCATTAATTATTTTCCTTTTTACAAAAAGTGTCGATGATATTGAACTGAGGAATGAAATGAAATCCTCTAAATCAGGGGTCCCCAACCACTGGTCCCCGGACCGGTTACTGGTCCATGGATCATTTTGTACTGGGCTGCAAAGCTTGGGTGCCGCCATCTTGTTTCGACGGCATTTCCGGGTTTTTGGTTGTTTCTGGGTTTTCGGTTGGAAAGCAGCATTTGGGTGCTGAAGGAATCCTTGCACCTTAGTTTCGTCGGGGGGGGGGGCAGCTTCGAACGAAGAGCCACCCCGATGGCAGTGGAGTCTCGCGTTACTCAGGTACCGGTCTGTGGAAGAATGAATAATCGTGAAACTGGTCCCTGGTACAAAAAAGGCTGGGGACCGCTGCTCTAAAGAGCTAACTGTAGCTTCAGGCTAAGTGCTGAGCTAGCTGGCAAGCAAATGTCCCCTCCGGCTGGAGAACACGTTCTCCCACTTCGTCAAACAGCCTTCCTCCAAAACAGCTCCCCTATACAAACCTCTCCTTCTGCAATGGTATGTGGGAAAGAGGAGCCTAGGCCAAGAGATGATGCTAAAGGAATAGTCCCAATAAAGAACACCATAGCCCACAGCTGTATAATGGCAAGGCAACAGGGTCAGAAGGACTCTCCCTAGGTTCGCAGGCTGTAAAGAGTCAGTGGGGAGTGGGATAATTGTAAGCTCAGATTTGAATATTCATCAATGTACAACAGAATAACAGAATTGGAAGGAACCTTGGAGGTCTTCTAGTCCAACTCCTTGCTCAAGTAGGAAGCCCTATACTATTATAGAAAAATGTTGTCCAATCTCTTCTTAAAAACCTCCACTATTGCAGCATCCACAACTTCTGGAAGAGAGTCACTAATTAATTGTTCTAACAATGTTTTCTTAGTTCAAGATTGCTTCTCTCTTTGATTACTTTCCATTTATTGCTTCTTGTCCTGCCCTCAGCTGCTTAGAGAATAGGTTGACCCCTGTCTTTGTGGCAGCTCCTCAGATATTGGAACACTGCTACCGTATCTCCCCTATCCTTCTTTTCATTAAACTAGATATACCTCATTCCTGCAACTGTTTTTGTATGTTTTAGCCTTCAGTGCTCTAAATAATCCTTGTTGCTCTTCTCTACACTCTTTCTAGAATCTCAGTGTAGTTTGACAATAACGTAGAATTATCTCATCTGGCTATGTTTTCTATTGGATTTACTGGTGAGGTCAGCTCATTCTTCTTTCCCTCCTTTCCATCTGCTGGGTTTCCAGCTGCCTTTCCTGCTTCCCAGAGTGGTGGCAGGGCTTCCATAGACTTCCTGGGTGACACTGGGTGACACATGCTTTCTTGCACTGGCACAAAACAATGGCGCTGTTGATGTTTCCTCATGGGCAGGTTCCAGCCTTCCCATCATCTCAGGGGCCCCCTTAGAACATGTTGAACCAGCCCATATTTTACTTTTTGGGTAAAACCCATGCTCCTGGCCAAATTAATGCTGAGCCATCAAATGTGGTCATTCAGTCACTCATGAAAGTAAGAGTTGTATCCTCTAACCTATAATCTACTATTTTATTCATGAGAACATTAGCAGAAAATTTTCTGAATGTTTTGCTGAGATCAAGATGCTGGCCAGCCAGAAATCTATTAAGCTACTAAAGCTATCAGACATGAGATAAGCTTAGCCTGGCATAATTTATCTATGGTCATCCCATGCTGACACTTAGTGATTTTTGATAAACATCACATACTCATATACCCACTTTCCATGATTTTTATTGTTATTTTACTGATACTCAATGTGAAATGACAGACTTATATGGAATAATCTATGATTCCAGGATTGTTTTGCATATCCTGTCTGCAATTAGTCATACTGCTATCATTTTTCCCTCTCCCTCAACCAGGGAGGGAAAGAAAAACCAGGTTCTTCCTTTTTCAAAGTCTTGAAAGGGAAAACTTTATTTGTTTGTTTGTTTTAATTTCCTAAATTTTAAAAGGAAAGGATAAAATGACTCTCATTGTTTCAGCCAGTCAGAGGTCAAAAAATTTTGCACAATTTTCTCCTAAAATTTCTTTTCTTCTTTTCTTGGGAGAGAACATAAGCTTAGCAAACAAAATGTAAGATGCACCCCCATGCATTCCACATCTGTCTTTTAAAGATGACCAAAGTCAAACCCAGTTTGCCTAATCCCACTGGCCCCAATCTGATCCTCCCTGCCCTAGACAAGGCCCCTGCAAGCCCATCTAGACCCAAGACTAGAAGCCTCCTCACTCGCTCACAGCCCAGTCTGAAGGCAAGTCTTACAAGGAGGTTGAAACCCAGAGAAGCCCAACCTCGCCTTCTCCATCGGCTGATGACCCATCTTCTTCACAAAGGGCTATCCCAGATCAGCTGACCTCCCAAAAGGTACCTTTTGCCCAACAAAAGAACTGATTCCAGAGACATTGGCCAGGACTGACCAGCCTGGACTCTCCCTTTTGTGTAAAACAGGCATCCAAGGATGCTACAATAAACATGGGTCTTTTCCTCAGGATTGTGCTCCTTTGGAGTGAATCCATGAGCCATCACTATGACAGGATCTCATTCCCCTTGGTTTTGACCTGAGGCTCCCAGGGAGAGAAGATGCTCACTCCTCAGGAAGGGTCTCCATGGGTCTAATGGAAAAAGACTTGAAGAAAAAATTTGGAACTTTGACCCTATATATGTTGACAACAGCAAGACAACAGTATGCACAAAAATGGAGGACACTTTGATTCCCACCATAGACGAGTGGTTGCAGGAGCTGATGGAGTTGGCAGAAATGGCAAAATGGAGTATTTTGATTAAAGAAAAGAATATAAGTACCTTTATTTCCACATGGATACCATTTCTGAACTTTGTGGATGAGGTGGAAACAAATGAAACTCTGATTTTGGGTTTTTCCAATTAGATTGACAGAAATGGCTAGTTTATATTACTATGAAAAAG
The DNA here is from genome assembly GCA_015471245.1 of Laticauda colubrina. Classification (NCBI taxonomy): domain Eukaryota; kingdom Metazoa; phylum Chordata; class Lepidosauria; order Squamata; family Elapidae; genus Laticauda; species Laticauda colubrina. The sequence continues at coordinate 21,267,191 of BLBF01000058.1, forward strand.
AAAAAAAGTCGTGGTTCCTTGTTTTACTGCAACAGAGGGGGTCAGAAGTCAACACTTTTTTTTTTTTTACCCAACCTTTCCTCACTTCTCTTTCCTCACTTTCCCCCAGCTGTTTTCTTATTTACTTTTGTATTTTGTATCTTATCTCATAACTTAATAAAATGTTTAAAATGGGGGAAAAGGAAGTGTCTCCATGCTCTATGTGGTTGCTACTCACCTTCTGGCTTCTTGCACCCAAGGGGTGATTCAGTCCACCAAGTACAGCGCAGAGACCAGAGGGCCCCCCCCCCCAATTCCAATTAGAGCTCACCCACAGGGAGGAGTGCAGCAACCTGGTGTCATGCCCCTGTCAGAGTCTCAATCTGAGGAGGAAGCCGAACGGCTGGCAGGGAGTGGGAGTTTGACTCCATTGGCTGTGGAAGAAACTGGGGAAGGGCAAAGTCTGGCTGGGCAGAGCAGGGAAGAGGTAGAACAAGGAAAAGAGAATTCTGAAGAAGACCCAAGCCCACCCCCTCTTCATCCTAGGGCTCACAGGGAGGAATGGAGAAGAGAGCAATGTGGGTTGTGTGGCTTATGGGGGAGGAAGGGGTCCTGATTCCCTTCATTAGCTGTAGCTGGAAACACAGTGTATAAAAAAGGCAAGCTGCATGCAGCAAGCTGTTGGGAACAAATATGTATGTTGTTGTGGCTTATTTGTGTTCCTGGCGTCTTTCCAACTGTGTGAGTTTGCTGTGCTTTCAAGTCTGAAATTCTTGCTCCTGCCGTGCCAAACTAATTAGTTTGGCTTGTTTGGACTTTAAGTTACAGTTTGTGTTTAGCCTGTTTTGGACTGAATTTTCTGCTGCCAAAGTTCCTGCTTCTGTTCCTGTGAATGTTTTTCTCTAGCTAGAAGGTAACCTGTACACTGGGGACAAAATTGGAGATGATAAAGGGACTCATTGATTATCTGACTGTATTGCCTTTGTGCCATGCCCTAGGTCATCACACCTGGGCTTGTTCTTCAGCCCAACCTTTCCGCCCCTTCTGGAATCTCATACTAGGCATTCTAATGATAACAATAAATGAGAGTGAATCAAAACTGCTGCCTTTCTGAGCTTCCTAATGAATGAATAAAATGAAATCCACGAAGCTTCCCTGAAGGCCATGTGAGTGGTCCTCTAAGCAAAGAGCCACTCTTGGATTGTAGTAATTTTATTGAGAAGCCAGACACATCCTTTCCCACTATTATTTTCAAAAAAAGAAACACATCCATCTAGGACAGGGCTCTCCAAGTTGGCTGGGGAATTCTGGGAGTTGAAGTCTGCCAGGCTTAAAGTTACCGAGGTTGGAGACCCCTGATCTAAAATGTACCTAAAGGCCAAAGTGAGGTGTCGAGATGATTTTTGTTCCCCCTGTTTGTTTGGAGATCCAGTCAATTTACATAGCTAAAGTTGTAAGTGCTCCAACATTGGAAGCTTTTATGAATAGGTTGAATAACTATTTGTCTGAAATGGTACAGGTCTCCTGCCCAAAGAAAGGGTTGGACTAGAAGACCTCCAAGGTCCTTTCCAACTCTATTATTTCTGGTGTGTTTCTCAGGGACAGAATTATTTGGGCCCCTCATGTCCTTAAAAAAGAATAGAGTCACCTTGTTGTTCCTCCTGGCCAGAACCAGTAGCGGAAATTTTGAGTAGTTCAGAGAACCGGCCAATCCCACCTCTGACTGGCTCTGCCAACCCCATCTATGCTCTGCCTCTCATTGAGTCCCAGCTGATGGTTGGGTCTTTTTTGGTTGCCCTGCCCAGGAGAACAGAGCTGGAAAGCAGGTTAGTGGGTTCAGAGGGAAGGGGGATTTTGCAGTAACCTTCCCTTGCCATGGCCACCAAGCCACGCCCAGCAAGCCATGCCCACAGAACCAGTAGTAAAAAAATTTGAATCCCACCACTGCTTCTGTCCCAACTTTGCCTTCACCTTAGTGTGCCACCTTGATATTTAAAATGTTCTTGTACAAAACTCCTGCTTTTGAGGATAAGAAATTCCACGGCATTTTCACCAGAGACGTCAGTTCACAATCCAGACTTGCTGTGAGGGGATCATGAGCTCCTCATGATGTGCTTTGACCCAATTTTGGGCCTGTTTTCTGAGGAACTCATTCACTCCAGCATTCCTGTTTTTGTCACCCATCTCTGTCATCTGTCTGCTAATGTTCTCGTCTGGGTGTTTCTCCTGCAAGCCAGACACTTCTGCAACATGCACTCAAAACATGTGAGCAGTGGGGTGTGAAGAGCCAGTCCTGCTTGTCAATCTGAGTGGTGTCCAACTTCCCTTCCAGATGGCTGTGAGAAACGATGAAGGTGGCCTCATTTAGCACCACTTCAGGTGAAGATGAGACCTTTTCTTGTGACCTCTTCACACTGCCAGGAACATCATGCCATCCTGTATAGCATGTTGGATTTAAAGGGCTTTAAACGTACTTCCAAGGCTGCAGGCAAGCAGCCATTTTGTCAGCCTTCAAGAATCTTTCTTCTGCTTGTCTTTCTGGCTGCCATAGTAATGGGGAGAGGGAGGATAAACTGGGCTTTGTGGGGAGGGGAAAGAGTGCTGGAGGCTTGACAGGGTGAATTGTAACACTTGGGAAAACTTTATCGTTTATGCTTACTTGCTTACTGCACAGCGGCAGCATCTTATCTATCCAGGCCAAGAGCCATGGCCAGATGTCTGAATCACTACATGACATACACATTTCAGATTGGATGGCCAGTTTGAACTATTGTGGGTGAGAACATTGCCATAACTTTGTATATGTGATTTTTGTGCCTATTGCCTCAGATCTTGAATTCTTTTGATGTTACCACTTGATTTCCAGTAAAAATCCTTTTCTCTATAACAATGGAGTCTTGGACTAGAATACACATGTGACTGGAAAAATGATAAAACAGTGTATAGATTTAAAACCAGAGACATTTTTATTGGGAATTTTGCCTGAGGGTTACAACAAAGAGTTAACATATTTGATTACCAATGTATTAACAGTAGCTAGGATTGTATATGCACAAAATTGGAAAAATGAGAAAATTACGATGGATGAGAAAATAATTAAGAAAATAATGGAATGTGCAGAAATGAGCAGATTGACAATGGCAATTAGAGAACAAGAAGAAAAAGATTATTATAAAATTTGGAATTTATTTTATGAATGGCTGGATAGAAGAGTAAGAAATTGAAATATGTAAGTACAGTATAATATACTACAACTGATAAATGATTGAGTTAGATGAGTAAGAAAATGAATGTGAAATATACCCTTGAAAGACAATAACTACAATATTTAGGATAATATAAAAATTGATACATGTGATATAAAATACTGACAAGAATGAATATAAACATAAATACGTAAGATATGTATGTTAATGTTACTACGTGCACAAAGATATATGTACCCAACTGACACACTGTTGAAAAGAAAGAAGATTTTATTTGTTTGTTATTGTCTTTGTTATAAAAATAAAAAACTTTATATTAAAAAAAACCCAATAGAGTCTAAAGGTTTCTTTCTTGGATTTTGAACTGGAGCCTCACCTGACACATCTGCAGCTCCTGAAACCACATGGGCTTTTCTGCCCCCATGCAGTTCTGAGCAGCTTTTCTGAAGCTGCAAGTTGGGTCTAAGCATCCGTTGCACATCCTAAAGCAGATTTTTGCCTTCATCCCTGAAGCGCTGCAGAGCAGTCGTGATTTAATCTCTGTCCAGTTCAGGCAGAAGAACAGGTGGCCTTTGGGTGAAATCCAGGATCCTCTTGGGCAGACCTGGAAGTGAAAGAGGATCCTTCCCCAACTGAAGGTTGCTCCTCCTTTTTCCTATGATATTATTTCTATCTTTCTCTTGCACAAGGAAGAATATTATTTGGAGGTCAGAATTGATACATGTTATGTTTTTTGCCCTTTTTATTTTCCAAAGTTAATTTTAGTTCATTCTGTTTCTGCAATTACATCGATGATTTCAACAACTAGATGATTTTTTTGCATAGTCCTCAGCTGTGTGGATTGATGTGTACTTCTTTTGATGTAAGGTGGTTACATCGTGAAATCTATAGAAGTGGAGGGTTTGAAGCAAATCTGCCTTTGGTTTACAAGTACTTTAAAAGACCTGTTCGAATGTGAGTAGAAGAGTTTCCTCCAAGCCAGATTCATAGCAAGAGCTTCTATTCTGAGGCTGCAACATTGGATAGCATAGCAGGTGGGCAATTGGGAGATGGGGCCAGAAGCCAGAGCCCAAACTTCTCTGGATCAGAGGTGGTATTCACCAGGTTCTGACCAGTTCTGGAGAACTGGTAGTGGAAATTTTGAGTATTTTGGAGAACTGGTAAATACCACCTCTGATCCCCATCACTTCTCTGCCTCCCATCAAGTCTCAGCTGATTGGCTGGGTCTTTTTTTGTTACCCTCCACAGGAGAACGGAGCTGGAAAGCAGGTTAGTGGTGCGGGGATGGAAAGGAATCCTTCCCCTGCCATACCCACCAAGCCATGCCCACCAAGCCACACACACCAAGCCACACCCTGTCCACCAAGCCATGCCCACAGAACCGGTTGTAAAAAATTTGAATCCCACCACTGCTCCAGGTGCTCTTTTCTCTCTTTTGCACTTATCTTCTTTCCATTTGCAGTGGTTGAATTAGGGATCTGAACACAGCCCAGAATTTGAAATAGAGCAGCTCACTCAATCCATTTGCTTATTGCTTACAGGCACTCTCTCAGTCCTCAAAGAGGCTCGCTGTGCTGCGCAGGAGAGATTGTTATCACCTCCTGCCCAAATCCCAAGAGTGGGCTGGGCAAAGATAGAAAGTGAATCACAAGAGGAGGAGGTGTGGGGCTCAACAGAGCAGGCTCCAGGGGTGGGATTCTACCAGTTTGCACCTATTTGCTAGAACCAGTTGTTAACAGTCCAAACAGTTTGGAGAACCGGTTGTTAGAAGAAATTTCAGGCCTAATCCTGTAAGGAAGGCAGGAAGGAAACATTCTGGTGTTGCTTACAGAAACTGCCTCTCTGTTAACCCTTATTACATTCCTGGCAGGACTAGACTTCCTGTCTCTGGAACCTCTCTGGAGATTTTTTCCCTCCTTTGCTGGTACTTTGCTTGTGTGGAGTGACCATTCAAAATTACAATGGCACTGAAAAAAGAGACTTATGACCATTTTTCACACTGTTGCAGCATCCCCACAGTCATGAGAGGCCAGGCGAAGAGATGCATGCCTCAATGTGAGTGATATTGAGTCGGCCACACCAATAACAAGACCATCAAGCCACGCCCACCAACTGAACCATGCCTACAGAACCGGTTGTTTAAAAAATTGAATTCCATCCCTGGTAGGCTCCCAACTTCATCTCTGACCTTTTAAGCCATGTTGTCAGAATGGAACAACTCGCTGCAGCCAACTCACCATGGCTAACTCACCATGGCCAATTTGCCACAGGATAACTTGCCATGGCCAACTTGCTGCGGGACAACTCACTACAAGACAATTCAACAGTTATATTTAATTATTTAAAACAGGGTTCTTCAAACTTGACAGCTTTAGGACTTGTGGAGTTCAACTTCCAGAATTCCTCCTCCAATCATGTTAGCTCAGGAATTCTGGGAGTTGAAGTCCACAAGTCTTAAACTTGCCAAGTTTGAAGACTCTTGATTTAAAATAATTTTAAAATAATTTTACTTTTTGTTATTCACATTTCATTTTGTCCCTCCTTTTGCATGATCTCTTCAATGATTCTATTCCACAATTTCTTTGATATTAATGTAATTCTTGTTCTGTGGCAAATTGTTCTCTGGTGAGTTTGCCATTGCAAATTGTCCCACAGCAAGTTGCCCTCCAAAAGGGAAGAGCTGGGAGGGATCTGTGAGAGCACAGGGGAGGCTGTCATATCTCCTTCTGGCAAACACCAGGAACAGGAGAAGGGAAACTGGGGACTTCATTTGTATATACCAATTATTTAAATCTAGGTCTTTGCTGCAGACATTTTATGTGGCACTTTAAAAATACCTCAGAACTTTGCTGACTGTTGACCTATTTATGTTTCTGAAATTCTTTCACTGAGATTGTGATAACTGAGCCAAAAAGCAAAGATATTTGCCCACAAATAATGCCACCATTGTAGAAAAGATTATGCTTTATGGTTTGTTTATTCCAGCAGTTTCACAGCCCACTTTCTGGATAAGGCAGTAAAGGAGAAGTACCAGAAGAAACAGTCTCAGGGCCATCCAGCTTCAAGGGAAAGATTTTGGAACACAGCAGCATCAGTGTTACTAAGCCCCCCTGGGAGAAGCCTGGATCCTGGAGGGGACTAGATTCCCCAAGGGATCTGGGGCTTGGAGCTAGGAGAGCTGTGGAGGCCCCCACAACCTTCACAACAAGGTTGCTTTGAACCTGGAGCTTTTGAAGATCATATCCCCAATGTAAAGGGAAACAACCCAGGCAGAATGCTCATTCTTCTGCTTAAAAGGAAAGCATTAAAACAGATATATTAAATCCCCAGCCAATTTAATATAACTATTTTAGTAACCCCCTTAATCTCCAAAAGGATTTGAAAAAAAGGCCAGAAATTCCAGTCCTAACTTCTCTGGAGAGACATAAAACCAAAACTGTGGAGTCAAAAGACACCTTATGATCAACCCTCTGCAATCTGCAAGAAATAATAATAATTGAACCTTCCAGGAAAAGGAGCTGTCCAGCCTTTAGTTCAAAATCTCCAGGGAGGGAGGTCATCATATCATTGTCTCTCATGCTCACAGTCCAGGTATTTTGTATCCAAGTAGTAAAAATCCACAATAACTTTAACCGCAGAACAAAACCTCCCAGCTTAGAAATGACAAGAACAGATAGATGTGGTGTCTGTCCAGTTTTTAAAACTCCAACAAAGAAGGGCCTGAAAAATCTATCTGTTCATTGAGCCGCGAGAGGGCATTGACCTCAGGCAAAGCCAAAACTGAAAAGGATTCCCTCTGGAGGTATTTATAGATCCTGCAAAGCAAAGAAGGTCTTGTCTGAAACAAATAGAAGCAAGATGGACCTCCTTCTGAAGTGTTGGAACTTGGAACCATTTCAGAAGCAGGCCATGGATCTAATTTTGAACCTGGAAATTAGGAGAAACTTTCTGACAGTGAGAACAATGAACCAGTGGAACAGAAGTTGCCTTCGGAAGTTGTGGAAGCACCATCATTTGAGACTTTCAAGAAGAGATTGGTCTCCCATCTGTCAGAAATGATATAGGATCTCCTCCTTGGGCGGGGGGTTGAACTAGATGACCAATAAGGTCCCTTTCAACTCTGTTAATCTAAATCTAAATCTTTCAAGAACATTTCCTAAGGTAGAACTACCAATGAAACAAGATGAAGAAGGCAGTGAGTGTAATTTTCTTCTTATTAAGCTGGGGACTTATGGTGTTCCCCAATCAAATTGTCTTTATGAGGAACATTAATCAATTGAAGTTATTCGTGCTTTAGCAGTCTACTTGCATCACTGAGATATTTATGGAGTCTCAAATTATTTGCATGTTTGCTTATTGCGGTCCAGGAAAAACTAATCATTTCCAAAGATCCTTTCTCAACCTCCCCTCACTTGGAACTAATTCTTATTTATTTTAGCTGCTGCTTGCATTCACTCAGAGTGTTCATTCTTAGCTTGTTCTGAATAAAGTCCTATGATAATGCAAAGAATAATTTAGTGGCTACCTAATGGTTCTAATTCTGTGTATTGGATATGGGAGCCTACTCAACACCTCATCCCTACATACTTCCCGACTCCCATCTCTCACCAGGCAGGGATGAAACAGAGTGCTGCTATTGGTGTCAGTATAAGACTGAATCTTTTTTTTATCTTTCTTTTGAATTAAAGGAGGAGAATAGACTTCAGTGCTTACAAACATCATTAATTTTGTCCCCCCCAGTCACTTAAACCAATTGTTAATTCCTTATTGTGATCAGTGACAGCAATTAAACCATCCATAAGAAGTGATGGCCAATCTTTTAAAAACCTCAGAGATGGAGAATTCACAATCTCCATAAAGAGATTTTTCTATTGTAACAAATATGAGGTGTTTCTCATGTTCAATCAAAATCAAGGTAAAACCATTATTTCTGGTCCTCATTTCTGTTTCAGAGAGAAATAGTTCCTGACATTCTATGTTTGTGAATGCTGATATCACATCTCCTTTCCACCTCCTTTTTTCCAAATTTAGCATCCAAAGTTATTTCAACCTATTTTCATGGAGCATCTCTTCAAACATCGACTTCTGAACCCATTGTAACTTATTTATAATTTTCTGGAAATGGCCACACCCAAGTCCTTCTCTGATGTACGGCTTACAAGTATAATTCCTTTAGCTTATATATCCGCTCTGTGGTTCTTCTTTCTTCCCTAAGCATAATGCTTTTCATGTCTTTGTTACATTGCTAGTTACATTTTTGGTAGGTTTGAATGGTGTGGGAGTAGAAATGGATTTCCAGAGGGAAAAATTGCAGACTACAGGAACCAGGAGCACCACTCAAATGACCCTGAGGACACAGATGAACCTTCAAGAAACCTCAGTGACCCTCTAAAAGGATGCAAATGACCAGCTACCTGCAAGGAATATCAATCCTTCCATTCCCCAACATCCTGTCAAAGCTGAAAAAGCTTCTTGGATGAGAAGTGAAATGTCTTCAAAAGAAAAAAGGAGAAAGTCCAGTTCCTTTCTGAAAAAGCACCTTTGGGACAACCATGACCTGGAGGATGGAGAATTTCTACAGACTTTTGGTAGGTTGGGCTATAGTTTCTTTTTGTGTAAAGTCTGATACAAAGAATGAGTTAACCATCTCTGCTTTCTCTCTGCCACTATTATCTCCTTGCCATATTCTTTCTTTAGGGGACCTACTGTTTCCTTTACATTTTCCTTGTTATTTGTCTGTTGAAAGAAACTATTTTGTTATTATCTTTGACTTTTGTTGCAAGTCTTTGTTCATTCTGAGCCTTTACTTTCCTGACTTCATCTTTGTAGATTCGGGATCTTTGCTGATATTCTGCCTTAGTTATGTGTCCCTTTTTCCATTTTTTGCATTGATCATTTTTGTCCTTCAATTTGTCAGAGAGATCTTTGTGCAATGATTCTGGTTTCTTCTTGGATTTCTTGTTTTTATTTTTGGTTGTATTGTGCTGCATTGTGCTTTTATGATCATATTTTTATTGTTTGCCATGCTTCTTGAACTGGTTTCTTCTTTATGATTTTTATCCATGGAATTTTTCTTAAGCCCATGTCACACTGCCCAACAGATGCAAAAAGGAGACAGCAGACGAGCAAAATGTTCCATCCGTTGTTATCTGCTCTCAAAAGGGGCAAAAATTTGCATAACCGGAGCGGATAACACGGACACGGGGAGGACGCAGGGCGGATGCAAAACAGATGCGGAATGGAAGCCTAGCGGATGGAAGCGGATGGGAGCGGATGGGAGCGGATGGGAGTGGGTGGCACATCCGTAGGGCTTCCGGGGGGCCTCAGCAAAGCGGATGCGGAATGGAAAGAGCGGATGCAGAGCGGAAGCCTAGCGGATGGAAGCGGATGGGAGCGGATGGGAGGGGATGGGAGCGGATGGGAGCGGATGGGAGTGGGTGGCACATCCGTAGGGCTTACGGGGGGCCTCAGCAAAGCGGATGCGGAATGAAAAGAGCGGATGCAGAGCGGAAGCCTAGCGGATGAAGCGGATGCACAGCGGATGCACAGCGGAAGCCTAATGGATGCCTGGCGTTAATTGCGCATGCGGGAAGGATGCATTGCGTCAGCCCCGCGGATATAACGGAAGCAGCTCAGAAGCAGGTCGCCATTCAGAGGAAAGACCTGCTGCCGGACAGATTGGCTGCCTTGCCTGCCCTGCCTGCATGTCTGCCTGCAAGCCTTGGTGCCAGCCTTGGTGCCAGCCTTGGTGCCAGCCTTGCTGCCAGCCTTGCTGCCAGACTTACTGCCAGCCTTGGTGCCAGCTTGCCTGCAAGCCTTGGTGCCAGCCTTGGTGCCAGCCTTGGTGCCTGCCTCCCTGCCAGCCTTCCTGCCAGCCAGCAACCCCATAACTATGCAGAAGCACAGCAAGCCTCAGCCATCTGCTGCCAGCCCTGGCAAGAGGGACAGGGCTACCATCCCGCCCCCTGGCCCTCACTCTGGTTCTGCTGGGGCTTCTGCAGCATGGGCTCGCTCTTCTGGGGCTGGGGCTTCTGCTGCTTCTGCTTTTGGAGGAGCTGATGACAAGCAGTCCAGCACCAGCCACCTCCACAGCACCTGGACCCTTCACCCCTGAGACTGAGCGACCAAGAGGAGTGCCAGAGACTCATTTTTGTCTTATAGCTTGTTGTTAATAAAGTCTATTTATGATTCACACACTTGTTTCATTTCTTTTTTTTAATAAAGTCTTGGTAGAAACTTTCAGAAATGGTTTAAGCCTTTGCTTGCTTGTGGGATGGGTAACGATAGCTTTGGAATGGGTTAGGATACCTGTGGGATGGGTAATAGCTGTGGGATGGGTTAGGATAGCAGTGGGATAGATAAACCTCCAGTGCAAGCATAATGGGACTGTATGGTCCACCCTCCCAGGTGCCACATCTACGGCCCTTTATTATCAATAACAATGTAATAATTATCCACACATGTCAACATAAACACAACCCTTTATTAAACGCCCTGTTCATTGTAGGCCAACCAAACATACATGGCCCAATCTCATCCGTGTGATGAGACAGGCTGAAGGAATCTGTCTGGCCACTCCACTGCTCCAGCTGGGGAGTTGCACCAGTGTTTCAGGAGGTTGCGCTGCTTCTTCGCCTCACGTGAGGCTCTGTTGGGGCCTTGCACATCCTCAGTGTCGATCAGGTTTCGCCCTTGCCTCCATTCCCCAGGCTCCATGTCCCCATTGCCTTGTTGATGGTCCACAAGCCTGTTCTGCAAGACTGGGTAGCAGGTGCGCATGAGATTGTGCAGGATGCAGCAAGCTTCCACGATCCTCCTCATGGTCTCTGGGCTATGCTGCATGTTGGTGAGAAGTTCCTGGAACCTGTTGGCCAGGATGCCAAAGGCATTCTCCATCACCCACCTTGCCCTGGACAGATTGGAGTTGAAGATCCTCTCTTCATGGGTGAGGTGTCTGGAGGTGTAGGGCTTCATGAAGTAGGTTCTGAGGGTGAAGGCGTCATCCCCCATGATGAAGTAGGGCACATCTTGCTTGTCATTGGGCAGTGGGTCTGGATCTGGGAAGCCCACCATGAGGTTGCCTTCCAGCCCCTCCTTGAGGTGACTGGCATTGTATACCTGGGCATCTGAAGCTGACCCGTTGCCTGAAGCATCGATGTACATGAACTTGTAGTCAGCATCGACCATGGCAAAGAGGATGATGCTGAAGAAGCCCTTGTAGTTGTGATAAGTGGACCCCGACTTGGCTGGAGCTTTGCAGGCCACGTGCTTGCCATCTATGGCTCCAACGGTGTGGGGGAAGTTCCACTTCTGATACCACTGCTCTGCAACTTTCTTCCATCCTTCTTCAGTGGAGGGGCACTGGAGGAGCTCCTCCTTTTATTCTTCAATGATGGCCTGCACCACTTCTCTGACCACAATGCTGATGGTGTTGGGTGGCACCCTCCAGCCATACTGCATGCTCCTGTAGGTGGTCCCTGAGGCCAGGTGGCGCAGAGTGAGTGCCACCTTGAGCCCAGGTTCCAGGCTGGGCCGGAAGTTGGTGTTTGTCTTGGTCAACCTGGGTGTCAGCTGCTGCACAACTTCACCAAACATGGCTGGAGGCATCCTCATGAAGTTCTGGAATGCACGAGTGTCTTCGTTCCTGAACTCCACCATCAGCTTGCTGTACAGTCCGTCCTCTGCTCTTCTGGCGAACCATCTTTGGACCCAGACTTTTTTTGGGTGCCTCCTTTTGTTCCCGTAGTAGAGTTCACAGAGCCTGTAGATGGTTTCGCGCTATTGCAGAAGGATGGTGGCTGCCAAAAGGACTTTGTCACAATCCACGGTGGACATGACTGGATGCTGTGGAAGAGGAAGAGCCAGATGAAGGCTGCAGAGGTCTGCACAGCTTGGCTACTGTTCTGAAAGTGCGATGCAGGCGATTTGCTCCCCCTTTTTATAGGCAGTATAGGTGTCCCTTTGCATCCTCTAGGCATCCTCTAGGCATCCTCTAGGCATTCTTAATATCTGAGATAGGTCCCCTCTGCGAACGTTTTTTCCACTTTAAATGCTTTGTTTCTGTGCTGCATCCGTTCTGCATCCGTTCTGCATCCGTTCTGCGTCTGTTCCGCTTCCTCCCTGCGTCCGGGCGGATGCAAGTTGCGCAGATGCGCAGCGGATGCCAAGCGGCTATAGCGGATGCATAACGGATGCGTAGCGGATGCGTAGCAGATGCAGAACGGACGAACTGGATACATTTTCCGCGCAAAAGTTTTGGGCAGCCCAAAACCTTCGGAGCGGATGAAACGTCAATAAATAGATGATGGACGGATAGAGAGGAAGCAAAACGGAGGCAGTGAGTACATCGCGTTTTCGAACAGATGGCAAGGTTTTTTGTCCATTTTACATCCTCTTTGCATCCGTTGGTTCAGTGTGACATGGGCTTTAGCCTCTCTCTGAGTTTGTTAAAATGAGCTCTTTTAAAGTTTAAAACACTGATTCGATTATATCCTATTGCTTGTGTTTGCATTATATTGAATTCCAATAAGATATGGTCACTCTCACCCAGTGGTGGGATTCAAATTTTTTTACTAGCGGTTCTGTAGGCGTGGCTTAGTGGGCGTGGCAGGGGAAGGAGACTGTAAAATCTCCAGTCAGAGGTGGGATTTGCTGGTTCTCCGAACTATTCAAAATTTCTGCTACCAGTTGTCCAGAACTGATCAGAACCTGCTGAATACCTACCTCTGCTCTCACCCAAGGTTCCAGCAACTTCCACTCCCTCTATCACTTCTTCTCTATTAGTAAGAATTAAGTCCAGTGCAGCTTTTCCTCTAGTTCCTTCCTTTTGGATGACAAAGTTGTCAGCTAATTTTGTTAGGAATCTGTTCAGTCTCCCACTTGCTGCAAAGTTTGTCTCCCAGTTGATATCAGGGTAGTTAAACTCTCCCGTTACTATTGTGGTTTGTTTCCTACGTGCATTTATTAATTGATTAGCAAAGAGTTCATCTTTTTCTTCTGCTTGGTTGGGTGGCCTGTAATATATACCCATGGCAGTGTCATTTTCCCCCTTTTATATTCATTCACCCATGTGGATTCTAGGAGGTTTTCATCATTGGTTTATGTATTTCTTCCATGCTATCAATCTTCTAGACTGTCTAGATTAGAAAGTGTCATTCCAGGAGTTGGCCAGGCCTGTCCGTTATGTCTCATCTGCAGATTTCATCCACAGCCCATAAATTCTGTTATCTAAGTCCTGAACAATAATGTCAAATAATTCAGGCCACAAGGTGATCCCTTCAGGATGCTATTGGTTACTGCTCAGTCAGGTAATCCAGGAAGATTTTCCCCATCTGCCCTTGCTAACTAGTTGAAGGATCCTGAGGTTCATGGGGAGTGGAGGAAAGGCTGTGCAGCCTCCTGCTCCTCCGTTGGCTCCTGGCTTCCATCTTGTTCTTCAGAGACACTGGCAGAGAAGTCCCTTGAACAGGAAAAAAAAACTCTTCTGTGCCGACCAAGGACTTAGAGCGCCAATCCAGGCAAGACATGAAAGAGGAGGAGAAAAGGATTGATATTATAAGAGGAACTGAGGATGACGAAGGCTTGCAATGACGTGGAACTTGAACCTGTTGTCTTTATGCAGTTGACACTAGGGTGGTGTCTGATTTATCTGCAGTCAGTGTTAGCTGTGTATGATGGAGTCATGAGGGTGGATCTTAGAATTAAGAACCAGGAAATGGTTGGAGAAATGTTAAGACATGCTGGTAAATGTTGATGAGTGGGGAGAATGTGGGTTGTTTCAAGGAATTAATGTTGAAAAAGGGAGCATGAATATATGGAAAAATGCATTACTCCTCACTGTTATATGAAAACATGAGTTAAGTAGGTCAGAAGAAATGTGAAAGTAAGTGGAAGGTGGTGGGAAGGAGGGAAAGATCAAGCATGCGAGTGTATTGAAACAAGAAGAGAAAAGGTCAGAAATGACTGGATGTTGAACGAAGGCGAAGCAAATACAAAAGCAAGCATAATGGTATGTGGGGATGACAGGGTGATGAACTGCTACCAAAGGAATGGTTCATTAGCATAGGACAGCATAACCCAGGGCTGCATAGCGAGTGAGGCAAGTAGGTGAGAAGGATCCCTCTCTAGTTTCTCTGGCTGTAAAGGCATGTGGAAATGGCCTTGGGAAATGGAGGAAGAGATTCTGCCTAGGGAGTGATCAGGTAAGAGAGGGCAGAGCCTGCAGCTGTATAATAGCCAGAGAAAGAAACTCAGAAAGGATCCTGCCTAACTTTTTTGGCTGTAAAAGGGGAAGCTTGCAAGATTATGTTTATATATGCTTACAACAAGGTAGAATTAGCTTATCCGGTTATGTTCCCTGTCTGGTCTATCTAGGAAGGCTGACAGGTGGTTTGGTCACATAAAGATGAATGAGAATTCAATCACAAAAGCAAAGCAAATCTGTGAATGGATGGAGGGCAAGAGAGGAAACCAAGAGTGAGGGATTGTTTGGAGTTGATATGATCTTCAACACGAGAGGGCTGAGAAAGCTAAAGGGCAAAAGGCAGCAGCTGAAGCATGTACAGTTGTGGTGGAAGCCAGGATGGTTCTCAAGGCAAGAAATACAGAGAAGAAGAGCTGATTCCGAGGGTGCAAACTTGTTCTTGATTCTTCTTTTCTCATGCCTATCCTTTCTTCACTTATAATAATTCCTCTTGCTCTGCTTTGTATATACTGATGCTGCCTCTCCCCAAAGGAGAGTGTGTGTTTACAGGGGGAACTACACCTTTCCTGGGACACAAGGAAAAATGAGCTCCAGTACAGAAAGGTGACTTTAAAAGTGTTTAATTTTATGCTGTGAAGAATTCACCAAATCCCAGCTGGTTGTGGATGCTTTTCTTTTTCTTTTATCAAGACACAACACAGCCCTGAACAAAGCAGGCCTTCTTCTGCCTTGGGAGCAGACTAGAAATAGATGTCTGTTGACCGAGATGTGTGCCCAGCAGTAACTGCAAGTTAGTAAATGGGATGATTTCTAGGAGCGCATTTGGCCATCACTTCTCTCTGCCCTACCCTGCTCCAATGAACCTGGATTAAACAAGAAAAATCACATGCATGTTGAGGGGAGGAGGGTGGATGACAAAGAAAGGATAGCTTCCCCTCTGTTGTTGAAGGCTGCCACAACATGAGAATGGACTATTTTTGAAACAAAATACCTCCCCGACTTTCAGTGTTTTTGTCAGCTGCCTACCTTCTCTTTCTTTCAAGCTCACTAGCAACTGCCATAACCAGTGGGGTGGGTGCATTTGGGCGGGGAAAAGTGCTGGAGGTGTGAAAGAATGTTGTGGGAAATTAAGGAATATGGACACCAACTGGAAACAGAGGTGTCAAACCAAGCCATCTTCTTGCCTTCAAAGCTGCCAGCCCTGGAAAATGAATTTACAGTGGTGCCTAAGGCACCGGGTTCCCAACAGGACCTGATTGGATTATTCCACCATGGGAGAGGGTTTTGGATATTGGGGATTGCTTTCAAGATATGATTTTTGCATGGGTTTTCTTCAGAGCTTGCCTTGCTTGCGCTGCACTCAGCAGCTCTAGTAAAAGTACCTTTTCTCTAACACCTATGGAGTCGAAGGTCTTTCTTTCCTAGGGAGCAGACTTTGACCAGTCTGACAGTTTTGCTCCAGAAGAACCATGGTTCTTCATGGTTTACATGGTATTGACTCTCGTTGGTGTTTTTAGTAACACTGAGCCTCAGAAGGTCCTGTGTTTTGTCCTTATTGAGACCATAAACAGGCAGCCATATGGTCTTCCATGGGATGGACCTTCCCCCTTGAGATGGATACATGCCATGCAGTAGGTTTAGGGGCTAGACTGGTCCTGGTGCTCTGATCAGCTTCTGTGTTGCAAGAGAAGCTACATTTGGATGCTTCTTAGGGTCAGAGATCGTAAATGCTCTGAGGGAGTAAACCTGATGGAAAAGCATAAGCTAGGAAGAAGAGCTGCAACTTTTGAGAGCTGCTGTGGATGACCTTGATGGAGAGCGAGGAGGGGGGAAGCTCTGTTACCAAGGCAATGAGGAATAAACGTTGCAGAAGCCCAGACAAGGAGGGAGAGTTGCAAAAGCATCTCAGACAGCCCTCCCCCCAAATAAACATGAAGATTAAAAAGGGGAGGGGGAAGCCCAC
>BLBF01000058.1:21288716-21345925 GCA_015471245.1 Laticauda colubrina
TCTATCTATCTATCTATCTATCTATCTATCTATCTATCTATCTATCTCTTTCTTTCTTTCATAAATTTTTAGTTTATTCAAAGAAGGTTAAAACACAGAAGGCCAAAATATTTAAAAAGATAAAAGAATATTAAAAAAAACCACAACAAAGAAGACATTTAAAAAGAGTCTTAAAAAAAGAAAAAGAGACTGACATATTTAGATGCCATGGTGGCTCAGTGGTTAGAATGGCAGTATTGCAAGCTAATTCTGCTGAGTCAGCAGTTTAGTCCTGACCAGCTCAAGGTTGACTCAGCATTCCCTCTTTCTGAGGTCAATAAAACAAAGACCTAGATTGTTGGGGGTAATAGGCTGATTCAGTAAACCACTTAGGGAGGGCTGTAAAGCACTACAAGTGGTATATAAGTCGAAGTGTTATTGCTATATACACAAAACATCCTTCCGAGTTTAGGACTCGAGTTGGCAACTGAATATTACAGAATAGAATACAACTATTACATCTGTGATTTGAGATTTATACTTTCAAAGATGCAGCTTAAGACTGCATTTGACTTTCCTGCAGGCATGTCACATTCGGTTAAGTCATGCTCAAAGTTTTTCAAAGAATAATCGCGCGGAGGGGGGTGTCGGTTGGGGGGTGCCAAAGAATATATTGGTCATTCCAATTGCCAGGTTAGGTCAGCAGATCTCGCCAGTTCTTTTCTTTTGCTTCAGAGGAAAGAACCTCCTGATGTAGCCTTGATTGGTGCATTTCGCATCTGATGGTGCTTTCATGTGCTCTCTGCACTTGCTTTCTTGCCTTACCTTAAAAATTGCCTCTGCAATTTTTCCTTCCATCACAACAAGGTTTGCTCTTTAGCTGGAGCTGACATCTTCCAAAGCCCCGGTGCTGTTCCTTTCAATTACCTCTATTTTGAAAGCAATGCACCATGTGGAAGAAGTATTTTTAGGGTGAATCTTAAAAAAAAAAAAAAAAAAACACCTTTGCCTTTTCTAACCCTTCCTTCTGTTATGCATATGGCATAGATAGATGCTTGTCACAGTCTTTCCCTTACCCCAAACAATTCTATATTTGACAGCTGGCATTTTCCTCCCTCCCTCCCTCCCTCCCTCCCTCCCTCCCTCCCTCCCTCCCTCCCTCCCTCCCTCTCTTCTCTTCCTTCTTCCCTTCCCTTAACCTTCTCCCTCCTTTCCTCCCTTTCCCCCTTTTTCCCCTCTCTTCCCCACTTTCTCCCCCCCTCCCTTTTTCCTTCCCTTCTTCCCCTCCCTCTCCTCCCTCGCTTTTTCCCTCCCCCCTCCCTCCCTCCCTCCCTCCCTTCCTCTATTTTTTTTTCCAGGGTTGCTTTCTCCTTGGTTAAAGTGGCTTTGGGCTTTGGTCTAGGAGGAATAGAGGAGAGGAGAAATTCTTCCTCTGCCTTGACGACCCACAAGGGATAGTAGGAACTGCACAGGAAATGTCAGCCTTTCTTCATCTTCTCAGCTCCAACTGCCTCTCACCTCATTTAAGCAGGAGCTGGAAACTGTTTATTTCAAATGAATGTTCTTACTGAAAGAATCCACAGCAAACCAGGCAGCAGGGGGAGGGAGGGAGGGTGACGATGACTCTTATTCCCAGTTTGTGTGTGCATTTGGTGCAACAGCCAAGGAGCCATCATCAGCAAGGCAAGAGGGGAGATTTGATTTCTGTTGCCCCCAGCAGAGTTTCATTTTCCCCTCAGAAAACAAAAACTGCTGTTTCCTCTCTCCTCCCATGGCCACCTGTCACATTTCTTGCCAGACTTGTGGGTGTGTGGGGGATGCGTGTGAGGCCCAAGAGATGAGGAGAGATGAGTCTCCAGCACACCAGGGACATATATTTTCTGCCAGGGTAGGTGGGCTATGCAGGGCAGCCATCCCCTTCGCTGCTTTTTGGGTGAAGGTGTTCAGAGGCCACTGCCCTCTTTATTTTTAACTGTCTATGTACACATTTACAAAATCCTTAAATTTAAGTATTACTACATTATGGTCTATTGCTATTGAGGTTAACTATAAAATTCATCCAAATTTGATAGTGTGGGAAAAAAAAAAACCCTCCTAGAAGAAAGAAACATTTTGAGGAATGTTTAAAAAGGCAGAATATTATATTTCTCTAAATGAGAAATGGAGAAACGTGTTTTGTAGATGCAGGAAGCAGCCCCAATCTCCCTGCCCCCAAGCAGAAACTGAGGAGGCAGCTTTTAGAAATGCGGATTTGGTAATCCATTCAAGACAGGATACTTTGAAACAAAGGCAGAATGGCAGGATGAAAAGCAGGCCCTCACCCAAGATCCAACACAGCATGAAAGCCATTAAGCCACAGTAGGAATTGCCCAACACCCTTTTCAGAACACAAGCCCCACCATCCCAGAGAGGTCTGAACTTCACCTGAGAGCTCAGAGAAAACAATAAACCAGAGATTGACCAGATTAGCTTAGACAAGCGCCTAGGATTTGCATTTCCTCTTTTGCCTATAGAGTCAGCTATGACCCCTACATGACCCCATAGGAATCTGACAACAGCCAATTGAATACATGTTCTTGCACAGGAACAGGAAGCTCAAGTCCAAAGCCCAAGAGAAGGTATAAACCCCCCCACTCTCAACTCCCATTTTGTCAGCTGCCCAGAACCATAAACGCTGGAGGTTCTGGCTCCTCATTGAACCATCTTTACAATCAGCCTGCATGTTTCCAGTGCCTTTCTCCCAGCTTGGAACTGAACCAGATGGATAATTGTGATTCCTGCGTCTTTTGTCTGCATTTTTTTTTTCGAAACCTGGCAATTGAAAAGCTCTTGTTCATTCACATCTCAGTTGTTACATTATCTAGACTTTCCAGTACTGGGCAATAATTATTTTAGCCTCTAAAATTAAATAGATAATAGATTCCTTACATTTAAGCTTCAGCTTTCATCCTGTAAAGTAGCCAAATTCTGTGGAGTATTCCATTCTTTGTTTCATAATTGTATTTATCTCCCCAAGAATTTTACATCAAAAGGTACAGCTTTATCAGTGATTACCACAAATGAAAAATGATTCCTTTTTTTACAGCTTCTTCAACATTCAGGCATCACTTTTACTACAAATATTAATAATTTATTATTAATGATTGTATACCAACATAGAATATATAAACAGATTGTAAATAAGAGGCAAGATTGGATAAATAACATCCTTTCTCTATTCCAGAAATCTCTGATCTTTAAAACTATTCAAAATGGAAAATATCCAGGCCTTGGTGGACTGTCACAGGAATTTTACAAAGAATTTAAAGAGTTTTTAGTGTATGGATTTCTACTTTTTAGCAATACTTTGCATCAGAAGGACCACTTGCCAACAGGGAAGGAAAACATCTAAGATAATTCTGATCCTTAAATTGAGTAAAAAAAACAATAACTCCCAGCAATTGGCATCTCATAGACATATCTCACTTCTTAGTAGGGACAATAAAGTCTGTACTCAATAATTAGCTAACCATTTAAAAGTATAAATAAAATTATTCACACAGATTTATCTGGCTTTATTACAAATGGAAATGCATCTATCCCTATTAGGACATCAATTAATAAAATGAATATATTTCCACTAACCTTATGTTCTTTAGATGTGTTTACAGTCTGATTCTCTGGAACCAGATGTCTTAAAATGAATATTAAAGGAATATGATTAAAGGTCAGTGTCTTCTTTCTGTGTGAACATTTCCTCAGTAAAATTGCATATGAGTTTGGTTGATTTTATTTATTTCTTTATTTGTTTCTCAAATATATATAGCTACCCTTTATGAAGCCATCCAGGCCATCTCCTCCCAGCACCACCAATGACTCCTCCTGTAGCAACAGAGAAGCAGCCTGGCTGAACTTTGCCCACCAATGCTTGTTTGGCTGGTCTCCATGTAGTTCAGAAGATTATAATTGGTTCAAACTGGGGGATAGAGGCAATTTTCCGTCTGTTATTTATTCACAAGGGATTATGCTGCATGGGGCAAACAGAGCATTAACTGTGTATCTTCAAAGGCTACATGCAAGAGTAATTTGCTGGAATGGGATTTTTTTTTTAAATTAAATCATTTTTAAACCTTAGATCAGATAAGATCATAGGCCCATTTGCCTGTTGTTTACTAGAATGTCACTAGAGGTAGTTAATTCACGAAGATGAATTAGAAGAATGGAATTTCAGCATTCCGGTTGGACTACGAAGATATTTGCCAGGTTTGAGTTGCACCTTCCATGGTACCTTCCTGAGCCCAGCTGGGACCTTGTAGGGTGGAAGAGTTTGGGATTCTCCTCTGGGAAGGACTATCTCTTCCCATTGCATGTGTGCTTTGTGCTCACATGTAAAAACCATTTTGAGCCAGCAAATTTCATCAGTCAACAGGGCGTTCTTGAATTTCTCCTGGCCTAGAAGAATGGAGGCAAGGGCTTGGCTGCTCTTGTGGTACAAGAAGACAAGTTTGAGTGAGAAATTCTTAGAACCCCTTGGCTTGACTGTGCTTTCTTCTAACTAAGCCTTCTGTCCCACCCCAAGCCAGCTGGGCACAAGCCTGGGCTGACAAAAAAGCCAACACCTGCTTCCAGCATGCAGTAGACAAAGCAAGATCCCTAGTATTCTGGAGGCATCAAAGCCCATCTACATTAGAAGCCTTGGACTTTCTTGTCCTCCATGAACCAGTCCTGACCCTACTTTAGAGCCACCCCAACTAGCTGCCATCCCCACAAGTGCTGGCAGAAAACTCCCCAGTTCACAGTGGACTGTGTGAAAAAGTATTTCTGTGGGTTGGTCCCAAATGTCCCTAGAGGGAGAGAAAAACTCCCACTGTCTTTTCCATTTTGATGCCATTGCCATGTCTCCCCACTCTCTGTCATTCCAAACTACAGCACAAGGCTGGCCTCAAATATTGTCATCATCAGAGACAGTGTAGTGGATCTTGAAGTGTACAAAGGGTTGGATTTGATGACATCCTAGGTTCGTTCCAGGGGTAGGATTCTACCGGTTCAGACTGGTTCTATAGAACCAGTTGTTATGATTCTGAGCAGTTCGGAGAACCATCAAATTGTGCCCCTGACTGGCCCCACCCCTTTCCACCCACCCCTCCCCTCCCCAAAGTCAGTCCTTATCACGCATGTACAACATCGTGCACATGCCTGACATTGCTGATTGCATTTCCCCCACCCAGTCACTCCTTAAGGTATTTCTTTTTTTTCCCTTCCCAACGATCAGCTGTTGTGATGATCAGCTGTGCTGGGATCCCCTCATTCTCTTACTGCTTCTCCCAGGAGGCTTCCCTGAGTCCTAGGAGGCCCAAAAACGGAGCACAAAGGGTGCCCGCACTTTTTTTGCCTTTCTGGGCCCCAGGGAAGATACCTGGGAGCAAAAATGCCTCCCCAGGAGGCTTCCCTGAGACCCAGGAGGCAAAAAACCTGGGGAGGGGTACTGCAAAAAAAAAGAAACCATGCCTACCCAGTCACATGGCCACACCCACCTAGCCATGCCCACTTAGCCACGCTGACAGAACCAGTTGTAAAAAAAATTGAATCCCACCCCTGGTTCCTTCCAACTCTATCATTCTATGAGCACCAGCATCTTTCCTTGCAGGAGAGTTATCATTGGAATGACCTCTTCACATCATTTCTCTCACTCTAATATTTTGCTATTACCAGAGCAGACCCACTGCCCTGCATACATTTATGTGAATACATCGTCCCATCCCTTCTTCAGTTCTTCCTAAATATTCCCAAGGGTTCTTCTTACAATAGCTGCCCGAGGTGACCTTTGCATCAGATTGTGCCTTGTCCTCATTAGAGGCAAAATGTAGATTTTTTTTCCTGTGCCAGTCAGCATTACTTTCCATTCCTTCTAGTTGCAAGACGAAGGGATTTGGGTGGAGGCGATTCTTTACATAATTCAGAATTGGGACAGAAAGAACCAGATCTGAACAGACTTTGACACTGATCAAACACAGCTGATCTTTGAACCCAACTCAGAAAGCTCTCTGGGGCAATTATTATTTGCAGCATGAATCTAGCATTTTCCTGGTTTTTATGCCAACATATTCTGATTTATTTTCATTGAGCCATGACATATTTTGAATCCATGGGGAAGATTTGCATCCTGATGAAGGGTTCAGGCTCAGGATGTGCAAACTCTTCTCAAAAATGTCTGTGCCAGATGTTGAGCCCTGAAAACTGCAGGGCAATACATCCCCACACCCAGCTGAATTTTAAATGCAACTGTTTTCCCCTTCTTGTTTAAAAACTGGAAATAGGCCTGGGTAGGAAGTTTTAAATTCCTCTGATTCCCTCTGAAAATGGCAATTTTGGAAAGGAGATTTAGCTTTGCTCCCTTTTGCACTTCTGATTCCCAAACTGGGCTGCAATTGGCTTTGTTGAGTCTGGGCACCCCTGACAAATTTCTGCTCAGTGGCAGTCCTAGTACTTTGGCCTTTGTGCCAGTGCCTTTCATGGAGACCCTAGGAAAGGAAAGCTGCAGGGCTAGAAGGGGTGCTGCTTTTTGTGTGAGTCCATAAAGAAGGAAGCAGGGTGACTGGAAGGCAGGGACCTTCTGCCCCTTGGTTGGAAAGAGAAAGGAGAAAGGGCCCCAATCCCACTGAGAGAGCCACGACTGCTACCTGCTCAACCAGGAGATGCCTGGACCTCAGGGATGGAGATGGCTGTGAGAAATTCCTCCTTGGAAGGCTGAGCTTTGAGCTAAATTTGGAGGGAGAATGAATTGGGGGCCAGGGCTATGCTGGGCTGGAGACAGAGGAGGGTCAGGGGGTAGCCTGAAAATGAGAAAGTCCCCTTTCCCAGTGTCAACTGCCATGCGGTGTGACCCTCTGCAATACTTCAACATTAAGAAGCTTTACAGAATGTTTAGTTCAGCAGACAAATCTCAGTGAATAAGCCCAGCTCATCTCATCACCCTGGATTTAGGGCAATAAGCCTCTTCATTTGCTCACTCTCTTCCTTGAGCTTCTGTAAATTAAAATCTGTAAATTTTATACTGCAGTAATAACCCTTGCAGATGTAATTCTGTTTTTATTTCCTGCTGCGTTTGTTGTTGCTCTGAAAAAAAAAAATCAGGCCTTCATTAAATTTCCTGTAATTGCAGCCGCAGACCTGCTAAGAATTTGCTGCTTTACAGTCCTTGCCTTACCCATTTTACATAATTTGGGGTTTCTGCAGGCCCTCCATGAGAAAGCTCATTTCTTGATGAAGAAGGAGCAGCAACATAGATGAGAAACTTGCAGTTTGCCTAATTTTACACCATGCCCCATCAGGCTTGCACAGGGAGAGCAATTTAAGGAGATGCATGCTTGAGAAATGGCAAAATACCAATAGCACTTAGACTTATATATTGCTTCACAGCTCTTTATAGCCCTGTCTAAGCGGTTTACAGAGTCAGCATATCTGACCCCAACAATTTGTCTCTCATTTTACTGACCTCAGAAGAATTTTACGGAGTTTAAATATGGTTAAGCTAAAAGATTCCTCTTTACTCTTTCTGTTACATATAAAAAACCCCCATCCTAAAACCCAAAATGTGTTCAGTTACAAGTCCATGATGAATTGTTACAATTTTATTGGAAAACAGGAAGATCCGCCCAGGGCTAGGCAACAAGTAAATAAAATAAGGGACATCCACCCAAGGTAAAGCCCAGCAGTGAAACAAGTTAAGACACTGAGGCACAGAAAACAATGTCATGTTGACCCTTAAGCCTATAGTTTAGTTCATCTTATAACGTAAGAAAATAAGTGGAGCAGGGAGGGCTCCTTAGGCGCGCCATGCTCTGTGCAGGGGTATAAATGCATTGTTTGAATATGGAATTTTGCTCTCCTTGTTCTCAATCCACTTGGGAAGGGTCTTGTAGGACGCGCTTGCAACTGCTTTTCTTTTCTTCAATAGAACTTTGAAACTGTGCACCAGATTTGTCTTCATATTCTGAGTATATATTTATTGGGGGGTCTTATATCTCACACTGCTATCATGTCTCCTCTGGTCCTTTCTCTTCACTAGACGAGCCAGGCCCAGTTCCTGCAACTGTTCTTCATATGTTTTAGCCCCCAGTCCCCTAACCATCCTGGTTGCTCTTCTCTGCACTTTTTCTGGAGTCTCAACATCTTTTTTTATAATGTGGTGATCAAAACTGGATGCAGTACTCTAGGTGTGGTCTTTCCAAGGCTTTATAGAGTGTTATTAATACTTCCCTTGATCTTGATTGTATCCCTCTGTTAATGCTACTTAGCACTGGATGTTTTTGGTTGCCACTGCACAATGTTGACTCATATTTAACTGGTTGTCCACGAAGACAACCAAGATCCCTCTCAGACTTACTGCTGTTATGCCTGGTTTCATCTAGTCTATATGCGTACTTCTGGTTTTTCCTACCTAAGTGTAAGACTTTACCTTTCTCTACATTGAATTTTGTTTTGTAAGATAGGCCCCAGTGTACAAGTCTATCAAAATCATCTGGATCTTGAGCCTATCTTCTTGGGTGTTAGCTATTCCTGCCAGCTTAGTATTATCTGCAAATTTGGTAAGTTCCCCATCTATTTCCTCATCTAAATCATTTATGAAGATATTGAAGAGTCCTGGGCCTAAGATGGAACCTTGTGGCACCCCACGGCTTACTTGCCTCCAAGTAGATGTAGTACCATTAAGGACTATTCACTGAGTACAGTTTTTCAGCCAGTTACAAATCCATCTGATTTATAGAGAAACACAATGGGATCTGGATCACCACATGTAATGCACCCATGGCCCTAGCACCCTCTTAGTGAGAGGATAATCCCTGAGACCCAGCCTG
The DNA here is from genome assembly GCA_015471245.1 of Laticauda colubrina. Classification (NCBI taxonomy): domain Eukaryota; kingdom Metazoa; phylum Chordata; class Lepidosauria; order Squamata; family Elapidae; genus Laticauda; species Laticauda colubrina. The sequence continues at coordinate 21,297,533 of BLBF01000058.1, forward strand.
TCCCCACCTCAAGCAGATCTGAACCTGGTGATATAATAATTATGTTCTCACCTTTACATGATCTGCCTCCAATCCCTCCCTCCCTTCTTCTTTATTTCTTGGAAACAATGAACCATATCATGTGTTGGAGAAGTCTCTTGAGAATCACTTGGACTGCAAGAAGATCAAATCAATCAATCCTAACGGAAATCAATCCTGATTGTTCTTTGGATGGACAGATACTGAAGCTGAAGCTCAAATACTTTGGCCACCAAAGGAGAAGAGAGGACTCCTTGGACAAATTCCAGTGAAGGATAGGAGGCTCTGGCAAAAAAAAAAAAAAAAAAATGAATTGCACAGAGTAGGAAACAATTTAGCAACTGAGCAACAACAACAAAATCCAAATTATGACTAGTAAAATTTCAGTCTCCCTTATGGTTTCAAGAGTTTTGTTTTTAATCAGTTCCAAAGACACGTGGAATTAATTGGCCCCATCTTCTTTTCTCCCTTTTCTTCTGTTGGAATAGAGTAACCAAGCACTCTTGCCAGCCTGAAAGCGATCACAGGATCAAAAATGTGGAAGGGAGTCTTAATCCATTGATTACAATTCCATATCCAGTGTTGGAATCTGATCAACACAGAACAAAGGGGAAAAATTTATTTCCGTCTTGTGGAGGTTATTCTCCCCCTCTGTGTCACACAGCTGTGTGTGACACAGCTTCACATTGTATTTTCCCTCCTCCTCTCACTCCCCTTCTTTCTCTTTCCTTCTCCTCCCCTCCCCCCACCTTTCTTCTTTCCTCTTCTTGCCAATTATCCTGCTGGTTGATATGCTGTTTGCAATCAACTACTACTCCAAGATCATTTTTACAAATATCATTGCCAAGGCAGGTAGTTCGGGTCCTATAGTTGTCTATTCAATTTCCCTTTGTTGCTATTAAATTTCATTGTCATTTACAGCCCATTTTTCCAAGCTAACAAGATAATGTTAAATTTTATTTATCTGTTCTGTGGCATCAGCTATGCTATTCAAATTTGTATGACTTACAAATTGACATAAAGTTGACATCTGTCACCTCCAATTCTTTTTCCAAAGTAGAACGGAACCAGATTGTTCTTGACATAAGCATGTTGACGTTTAATCATTACCACACTGTTTTCAATGTACATACAGATCAGTCTCTTTATGATCTATTCTTCATATAATCCATTGTGGTTTTGACATCTGCAGTTCTGTGGACCCTACTGTTTCCCTTTTGAAGAAGGGGACAGCTCTGGCACTGCTCCAAAAGTCTGGCTCTTCACCCCTCTGCCAGACTTCCTCATCCAGTCCTTCAGCACCTTCAGGTGGCATTCATCTGGCCCTAATGGAATGAGACCCCTTTGAAGTAAAGAGGGATTTCCTGACTGTATTTCTTTCAGTCTTAAAATTCCATCCTGCCTCTTCATAGTTGCCTGATGAAACACAGGCATTCATCTCAGAGAAAACAAAATAGTTCTGCATTTACTTTTTACTTCTTAGCATTTTGCTACCTTCATTAAGCAGCTGGCACACCAATTTTTTTTCCTTTTCATTTCAAACACATGTGAAGAAGCATCTTTCTGTTCTCAAGTTCATACTGTGCATTCTCTTTTCTGACAGTCTTCTGTATAGCAATATAAAATTATCCTACTGGCTCCCTCTCCATTCACCATCACCCCACCAGATCTGGAATTCAAGAGAGGTGGACAAGGAATTGGTAAGGGAACATTTAGCCATTTTAGATGAGCTCAAATCTCTGAGATCAGATTATTTACCTCAGAGGTATTGAAAGAGCTGGCAAATGTGATCATAGGACCCACTGAATGAAATCTTTGAGAGCTCCTGAAGCATGGGGGAAATACCAGAGGACTACAAAAGAGACCCCCTTTTCCTGTCTTCAGAAATGGGGAAAGGGGTTCCAGGAAACTACAGACCAATTAGAATAACCCCAATACCTGTGAAATTCCTATAAAAGGCAGTAGATTTCCAAGTACCTAGAAATGAATAAGGTGATTACTAGAAGCCAGCAATGTTTTGTTTGGAAGGGATCTTGCAGGTCTTCTAGTTCAACCCCTGCCCAGGGCAGGAGTCCTTATTTGATCACAGACAAATGGTTGTCCAATCTTTTCTTGAAACCCTCCAGCAATGGAACATCCACAATTTCAGGAGACAAGTTGTTGCAATGACAAGTTATTCTCACTGTCAGGAACTTTCTCCTTAATTCTAGCTTGGATCTCTTTGATAACTTTCCTGTCCCATTCCAGCCAAATGGCTGTCCAGTCTATTTTAGAAAACCTCTAATGATGACAACAACTCCAGGAGACAAGCATTCATTAATTGTTGTCCCTGTCACAAAATTTCTTCTTACTTCTAGGTGGTATCTCTCTTTGACAAACTTCCACCCATTACTTCTTGTCCTGCTTGCAGATGCCTTAGAGAATAAGTCAATCCCTTCTTCCACGTGATAGCCCTTCAAGTATTGGAAGATTACTATAATGTCACCCCTAAGCCTTCATTTCATTTGGCTAAACATCCCTAATTCCCTTATTTATTCATCATATGATTTAGCTTTCAGACGCCAACCTTCTTTCTTGCTCTTCTCTGTACTCTTTCTAGGGTCCCAGCATCTTTTTGTATCGTGGTGACCAGGGTTATGATGCCAGTTATAGTGCCCCAAACATTATTGGCTGAGATGGAATTTTAGTTGGTTTTTGAGCTCAATCAGTCTTGCTGTACAGCTGCAGAAGTAAAGACACTTATTTATTTATTTGTAAAATTTAATTGCTGCTCATCTTAGTACAGGTGAAGAAGCAAGGAGCACCTTCTGGCTTCTTGCTGTTCAAATGAACTTGTGAGTCATCCATCCCTGTGACTGAGCAGGCCCAGATTGCTGTCATTCAGAGAAAATAATAGAAACCCTGAATCAAGGGAGGGGGGAAGAGAAATGAGAGCTTGAGAAAAACCTTTGTCATCCTGTGTCATCAAGACTTTGAGATCTTGCAGGGTTTGAGGAACAGGGAGCATAATAATAAGGAACCAAGTCCTGGGTCCAGTGCAAAATCCAATCTCAATAGGCTATTTATTTGTTTGTTTGTTTGTTTGTTTATTCACGTGATTATTAGACAACAGATATAAGTATAAACATGGTTATGAATACATGAAATGGATATGAACAAGAAAAAAAAGAAAGAAAGAAACAATAGGACAGGGACGGTAGGCATACAATTTGGTATGCTTATGCATGCCCCCTATCTTGGCCAGTCACTTGTTACTCTGTTGGCAAAGTTGAGCTGGCATACTCAGGGATTATAAACACATACAGGTACTAAGAGCAGGAGACCAGATCTTGAGACCAGCTGTGCCACTCTTGGTTACGGTTATGTTCCTGCTGCAATGTTTCATGTGCCCATTATCCCCACCATTTTCCCATGTCAGCTTGTCCGCGGGCAGAGAGCCTGCTCCTGGGAGACCATTTTCTTCTTTTCTTCTTTGGCGTCCTCCCTTTCCTGACACAAAGGGAAAGCAAGGAGGCACAGCTTCAATTTTTTTCTGGCATGTGCTAATCCTCCTCCTCTTCTACTCTGTCTCTCCAACAATACGGCCTCCACCAATAGGAAGACCCAGCATGATTTTTAGGCATGAGGTGAAATTCAGCCCCTCCCCCAAAATTTAGGCCTATTTAATCCATGCGTTTCCCCACTATTTCTCACATTGTTCGTTAAAACTACACAAGGTGAAGAGAAATGGGGGGAACGGGGGGAGAAAACTTGCCTTTAGGAGCGCCCTGCATGTAGTATACCCCAATCTACTACCGATAGAACATCGGCCAATAGAATCTCCCTGAAGGCAGAGTCACCAGCCGCTTCTATCGGCCGGTAGAAGCGGCCTTGGGGCGAGTGCCTCACACACACTCCCTTCGCCACGAACCCGCTTCTACCAGCCGATAGAAGCAGCTGGTGACTCTTCCTTTGGGGATTGGCCGATAGAAAAGGCTTTGTGGCAAGGGGAGTGCATGTGGGCGCTCGCCCTGAGGCTGCTTCTACCGGCTGATAGATTTCCTTCCCCACGCGTACCCCCACCTAGAGCGGCCCCTGCGCACTCAACTCTCCACAAGGCCACTTCTACCAGCTGATAGATGCGGCTGGTGACTCTGCCTTCAGGGAGCTTCCATCAGGTGATAGAAGTGGTCTTGTGGAGAGGGGACTGTGCATGGTGCAGTCTAGGTTGGGGTGTGTTGGGGGAGGAAATTAAGTCACCCCCAAAAGATGTCCTAGCCATTTTGGGGGGGCTCAAAAAAAAATAAGACCCGGCCTTATTTTATGAGAAACACGGGTATCTAATGGGCACAAATTCTGTAGTTACTCTCCAATTGGAAAAAGCACGTAGAAAACAGGTCAGAACACCAAGTATATTTTATCTCTCTCATCTCTGGGAACTTTGCGATGTAGTTAGGCTAATTATTGACATGTTGATTATAGCAGACTGAAGCAATGATTAAGCAGGTGGTGACTTCGAGGGCTGGAAGATTCAGTTTCTTTATGACACCTTGGACACACTAGTGACACCACTAGTCTTTGTGTCTCCCTTCCTGTCCCTTCCCTTCCCTTCTCTTCTGGCATTCTCATTATGCTCCTAATCTGGGTGACAAGCAGAGCTCCAGGGTGGTAGATAAATATGAAAGGGAAGCACAGGGGAGAAAGATCGGAAGAAGATGGTTCTCGGGGACAGGGTGAGTGGGCATGTCCATTTCCTAGAAGCTTATAATATGGTTATAGGAAGGAAGGACAAGCACAGCTTGCTAATGGAGACATTTTGGGCTTCTTGGTGAGCTGGTGCTTCTCCTTTAGGTCCATCATTTTGGGGTTCACGTGCTGCGCTCGCCTGAATACTAAATCAGTTTTTTCCATCTTTCTCTTTCAGTGAATCAGAACTGCAGCGTCTGTCCCACTTGTAAAGGAGCAGAGAGGTTGACTCTACCTGTGAGGAACAGGTTCTGCTGGCATTGAGCAATCTTTTCAAGCACCAGAGGCCAAAAGGTCTTGTAAACCTTTCCACTGAGAAGTCAGAAAAATTACATCTCAGGACACTGAAATCATAAGATAGGATTGTCTTAGGAGATCTGCCAAAATAATAATAATAATTTCTAAAATTATTTTTCTTTCATGTTGAAGCTCTACAGATACCTCTTTGGGAAAGTATTTATGCTTTAATGATAATTAATAATAAATTAATGTAAAGGTAAATGCAAAATATCCATATTGATAAAATGCATTCAATTACATTTGTTTATGCTGTTTAAAAAACAATCCAGAAGATTTGACCAACTGGGCTGCTTAAATTGGGGCGTTCTGGCATTCAGCTGACCCTTCTGTATTGGTAGACCCAGTAGCTTATCTTTTGTCCTCCTTATGGATGGCCAGGGAATAACTGCACAAAGCTCATGGCTACCCAGGCGTGCAATGTCTCCAAATGGCATCCATACTTTTACTATGTTGAAATGATTTTTAGAACAAACATTTAAAGGAATTTGTCTCAATCTCATATAATCGTTAATTCAGATGCAATATGGGTAAAGTGGTATCACTGTAAGGGAGAAGAAAGTCTTCAGAGGACACCTCTGTCTTGCTTTGACATTGTGGGGTAACTTGAACCTCACCAGTCAGCCTTCAGGGGAAATGATACCCAAAAGCTCATCCTGATGCCTGCAGTGGCTTCTCCATTCCCTTTGAGCCACTAACCTCCAAAAGCTTTCAGGCTATTAACCATGTGGCTTTGTTTCCTCTTTTGACTGAGACATTTATATTCGTCTAGGATTTGTCTGGAAGACCTTGATTGTGACAACAGTGCCCTGAAATTCAAGAAGAGTCCCTCTTATTGAAACAACTGTAAACAGCTGCACAATATAATTAATAATGAGGCATTCAAACTTCTACTATTCAAAAACTCTCTACTAATAATCTTCAGCTTCCCTCAAAGGACCCATGCAGATGTGGTAGCTCTGCATATCACCAAGGATGTTGTCATCCATCTCATAATGCTAACAATGGGAATTATCTTTCCCCAAAGCCCCAAAGCATTGACCATGGTTGGCTTTGGGGAATAGATTATCTCATCAGATAATCAGAGGTTTCCTCAGTTCCTGGCAGCTCTGCAACCTTGGCGACATGATTCTGCAGTTCATTTATAAATAGCTTAATTGAGTTGTTGAAATTACCAAACCTGATGTGAGTTGATAGATATGAAATCATTTATACACAGAAGACAAAACAACTGTAGATCTCCAGAGATCGGTATACTCTGGATGTTCTTTGCTAACCATAGGTCAAATGCCAGGTTTGCAATAAGGAAAGGTTCCATCAATATTTAATATCCATCAGTGGTAGATTACATGAGGAATTTAAATTCTTAATTTTAAGATCTCCAAGTATCCATCGCATGAACAAGTTGCAATCATGAAAGCAAGCAATCAGATCAAAGTATTTTAGCTTTTTGGCTGTACAATCTATTCATGCAAACATTAAAATTTTGTCCTTACTTTCTTAAAATAGCTGTGAATGATGTATCATCCACATCATAATGGAGCTTGCTATTTATAAATCCACAACAAAGTCTACCAAAGAGAACCATTTTGCTTCTTATTTAATGTCGAGCTGTTTGGATCCATGATATGATTTAATTTGGCCTAGCCACATATTTTTGGTAAAAGAATTTACTTTTCCACCTTATTCTTTGGTCGAGAGATTTAAGTCAAAATGTCAAGAAAGATTTAATGGTTCATGGTGGCTGGTGACTTAGAGAGCCAATGGTGAAGGCTAGAAGAAAGGGGCTGTGAGTTTGAGTCTCACCTGAGGCATGAAAGCCAGCTCTCTCAGCCCACAATGTCAGGCTCAAGTGAAAACCAAGTCACTTCCTGTCACAACCAATTTCTGGGTCAACCAAGTGTTGACCCAGAAATAAATGCTTCACTTGCAGGAAATTTTAGGGAGAGAAAAGGGAAGGGGTGGAAGGGGAGGATGGGGGAGAGGGAAGAGAAGGGAAGGGATGAGAGGAGAAGGTGACTTAGCCTTTTAAGAAATAGTACCCAAATATAATCTTTTTTGAAGACACTTTCAATGTCATAACCAAAAGACCTTTCCCTTTTAGGTCTTCTGTTGCCCGCAGATGGCCCACCACAGAAGCAGTTGGGCAGGATTCCAATCTTTTTTTTTCTTTTTATGGCTCCAGGGGATTTTACATTCTCTAGCATGACAGTGTCTGTTTTGGTCTTTGATTTTCACTGGAGTTAAGGCTCATGAATTGGTTGGGATGACAGTGAAGAAAAGAAAAAAGATTGGAGTTAATGTGATCAAATGTAAGGAAAGAGGCCTTTGGTAACAAATTCTTCAGGCAGCAATGCTGACTTTAAATAGAAACTGCACAAAAAATGGGACTCCTGAGGTCATCAGGCAAAGAAGTTCTGAGTATGAAGAGGAGGAACTGAAGCTTGAAACTATAGAAAGCAGGTCGGAAAGGACATCTAGAAAGGATGGATTAACTTTCTGCAGCCAGAATAATTACATCTAAGGAAGTACCAGATGATCTGGATGAACTTTCATGATGTTTGAAATATCCCAGAGAACTTTTGAAGTGACAGATGATAGCAAAATAGCGGAATTTGCAAAAGATGGGGAAAAAAGATTTGAGGAACTACAGTCTAGAGGATCTCATAAATATATTGTTTAGCAAACATCTTGAAAACAAAGCAATAAATTATCATAAATCAGCATGTATGTGATAAGATAAAATCTTTCCAGACTAATCTTACCTTATTCTGCTTTGGTTAGCCCCCTTAATAAGTTCTAATGCTGCAGACATGATATATCTAGATTATAGCAAAGATGTAATAATGGAATTAAGGAGAAACTTCCTAACAGTGAGGAAAATTAACCAGTGGGACAGCTTGCCTTCAGAAGTTGTAGGTGTTCCATCATTGGAGGTTTTAAGAAGAGACTGTCCAGTTACCTGTCTGAAATGATGTAGGATCTCCTGCTTGAGCAGAGGTTTGGACTAGAAGATCTCCAAGGTCCCTTCCATCTCTAATCTGATTGACTGAAATCAAGCATGAAGGATGAGACTGGAGATCCCCGGATTAGCAATGGTTCTTGTGAAAAAGAGGTTGAAATCAGAGTTGATGGAAAACTGAGCATGAGCCAGGAGCATGATGATAGTACAAAGAAGCAAACACAGTTTTAGATGTTATCAACAGAAGTATAATTTCCAAATTAGAAGAAGTAATAGATCCTCTAGTTTATTTTGCTTTGATCAATTCCCAATTTAAATAGCATGTTTGCTATGGTTACTAGACTTTTCAGAAAAATTAACGGAAAGTAGCATAATATCAGAGAAGGGCAAAAAGGTTGGTCAAGATTCTAGAAGTTAATTGCTCTGAAGATAAATTGAAGGAATTACACCGGTTTAGAATTAGAATTAGAATTCATTTGTTGGCCAAGTGTGATTGGACACACAAGGAATTTGTCTTGGTGCAAATGTTCTCAATATACACAAAAGAAAAGAGACATTCGTCAAGAGTCAAGAATCATCAGATACAACACTTAATGTTAGTCATAGGGAACAATAAACAATCAAATCATACTAGGAAACAGTCAATATAGATTGTAAGGATACAAGCAACAAAGTTACAGTCCAACAATCACAAGTGGAAGGGGATGGGTGATAAGGAGTGATGAAAAGATTAATAGTGATAGTTGTGCAGACTTTGTAAATAGTTGGATAGTGTTGAGGGAATTCTTTGTTTAGCAGAATGATGGCATTCAGGAAAAAAACTGTTCTTGTGTCTAGTTGTTCTGATGTGCAGTGCTCTTTAGCGTCGTTTTAAGAGAAGGAGTTGAAACAGTTTGTGTCTGGGATGTGAGGGGTCTGTAGATATTTTTCCAGCCCTTTGTTTGACTCATGCTCTGTCCAGGTCCTCTTTGGAAGGCAGGTGGGTAGCCATTGTTTTTTCTGCAGTCCTAATTATCCTCTGAAGTCTGTTTCTGTCCTGTTGGGTTGCAGAACCAAACCAGATAGTTACTGAGGTGCAGATGACAGACCCAATAATTCCTCTGTTGAGCTGGATCAGCAGCTCCTTGGGCAGTTTGAGCTTCCTGAGTTGGCGCAGAAAGAACATTATTTGTTGTGCTTTTTTGGTGATGTTTTTGATGTTAGGTGTCTATTTTAGGTCTTGAGATACAATAGTCCTGAAAAAAATGCCAACCCTCTTCAAATGTTTGAAAGGCATGGCAGAGAAAGCCAGGATCTGTTCAGTCTGGCTCGAGAGGCTGGATGTGGAATGGCAGAGTTGACTAACAGAAGCAGATGCCAACTGAATGTCAGAGAACGTTTCAAAGAAGAAGAAGAGTCCCACCATGGAACTCATGACAAGCTGAAGCTGAGGAACCAAAGGTTGTTAATATCTTTGGATTTCTGCCCATAACAGGGAGTTGGACTCAGTGACCTAAGTGACCTCAGTGTCCCTTCCAAACTCTGTGATTCTGTGAAGAAAACCACATGCCTCCTTGGCCTGTGTCCTTCCAGTCAAGATGAATTGGCTACAGTAGACTTTTTAATTGGGACAAGCTCTGTTCAGATTTCAAGAGGTCATAGAGTCATGGATATGGTTGCTGAATAGTAGGAACTATGACAGTGTAGAAAAATTGCTGTTTATTAGACATTTGTAAACAGAAGCTAAAGGCCACCTGTCAGGATATTGTAGTGTGATTGAGGTAGCATCCAACAGGAGTTTAACTAGGTTATCTCCAAGGCACTCCAACCCACATAATACATATACAGTTAGCAGGACTCTGTTCGGATGCCCTTCTGTTGCATAGCCCTGAAGAGAAAACCTTTATTTGTTTGTTTATTTATTTACTTATAGAATGTTTGAATGCAATAAAATGTAAAATATTAAAGGAAAAAAGATGATAGATGATCGGAAAAGGAAGGAAGGAAGATAGAAATTTAATTTCTGTTTTCCTTTCTATCAAATAGTTGCCATCCTCCTCTGTCCCCAACCTCTTTAATCCTTTCTAATCCCAAATGCATAAACGATCAGCTCAGTGTTTTCTTCTTTCAGCAGAAAGTCCATATAAGGATTTTCATCTTTTAAAGCAGTCTTCACCATTTCTTTTCTCTGATCAAACAGGTCAGCTTTGCCATTTTTGTGAGCTCTGTCAATTTTATAATGCAATTTTCTGCTAGGTATTTCATTAGTCTTCCACCTTTGTACATACAATAACCTTGCTGCAGTTACCATATTCAATATTAATTTTCCATATTTCTTTTCTAGTTCAATATCCATAAAACCCAACAGAAATAACACTGGTTTCATCATAATGTTAAATGTATAATATCTTTTGCATTATTCTATGGATTTGTTTGCTTTTTGACAAGTCTGCTGTGCACAATAAAAAGTCCCCTCTTCTTTTTCACACTTCAAATCAGTTTGATATTTCTTTATACATTTTGACAGCTTGAACAGTATCATATACTGACAAAAGAACATTTTATTAAAATGTTCTAAAATTATGACACAGTATACATTTAAAAATTAGTTTTCCCCTTTTTCTCCCATATTTTCATATTTCTCCTTGGGAAAAAAGTTTGAGAATTATCATACAGTTTTTAACTTGCTAATCTTCTGTTTCAATTCTTAATAATAAGGTATGCATTTAAAGCTCTTTTATGAACATCATTTGTATATATAGCTCCACTTCAGTTTTCTTCTCAATTCCAATTGTCTGTTTTTCCATGTTAAACTTCTTTCACCTGATTATGAGAAAACCATTGGGGAAAAAATGTCCTTCTGGAGCTATTTGTTCTCTTGCCTTTTGGAATCTTAGGTTCTCCCTCATTAAAATGGAAAGCCCTTTGAAACATATCTCACATGGTCTACTGAAGAAAGCTGAGAAGGGCTCCAGAGAAAACCAGAAAACCTTCCTTTGCTTTTGGAAGCTCAAAGAGAAGCATCTTTGAGGGATATGCTTCATTCTTTGCAGCTTCACAGAGTCCTACTAAATAGCATCAATCAACCATGGGTGAAAAGTTAACATTTTGGAGAGTCCATGATGGGACCCATGGATTATTTTAGGGCCACCCATATCCATTTTTATGCTAAAGTAATTGTTGAACTAGGGGATATTCTGGATATATCACACCCGGGAATAATATAAAATATGTAATATATCTCAGTAGAACACTTAACCAAGTTTCTCATCATAATCTTATAAATATATATGGTCTACTCTAAAGAGGAATTTTAGTGGCTTTGCAGTTGATGGAACAGTTGCACTCAAGGGATACTAGTCAGTGATACTATATTAACCTGGAGGAAGTCTCAAGTGAAATCCATCACTGAACCACTGTAAAGGGTGGTTGGGGGGCCGGGTTCACAATTCAAAAACACAGACCACTCTCAACAAGAAGTGATTCAGTAATTACAAGTATAAGTCACTCTGTAAGTGAAGGAAAAAATGAAATGCAGAGATACAGTCTGGTGAGACTTTGCATGGTTTACCTAGGAGTCATCAAATTGAGATACACCAGTACTGGACACTCAGAAGATCTCATGTTTTACTACTCAGAAAGGAATGGTGTTGCTTTTATAGTTAGGAAGGTGATTGCAAAAACAGTACTTGTTTACAATGCAATCAATGGTCTACTAGACTTCATAGACAACCCTTTAATCAATGGGACAATTATGCTCAAATCACTGATGATGGTATGGCTTAGAGAACAAAAAAGAAGCAGGAGATTGACTTGGCAACTTTTGCAAATCCAACTATTACTTTATACAGGTATCCCAACTTAACATCATTTTTTTCAGGAACCACTCAAAGTAAGGACGCTTCTAAAAAAAATGGACTTGCAACTGGTCCTTGAACTTATTGCAGTCACAATGCCCCAGTGGTTACATGATAAAAATTAGGAGCCTTTGGCTTTTATGACTGCCTCCCTGCCACCACTACCCAACCTTTCATCACCCCCAATTGATATTTCTTCTTGGATAACTTGGTGTGATCATCATGTTCTTGCCATGCTGAGGCTTTGCACTGTGGTGTTGGGCCAGCTGCAACCAAGGTGGCTGGGACCTTCCAGCGTGGCACTGGACACAGCATGGGGCTTGAGGCAATGTCAGAGGCATTGGGACTGAAGTAGAGGACTGAGGATGGTGGGTTGAAACCACTGAACCCCTAAGCCTCTAGTTCACCCCATCAGTGCTGGAATTGTCATTACCATTGGGAGGGCCACTGGACAAGCTAGCCAGAAGGGCAAAGATGGGGGAGATAGGCAGGTAGGGGAATTGAAGAGGTGGTGGTCTCTTGAGGCTTGAGGTTGGGGGGTCTAATCTGGGGAATGACTTTGATCAGGGTGAGCCATCACCTCATGAACTCAGAGAGGATTCGCTTAAGGACAGTAACAGGGACTACTAGAATTACCATCACTCAGAGGGAAGAACCTGGTATGGACAGAACACAGTATGGGCTCCTGGACTGTGACAAGGCTGCATGCTCATCTTATTTATTAAATCAATATACAGAATATATATTAAGGGAAGCTGAACTGGAAGAAGATGAACGTGGTTTTAAAATTGGAGGAGGAATCATCAGTAACCTTCACCAGGCAAAAATACAAAGGATCTGCAAATTCTAGTAATAAAAGTTAAAAAGAACAGGGACAAATGGAACTGAAATTAATACAGCCTCTCTTATATAAGCTTCTCCATTTATGACCATTCATAAATACAATAGTAATGTTTCCAACTAATGTGTACACTTTAACAATCAAGTTTCCAGAGGTTAACAATAAAAGCCTCCAGTATGACACTAATTAAGGTCTGGTCAGTTTCAAGCAACCTCAAGCTGGCAGGAAGGTTCCACTCAACTAATTAAGGTCATAGAGCTGAACTTGTTAATGTGCGGTTAGCACTTTTTTTAGGAAAGCGCTGAGCTGTAGACAGAAGCAGCTCAGGAAGAGATTGCTTGTTTAAGCAATTTCTCCACCTTGCAGAGGAGCAAAAAAACGAAGGGGAGAAATGGGTCAGGGACATTTCTCTCTATGAGAGAATTTTATCTGAATCCAAACCCAAATCAACCTTTATTGTCAGAGTATAACTTGTGTACAATGAGATTGGCTGAGTCTCCCTTCGTGCATCGCCCCAATACAACTCACAGTGAAGACAAAAAAGAAAAATCCCTAATCCAGTGATAAACACACTTTCTTATCGCACCAACAAGCCAGCCCTGCAAGTCTATCCTACTATGTTGACATGAAGTGATTTTCCGTTCAGAAGTCTGACAGCCCACGGGTAGAAACTGTTCTTCAGCCTGTTGGTGCGGCTGGCTCTGCTTCTCTATCTCCTACCTGATGGCAGGAGAGTGAAGGAGGGCTGACTGGGGTGTAAGTCGTCCCTGAGGATTTTCCTTACTCTTCTAAGGCAGCGAGCCCTAGCGAGGTCATCTAGTGGTATCAGGAGATAGCCCACGATGTTTTGTGCTGTGCTCACCACCCTCTGTAGTGTCTTTCTATCCGTGGCTCTCAAGCCAGCATATCACACCATAATGCAATATGTGAGGATGCTTTTTATAGTGGATCAGTAAAAGGAGGTAATCAGTCGTTGTTCCACTTTGTGATGAAATGGCAACAACCAATAATCTTTGCAGTATCCCTATTTCTCTCTCTTTCATGTGTTTAGTTAGTGACATTTCATTTCTGATGTACATGAAGAAGACCAAACTGTTGATAAGAAGTAAAACTATCATCCTTGGAACTGACTATGAAAGTATGCAAATGATGGAGATTTTCTGTCTTTGATGATCAATCATCAACAGTAAAAGAATAAGCAGTCAACACTTGGTAGAGCAGCCATAAGGACCTTGGAAAAGATATGCAGAAGTTGTAGACCCACAAACATCAGATTTGTGGAAGTCACAGTATTTCCTATGGAAACATAGAATCATAGGAACCTGGAGGTTTCTATTCTTCTACTTCAACCCCATGCCCAAGGCAGGAGACCCCATACCAGTCTGTAAATGGGTTGGACATAGATGTCCAATCTTATCTTGAAAATCTTCAGTGATGGAGTATCCATAACTCTAGGAGGCACACTTTTCCATTGATTAATTATTCTGTCAGAAAATCTCCCCTTAGTTCCAGATTGGATTTCTGTTTAACAAGTTTCCACATGTTGCTTCTTGTCTTGTCTTCAGGTCCTTTGGATAATAGGCTGGTACCATCTTCTCTGTGACAGCCCCTCAAATATTGGAAAACTGCTATCACATAACCCCAATCCTTCTCTTCATTAGACTAGGCATACCTACCTCTCTTAACCATTTATCGTACAATTTATCCTCCAGACTCCTAATCTTCTCTGCACTCTTTCTAGGGTCTCAGAATCTTTTTTGGATTGAATTTTTGAACTGAATGCAGTGTCCCATTGGGGAAAAAAAGTTGTATGAACAATTTTCAACCCAGAGTTCTCACCCAAGCACAGCCTGGTATCCAGGAGTTGTTTAAAATATCCAGAATCTTCACTGGTGCAAAATAGCCCAGGCAGTTGATACATAACCCTAGATGGACACATGATACCCTCTGCTCTGTGAGCTGCATTGGGTTCTATTCAAGGTGCTGTTTTTGATCTTTCGTTGAAAGCACTATATGGCATGGACCAAGTTATCTGAAGAGTCACCTTTTCCCTATTACATCTGCCCATTAGATTCAGTAAGAGAGGCATGCTGGGTGCTATCCACAAAAGAGTTCCATCTGACAGAGCCTAGATCAGCCTTTTCTAGGATGAAACTCACTCCATGAAGAATTAATGACCATCAGAACCCACTCTCACTATGATTTGTGGGCCTCTTTGGTAAACCAGGAGGGGCATGGATTTAAAGAGCTGATGCTTGAAATCACAGCCCTAAGGACTCTGAACATTTCCTCAGATCCAAAAGGGTCAAACCATTCCCTGATAATAGGTAAGATTCTTCCACAGGCACCTTGTGGCACAGTGGTGAGAATGCAGTATTGCAGGCTAATTCAACTCAATGCCAGGGGTTCAATCCTGATCTGCTTAAAGTTGTCTCAGCCTTCTGTCCTTCCAGGGTTGGTAAAATGAGAACCCAGATTGTTGGGGGCAAGATGCTAAATTCTGTTAACTGCTTAGGGAGGGCTGTAAAGCACTGTGAAGAGGTGTATAAGTCTAAGAGCTATTGCTATTGTTGTCTCCTCTGGACCTGAGACAATGTCAGCATCCAACTGGGAGCAATTTCAGATGACTTTTCCAGTCAGGATAAATTTCTCTGTATGCCTCTGCAAGAGGATGTCCCCCCACTCACTTTCCCAGGAGGGCTCACATCACCCAAAACTGGATTGTGGGGCAGAAAATATGGGAGTGCAATAAGGGTAGGGAATCAATGCTTTGTTGTCCTTACCACTACAAGGTAGGCCTTAATAATGATTCTTACTCATGTTTGGTTGAGTTTGCTGAGTGCCAGTGCCAGTCTAGACACCTCTACTCTTACTTCATTTCCCTCAGCAACTCCATAAACTATGTGGCATTCTGGGATCCCTGAGAGGAGAGAGGTCACATGGGTGCAATCTAATCCAATGCCTCAGCTGTCCTCTTATTCCAAATGGCAGCCCAGCATTCAGAGGGACTGTGCAGCAGACTGATGGGATTATCCCCTCAGTTTCTTCTGAAACTGTTCCAAGTCCATCAGTTCCCCGGGGCTGGCAATCCTGCAGAGATCCCAGGCAACTCCATCAAAATCAGGGTATGACTGACAGTGACAAAAGGGGACACTGAGGGCTCCCCCAGTTTCAGATCACATTGCCACTGCTCTGACAAGGAATATCAAATTCAGAATGAGGCCACTGTCCCAAGTCAGGCTTTAATGAGTTGGGATAGAGCCATGATTGTCATGGAACTGTGGGGCAGGATCCCTGAAAACCATAAGAGATTTCCTCACCACAATCACTACTCTCCACCCTGTCCTGGAGTCTAAGTGGGTGCACATTTGAAAGGAAGCTGAATAATCTTCAGAAAGGGCAATTCCCTCCTTTGGAATGGACTTGGGTCTCGGTAATACATGCCAGGCCAGCTATCTCAGCCACAATCAAATCATAAATGGAGGGGCGCTTTATTACAGAATGGAGGCCAGGCCCACTGAAGGCCAGGGTTGCCAGATCGCAGCTTGGCTCTGCGGCCAAACTCAAGTCAAAATACGGCCAAATTCAGCCAAATTATTTTCTCTCATGGTCAAATTTTCCGGCCAAATTTTTTAATGCAATATAACAGGAGGATATATTGTTTTTTGTTTTTTTAACTGTTTTTAAATAATCAAATCATAAAAAATAGTCTTTATTCGACAATGTGATGTGACATCATGGGAATTTCTGCGTTTCTTTACTCACATCCAGGCTAGGCAGCTCACTTCAAATAACCGCTACTACCGTTTGGAAAGCTCAGGGCCAAATGCAGATATCCTGAGGAGGGGGGAGCTAGGGCATGAGGGTTTTTAAGGGGATTCCCCCCCCCAATTGAAAAAATATAAACAAATAAAACGACACAAAAATAGCAATTATATATAGATTCCTTATGAAAACTGAATGATCAATAACCATCTTTTCAAAAAGAGAGGAATTATCCCAATAATTACATGAAAACAAAGAGTACTTCTAATGCAGCACTGTGCACATACACATTACACATAGCTGCCTTACCATGCATGCAGAGTACACGCACAATGTGTTTAGCTAGCTTACATGTACCACAGGCGTATTCTCTCGGTCACACATCCGGAATTTTCCGTGACGCTGTGCGCCGGCTGGCAAGAAAACAATCCAATACTGAGATGTTTACATCCGGGTTAACATCTGCTTATATTACGCGGCGCTGTTCACAGTCATAAGGCTTCGGCCTGTGTATTGCGTCATTTTTCAGAGGTTTTCAGACGATCTGACAGTCATTTTCATGCGAATATATTGTATTGAAAGCCGATATCTGGCCAAAATTTCAATTTCACGGCCAAGCAACTTTCATATGGCCAAATTTCCAACCAAATATATTTGGCCAGAGACATTATTTTTTTCACGGCTAAACAGATTTCTATACGGACAGATTTCTCGAAGTTGGCCGGAAAAATGGCCAGATGGCAACCCTGCTGAAGGCCCACAGAGAAAGCCCTAGGGCTGAGCACAAGGAGCAGGTATTCAGAAGCATTATGGCATAAGACTTATATGGTTTCTAAAAGGGACTCCTTCTACAACATCTTCCCATGCTCAACACATGGCATTTTGGCTTGCCTCCATTCTCTACGCATAGCCCCATTCCCACATCCAAACCCCCCAGTTTCCAAAAGTGGGAACACTTACAGGACCCCTGGCAAGGAAGCCAGGCATCCCAAGGCACTTTAGCTTCATTAGCTCTCAGCACCAACAAGGTACCCACCACCATATCACAATACATCCACAACTGCCACATATCAAACCATTAGCTTCTACCAGCAGGCCCATATTCCCTGCCTTATGAAGCCGGTCTTGTGAATTCTTCCCCCAGTTCTCACCCAGAGGAAGGAAGGGATTCTGACAAAAGAACATTTCCTGCTGTGGCCCCATCCCTCTGGAAGACTCTGCCAGCTGAGGGGAGAACTTCACCCACCCTTTAATCTGGAAATGTCTTTAAAAATGTTTGCGCCACTTGGCGTGGGGCCCTGAGACAAGTGCTCGCTGCTGAATGTGGTGATGGCATAAGAAGACCCCATCTTCCTGCCATCTGTCTTCTTTGTTCTGGGTTTTTTTTTTTTTTTTTGCACAGTTCTAAAATTTTAATTTGCATAGCTGTAGAATTTTAATTGCTTTTCTATTTATCTTTTTCTATTTATCTATATCTTTCTTTAAGTCTCTCAGAGTCGCCTTATCAGAGGGATATGCAGCATATACATTTAACAAATAAATAAAATAAACCCACTTACACCCACAAATATCCAAGAATGCTCCTCCTCTGTTTGCCTAATATCCAGCAGAGGCTCCAGTACCATGAAACACCCTGCCCACACACACACACACACACACACACACACACACACACACACACTAAATCCACCTCTGGTTTTCACATGGAGGAAGGGGAGAAAGGAAGGAAGGAGAGCATCCACTGCTCTCAAGCACTTCACATTAGGTCTGTCCCCAGCACATTTGAAAAAGCTGCCTAGTTCACCAAGGCAGCCAAAGATGGTCCATGCAGTAGATGCAGTCAGCCTCTGACCTGCTCCTTAGCCTCTTCCAGGGAACAACCTGAGTGATTCTCAAACCAGCCCAACTGGGAAACCTCAGCAGCAGCCAAGCCAGTCCAAGGATGACAAATTAAAGAAACCACCTGGTTCATAAGTGTGGCAAACACCGTCACTGAGGTGGGTGTGGTCAGCGCCACAAAACAGTTCTCAGTTCTCCAGATGAGAAAATCCCACTTGGGCTGAGCAGTTTGGTCCAGCAGTCCAGCCTCTCTTCTGGTGAATGCCATTCCAACAGCCCCCAAACCCACACATAGCAAACAAACACACTCTAAAAACGACAAGGAGAGCAGCTCGGAAACTCCTGCTCCCTCCACCAACTTAACTGGAATAATGACGTGGTTTGTGCTTCTGATTCTTGTCTCTGACTCCGGAAGTCCCTGAACCAAAAAATGCTGTGTCAGAAGCTTGAATTTGTGATTCCCCAACCCCGCACCATGATTAGCTTCTTCCATTAAGTTTTAAATGTATATTTGGGAAGATTTGATCCCATTTCTAGTGCCAACTGTACAAAGTACGTCTGCACGACTGCTCTTGGCTCAGAGCTGAACACAGCTGGCCATTTCACACACTGTGGCTTCTCTAAATCTTTTGATGAATTTGATAATTATGGGATTTACCAAGGGTAGAAAACATCAAGTCAGCTTTTCAATTGTACGGGCTGGCAGTAGCAGAGTCAGTCGCACTGAAGACAGAGCCCAGATTTCCCCAGAGCATCTCAGGGCCTAGAGAAGGCAAGAGAATTGCTGGAGGCCTTCCTGGCACGAGAACTGAAGATGATGGGTCCCCACGTTTGCTTCTGAAGCACTTCTGAAGACCGCTTCAAGCAAATCGAATGTTAAATTTACATGTGATTCACTGAACCAGAAATCAAACCAACCGGCTGGCCCACCTGCCCACCCCTCCCCTCCCCAAAGTTTCCACATGGCCCGTTTTGGATGCAGGTAAGTGCAGGGTCTGTGTGGATGTTTTGGGAGGGCGAAAAATGGGCCAAAGTTCCAGAAGTTTGGAAACCGGCCTGTTTCTGTCTTCCAAGGCTCTCCAGAGCCCAGACGAAGCCATTTGGGCCCTCCCAGAGGCCCGAGAGAAGTCTCCGGACCCTGGGGAAGGCGAAAAATGGCTGAACTGGAAGTTCTGGTGTGCCACGCCCACCATGGCCACACCCACCCAACAACCAGGCAGTAAACTGGTTGCTGGCGTTTTTGAATCCTACCCCTTCATCTTTTCCCGAGTGTGTGTTTCTGTCTGGGCTTCTGCGTGCCTAGAAAGGGATGTTATGTAGCCGGTGCTTCCTTTGAAATGGCAATATGAGATGCCCTAGTTTTTCCAAAACGATTTGTTGTCCAAAAAATTGGTTCAGCTTGGCACGGAAGCCAATCAGAGCCAGACACGAGAGACAAAACTTTTGCAAAACTTTTATTGAAGCACTTCAGCAAAAGGGTCCCAGTCCAATTTGGGAGCTGAGACCATGAATGATGACATAACACAATCTTTTATGCAGTTGATTTCTAGAAATAAGGAAATAACATTTCACAAAGTATTACCGTTTTTGAAGTTTTACCTTGCTTTTAGTCTACGTGCCCATTTGTCTATGGAGTTGCACCTTGTTTGAGCATAGAGTTGTTTGCCCTATAGATTTATATCTTGCTTAAGCTTTATGTGTCCTTGTCCCTACTTGTGAGGCTGGTCTTCTTGTAGCCAACCTTGTAACTTACTATCTATTTCTAAGTATGTGTCCTTCATCTCTAATTGACGTTGCACAGTTGCATTCTTCTAAATTTGTATTCTTTTTTATTATTTTATTCTGAATAGATTTTTATCTATTAGTATATAAGTTGATATTTTTTTCTTGTTTTTCCTCTATAAATGATATGCCCTGACAATAGACAGTATCCAAAATGTTTATGAATAAAACTTAAAATAAATAAATAAATATTTTTAAATTCTTTCCTAGAATGGGGATGTATTGCTTCTTAAAAGGTGATCTATCAAATTAAACCCATCTCCCAACCTGGTCTGTAAAATCAAAAGCAGAAAGGAAAGGAGATCTAATTTCTGAAGGCAAGTCAGCGTAAAGCCAGCTCAAAAATAGAGCTGGAGAAAATGTTCTGGAAAAGGTTGAGCAGGACTGAAAATGTCAGAACAGGCAGAGTAACTACAGAAGGCTGGAAACGAAAAGGAGAGCAACAGTTTCACTTTGGGTTGATTGAGCTCTTGCTCTTAATTCCTGTAATTGTCCTCCACACCCAGGAGGGGAAAAAATCCATGTGAATCAGAGATAAGTGGGTGGTGGATGGGACTATTTTATGTAAAGGTTGTTCATGGGAAAGCCATGAGTGCTGCTGGTCTTGCCATTCCCCAAGCAAAGTAATTCCATCTACTTGACAATCAATGTATTTCTGTCCTAAATAAATAAATTTACAACATCTCCCAGAAATAGGGGATCAACCTCTCTGCGGGATTGCAAACATTGCATCTGGTTTTCCAGGCCTTTGGGTGAGGATCGACCCGGAGCAGCAGGACTGAGACTCCAGCAAGTATGGAGATCAGGTATGTACTGGAGGAACCTCAAGGGAGAGATCAGCCCTTTGAAGTAGGCCAGGTGCCTATAAGGATGACTAGAACCAACACTCTCTATATTTGGGAGGTTCCTGCTAAAAGAAACAAAAGGCAGAGCCACATTTTGCTATCTTTCTGTCTTCAGACAAGAAACAGAGGAGCACCTGAGGGTACAGAAGACCATGAGTGAGGGTGTCAACTCATAAAACATTTTGTATATACATTTGATAGTTGCCAACAGAAAGAAAGGGGTAGAGTTTCAAAGAGTAGGCAACAATGTGGAAACGAAAGTACATTCCATTCCTATTTTCTTCAGAGACTGATTAGATGACTGAACCTTCTGCCACACAAAAATCTAATTGGAGAGCATGATTGATGACGTTTTTCATTGGATGATACATCCAGAGGGGTGGGGTGGGGGGAGCAGGATCAAGAGTGACAGTGAATTACATATCTCAGAGTCAGCTACACCCAGGCAAATGCTGGCATGTTAACTTCAAATAAATCTTTTGCAGTTTTGGGAGTGTGGTTTGAGGCTCATGATTTAATTGGAGTAACTGCCAGAATCCTGACAAGGGGGGCATAATGCCTGGCAGAAGAAGGAGATGGACTACATTTCTGTAGCATTTAACTCTCAGTGAGAAAACACCAGCAGAAACTGAAAAGAGAAATCAAGTCTGCCGGATCCAATCTGGGTCAGTCCCTGGGGCCAGAGTTTTAGTCTTCCAAACTTTTGGACTCCCGGTGGAGCCCATCCTCAGAAACTTCTCTCAACCAGAGTGTGTGCTTTGGGCTATTCCATGCATAGCATTGATATGATGCCTGTGTTCTGTCTGGCCCCCTGTTGATTGGGGTATTGATGGCTGGCCATTCAGTCATGGGCTGTTCTTGAAGTTCCCTCAGGATGGGCTCCAGCACGACTCTGACATCTTGGAAGACTAAGCCTCTGGTCCTGGTGACTGACCCTGATTGGATCCTCCAACATTATCCCAGGAAGTATGTATTTGCCTTTATTTGTGAAATAAAGTTTCCCTGCCAATGCCACTCCCATGGCATAGCATATGGTTAGGACTATTGGAACTAAAATAGGCCTGCATATTCCAGTCACTTTCCAAACTCCACAGAAAATTCAGAGATTCTGAATTTCTCCTGGCTGACTGAACAACGATACTGGCTTGAAAAGCACAATTAGGGCTGATATTTTGAATGTGTGTCTTCTGGGTGTAACATGTATTGGAGAAGCGATGTGAATGTGAAAACCTTCCAGAATCCCAAGATGAATTACTCAAGTTTCTGCACAGAGTTCCAAAGGTGCTTTTTTTTCAAGAGGCAACTGGACTTTCTGGTTTTTCTTTGAAAATGTTTTGCTTCTCATCCAAGAAGCTTCTTCAGCTCTGACTGGATGGTGGGGAATAGAAGGGAGCTGAAGAAGCTTCTTGGATGAGAAGCAAAACGACTTCAAAGAAAAACCAGAAAGTCCAGTTGCTTCTTGTTCTGTTTTTTAATTACTGGCTGAACATAAAGACAGACAGATTAAACTCGACAAAGGCTTCCATACAAAGTTTTCTTTATTGGATCACAAGGCATTCTCAAGATGTGACTCACAGTTATGTCAAGATTCATCTAATGTCCAATTCTTTGCACAGCTGACTTCATAGTGTAAAAAGACAGTTCTCTTCATCCTATAACAACGGAGCAGAGGGAGCTAGCATGCTGCTGGGTCCAGGTAAGGAAAGGGAACAAAGGGCTTCCCCCAACCCAACCAAGGATCAATTCAGTGACCAATCAGGATTACAGACATGACCACATGACATGAACTACATTTCCCATGATGCCTTAACTACATTTTCCATGATGCATTCCCTTAAGAGGACATATCCCAATTCCTAACTAGCTATTCCACTTCCCAATGAACTATATACTGTCTGGACAGCACACCTCTTGAAAAAGCGCCTTTGGGACAACCATGAGAATCTCCATAGACATTCTCTGCATAGAGTGGAATTGATAGAGCAATTTCATCTATCATCAGATGAATGAACATACTATACAAAAAAAACCAGCTTCTGTGATTTGAGGCCCACATGTCAAATTGACTGTGGCACATAGAGACCGTAGGTACTTAAGCATGGGGCAGATCGAGGGTGTGAAGTTTTTCATCAAGTCTGTATTTCAGGAAGCATTGGAGTTAAAACAAACAAACAAACAAACAAACAAACAAACAAACAAACAAACAGATACTTCAGTGCTGATTCAAAGACCTTTTTTAAGGCTGCCATTCACACATATCCTAGAAGTTGTCTATTCTCTTTGTTCATGCAGATATTCTTTCGCTCTCGTTCCTATGCAGCCTAACTTACTGAGAAGGACTGCCTGCTTTCTGTGCTATTATCCTGAAATCCTGATTTACATTTTCCTTGTAAAAATGCAATGAGCCTATTGAGAACAACAAGGTCAGTTACCTAAAACCAGCAGCTTTAATCTCCTGAGGTAGTGATTACAAGCCACTGCCCACATCCCAGAGTTTCTTAATCACTGCTAAGGCATTTCTTGTAATCTGAGTAAATTACTTTAATTGCTTGCAACTACCAATTAGTGCCTGAATGTGCCCACTGAGGACTTTGCATGCATTCTCGCATTCCCTGTTCCTTTGAAAGGCTCAGTCAGCCTCCAAAGACAATTCCTGGTCTGTGTTCTGCTGGTCATTGGGCAGCCCAGCTGGAGAAGCTTCCCAGCTCACGTTGCTGGACAAAGCCTTCCCTTATGGACGTGCTCGCTGTTTGCTAGAAAATAGCCAAGGCAATTACCCTCCTCTCAGTTCATAATTAACCAGCTCCACACCTCAGAATTCCCAGGTTAGGAGTGGGAAGACCAAGCTGAGTGTGGGCTCCTGTCTTGAATCAAACTGAGAAGTGGGACTTGGGATCCAGGTGATTGCTACTAGCATGGGTGCATCTCATGGCCCTGAGGAAGCCACTGTCTGTCAGGGACATTCATAAATCTGCTGCAATGGAAAATGCAACTGAGATGGCCAACAGTTGTGCAAATTTAAAGTACCCTATCAATAATATAGTCAATGTATAAGTACACTAAGCACATAGGTTTATTGTTGTAGCCACAGGTCATAAAAATGTAACATAGCAAAAAATGCAATTAAAAAAGAAAAGCAAATGGAAAAAAGATTACTAGATATAATCAAAGAGCTAAAATGATTTTTTTAAAATGTAAATGACAATGAAGCAAATGACCTAACTACTAACTGTTGGAAATGTATCTGCAAGAAGATCCTTCACCCTTGAGTTCCCCCTCCATCAGTCACCTGGCCTTGATCTAATCATAAATGGAGCAGTGGAGGACACAGAGCATAATCTCCTCTGCTTGATTAGCACCACAGGGACAAAGACACCGCTCAACAGGCTGCTTGCAAGATGTACCAAGCTCATTGTCTGCAAGCCGAGGGATTTAATTGCCTTTCTTGGTGGGGCCTTGCTAATATAGGTCTGATCCCAGAAGAGGCTTCTAGGTTTTTAGAGCAATTTATTTTCTTTTTACAACCCTGTAATCCCTTGACTCAGGATGGAGTCAGGGTGCCTGAATGGAGTTGAGAATTTACTGGCCGAATGCCCTTCCTGATGTCTATGCAGAGTTTGCAGCAGCTATTTTCTCTTTGCATCCTGATAGAGAAATATATGGCAGTTGCCTAGGACTGAACTCACAACCTTCCAAGTGGGAGGTGATCATTTTCACTTCTAGATCACCACACTGCTCATTTTAAAGCAATGATACCAGAATGAAAATTTAAATAGTTGTACCAGAACTGGCATCCCTTTCAAGAAGCCTTTCTTCTTTCTTCTGTTCAACACTCAAGTTCCCCACAAGGGGGTAAAAGATGCATAAATAGGGCAGGCAACAAACATCTACTCCATTGATTTCTAACTGTAATGGAGAAAACAAATTTGGCAGGGAAGCGGGGGAGAGATCTTTGAAGACTTTCTTGTTTCTTATGATCCCCCAACAGTGAGATGTACTCGTACGTTGCTGGAAAGTGACTCTGTTTCCATCCTTTAGATAAGCAGCAAAGGAGGTCCTTGATTATCGGGGTCTTTCACGTTGACTGTTAATCCTAAAAGGTTGAAGTTTCACTGCCAAGTCTAAGGCTGTTTACTGGGCTTGTTATCATGAGTCTGATTTTTTTCAATTGTAATATGTAAAAATTATTTAATAGGAAATTAATACTCAGAATAGTCCTTTGAAACTTTGCATTTTCCAATGTAATCTCTTCCTGAAGATCAAGGATCTCTTGGGGGAATTGTGTTTATTTACATACTTAATACGTTTTATACTGCATATATTCAGATATTATCCCAACTCATCTAATGAAAAAAGACAACTTGCGGATTGGCCTTTACTAGTTGTCCATTGTGCACAGAAGAACCCATCAAACAGTATGAGGAGTGCATATGTGAAATTGATCAACGTTAGGATATTTGCGCTTTTTGTGTGACTGTAGGGTGAGAATGTCCCAAATGTGTTTTTTCAAGAGGCAACTGAACTTTCTGGTTTTTCTTTGAAGACGTTTTGCTTCGCTGAAGAAGCTTCTTGGACAAGAAATGAAACATCTTCAAAGAAAAACCAGAAAGTCCAGTTGCCTCTTGAAAAAAGCACCTTTGGGACAAGCATGACCTGGAAGACTGAGAATCTCTATAGACATGTAGGATGAGAACATGACCTGTAACTGTCATGCAGTAAATCCAGAGGCATTACATTTTAGGACAAGGGTCTCCAACCTTGGCAAATTTAAGACTTGTGGACTTCAACTCCCAGAATTCCTCAGCCAGCTTAATGTTGCCAAAGTTGGAGACCCCTGTTGTAGGAGTCCTGAAGTCCAGGAAAGGAGAAGAAAACCCTGGCACATTTTTTTATTAAGGACAAAAGAAGGAAAAGGCATTTTTTCTCCCCCAGCCCTGTTTTCACACAGAACCTCACCTCTTTTTCCAAGCCCTGATAGGTTGCACCCCTGACCTGATCAAATGCAAATAGGCCTGTTAAATTCTGCTTTCTTTGGCCTGAAAGATTATTTTGGAACTCCAGTCATGCTCTTTTACTCTATTGGTTAGTGACAACAATTACCTCTAATGCTCCAGTCATTGCCCTGGCGTTGTTTAGCTAATTGTTTTCATTGATCCCTTTAGTTTTTATTAGTGATTCCTAGATACCCAGAGAGGTAGGAGGAGAAGGCAGTAAGGCAGTGTCCTTTGGGTGTTGTTCTCTCCTTGATGTGTGCTCCATCTCAGAAGATTTGTCTTATTAGTTATTCGCCAAAGGAAACTGAATTGTTTATTTATCATATGGCACATTCACATCACATTTCAGTTCGTATAAAAATATAAAATGTGAAATATAAAAAATTAAAATATTATAAATGTATGTCTAGATTACAGAGACATAGATAGAAAGGTAGTTAGGTAGGTAGATAGACAGACAGACAGATAGAGATAGGAAGATAGATATAGATAGATAGATAGATAGAAAGAAAGAAAAAAGAAAGAAAGAAAGAAAGCTAGAGATAGATAGATAGATAGACAGACAGATAGACAGACAGATAGATAATCTAGACATACTTTTATAATATTTTAGATTTTTTTATTTATTATCTTATATTTTTATCCTGTGGAGGAGTGTGTATGTGTATGTGTATATATGTAATGCACATGGCTAACTGAATTATTGCAGATGCCAAGATAGAAAGAATAGTGGTGAGTCAACATGGGCTTAATGCTTGCCTTGTTTTCAGATGGGATCATTGTTTGGAGTGCTGTCCAGATGCATCATGGATGCAACACAAATTGTCAGTATATTGTTTCAAGACTAGAAATTGAATGCCAGAAACAAGGGGTGATTGCACTCAAGAACTGTATAATGCCCCCCAAACCATAATCAAACCCCAGGGACAGCAGCTGCCCGAAGGGACCATTTCTTATGAGAAAAAGGTATTTTTTTTCTAAATGGGTTACCTGTCCGGCATAAATCCCTTGGGAAGCCTCACATTTTCAGTTTTCAGATGCTGCTTTGCACCAAGTCCGGGGAGAGTCTTGAATAATTCAGAGATGGGATTGCACATACACTTTGTCCTCCTGATGGCATCTAATTTCCTAAAAATGTCAGAGGATGGAG
This sequence comes from Laticauda colubrina, assembly GCA_015471245.1. Classification (NCBI taxonomy): domain Eukaryota; kingdom Metazoa; phylum Chordata; class Lepidosauria; order Squamata; family Elapidae; genus Laticauda; species Laticauda colubrina. The sequence continues at coordinate 21,324,587 of BLBF01000058.1, forward strand.
AATATTGGCAAATGACATGCAAAAACAGGAGGTTGTGCAAATGTTCACACAGGCAAAGTATTTTGAGGAGGAAAGTGCAGTAGTTATTTAGTTTACCCATGGGAGTTGCCAGTTTTTCTCAGATTTCATTGCTTTTGTTTTGAGGGTCTCCTTGCTGCTTTTATGGCCTTATTACCTTCTCAGAGTCTTTCATCATCTGGAGAAAAATGCCAGACACTGGCAGGTTCTTCTAAACAAATGGCACACCTACCGTAGAAGGCAGATTTGTAACTGACAGCCACGTTGTTGGCAGACACAAATCTCCAAGTATTTAACATACAAAATCCAAGGAAATCAGAAGTGACTCTCCAAATGATGGACTTGCATAAGCAACATACAATTAATAAAGCTTCAGTTCATCAGATCAGATTCAACTCCTAGAACGGCTTTCCTTCAGATTATGGGTGCCCATCACGGGAGGCTTTCAAGAAGATACTGTACAGCCATTTGTCTGAAATGGTATAGACTCTCCTGTTCAAGCAGAGGGTTGGAATAGATGACCTCTAAGATTCTTTCCAACTCTTTGGAAGAGTTGCTTTGGCACTTTGGCCATTCCAGTTTCTTTCTACAGATATTTGCTACACACTGGTACACTTCCTTGATAATTTGACTGATCTTTTATTTCTTTTGCATGCTCTTATTAATTCACAGTTCAGTTGAATATGCTCTGTGAATCCATGCTTCACTGTTTTTCTGGAATGCTGTGTGATTATAATGAATGCCTTATTTTTTTAGATGTTCCAGACTCACCTTCGCTCCCTTTGACTTGAGGAGTTCTACCCTTGGAATCTTGCTAAGGTTATCACAATTAACTCTCTTGAAATCTGGAGTGCAACAAGACTATGCTTCAAGTTCCCTTTCCGTAGTATCTAGAACTCCAATATACTGTAGTACTGTTATTTTCTCACAAAGTTCCCTCTCTTCCCGACTGGTTAGGATCAGAACTAGGTGGGCCTTGATTTTTCTTTGTCTTGTTAGAAAACAAACTAGTCAACAAGATCACTGACAATTTGGGGAGATCTTATAGATTTGGTCAAGTCTGTTTTCCCAGGAGGTCCTGGAAATTGATGTCGCATGATTATGACCTCTATCCTTTCTGGACGTTCAGTAATTTCACCAGAGGACATTGTCCAGATCTTTATCCTAGCCCTCTTCTGGAGGGCTATGGGGCTCTCATAGTTAGCAACACCTTCGCTGCTAATGGAACCCATCAGTTATTGTCCATATTGTCCTCAATGACCATGATTTGTTGGCAGTGCTGTCCAGGTTCCTTTCAGCCTCTGTATTTTAGCACCTTTCTGCGATACACAGGATTCCCTGCAGAGACAGATCTATTGTTAAACTTTTAAACTGTGGGATAAATGTGGCCATAAAGCCCTTCTGGCAAATGTGTGCCAAGGATACTAACATAAATAATGTCTGGGGAAAAAAAAGAGAAAGGAAAGGAAGCAGGTTTTTAAAGGCTATTTGTGTTCTGAAGGAATATGATATTGTGTGGGGTTTTTTTTAAAGTAATTTGTAAACTGCAGGTAGCAGCCAATTCTGTGCCCGCCTCTACTTGTTTCTACAGATACAAGGCCAGCTTTGCATGTATGTTAAAAGAAAGGCAGAGAAAGAAAGAAAAAAGATAAAATAACCCCAAAGCATCCTGTCTACTACATTCACTTTTAAAATAAAATCCATTCATTTATAAATGCTGGCTTTTTTCCCAGTCTCTGTAGAAAAGCTTTTCTATATTAAACGCTACAATGAATTAAATTAACCATAATGATTTCTTTGTGAATGGAAACCCCTTTCCTGTGTGACATGGTTTTGATCATTTTCTCCAACTACGACTCTCCATCGAGCTGAAGATTGGGTTTGTTTGGCTATTTGCACAACAAAATGCAATTACACATTCATTTTTGTGTTCTTAAAATAAAATCCAGCATTGTCCTGTCTCTGTGCTGTCATTGTGAGCAGACGGACAGGAGGCCAACGCAGCAATGGGCTCCATGTTGGAACAGTTTTAGCCCTGGCCCATCAAGAAGTGCTGAGGATGGGAACTGTCGAGGGTCAAGGAGCAGACCAGACAAGGAGCAATGGATGGAAACTGTTCAAGGGGAGATTCAACCTGGAAATAAGAAGAAATTTTCTGACAGTGAGAACAATCAACCCATGGAACAGAAGTTGCCTTCAGAAGTTGTGGGAGCTTTTTCACTGGAAGCTTTCAAGAAGATACTGGACTGCCATTTGTCAGAAATGGTGTAGGGTCTCTTGCTTGGGTGGAGGGTTGGACGAGATGGCCGACAAGGTCTCTTCCAGTTGTGTTATTCTGTCTGAACTATTGAGATTGGTTATAATAACAGATTTTTGCAAGTGTGATTGTGTTGTAGCCCCTCATCCTCATTCTTATAGTTTCTTGAACCTGAGCTGCTCTACTCAAACTTCAATAATGCTTTAGCCCTTTTTGTCTAGTCAATGGATCTTGCCTGTCTCCAGAAAGATCACCTTCCATGTTTGCTATCAGAATTTAGCCTTCCCGCCACTCCCGCAGCAGTCCAAATCCTTCTTGTAGTGCTCGTGCAACTGGATAGGTGGAGAAGAAAGCTCAGGACCACAAAACTATCTTGGGAGCAGCAAACAAAGTTGAGAATCTGTTTCCCTGCTGGAGAAGGCAAGACGGCTTTCAGCTTGCCTTCAAAAATTGTGGGAACTTCATCACTGGAAGCTTTGAAGAAGAAACTGGACTGCCAACTGTCAGAAATGGCATGGGAATCTCCTGCTTGGGGTGTGGGGTTTGGACTAGATGACCTCCAAGGTCCCTTCCAACTCTGTTATTCTATTTTATTCCAGCCTGCCCTGAAACTGGCACCATTAGTTGGATTGCTACCGGACAGTGACCTTAATGCCAGTCAAAGGGATATTGTACAAATCAGTTTCCATCACTTCTAGAGTGATGCAATTGCATTATCATCCCAAATCAGCATTCAGCCTCTGGAAATGACTAGGGTCCTCATCAGTGATGCAGCTCAGTGGTGCTGATGAGCCTGCCTGCCTTTTGCACCAGTCTGGCAGCCAGGCTCGGTGAGGCATGGCCAGGAGGATCAGGGCAGTTAGCAAAACATGAGCAAACTCTGGGATGAAAGAAGGAAACCAACAGCTGCTCCGCCTCAACCATTGCTGGGGATAAGAGGAAGGGAAGAAAAAACAATGCAAGGCAGTCCAGTTCAATGTCAGCCCTTCAAGGAAGGCCAGGCCAGGAGCCACAAAAAATAAATAGCAATAGCACTTAGCAATAGCAATAGCACTTAGACTTATATACTGCTTTATAGTGCTTTACAGCCCTCTCAAAGTGGTTTACAGAGTCAGCCTCTTGCTCCCAACAATTTGGGTCCTCATTTTACCTACCTTGGAAGGATGGAAACCTGAGTCAACCTAGAATAGAATAGAATAGAATAGAATAGAATAGAATAGAATAGAATAGAATGGAATGGAATGGAATGGAATGGAATGGAATGTAGAAGAATAGAATAGAATAGAATAGAATAGAATAGAATAGAATAGAATAGAATAGAATAGAATAGAATAGAATAGAATAGAATAGAACAGAACAGAACAGAACAGAACAGAACAGAACAGAATAGAATATAGGATAATATAGGAGTAGAATAAAATTAGGAAAAATAGACTAGATCAGACTAGACTAGACTAGACTAAACTAGAACAGAGCAGAGCAGAGCAGAACAGAACAGAACAGAACAGAATAGAATAGAGCTGGAAGGGACCTTGGAGGTCTTCTAGTCCGGCTTCCTGGCACCTATACCATTTCAGACAAGTGAATGTCTTGTCTCTTCTTAAAAACCTCCAGTGATGGACTGCCCACAATTTCTGGAGGCAACCTTGAATCGGTCGGATTTGAACTGCTAGAGAAATAGTGTCCCTGCCAACCATCCTGCCATTCCACCCATTCCCCATGACAGAGGTGATGGACAACAGTTTTCCCTGGGTGACTCTGGCTCTCCTGAATTTCTTATTTTAATGCCCATGCATAATTGTGGGATTGTTCAAAATCAGCCTCCCTTGCCGGAGTAGTCCAGAACAGAGATGCCCTGGAGAGGCAGTGGGGACTTGGTTCTCAGAGGGACCCTGCTTTCAGGACACTCCTGCCAACCATCTCCCACTTCTCACTTGTTCCAAGCTTGACACCAAACAGCTTCAGCAACATTTCTCCTGCTGCATCCCCATGACCTTGCCTTCCTCTTGTCCGAGTGGTTGAGAGGCTGAAGCTGTCTTTAGCTGTTCCAATTTTAAAACCATACTTGTGGCTACAAAGTGTTCAATATCTGTTACGCATCATACATACACTCATTAGAAATAAAGTCAGATGGCCAACAATTCTACTGTCCTCCCTCCCCCCCAGGTATGGTGCAGTTGCAGCAGTCAACTGTTGTGGGAGTTGGATAATTTAGGAAGGTTGAAGATGACTTGTGAATGTGAAGGAGTTTAGAGATTGTTTTCTGGATTGCAATAATCACCAGATGTTGAGTGTGTGGGTCCAAGGCTGAGCATCTACATTCCAGTCAGGCTGACTTGAGCCTGGCTTTTTGTTGGGCATTTGGGTGAATGGAAACCCTGAGATTGTGGGTGATGGCTTCTCACAGGCAGGGAGTGGCATGAGAGCCTCTTGGAGTGTCAGTAGACATGGTCAAGTTGGACTGTGGTAGATAGCACATCTATTAGTTGTCTAATTAGATATTAATTGGATGGATGGATGGAGTGGGGGTGGGGGATAGGTAGATAGGTAGATAGGTAGATAGGTAGATAGGTAGATAGGTAGATAGGTAGATAGGTAGATAGGTAGATAGGTAGATAGGTAGATAGAGAGAGACAGAGACTAGAATTTTTTATCTATTTTCATTCACCCTTGACAACCTATATCAGAATTTCCATGCAGGAGAGGGGGGATGGGAGGGAAAAAGGCCACTTGAGACTCATCTGGTCTGTTTCCCTCCCAACTTTATTCAGTCAGGGTCAGAGTGGGACATAGAGGCTGGAAAGAAGCCCGGAAATGACAGAGCCAATCCTGCTGTCCTTCCCACAAGCTGTGAATGTGATGAAGAGTTGAAGAACAACCAAGCTGCCACAACCAGACACTCACAGTTTTTTGCTTGCAGATCCTCTCTTTTGTCACTGACCCCTGGTCCTTCCTCATCATTTAAAGAAGCCATCAAGAAATTCATTTCTATGAATACTGTAAGGGGGAGATTTAATTTTTTGGGGTGAATGTTTAAAACATGAATAAAGTTGGTGAACTAATGGCTGAACACATTTTTCTTAATTTTATAATTTATCTTAAATTTCATCTATGAGCGAAATAAATATTTAATGTTGACTTTTTGCACTTAATATTTTCCATAAAAGCAAGAAATAGATGTCAGTGGAAGAACCAGCATTTGCCAAAATAAAAATTTATTTTGAATGTTGCAAAAATAATCCAGTTATATGCTGATCGCAATATATAAATTGGTACTGTTATTTTTAACAGATAACCAAATAGTTCTATGGCCAGAGATTATCTTAATAAACATAATTTTCATTTTTGCTTTCCAGTTCTGATTAGTCTGAGTAGCCTATTTTGTCTTGAAAATCTAACTGGTCAGTCCAATCAGCTTCCCTCCCTCAATTTCCTTCTTCATAGAAAGGAGCACCTCAAAGAATTCACATTTAACCAAGAATTAACAAAGTGAAAGTGCTTTATACTCTAAAAACCTCCATTGCAGATTTTTCTTAATACGAAGACTGAAATTGTCCTTTGAAATATAGATATTTTCCAGTCTTGCTGGAGTGATAAGGTAGAAGAAACCAGCTTCAATTCTTTCCAGGCCCCGTGGCTTCAGGTGCTTAGGAGAGACTGTACTTGGTTCCAATTTCCCTCCATGAAATCTGCATGAGATTCAAAATGTATTATGCAGTACAGAAGAGAATCAAGACAAGGAAGAATGTTTTCTCTTTGGGTTCTTGTTTACGGTCGCGGAATGAAATGTCTGCAAGCAAAAAGGCCAGTTCTGACAGCAGCAAGGACTTCGCTGCTCAACCTGAGCTACAGCTGAGATTCTCTTCTGTTGGAGTCTCCAAAGTGCTTTTTCAAAAGGTAAGTGGGCTGTTTTTTTCCTTGAGGAAGAAGAACAAAACATTTCATTTCTCATCCAAGAAATTTCATCAGCTGTAATGGCGATGGAGGGGGGGCAGAACGAAGGGATAGGTACTGAGACTGGATGGTGGGAGATGGAGGGATGGAAGAATAAACCCCCAAGAGGCCTCAAGAGCTGTCAGGGAGGGTTTCCACAACCCTGGGAGTTCAGGAGGCCACTGGGGAGGGGGTATCCTTCACTCCCTCATCATCCAGTCTCAGCTGTCAGCACCGATCCTTCCATCCCCTCCCCCCAGAACTGATGAAGTTTTTTGGATGAAAAGCAAAATGTTTTAAAGCACCTTTGAGACAACTATGACCTGGATAACTGAGAATCTCCACAAACATTCTATTATTGGAATCTGCTCTTTTCATATATCTCCCCAAAAGTATTATTTATTAAAAGCATTATTGATACCAGACAGGCTAGAAAAGGATGCAGTATTGCAGAAAGCCAGCAACTGCCAACATAAGCCTCAAACTGTGAATGTATAGTCTACCAACAGGGGTGGGATTCTACCACCTGTTCTCTAGAACTGGTTGTTAACATTATAAGCAGTTCGGAGAACCTGTTGTTAGAAGAAATTACTGGCCTAATCCTGTAAGGAAGGCAGGAAGGAAACATTCTGGTGTTGCTTACAGAAACTCTCCATTAACCCTTATTACATTCTTGGCAGGACTAGACTTCCTGTCTCAGGAACCTCTCTGGAATTTTTCTCCCCTCCTTTGCTGGTACTTTGCTTGTGTGGAGTGACCATTCAAAGTTACAATGGTACTAAAAAAAAGTGACTTATGACCATTTTTCACACTTACGACTGTTGCAGCATCCCCACAGTCATGAGAGGCCAGGTGAGGAGATGCATGCCTCAATGTGAGTGATATTGAGTTGGCCACGCCCAGCCAATAACATGACCACCAAGCCATGTTCACCCAGTCACATGACTACCAAGCCATGCCCACCAACTAAGCCACACCCACAGAACTGGTTGTTAAAAAATTTGAATCCTGCACCTGCCTACCAGCCTAGTGGTTTAAATCTTACATCTCTTTTCTCTGTTGGGAACTTCCATGCACCAGTTGCAATTTTTTTTCTCCATGCAAAGAACAGCCAACATCTGAACATGGCCATTGCCAGAGATACACATTGGTGTAGACTTCTTCTTCTGACCTTGCTCCTTGTAGCCCTCACACAGGTAGGGTGGATCACATGTAGGAAGCACTGCAAACTGGAGGTCTACAAGTGACAATCCTTAATCTTGTGACTATCTGGTCAACTGCTATGTTACTTCAGAAGTGGAAGATCACTCTGCAACTCCTTGCATAACAAATCTAGATTCACATAAAAACTTGCACAGGTGTTATCAAACTCTTCCTAAAAGTCCATCTCTAGGTTGTTGGAAAGCAAAGCAGAATTATCCGCAGCAGCCCAATCTAGATTGTACTGACCCAGTAAAGTTAAGAGATATGTTGATTTCAGTAAAGTGCAGAAGGACACATAGAGCCTATAGTTATTTCTGTTTCTTTGTTGTAAGCAAAATTGCTAGAGTGTCCCCAAAGCTTTAATTTGGATGATTTATGAACTTTTTTCATTCCACTGAAGACCTCTGTGATTGCTGAGGCTGTGACCGAGAATCAATTACCCCTTTCAAGGAGAAAAGGAGCAGCTAGGGGAAGGCAGGCCATCTTTTCTCTCTAATTGGGTGCTTTGCTTAGCCCTCTCAAGTTGATGTCTTTTTTGATAGAAAAGGGGAAATTTCCATTCAGAGGGTAGGGCTTTATGACAAAAGTGTGAAATACTTTTCATAAGCAAGGAGCTAATTCCCAAGGCGTGTAAGCAAAGCTGTCTTTTCCAGGCTATATTGCATGGGAAAGTTACATGGAGATGGCTGCAGCCTAGTCAGGTCAGACAAAAGCAAAGAGGCAAAGAAGAGGAAGGGAGCAGCACTCCAAGGAGGGTTGTTAAAATGGATGAAGGAAAGGAAAGGAAGAAGGCTTAGCTAAGTAAAATGTGTGTGTGTGTGTGTGTGTGTGTGTGTGTGCGTGTGTATGCAAATGAGCCAAAGGGAAAGAGGGCAGCCTTTCACAGGCCCAGCCCTAGCTTTCTTCCCTCAGTATCTTATTGCTTGAGAAGCAAAACGAGGCCAAGAGCAAACAGACTCAGCCTTAATCACAACAAGATGGGGGAAGGGAGGGGGCTTCCTTAGTCCAGCACAAGGTTGTGTTCCCCCTAGTCAATGTTGTTCATCATGTGGGCAATCTTTGGAATTGCAGCTTTTGTTAAATCAGCCAATATGTTTAGCAAGCTGATCCACTGGTAAATTGTCCTCACTGGTAGGAAGTGTCTTCTTAATTCCAGGTTGCTTCTCTCTTTGATTAGTTTCCATCTATTGTTTCTTGCCTGGACTTCAGATGCTTTCTTGCTTTCTGATTTCCCCTTTTCTTGCTTTTGCTGCTGGCTCTGAGTTCAACTTCCAGTAAGTACAAAATAGGTAGATAAATCCAGAAAAAAATGCACTGGATTGCATTTAACGGTCGCTTTCCTCTTTGCTATGTGTTGTTACACGATGGATATTTGCCCCTTATCTGGATTGGGTGGGGGGCAAATGAATGGAAGCATTTTGTTTAATTTGTCTGATTGCTTGCTTGTCACACAATATCATTTTTAAATATGGAGATGATAAAATCAAATTAGTAAATCATGCTCAGGGCATGCAAGTCTCAAGTTTCTGCTCAGCTGTTGTTATCTGGTCGCGAGATAGCAGGGAAGGAAAAGTGGGTCATGGACCACAAGCATCATTTGGCAGAATTAAATCTTGTCAAAAAAAAAAAAAGAACCCAGAGCAAGATGGAATCATAGCTTGCTGTTTGATGTGCCCCCAAATCACGAGAAAGTGGCTGTAATAAGAGATTCTCCAGTTAAATCAATCACTTGATGCCACTGCCTCGTCAATGCACACTATGCTTGCTTGAGCATTGAACATCACTGGAGTGGGGTGTAAGACTAGAAGACCTCTAAGATCCCTTCAGCCCTGTGGCACCCCACAAAGGAGCAACCATGGGCTGGACCTCTTGCTCCCCATTGGCATTGTTTGGGACCAGTATTAGAGGAAGGAAGTGAATCAGTACAAAACTCTGCTGCCCACCTCCAGCTCCCTAAGTCAGCCCCAGAGGATACTAAGGTCAGTGGGGAGAGGTTAAGGAGAGCAACGATAGATGCACCAGATCATCCATGAGTGCGACCAATACCATTTCAGTCCCATATCTGGACCTGAGAGATGACTGAAAGGGTCTAGATAATTCATTTCCTCCAGGAACCTCTGGCATTGCAGCACCACCACCCTCTCTTTTAACTCTTCCTAAAAATTGTGAGATGGGAGCATGCACAAAAACTGTCCTGAATGGGACTTCCAGTTTGAGCATCTTCAGCAACAGACCGAAACCTCGTCTCTGCGAGGCTTCGATTCGTGCTTGCCACTGGAGCGCCCCAAGCCAGCTGGTTTCGGAGCTAAGCCACCCCATAGAGGTGGTGAAGAGGGGGGAGATTGCCTTCAGGATTGAGGAGAGCTGCATCTCTCCTCCCCAGCTGGCCATTACTCCCTTTCCTGAAGGCGATTGCAGCGGTGGTCAGAAATGGCCACCACAAAGAAGAACTTGACTGGAAAAGAAGAAGAGAAAGATAAGAGAAAGATAAGAGAAAGAAAGATAAGAAGAGAAAGTTTTGGTTGATCGGGTCAAACAGCAAAAGCAACAAATAAGGAACCCTGGAGTTGAACCTATTAATAAAAACAATAACATTGTTCCCTAAGAAGATTTTTAAGCTGCGAAGGAGAGAGAAAAGGGAAAAGATTTGGTTTTTTTTTCCTCCTTTTCCTATACTGACAGCTAAGAGACTTAAGCAAGAAATTGGGAAAAAATCCACTTTGACATCAATAGGCATTTAATGTTGAAAATAAAAAGTCAAAGGGATAATAAAGATTTCTGGATAATTAAAAGCTTTTGAAAACAGGAAAGGAGAGAAAAAGAATAAAAGGGCAGGATCTGGAAGGGAGGAGACTGCCTGGAATTGAAAAGAACTTACAGCAAAATCTCAACAAGACTTCCAAAAGATACATTCTAACTGAAATATCGCAACGAAAATCCCAGGAAGAGAAAGTCGACAAAGAAATAAGAAGATATAACTCGGGACTATCTGGATTACTTGATGATTTCTGGATTCTTGGTTATTGTTTTGAATGACTAAAATCAAATGGGTGATTGTTAAAAACTGTTTAAAATGGCTCCAATTTTAGTAAAACTGAAAATGGAACTTAAAAAGTACAAAGAAGATGCACAAGAAGGGAGAGGTTCTTTTGGCTTTGTATTTCAGTTTTTAGAAATGGAGATTTGGAATTATGAGAAACAACAAGAAATGCCTGCAGAATAAAAAGATTGTGACAAAGAAGAAGCCATCTTTAATGAACAAGTAATCTTAGATGGGGGGGGGAAGGAAAGGGGGGGAAAGAGAATGGAAAATTTAAGATTGGGAAAAACAACTCCTCAAAAAATAGAGTGAAAAATAAGTATAAAATCAGAAAGCAACAGAAGAGGGAAATGCAGAAGAGAGAATTAGAAGTAGAGAGACAAGGGGGTAAAAAGGGGAGAGAAAAAGAGAGGGAAGAAAGAATGGAAAAGAAGTTATAAAGGTCAGAAACAAAATATAGAGAAACGGCCTATTTAGAGATAATGGGCAAAAACTTAACGGAAAGAGGGATTCTGCAAAGGTACATAAGATAGTATGGATATATTAGAAACAGAAATAATTTTAGAAAATATGAAACAATGTATGATTAAAATGTCTGATAAAACAGCTATCATAACTCAGTGGAATGCTTGTCAATAAATAAATGAACAAAATATATATTTAATGATTTATAAAACATATGTGAAGAGAAATAAGGGAAAAATTAATTATGGAGATTATATTTTTTTTAAGGAAGTATGATATTTAATTGAAAAGAAGTGTTAAAGATGTTAAGATTTCAATGATTATTAATGATAGAATTGAACTGGAATGAAATGAGGGTTTATAATTACATATATTTACAATCTTTTTTTTAAAAAAAGAATATAGAGTGTATTATAAGAATGTACCAAGCAGAATTCAATTGGAAGTTATGTATTATGTATTATATTGAAGGTCATAACCTTAAGGTATATATTGAAATTTAATGGCCCTGTCACACTGCAAAAACGGATGCAAAGAGGAAGCAAAACGGACAAAAAACCTTGCCATCCGTTCTAAAACGCGATGTACTCACTGCCTCTGTTTGGCTTCCTCTCTATCCGTCCAGCATCCGTTTATTGACGTTTCATCCACTCCAAAAGTTTTAGGCTGCCTAAAACTTTGCGCGGAAAATGTATCCAGTTCGTCCATTCTGCATCCGCTACGCATCCGCTAAGCATCCGCTACGCTTCTGCTATATCCGCTAGGCATCCGCTGCGCATCCGCGCAACTCCATCCACCCGGACGCAGGGAGGAAGCAGAACGGACGCAGAATGGATGCAGAATGGATGCCTAGCGGATGCAGCACGGAAACAAAGCGTTCAAAACGGAAAAAATGTTCGCCGAGGGGACTTATCTCGGATATTAAGGATGCATAGAGGATGCCTAGAGGATGCAAAGGGACACCTATAATGCCTATAAAAAGGCGGAGCAACTCGTCTGCATCGCACTTTCAGACCAGCAGCCCAGCGGTGCAGACCTCTGCAGCCTTCATCTAACTCTTCCTCTTCCACAGCATCCAGTCATCTCCACCATGGATTGCGACAAAATCCTTTTGGCAGCCAACATCCTTCTGCATCACTGCGAAACCATCAACAGTCTCTGTGAACTCTACTACGGCAAGAAAAGGAGGCACCCAAAAAAAGTCTGGGTCCAAAGATGGTTCGCCAGAAGAGCACAGTACCAACTTTACGACAAGCTGATGGTGGAGCTCAGGAGTGAAAACACTCGTGCATTCCAGAACTTCATGAATATGCCTCCAGCCATGTTTGATGAAATTCTGCAGCGCCTGACACCCAGGTTGAGCAAGACAAAAACCAACTTCCCGCCCAGCCTGGAACCTGGGCTCAGGGTGGCACTCACTCTGCGCCACCTGGCCTCAGGGACCCCCTACAGGAGCATGCAGTACGGCTGGAGGGTGCCACCCAGCACCATCAGCTTTGTGGTCAGAGAAGTGGTGTGGGCCATCCTCGAAGAATACAAGGAGGAGCTCCTCCAGTGCTCCACCACTGAAGAAGGATGGAAGAAAGTTGCAGAGCAGTGGTATCAGAAGTAGAACTTACCCCACACCGTTGGAGCCATCGATGGCAAGCACGTGGCCTGCAAGGTTCCAGCCAACTCGGGGTCCACTTATTTCAATTACAAGGGCTTCTTCAGCATCATCCTCTTTGCCATGGTCAGTGCTGACTACAAGTTCATGTACATCGATGTTTCAGGCAACGGCTCATCTTCCGATGCCCAGGTATACAACGACAGTCACCTCAAGGAGGGGCTGGAAAGCAACCTCATGGTGGGCTTCCCAGATCCAGAACCCCTGCCCAACGACACACAAGATGTGCCCTACTTCATCGTGGGGGATGACACCTTCTCCCTCTCAACCTACCTCATGAAGCCCTACACCTCCAAATACCTCACCCGTGAAGAGAGGATCTTCAACTACAGGCTGTCCAGGGCAAGGCGGGTGGTGGAGAACGCCTTTGGCATCCTGGCCGACAGGTTCCAGGTACTTCTCACCAACATGCAGCATCGCCCACAGAGCATGAGGAGGATCGTGGAAGTTTGCTGCATCCTGCACAATCTCATGTGCACCCGCTACCCAGTCTTGCAGAACAGGCTCGTGGACCTCCAGCAAGGCAATGGGGACATGGAGCCCTGGGAATGGAGGCAAGGGCAAAACCTGATCGACACTGAGGATGTGCAAGGGCCCAACAAAGCCTCACGTGAGGCGAAAAAGCAGCGCAACCTTCTGAAAGACTGGTGCAACTTCCCAGCTGGAGCGGTGGAGTGGCAAGACAGGATGGTAGATGCTTAATGGATGCTTCCTTCAGACTGTCTCATCACATGGATGAGATTGGGCCATGTATGTTTGGTTGGCCTACAATGAACAGGGCGTTTAATAAAGAGTTGTGTTTATGTTGACATGTGTGGATCAATGCTTACATTGTAATTGATAAGGGCCATAGGGGTGGCACCTGGGAGGGTGGACCATACAGTCCCACTATGCTTGCACTGGAGATTTATCTATCCCACAGCTATCTTAACCAATTCCAAAGGTATCCCTGCCCATCCCACAGCTATCTTAACCCACAGGTGTCCCTTCCCATCCCACAGCTATCTTAACCCATCCCACATGTATCCCTCCCCATCCCACAGCTATCTTAACCCATCCCAAAGGTATCCCTGCCCATCCCACAGCTATCTTAATCCACAGGTATCCCTTCCCATCCCACAGCTATCTTAACCCATCCCAAAGGTATCCCTGCCCATCCCACAGCTATCCTTACCCATCCCACAAGCATGCAAAGGCTAAACCATTTCTAAAAGTTTCCACCCAGACTTTATAGAAAAAAAATAATGAAGCAAGCGTGTGAAACAAAGATAAACTTTATTAATAACAACCTGTAAAGTAAACATGAACCAAGTCAAGTGTCCAAATAAAGTCCAAAAATATCCAGGCAGCCAGTCTCTGGTACTCCTCCTGGTCACTCGGAGGTGTGTGCCCAGTCTAATTTTTAGGGTGCAGGTGCTCTGGAGGTGGGTGCTGCTGCAGTGCTGGTCTGAGGTGCTGATGGAGTGCCTGGCCCCGAGAGGACAACAGGGGACAGTGTGTTGAGGAAGGTGTTGGACAGCTGGCTCATCCCCGCGATGCTGAGAGGTCCTTCCTCCATGCCATGGGGTGTCAGCCCCAGTACTGAGGACAGATGTAATGAGGCCGGGCTTGGCTGTGGGATGGAGGAAGGAGTAGTGTAGTGAGACTGCCTGCTGTGCAGCGAGCTGAGGAGTGGCGTGGCTGGCATCGATGTCGTCGGTGGCATCATTGGCGTGGGTGGCATTGGTGGCATCAGTGGAACAGCTGGCAACGGTGTCGCCCGATGACTCTGTGCTGCCTGTGCTGCTGGACCTCCTGGTAGCTGTAGCCCTGGTAGGTGAGGGGCTGTTGGAAGCCTTGGTATGGGAGGGACATCACCTGGGGTGGAGGAGCAGACCTGGACTGGGTGGTAGCAGGTGCCTCTGGGTCTGGAGGGTTGTTAATCAGCGTGGAGATCCTCTCCTTCACCAGCTGGTACTGGGGATCCGGCATCTCCTTCAGGGTCTGGTTCAAATAATTGAGGAAGGGCTTGCAGTTGGAGGAGGAGGATTCGATGGGGACCAGCTGAGAGAGGAGACCTATGCTGGTGCGGATGGTGTCCCTGATCTCCACCAGGACCTTGTGGCTCTCCCCCTCCTGCGGTCTGGCTCTCTGCCTTCCTGTGGAGGCGGCAGTGTGGGTGGATGGGACTTCGGTTGCGGTGGACTCGAGGTTTCCTTTCTCCCACCGCACCAGGGAGTCCTCCTCGCTCTCCACCAAGCTTTCAACACCTGCCTGGGGGTTCTCCGCTGTGGCACGCTCCCCCGAAACCTGCCTGGAGACAGGGACTGACTCTCGGCCGCCAAAGGACTGGCTCCCAGCAGGCTGCCTGAGAGTGAGGGTAGACAGATGGGCTCCTGGTGCTGCTCGGTGGCGGATCTCACCCTCCAGAAAGCTGCACCTGACCATGACGTAGTTCTCTCTGTCCGTCAGCTTGACCGCGGCCTGGCCAGATTTTTTGCAGTGCAGCTTCCCGTACCAGGTGTGCATATGTTTCCACCAGCCGAGTAGCACCTCCGAAGTGTAGCCCAGACTCTCCGCCCTCTCTCTCCAAGCAGCCTGCTTCCGCTTGGTGTCCCTGTACAGCCGGTGTCCCTTCCGCCACAGATAGTTGTTCTCTCTCAGCCACTCCAGCACCTCATCCTCGTGGGCCTCCTCAATAAAGTACTGCCTCCTCTCCCGTTGACGCGAACGACTCTTCCTCCCTCTAGCAGGGCCATATGGGCCCTTATCAGAGGGACTTCGAGGTTGTAGGGGCTGCTCCTCCACACCAACAGCAGCAGCAGCAGCAGCAGCAGCAGAATCATCATCATCAGAAACATCACCAGCAGGATCATAATCAGCATCAGCAGCAGCAGCAGCAGCAGCAGAATCACCAGCAGGATCAGAATCAGAATCAGAATCAGCAGCAGCAGCAGCAAGACCAGGATGAGCAGCAACAGAGTAAGCACCAGCAGCAGGACCAGCAAGACCAGGAGCACGAGCAGAACGAGCAGGACCAGCAAGACCAGGAACATGAGCAGAACGAGCAGGACCAGCAAGACCAGGAGCACAAGCAGAACGAGCAGGACCAGCAGGACCAGGAGCAGCTTCAGCAGAGTACGCAGCAGAAGCACCACTGCCAGGAGCAGCCACAGCAGAAGCTCCAGCAAGAGAAGAGCTAGCCCAAGCAGCAGAAGCCCCAGCAGAAGCAGAGTCACGGACATGGGGTGGGAGGGTGGCCCTGCCCCTCTTGCCAGGGATGGCGGCAGGTTGCTGAGCCTTTCGCTTCTTCCCCATGGTTGTGGGGTTGCTGGCTGGCAGGGAGGCTGGTAGGAAGGCTGGCAGGCACCAAGGCTGGCACCAAGGCAGGCACCAAGACTGGCAGGAAGCCTGGCAGGAAGCCTGTTAGGAAGCCTGGCAGGAAGGCTGGCAGGAAGGCAGGCACCAAGGCTGGCAGGCAGACTGGCTGGCAGGGAGGCTGGAAGGCAGGCTGGCAGGGAGGCTGGCAGGGAGGCTGGAAGGCAGGCTGGCAGCGAGGCTGGAATGGAGGCTGGAAGGCAGGCTGGCAGGGAGGCTGGAAGGCAGGCTGCCAGCAAGGCTGGAATGGAGGCTGGAAGGCAGGCTGGCAGGGAGGCTGCCCAGGAGGCTGGGAGGCAGGCTGGGAGGCAGGCTTGGAGGCAGGCATGCAGGCAGGGCAGGCAAGGAACTCAAAATGTCCAGCAGCAGGTCTTTCCTCTGAATGGTGACCTGCTTGGGAGCTGCTTCCCTTTATATCCGGGGGACTTGCGCAATGCATCCACCCCGCATGCGCAATTAACGCGCGACATCCGTTCCGCTTCCGCTGTGCATCCGCTAGGCTTCCGCTATGCATCCGCTTCATCCGCTGTGCATCCGTTCTGCATCCGTTTTTTCCGTTCTGCGTCCGCTTTTCTGAGACCCCTCCGAAGCCCTGCGAACGCGCCATCCGTTCTGCATCTGCTGGGCTTCCGTTCCGCATCCGCTTTGCATCCTCCCTGCGTCCTCCCCGCGTCCGTTTCATCCACTCCAATTATGCAAATTTTCGCCCCTTTTTAGTGCGGATACAATGGAAGGAACATTTTTCTCTTCCGTTGTGTCATCTTTGCATCCGTTGGGCAGTGTGACACGGCCTTTAATAAGAGTTGAATGGATGTAATTAAAAGATACAAAGGTGTCATAATCCAATTAGTCATTACAGGAGAAAATTTGTTTCATGAGAAAAGATAATATGAAATTGAAACAGAACTGACAAAAGTGTAAATATAATGATTTGAATTGAGATGAGATAATCAAAATAAAATTGAGAAAATTAAAAGAGGGGAAAAACTACATAGAAAATGTAAAATAGTATAAGATGTGGAATAGAATACAAAAAGGAGCATGAAATTGAGTTTTGTGTTTTTAAAGAACTTCAACCCGGGACCATTTTATTTTCAAAAAAGATGTTTTACTTGTATTTTGTATATGTGAAAACCCAAATAAAACCTTATTTTTTAAAAAATGTCCTGAATGGTAGGATCCACCATCATGTTGAAAAACAAACCCCAAACCCCATCTTCTTCTCTTGGGAGTAACTGATAAAATGGACAAAACAATAAACAAATATCAGGGAATCACAGAACCAGGGAGAAGAAGGAGACTACAGGCTCATAAACCAAAACTTAGGTAAAGGCAAAGGTTCCCCTCACACATACAGGCTAGTCATTTCTGGCTCTCGGGTGTGGTGCTCATCTCTGTTAGAAAGCCAAAGAGCCAGCGTTGTCCGAAGACATCTCTGTGGTCATGTGGCTGGCATGACTAAGTGCCAAAGGCACATGGAACACCTTCCCATCAAAGTGGTCCCTATTTCTCTACCTGCATTTTTTACATGCTTTTGAACTGCTAGGTTAGCAGAAGCTGGGACAATTAACGGGAGCTCACTCCATTACGCAGTGCTAGGGATTCGAACCACTTCATCCATATCGTGAATCCCAGAACCACCCCATTGGGCATCTGCTGAGCCTTCCAGGGAATTCATGCTAACCCAGGAGCAATTTGTCTTTGCTGAGAACTGGAGGGCAGGAGAGGTCCCAAGGTCCACTGCGTACCAGTCTGTCCTTCAGTCATTTGAAGAATGGTTGCAGGAACTGGGTATGGCTCGTCTAGAGAAAAGGAGGACTTAGGGGTCATGAGGAGAGTATTCCAATATTTCAGGGGCTGCCCCAAAGAGGAGGGGGGCAAGCTATTCTCCAAAGCACCTGAAGGCAGGACAAGAAACAATGGATGGAAATTACTCAAGGAGAGAAGCAACCTGGAATTAAGAAAAAGCTTCCTAACAGTGAGGACAATTCACCAGTGGAACAGCTGGCCTCCAGAAGTCATGGGTGCTCCATCATGGGAGGTTTTTAAGAAGAGATTGGGCAGCCATTGAAATGGTATAGGGTCTCCTACTTGAGCAGAGATCCGGAGTAGAAGACCTCCAAGATCCCTCCCAGCTCTATTCTGATCCTGATTAATTCCCAATTTCTGCATTGATTGTGAATCTGCTCCATGAACCAGCAGAAGCTCAAGTCATAGACATCTAGGAGCTGGTCTCCTTCCTGAAATCTGGGGAAATGGCAAGTGCAGAAATGCTCCTCTTGGTCTTTGTTTCCCCACACTCTCTTTAGTGATTTCCAGATGCCTCTGAATTCCCAGCTGTTGCCACAACAGAGTTTTTTTATTTTATTTTAACCCTTTTTAAAAGAGCATAAACTAGTTTAGAATAATGGCTAAAATGGAACAATAAATCATAGAACACCTGACTGAGAGGCTGTGCTGAGAAATGAGAAGGTGAGAATGAAAAGGCTTATGCTATCAAGGAAGCTATGAAAGGGGCCCCAAAGCTGCTCACGTTTGGGTCCTTCCCACTTTCACTCAGCTCCCTACAGATCAGCATTTGCAGCTTAGTTCACGTCTATGCGTGGAAAGATAAAAAGGCAGATTGGAAAGAATTTGGGAAGAGCCTTAAGGATGCAGAAGCCACACAGATGGTTGAAGCGATGAGGAGATTCCATCTGGAACTTTAGGGCCAAGGATTTCAGATTCCAAATACATTCGGGCATAGGTTCAGGCAGTATATCCTGAAGCTCAGGGAAGATTTCTCAAAGCTTGAGGACCTGTCATTGCCATCATCCTAGGAGGAAGGGGCAAAGTGGACTGGCACAAAATATCCATTCCTGCATGGTAAAGGATGGTGGCAGCATAGGGTCACCCTGGAAGGGTCTACGAAACTTGCCACAGCCAACTTGCCATGGTTAATTTGCTATGGGAAACTCGGAACAAGAGTTACACGAATATCGAAGAAATAGTGGAATAGAATAATTAAAGAAAGGATGCCAAAGGAGGGGAAAATGAAATGTGAATGACAAAAATTTAAAAAATATTTTAAATTATTCTAAATAATTAAACTGAATTGTTGAATTGTCCTACAGTGAATTGTCCCATGGTTGATTTGGTTGTGGTGAGTTGGCTGCAGTGAGTTCTCTCATTCTGCCATGGAAGGAGAATCCAGGAGCATGGCCTGTTTAGGTCCTTCTGTGCTCAGTCAGGAATCAGGCGTGGCCAACATCAGGCCTGGAGTGTGGTAAGAGATGGGCTGCTAGGCTAACATCTGGCATTGGCAGGGCCAGAGGTGCGAAAGGCTCTGACTCTTGTCTCAGGAAGAGGTATTCCATGGCACTTCTCCCACACTTTTTGCAACTATTCTCTTTGAATGTGTTGGGTTAAAATTAAATTTAAATCAAATTTCCAGAGGAAAATGGACATGGAGGAATTCTTGTAAGTGGCTGATTAAGTGTTTGTTTCTGTGACCGTTATGAATGAGGCCAGAGTTTCAGGGACTGAATAAAGTATTTCTCCAACAATCTGTAGTGTCTTATCAATTTCCACATAGCAATTAAATCCCAGTTCTGAGAAATCCCTTTCCTTCTTCTTGTGTCTTGGGTCTGCAGGTGGTGGCTAAAGGATGGTAGGAAATGTTCATCGAGGAACAAATGAGACCAACCACCTTGTAACAGCAAACCCAACCCTAAAAGGTAAAGGATTCCCCTCTCCAGTCGTGATGGACTCTAAGGGACAATGGTCACCTCCGTTTCTTAGTGAAGGAGCCAGCATTGTCCAAAGACGCTTCCAAGGCTTTCTTTCAAGGACAAGAAAATGTATGGGGGGAGGGATTTGAAAAAAATCTGAAGGATGAGGTTTCCATAGCATGTGTGTGCACAGATGTGACAATCTGCCCAGGAAAACACATCAGAGAGTGTCATAATTTCTGGGTGTGCTTAATGCCCCTACCTTTCATCCTGGAACCTTCTCCTCCATGTGGCTTCCTGTGTGGGGAATATGGATCCCCATTACACCAGAGAGGAATTGCAGCTGCCCCTTTCCCAGAAAAAAAATAGGTGCACTGCATGGGGAGCAATGCAGATGTTCCTAGCCAGACCACAGTGGGGTTGTGCCACGCAAAGTAGTTGTGCCACTTGGGAATTCAATTCAGAAATAAAATAAATAAAATTCTTAAAAAAAAAAAAAAGAAACCCAACGACTGAGCTCAGTTTTTCAGTCTTTTCACCTTGAGAGCAGCAATTTTCTCCTCCAGAGGAAAGTATGACTCAACATTCAGGGCCAAAAGCGTATAATCGCTTCTGAATGTACAACCTCATGATTTTCATGTGCTGGAGCCCCACATCTCTCGGTTTCTCTCCCTTGAACCTGGCTGGAGATATTTAGATTACTGAAATAATATGACTAGGAAGGAATCTTATTATACCCCAAGATGTTGCTGCAAACCTTTAATTGGCCTCTGACAAATTCTTTCTTCAGCTCTCTGAAGGCGAAATTCCGTTCCTTTCACTCTACTTGCCCCATCCATCCTTCCCACAATATGGTGGGAAGCCCCTTTTGTTCTGTTCATGCTTGGCGGGGAGGGGGTGACAACCAGAAGTGGTATTCAGCAGGTTCTGACCAGTTCTGGAGAACAGTAGCAGAAATTTTGAGTAGTTCGAAGAACCAGCCAATCCCACCTCTGACTGTCCCCACCCCCATCTCTTCTCTGCCTCCCATCGAGTCCCAGCTGATCAGCTGGGTCATCTTTGGTTGCCCTGCACAGAAGAAAGGACCTGGAAAGCAGGTTAGTGGGGTGGGTAGGGAAGGGGGATTTTACAGTATCCTTCCCCTGCCACACCCACCAAGCAACACCCACAGTAAAAAAATTTGAATCCCACCACTGATGATATCCATGTTGGGCATCCTCATTATTCCTGGCCTAGAAAGCTGTAGTTCTCTCAACACATCTCCCACCATGTTAGCTGACCATGTGCTCTCTTTTCTGGTGTGTCACGGCCTGGATGTTTTTTCCACACTCAGCTGTAACCTGCTCCTCCTTGGATCCTGTGCCCGGAACCTCCAATGTGTGTCAAATGGCAAGGCCTCAGGAAGACCCATAGAAGGATGACTTCCAGCCAAATATCCCTGTGCCTTTGTTTTCTATGGACTTACCTGGACCCATCCAGGCATGTCTAGAGGGCTGGTGCCTTCAGGGGGTATCTGAGAAGTTCTCCATGGCAAAGTCACAGCAACTTCCTCCAAAGGCTTACGGCTCTGTCCCATACTAGGCTCTGTCATATTTTGGGAAGATGCTGATCTGCTATTGTGCTTTTGTGCCTTTTTTGCCTGGTTTCTTTCTTTCTTTCTTTCTTTCTTTCTTTCTTTCTTTCTTTCTTT
>BLBF01000058.1:21352664-21391682 GCA_015471245.1 Laticauda colubrina
GGCTTGAGCAGCAGGGCCTTCAGGGGCTTGAGCAGCAGGGCCTTCAGCAGCAGGGCTTTGAGGGCCTTGGACTGGTCCACCACAGCAGCAGCAGCAGAGGCAACTTCAGAGTCAGTGCCAGGGGGTGGGATGCTGGTTCTGCCCTTCTTCACCTTGCCAGGGCTTAAACAAGTAGGCACGGGCTTCCTCTTCTTGCCTGACTGACGAACCATGGTGATCCTGCAAGATGTATGTGGCAGCACGTCTTTCCCCTGTATGCTGACTGCATGCGTGCTGCATCCTTTTATATCCGCGGAGCTGATGCAATTCATACTCCCCGCATGCGCAGTGAACGTTTTGCATCCAATATACATCCGCGCGGCATCCCCTTTGTTTCCTATAGGCATCCGTGATGCATCCGCTTCATCCGCTATGCATCTGCCCCTTGCGCTATGCGTCCGCTTTGAAATTCTCCCCCAGAACCCCTTTGGAGGTGTCATCCGCTTCCATCTGCTTTCATCCGCTAGGCTTCCTATGAACATCCGTTTAACATTCCTGCTACATACTACCCACGTCCATTCTATTCTGTTCTTTTCTGTTCTGTTTATGCAAATTTTCACCACTTTTTGGAGTGGATGACAACGGATGAAGCCACCCCCGAAATTTTGCTCGTCCGCTGTGTCCTTTATGCATACGTTTTGCGTCCATCGGCCAGTGGAACTGGGCCTTTAGAAACAACCTTCTTTTGTTTTTTTTCCACCCTTATTACATTCTTGGCAGACAGCCTAGACTTCCTGTCTCTGGAGCTTCTGAGGCTTTCTTAAAGGGGAAGGGTTGTTTTAAGATGTTTACACTGCTGTTGGGAGGAAATACTTCTCTGGACAATCAGCACTTTGAAGTAATAATTGAATAATGAAGCAAAGGTTTTAATGACAAGGAACCAAGATGAGTGACATTCAGCAAAGCTTCTTGGCTAGCTAGAAAGATTGACATTCAAACATGAGTTTACATACCCTTTTTGAATTTTGGTCTAAAACTGTTTTTTGGTGAAGGTTAATTTTGTGCTTGGTGAAGTTTAAACCTGTGTTTATTGATGGGATAATTTTCCCTATTCAGCTTCAACAACCAACAGCTACTGTTGTTATTTAATTATTTGTGTTGTGTTTGCATTTTTTTCTGCCTCATGGTTTATTTTTCTATCTGGGGAGGGGGTGTTCCTTCACTGCTTTAATACTATCTGGCACTGTCCTTTTGGAGTATGCTTCCAAGAGGCAGGATGCAAGTTTCGCACTGATTTTTATTACTGCCTTGGGGGGGGGGGGGGCATGTGACTTTTCCTTAAATCTGGATGATTTCTTTAGGATATCTTGTGAGGTGAGTAAGACCAGCTGGTATTTTTAAGTGGTGTGAATGGATCTAAGGATTGTTTTTCCTGGGTTTACTTTTTCTGGAGAGCTTAAATGACATCTCTGCTGAAGAGTTTCACTTTATGACCAAGAGTTGGCTGCTTGATAGTTATCACTGCATTTTAACTATTTTCATTCTTCAAAGTGCTCTGGAACCCTGCCTGATTTGTAACTCTAGCTTGCAGGTATTTTTAATCTAATGATTGGTATTTAAGGCAGCTTTTTGCAAGCAAAGAAGTTTTTTGTATTTTTGTACAGGTAATCCTTGACTTACAACAGTTCATTTAGTGACCATTCAAAGTTACAATGGCACTGAAAAAAGTGACTTACGGCCATTTTTCATACTTATGACCATTGCAACATCCCCACTGTCATGAGAGGCCAGGCTCTCCTTGACGTGAGTGATGTCGAGTTGGTCATGTCCACCCAGTCACATGACCACCAATCCACACCCACCAACTAAGTCACGTCCACAGAGCTGGTTGTTAAAAAAACTGAAAACCACTCCTGCAGTAATATCCTCAGATGTAGCAAGCAAGCCATATTCAAAGCAAACTTCACAAAGCTAGAGAAAATTCAGTTGTGTATAAGCTGAAGAAAAGAGAGAGGGAGGAGGAGAGAGTCCTCCAGGCTTAAATATAAAGCATTTTTGTTTACGTCGTTGGCTGCCACTGGCCCCCTCCGCTCTCCCTGGATGTGTTTGACTGAGCTTAGGGCAGAGCCCAGGCAAAAGGCAGGTCTTGTTTAGTGGATTCCCCAAAAGATTTCTCCAAACTCCTCCATCACTTGGAGTGGAAATGGAGAATAACACAAATAGAAAACACACGGAGGCTAACAGTCCAGAAAAAGAGCAGCAGCAGCAGACGAGAATCGGCCTGGCCTTGATTACAGCAGAACCGTTGCAATGGCTGCTGTTTATAATTCTAGCAAAAAAGAGCAAAAAACAGAAACAAAATCCTCCATCATTTTTATTATCTTTACTTCATGTTTGACTGTAAAGGGATTTTGACATGTAGTTTAGTCCTTGAATCCAAACTCCTTGCAAATTGTCCTAATCAGATTAGTGGGGAATGTCCCCTAGATTTGAAACATAATTGTTTTAATTCCACTGTCCTATGTTGTCAGATATCTTGTTTCCTTTGAAAGAGAATTAAATCTAATATATCCTGATTTCTTTGCAAGAGACGCTTGCTGTACTTGTGGCTGGTTTGCGTTGGCACCTTTCCCACCAGGAGAAGGGGCGGTTGTAAATTTGTCAGCCCCACATTGCAGTCTACCTAGAAGATATAAACAAAGAGGGAATAAAGCTACCCTGATCCCTGCAGATATATTACTTCCATCATGATGATGATGATGATGATGAGGAGGAGGAGGAGGAGGAGGAGGAGGAGGAGGAGGAGGAGGAGGAGGAGGAGGAGGAGGTCCTAACTACTGCTGATAGATGCCCAAGTATTGCTTGCTACTCAGCTAGTTAAGCCATCCTAAGGACATCTATAAGTCAATCTCTGGAGAAAAAGCTTATTGGCCAGGAGTTTACTAGGAGAGTTCTATTCTTTTTCTTCTACTGAAGAGAAATATCATACCATGCAGAGAACATTCCTTTTTTCTCCTTCCTTGCAGATGACAAAAATTGCACTTGCTTCTCCTGAAAGAGAAAGGTGAACCTGCAGTCTTAACTGCAAGCTGCCCAGAGTCCTTGGCTGGGCTATAAGTCACATAAACAAACAAACCTTGGTGGGTACCAAGGAGTCTCCAGAAGGCAAAAGTAAGCAAAGCAGAAGGAGCAGAGATGGAGGGAACACAAGCCACTAAGCTTGTCAAGACAAGCTCTTGTTCTTCGTAACTTCCCAAAAGACTCCACAGCCTCCCCAAAAAAGATATTTCTAGATCCCTGCATAAAAAGCAGATTCCCCCCTAAGGTGACTGGGGAAGAGGGTTGTCCGGGGCTGCAAGGGAACGAATGCAAGCTCTTCTTTGAAGAGGAGGATATAATCAGTGGTGATGACAGAACACCAAGAAGGCTTAATTTTAATTTTCACTTGTTTTATATGTGGGTGCATCTGATGAGGGCTTTGTCCTAATTGAAGAGTTTGATTATCTTTCAAAACAGCTCTTTCTAGGGAAAAAGTGTTTAGCACCACAAAAACACACAAGTTTATGCTCAGAAATGGGAGGGAGAAGATCTGAAAGTCTCATTGGTGAATTCATAGTAAGCACCTTTGCTTTGGTTGGAAAAGTTGAAAAAAAAAATGCTATGGGAAACTCATCCATTGTTAACTTAGAACTATAGCTTTACAAGTTTGCAGGCCAGCATCAATCAAGGAGACACCATCAAGCTGCTGAATATCTATCTAGAAATTAATCTTAAGATTCTTACTGGCAAAATGATGATCAGCAAAGCCCATGGAAGGTTTAGGCAGCCTAAAAGGAGGGAATGGAGGAGATAAACAGTGCCTGTCTCCCTATCGTCCGCTGCAGTATCAGCTGGAGAGAGTGTACCTGAGGAACCTGAGGCATGATCCAGAATCTGACCTAGTCACATCTCAAGGAGAGGAGAGAAGAGCAAAGAAGTGGACTTACCCACTTGAACAAAAGCAGTTGGACACTGCACATGAGTCAAGTGGGGGATCATAAATGAGACATGGCTGGATAACCTTTTTGAGGAAATTAAAGTGCCTCCTTCCTCTGCCCATTATGCAGTCTGTACAACTGCTTTGGATGGCCTGACAGGTCTTTCTACTACAATGATCACTGTTGGATATTATTCTGCATCAGAATTCAGGTCAAGAAATGTGTCCTGATCTGGACACCCAAGGAAGAAGTTACAGAAGCTTTTAAAGAAGCATGGTATAGGCAGAGGTGGTATTCAGCAGGTTCTGACCGGTTCTGGAGAACCGGTAGAAGAAATTTTGAGTAGATCAGCCAACCAGCTAATACCACCTCTGACTGGAGATTCCACAGTATCCTTCCCCTGCCACACCCACCAAGCCTTGCCCACAGAATCGATAGTAAAAAAAATTGAATCCCACCACTGATCTGAGGGTTCCTCCATTTTTTAACTCTCATCTCTAGATAGCAGCTTCTCTTTCCCTCATCTCCCAAAATTAACCACATTTCACCTAGCAATAGCTTCCCTTCAGGGGTGGTATTCAGCCGGTTCTGACCAGTTCTGGAGAACCGATAGTTCTCTGATAGTTTCCTGAACAGTTCAGAGTGTACGAGGACTTGTTCAACTCTACAGCTCTATGATTCTAGGCTGAAAAAGAACAACTATGTGGATACAGAAGAAAAATAACTATGTGGATACAGAAAAATAAGGCTGTGTGTTATTGTTTAGCTTTCAGAGCAAAAGACTAAGAGATAAAAATTGGTCTTCTTCAAGAATCTGAAGGATGACTACACAAAAGACCAGAACTTGTTCTTTCTATTTGCTAAGTGCAAAAGATAGTAACAGTTTGAAGTTACAGGAAGGAAAATTTAACATTACAGAACATATTCGAACGGTTAGAGCAGCTGACCAGCACAACCTATTTAACAGACTAGCAGATTAGGAAGGAGGTCTTCTAATCCAACACATTTCCCTGGGAGGTGGTTTCTCTTCCACAGTTTCAAGCAGAGACTAGATAGATAATTGTCTGGGATTGTTCTGCTTATTATTCTCTGGATGGTATAAAGCAGACAGAGTAACTCCACAAAACATCCATAATAAAGTCTTTTTTATTGGTTCATCAGGTATCCTCATAATTCACATTTGTGATGGAGTTCTTCTTAATGTCCAATCCTTTGCATATCTGTCTTGTAGTGTAGAAAGATAAAAAGGTCTCAACCCCATGATGATTGAAGCAGCTGTGTGGTATATGGTTTCAGGCAAGAATGAGGGAATGTCTCCCAACCCAACAAGGGTCAATATAGTTACCAATCAGGATTCCAGATGTGGTCACGTGGCATGGACTACATTTCCCAGGATACCTTTAACTACATTTACCATAATGCATTCCCTTAAGGGGGCAGCTCACAATTCCTAAGTAACTATCCCAAATCCCATTAACTCTAAACTGTCTGGACAGCACAGAGATGCTTTGACTAGAGGTGGCTGAACGAAACCCCTTCTCCCATTCAGTGGAGCCCTTCCTTCACTTCCTCTCTCCTGCAGCCCTGCTTTATTTGACAAGAGTTAGCTATCTCCTGTGTTTTTGCCTTCCTGAACATTTGGTGGATGTTGTTCTCCTTTTTGTTCAGTCCAACCCTTTCTCAACCCCCCCCCCCCACACACATCATGTAATTGAAAAATCCGAAGCCTTTCTAAAAATTCAGACTTTCACCCAGTCACATATGGTGGTGATACCCGAGTTGCACTGCAGGCCTGCTGGCTTCAATTATGGAACAAAATCAGCTAATCCCAGTTAAAATTACCTGTGTCACCAAAGGATAATTCTAAACCAGGTTATTTCCTTTGTTTTCCACTGTTCTTCAAAATCATTATTAAACTATTCTTCTCGCCAACGCTGCAAAGGTTGCAGTTGTGATGCTCCCCCCCTTCCACCCTTCCTCCTGCCCTTCAGCCAAATTCCAAACATATAGTCCCCACCCCCAAGATGCAGTATATGTGGTCCTTTCTACTGATTCATGATGGTGCACATATGAAACTTTTTAAGAGGAAGAAATAAAACTAGATAGGGATTTTCCACTTGGAGCTTTCACTGTGCAGTAGCTGAAAGAACCAATATCTCAAAGGTGAACAAACATAGATCATTCTCCTCATTAAGCCAGAGTAAAGCTGGCTATAAACAAACAACAGATGATATAAATTGCAATTGGGAAAGGATTGCTAATGTTATTCCTTAAATTCAATATATTTTTATTAGCCAATTAATATCTGGAAACTATCCAAAACAAGTCAATGATGCCTAGAGAGCCTCCTTCCAGTCTAGCAAATACACATCAGGAGTCATGTACCTGAGGAACACTTTGTTCCATTGAAATCAAAAATTCTCTGAGGATCACAGCCTGGTTCTAGTTCTGGGAGAAACATTTGTATTTTCTTTTGGTGATGGCTTGGAAAATCCACTTCTCAGTAGAGGAAGCCAACCAAATTTATTAGTCAACCAAAACAAAAAAATTGAACATCATCCAAAACTTCCCTAACCTACCAATGAGATAAGTAAGTACTTGGGTTCACTTTGGGAGAAGCTTTGCACCATGCAGGCCATGTGAGTGGCACTTTTGTTTGAAGCCAAGAAGCCACAACACTTTGTTTGAAATTTCTCCTCTTCCCTGACAGAAATGTTTCCTGGGCAAGAACTGCCCATGTGCAGATGCTCTTTCAGGTATTGCTGGAGGAGAAGGTAAATATTCTGTTCTCTCCCATGTGCTCTGCATGTTCTGTCCCAAAGGTACCTTTTCAAAAGGCAACTGAACTTTCTTTGTTTTTAACAGATTTTTTTAACAGATTAACAGAGTTGGAAGGGATTTTATAGGTCATCTAGTCCGACCACTCACCCAAGCAGGAGACGCTACATGATTTCTGATAGAGGGCAGTCCAGTCTCTTCCTGAAAGCCTCCAATGATGAAGCTCCCACAATTTCTGAAGGCAACTTCTGTTCCATGGGTTGATTGCTTTCACTGTCAGAAAATTCATCCTTATTTCCAGGTTAAATCTCTCCTTGATCCATTTCCATCCATCTGGCCTTCAAGTGCCTTGGTTGAAGACATTTTTCTTGAAGACATTTCATTTCTCATCCCAAAAGCTTCAGTTCTGGAACTGAGGAAGCTTCTTGGATGAGAAGCAAAATGTTTTCGAGACAGTCCAGTTGCCTTTTAAAAGAGCACCTTTGGGACAATCATGACCTGGATGACTGAGAATCTCCATTAGACATTCTTCATCTTCCGGCACTTCCTAGGCCAGAGTGCTTTCTTTTCTCTTCCTTCACTTGCAACTGTCAGGGGATCTGAGGAGGAGAGCATCCTTTCATGGCAGCTTCCAGCCTTTGCTAAAGCTGGAAGTAACTTCCTTCCTGGCATGTTGTGGATTCTACACTCCTTCCAGCTTCAATGGGTGAGCCAGAGAGATGAGGAGAAAGTGGGAAGCCGAGCCGAGCTGAGCCACGGGGCTCCTTCAGTCAGTTTTCGCGATGAGGCTTCACAGAACAGCTTTGAGGGGAAATTTGATTGGCACTGTCATCACTGTGATGCGCCTGTTTGAAGAGTTGCAACACCCAAATGTAAACCCTTCCAGAACACAGCAAAGTTCACCACAAAAGTTATTATGAATCATGCTGTTTCTGTTTGCTTCCTGTGCATTAATCCACTTATGTCATCATTTCTAATTTTTTTGTAAGTATTCTTGTTTTCCTTTTCTCCAAAGACACATTCTAGCATTTCCAAAGAATTTGGGTTGTTTCCAAGGACTGACTTGGCTTTCTTTAGCATTTTCTGTCTATTGCATTGTGTCCAGCTCCATGTGACTAGTGGGTCTGGCATGCTTGGCCATCTAGGAAATCAAATCATTTTCTGAAATAGAGACTGTTGACTGAAACAGATAATGAAACATGATTCCCACGTATATTTGGCTCTTTTGATCTCCTAGTCTCAAATGTCTGCTGAAATGGTTTCCTTGGCTGACTGGGAAGCCAGCATTCCGGGAAATTTTGAGCTGTTCCAGATGCTTTTGAAGTGTTAAGGTGGTTAGAAAAGCACAATATTTAAATGGTTTCAGTTCCTAAATATTGTTCTCATTTGTCTGAAACACATCCCACTGATTTTGGAATCTGTTCTGGCTTATGTACTGCTTTTTATTGTCAAGCAAAAATTCACTGAATATGTTTTTTGCAAAGCATGCTGGGAAAATCTCCTGGATGTCCAGCTGCTTAAAACCTGCACAAGGAAACCGGACTCTTTGTCCCTCTTGCTGTGTGATGGATGCTTCATCAATTGTTAGAGCCTACACAGCCTGCAAACAGTACACAACATAAGTCACTAACATCATTAATAAAGTCAATAAAATACTTTAGTCCCAATTAAACCCTCCAACCTATTACAACATCTTTCAGTAGAAACAGCATAAAGATAATTAATGATATAAAACTTCAAAAGAGAAAAAGATCAAGGTGAGTGTTTTAAAACAGATTCCAGGGCAAAGAGCTTGGATGTAAAAGTGTGGCTTTGGTCTCTTTTTAAAGCAAGCTGGGAATATTGCACTCAAATTTCCATGGTGATCAGAAGTCAACGGGGTTGGGGATGATCTCATGATTGGAACAAACACAGCCTTCTGAAGTTTAGCCAAACTTTCTTCTGAAACCACACCCCCAAGAGGTTCATCCAGGACAAAGGGAATTTCTGAATGGGAACATACGGGTAAACCACAAGTACCTTGCATTTAATCTGGAAATCTCTAGGCAGTGCAACTTTGCCAAACAAGGCTTGCATGTTCTTGCTAGGAAGCATTTGATAGGATTCAACAGTTTGGCAGTAGCATTTTTCTTTCACATTATTTTCTGAGTTTCTTTCAAGGAAATGTCCCCATTATTATAAAACCATTGTCTAAACAGAAAGGAAGATAGTAGTAAACAGGTCAGGGAGCACCAGAGTTGGTAAACCACTTGTAGTTAGAAGAAGACATTCCTTCCCACTGCCCTGATCTGAACCCTTGAGGACAGTGCAGGATGAAAGAGCACTTCACCCCATGGTCTTCCTCCTACAAGAGAAAGAAACCCAGATGTTGGAGAAAGGCTGGCCAAGCCGGGAGAGAGGTGAAAAAAGGGACAGAGGGAGAGAAAAAAAGTTGCCTTGTGAGCCATGGTGGCACAGTGGTCAGAGTGCAGTACTGCAGGCTACTTCTGCTGACTGTCGGCTGCCTGCAATTTGGCACTTTGAATCTCACCAGACTCAAGGTTGACTCAGCTTTCCATCCTTCTGAGATTGGTAGAATGAGGACCCAGCTTGTTGGGGGCAAGAGGCTGACTCTTTAAACTGCTTAGGGAGGGCTGCAAAGCATTGTGAAGCAGGATATAAGTCTAAGTGCTATTGCTATTGCTACTCAGATCTGCAGCAAAAAATCTCAGTCAGTGAAATGGGCGGTGATTTCATTTCAGAGTCAACTGCCCTCTGCCCAGCCTTCCTGCAGGTGGAGAGGCTGCTTGTCCTCAACACCTGATGGTCCCCCAAGGGAACATTATCCCACATTTGGATTTTAGATTAACAGTGGGAAGGGACCTTGTAGGCAGTGGTAGATTAAGGCTCACTGGTGCCCTAAGCACTGACAAATCTTGGTGTCCCCCTTCTTTGTATATACTGTACAAACAAAGCCATATTCTCAACTTTGTGGTGCCCCCTTTGGGCCTGGTGTCCTGAGCATGTGCTTTGTCTGCTTAACAGTTAATTCACCATTGCTTGTAGGTCATCTAGTTCAACCCCCCCACCCAAACAGGAGACCCTACACCATTTCAGACAAATGGCAGTCCAATCTCTTCTTGAAAGCCTTCAGTGATGAAGCTCCCACGACTTCCGAGGGCAAACCGATTCACCCCAACAGTCTCTCTCCTCCTAATTGTGCCTCTGGGGTCTGCACCTCCCTGGGTCTCAACAGAGAGAACAAAGAGCCTGGAGATCAATGATGTTCCTTGGTTGTTCTGAAATGGTTTCTCTTCTGCTAAGAGAAGCCTGTTACTGCATTGTTCCTTATTTTTCAGTCTCACCCAGGAAAGCTACAATCTGTGTTCAAGTCCTAGAGCCAGCCTGCTTTCTAAGCCAGATAGTTTATTTTAGCTCACTATGAACTCTACACATTGAAGTAAATAACATGCCTTTTATGGCTTCTCAAACACATATTTGCATGCTCCTCATGTGGACAGAAATAATAACCTAACAGATATATACTTTTTTTTAAAAAATGTACAGGATAATTAGTCCCAAGCCTGTTTAGGAGATTACCCCATTTTTTTTCACTTTAATCTTATATGGGATTTAATGTCTCATTTTGCAAACCATGGTTAAAAACATGGCAGTTCATTTTATTTTGTTGTTGCTGCTTGCCGTTTCAGCTTTTTATTCACTTTCTCTCGAGAGTTATCATCTCGTGCAAGTTATTATCTCCTGCAAGAAGAGGGGGTCAAATTATTCTCCAAAGCACCAGAGGGCAGGACAAGAAACAATGGTTGGAAACTAACCAAAGAAAGAAACAACCTGGAATTAAGTAGAATTTTTCTAACAGTGAGAGCAATTAATAAGTGGAACAAGTTGCCTTCAGAAATTGTGGGTGCTCCATCACTGAAAGTTTTTAAGAGAAGACTGGACAGCCGGTTGTCTGAGATAGTATAACCTCTCCTGCTTGAGTAGAGGGCTGGACTAGAAGACCTCCAAGGTCCCTTCCAGTTCTGTTCTATTCTATTTTCCGCCATCTAGTTTTGGTCACCAGGACAAAACATGGAACAAACGCCTTTAATGAAGTCGTATTGTGCATGGACCCTGGACCTATTTTGTACATCCCTCCTCCCCCACCCCACCCCCAAAAACCTTGAAGGTACATAGCCACAGTTTAGTTATAAATTGCCAAATTCTTATTGCTGGAAGTATATAATGCAAAGGGATTGTGTAGGTCCTAATAAAATATGAAAGCAAGCCTAATGGCTTGATTCTTGTCACTTGGAGAGCATCCAATTCACAAGATGTAAGAATTCTGCTTTTTTTCCTGCTTCGGCCAAATCATGTCAGTTCATCGTTGCTCCCTAAGAAGGTTTCACAGTCTCAACCTCCAATCCTACATGGTATTGGCTTTAAAAATGTGTTTCTACGCATAAGAGCAGAAATATCTACACTGCACCTTATTAAATGTTGAATGTTCTGTTTCCAGCAAAGAATTTTCCAGAATTTCCTCAAGAATTTAGAGAGACTGAGGACAAACACAGTTGTTGCTTCAAATGTGGGTCAGTCCCATTGCAAATTATTGGCTGTGTGAAGCTTTGGAGAGGGGATTCACTTTGCTACAAACTGTGTGAAGCATCACTCTAAAGCTGCTTCAGGAAGCTGACGGGATGTGTGGCCTTCTTTTCTTCCCAAGAACACTGGAGAAGGAGAGCTGTGTAAGTCTATCATAACAGCAACCAACAAAGATCCTTGTAATGCTGCCTCTACATAACCAACCTTCTTCCTCTCCTTTCTCCGCCCTCTGCCTCATCCCAGTTTAAATCCCATACCTGTTCAGCCTCTCCATCTGGTGAGGTGACCTGCAGCTCACAGAAGGAGAAATGAAGAAAATTCTGTTCAGTCCATAGGAATAACTTAAACTAATCTAGTTAATTCAGTGTGGTCACCAACTCCAGAAGAGTCCGGGCTGCTAATAAGATCCATAAAAAGATTAAAACAAACAAACAAAAACATCCCAGACGAAATAGTACAGACAGTGCAAAATGGGTTGGGGTGATGTGATGACCTGGGATGTGGCACAACAGCAACAAAGTCACAAAAATAGGTAAAGTTCCTTTAATTCCTTCAACTTGGCCCCCAAATATCCAGTTATCATCGGTTGCAGAAAAAACTCTCCCAAGAATAGTTTCTAAAGGGAAGAAATTCAGTCCGAACCCAAAGTACATATAGATTATAAATAAAAACCAATACAAACCACACTGCAGCAATTAACAGACAGGGCAGGATAAGGAATAGCAGACTTCCAAAAGATAACAAAACACACACAGTTGGGAAGAACCCAGATAGGACTTCACAAACAAAGATAATGCATGCTTTGCTTCCAGCAAGATGCTGTGTGCAAACGTCCTCTTTATCCTGTTTTCCCAGCTGCAATTAATGAAGTGAATCAGGGCTTTTTTCTTCTCCATAACCCATGTTGCTCCTTTATCCGTTCCTCCCTGCATGCCCTAGGATGAAGAGGGGGGTGGGCCTGGATCTTCCTCTGAATGCCCAGTTGGACTGTGCCCTTCCCCAGTTTCCTCCACAGACACCAGAGCCACTCCCTGTCATCTGTTCAACCTCCCCCTCAGAATAAGATTCCAACAGGGACATGACAGGTGATAACCAACTTGACCAACAGATCACCCCTACATTAATCCCAGGGCTAGCAACAAAGCTGGATCTTCGAGCTCTCTAGAACCCAAGGAGAGAAGACACCATTCCTCATTTGGGGGAAGGCTGTTTCAGGGGGTGAAGGCCATGAAAACAAAAGCCCATTTCCAGAGATGGGATTCAAATTTTTAAACAACCGGTTTTGTGGGTATGGCCAAGTTGGTGGGCGTGGCTTAGTGGTCATGTTATTGGCTGAGTGTGGTCAACTCAATATCACTCATATCAAGGCACGCATCTCCTCGCCTGGCCTCTCATGACTGTGGGGATGCTGCAATAGTCGTAAGTGTGAAAAATGGTCATGTCACTTTTCTCAGTGCCCTTGTAACTTTGAATGATCACTCCACACAAACAAAGTACCAGTAAAGGAAGGGAAAAAAACTGCAGAGAAGTTCCTGAGACAGGAAGTCTAGTCCTGCCAAGAATGTAATAAGGATTAAGGGAGAGGCAGTTTCGGTAAGCAACCCCAGAATGTTTCCTTCCTGCCTTCCTTACAGGATTAGACCAGTAATTTCTTTAAAAACCGGTTCTCTGAACTGCTTAGAATGCTCCCAACCAGTTCTAGCGAATAGGTGAGAACTGGTAAAATCCCACCCCTGCCCGTTTCCTCCATCTCATAAGCTGGCAACATTTAATAGAAGGGTCTGCAGGGAGCCCCCATCTGCCAAAGCACATTGGGCAGGCAGACAGGCAGTCGGAGATAAGTAACCAGACCCTGTGGCATGAAGGCTTCATGGGTCACTACTCGCCCCTTGAATGTTACCCAGAAGCATATTGGCAACTAATGCAGTTTGTGTGAAGATTGATGGGCTTACATGAACTGCCCATCATCACTTGTGCTGTCGCATTTTAACCCAGCTGCTGCTTCCAGAAGGTCTTCTAGGGCAGACCCAGGTACAGTGCACTATAGTAATTTAGTTGTGAGAGGACCAAGATTTGAACAACCATCAGAAGGGTCTCCAGTCAAGGAAAGGGCACAAGTGGCCCAGAAGATGAAGCTGTGCAAAGCTCCCATTGGCCACAGCTGCCATTCACTATATATTTTCAACTATGTTTATTTACTTATTTTATGATACCTCTTTTAGTGAGAAAGTCAAGGAAATGCACCCAGATTCTGCCCTAATTTTATCCCCAGGCAGCAATGAAATTCATCTTGTGAAGAAGTTGAAAACCTGATGCTCTTCAGATAAGATTCCTCTGAAGAAACAATCCTTGGGCACCAAATAGAAATCCACTGTGCTCAAAAAGATCATCGTTAAAACATCTCAGATTTTATATTTAGTTTGAGTCTCACAGCAATTTAATGTACTGTAGGTAGTTTTTTCAAAGGGGCTTTTTCTGATCAAAATTTAATAAAACTGAGAGTGATTTGTATTTAACATGCTCTGGTGTATCAATTTTTGTCAACTAAAAACATCACACAACTTGCAGACAGATTTGAATGTGATGCTCTTCACTAACTTGGAAAATTGGTTTAGTTGTCTTACTTTTATTATAAATGCCAAGAAGATGCAGTGGTTGCATCTTCACAAAGAGATAATGAAGCTGAAGTGAAGCAGCAGTAAAGTGTTAATGTAAGCAAATCTTTACTGACAGATCAGTGGGGGAATTGGCCCCACTGGTGAACCTTCTGAGACCAGCTGAAGGAGAAGGCCTGAATCCTTGATGGACCTCCAGAAGATGGTATACTTGAAAACCAGCTGCAGAAGCTTCAGTTAAGTCCAAATTGTGGGGCGACCTCTTCAACATTTCCTGTGGCCCCAGAGCTTCCTCCAGCTGAAACTAGAGGAAAAAACTCCTGCCATTTTGAGGCTGGACACCTAAAATTTTGTCTTGTAAGCCCAACTAAATTCAGCAAAATTCTAAAATCTCTGAACTCTTTCCCTCCGTTCTGCTTTTTCTTCTGCTCCCTCTCTTCTTTTTTAAACATTTCAGAAATGTCAGCTTATCCTTCCTTAATCTATTTGTTTTCTTCTACTATAAACATCTCCTGTTCATTCAAGCTTTCCTTGTGGGATTTTTCATGTAGGGATTTAAGATGGCACTGTACAAAAATGTCTTGACAATCTAGGATACAGTTTCCCATTACTTATGCTGCAGGGTGTTAAGAGTTTTTTGGAGAGAAAGGGAGTCATTTTCTGGAGTGATGGCCAGACCAGATTTACTTCTTGATTTCCTGGTCTCAGCAGAGTTTCTCTCTGGGCAAAAGAAAGGCCACTGCAGCACAATGAGGTTCAACAGTCAATACCCTACAGAATTGCATCAATCTTGACTCCAACACAACTGGCCTCTGCATGGAAACTGGGCAGATTTTTGAAAAGCCAAAGGGTCCCTCCACTTTAGCAGCTTCCTGGACCCACAAAACAGGAAGCCTCCCTTGCCCTGTTGCCCCTAAGGCATCTCTGCTCCCCTCAGCAAGGGGACAAGACAGGGAGCCACCTGGGCAGCTTTGATACCCCAGTTGAGGAGAGTAACTGGGGGCTGGCAGAAGAAACAACCATCCAAAGTTGTTTCTCTGCTGAATGTGTGGGCGGGGGCCAAGCCAAAAGCTGAGTTTTGACACAGTTAGGCCCTTGGGCTTAGCCACCTGTCTAAACCTGATCTGCACGGCTGGTAAGGGTTGTCTGCTTCTCTTACCTTACCACAAAGTAAGTGTCACCTATCCTGCAAAAAGTCTGTGTATCCCCCCTCCCTCTCTATATATACACGTTGCAACACAAAGTAGTCAGTAGGAACTAGGTAAATCCAAGCCCAATTGCCAACACCACAACTGCCACCCAAATGTTGCAAATGGTGCACACAGGAAAGTTTCATCATTAGAAGCTATCCTATTAAATCAGAAAAACAAGTTAATTGGCTAAAGTGTGAGAACAAGGCTACACCTTATAGAGTTGTCCAGAAAGTATACTTAGCCACCATGGAGCTCTTCATTCCCCTCCCTTTTTTATAACCCTGTACCCTGTCGCGGCAACTGGAAGGAGCTGAGTGCTTCCTGGCTAGATGCCCTTCCTGATGCTACTTGGAGTTCACAGCATTTTTTTTATTATTATTTTGCACCCAAGGAGAGAAATACCTGTCATTACCTAGAATTTATCTTTCAAACTTCTTAGTGGGAGGTGAGCATCTTCACACTAGGCCACCTGAGGGAGAGAAATTCTATGTTGAGGGCTTGAAAGCCCACAAAAATACCATTACCCCACCATCACCCTGCTTGCTTGGTTAGAACCTAAAAGCACAATTGCAGTTTAGGGGCAGGACTCCAGAAGCAGTGAACTGAGGTTCCCCATCCAGGAAAGTCCCTGCCTTGCAGGTGTGTCTGATGGGCCCATGCAATTTGGAAGTCAAGATGGGCCCTTCTTCACCCAGGATGTTGACTCTGGCCATTGACCAGCCTGGTGCAGAAAAGGAGGCTGCTTTTAGTTGCTCTAGATCCTGAGTTTACTCTCTGGAATGAGTGATGAATCCAAGCGAGACTGGGCTGGAAACCAGCTGCTCAGCTGCAAAAACTCCCATTTGCCAGGGGAGTCCGGAAATTGAAGCATGAAGAAACCCAAAAGGCTGTTGCTCTGCTCTTCTCTCCCTCTCTCCCCCTTTCTCCTTTTCTGGGGATCTGTTAGAAGAGCCCCTTTCCTCCCCCAACTTTCTGGCAAGAAGGTCTTACCCCCTCTTCTGTGGAGGAAAAGCTGGGAGCATTGAGTCAGCAACAGCTTGTTGAGGGATGGGGGAGCCATTCGGGCCTGGGAAAGGGAGGGAGCAAGAGCTGAGCTGAAAGGGCTGGAAGAAGGGGAAGCTCCCCCCCCCCAAGGGTCACCAGCAGGCTATAGGAGTTGCTGAAAACCCAACAAAGGAGTGCTAATAAATTATGACAACCCCCCCTCCTTGCTTCTCCTATATTTGGAAAGTAGAAGAGGTTCCCAGGTGAGCCAAGCCCCTTCTACTCTTGGGGAGGGGAACCCAGAGAGGAGTTAGGATGGTATTGGTGCAGCATCTCATGTTTCATGCTCCTGGGATCTGAGGCTAAGCCTCAAAACACAACTTCTCGCCCAATTCTTACCCCTGCTCCAGAAACACACACACACACATACAGACACATTGGATAGCATAACTAGCTAGTGGTACCTGAACACACTTTTAAGTGGATCATAAGCTTCCTAACAGACAGGAAGCAGCAGGTGAAGCTAGGCAGAATCACATACGATACCTGTACAATTAGCACAGGGCCCCCACAAGGCTGTGTGCTTTCTCCACTTCTCTCCTCCCTATATACCAATGACTGCATCTCAATCGATCCATCTGTTAAAATACTGAAGTTTGCAGATGACACAGCAGTGATTGGCTTCATTTGAGACAATGACAAATCCGCATATAGACAGGAGGTTGTACAACTTGCCTCGTGATGTAACCGGAACAATCTGGAACTCAACACACTCAAAACTGTAGAAATGGTGGTTAAACTTAAGGAGAAATTTTCCCATACTAGCACTTCTTACAATACTAGACAACACAGTGTCAACAGTAGAGACCTTCAAATTTCTAGGTTCTACTATATAACATGACCTAAAATGGACACCTAACATCAAAAACGTCATCAAAAAAGCACAACAAAGAATGTTCTTTCTGCATCAACTCAGAAAACTCAGACTGCCCAAGGAGCTGCTGACCCAGTTCTACAGAGGAATTATTGGGTCTGTCATCTGCACCTCTATCACTGTCTGGTTTGGTTCTGCAACCCAACAGGACAGACCCAGACTTCAGAGGATAATTAGGACTGCAGAAAAAACAATGACTACCAACCTGCCTTCAATTGAGGACTTGTATACTGCACAAGTCAAAAAGAGGGTTGTGAAAATATCTACAGATCCCTCACATCCCAGACATAAACTGTTTCAACTCCTTCCCTCAAAACAATGCCATAGGGAACTGCACACCAGAACAACTAAACACAAGGACAGCTTTTTCCCAAGCACCATAACTCTGCTAAACAAATAATTCCCTCAACACTATCCAACTATTTACTAAGTCTACATTACTACCACTGTTCTTTTTGGAACTTGGTAGGTTCCAAGTCCCTCATTCTGATTGGCCGAAAAGGCCACTTACGGATTGGTTCACTAAGAACCAATCCGGGAAGCCTCCAAACAGCGGGAAGAATTAAACAAGTGTCATTGGCCACAAGCCGGCAGGCAAGCCGCTATATAAAGGGCTGCCACGGCTTGGGCTATGTTCCGTATCTTTTGCCTTGCAAGTTAAAAAAAATAGTTGTTGTTTAGAACCCGGTCTCACGCGCTTCTTTCCGGATGGAACACTGGCGACAAAATTGGGATCATCGTAGAAGGTGAGACAGAAGCACGCAGCAATCTGAACCGAGCGCGTGAGATGGCCAGTAACAACGCGCCGCCCGCGCCCTTCAATCCTGAGGAGGAGGATTGGGAATTGTATATTGATCGCTTTCTTATGTTCTTAGAAAGCAACAAGATGGAAGAAATCTCAGACCAAAGGAAGAGGGCTGTCTTCCTTACACACTGCGGACCGGCCGTATTCAAAATGGCGAAGGTGCTGGCGAAACCCAGAGATGTCAAACAGATGACCTGGTCCGACCTGAACTGAATGCTCTGAGCACACTACGCACCGGTAGTCTCAAATTTAATCAAAAGGCACGAATTTTACAAGAGGGACCAGTTGGAGGATGAAACCATAGTAGATTTCGTAGCAGCCTTGAGACACATCAGAGGAGCCTGTGAGTTCCAGAACATGGATGAGGCAATGAGAGACTACATAGTCCTCGGCCTGAAGGACTCTACCCTTCAGAGCAAACTACTGAATAGGCCGAACATAACAGTGGCCGAAGTCATTGCAGAGGCAATCGCCGCCAAAGCAGCAAAGAAGTCAGCAGCCACCATGCGGAAAATGAACGCAGTTCCAGACCTGCCAACCCAAACCAGGTAGAAGAAGGCAGAGGGAGGAAAGAAACAGCTCACAGTGACAACCCACCATGAGGACATCGAAACCCAGAGTGATACCAAAACTCTATTCAGATAGAAAATGGCACGAAAAGAGGAGAAATCAGCGGGAATTACAGTGTGCGGGCTGCAGAGGCAATTACCCACGGGCTGAATGCAGGTTCCTCGACGCAATATGCTGGGCTTGTAACAAAAGGGAGCACATCGAAAGGGTCTGCTACAACAAAAAGAGCTATAGTCCAAAAAGACGTGACAGCATCCCCCCCAGACATGATGACAGACAAGTCGGCAGCAGATGGAACCGCAATAAGAGAACAGATGACAGGGAAGAAACGCATCAGACAGTCACCATCGGCAATGCCAGGGCGGAAATCGGAAAAAAGGTTCAGATAGAGTTGAGCATTGAGGGGAGACCCTGCCAGATGGAAGTCGACTCAGGGTCATTCCTATCAATGGTATCCTGGAATACCATCCAGCGCCTAATGCCGAACATTAAACAGAGAGAACTACAGAAATAAAAACTAGTGTTAAAAGACTATCAGGGAAATCGAATCCCAGTAGTAGGCCTTGGACATTTTTTTAGTTGAATTTAAACACCACACCGAAATCTTGCCTCTGACCATCATCGACTGCAACCACCCTAGCCTATTAGGAATCGAATGGTTCGTGCCCCCGGGAATCGGGATGACCGGGATCAACCACATCACTAGAACCAACTGGGAGGAGAGCCTGCTCCAAGAATTCCAAGATGTTTTCGACGGGACTCTAGGCAAGTCCATCACAGAGGACGACCCTGCTCCAACCACCTCCACATTTCAGCTTGAGATCTGCCAGAGCTACTGCTGACTGCAGCCGACGTTGCGAGAGCCACAGCCAAAGACCCTTTGACAGCGCGCATATTGAACTGGGTAGGTAAAGGATGGCTGGAGGAAAACAAAACTGAGACTTTTAAATCTTTCTGTGCCAGACAGACTGAACTGTCTATTGAAAAGGGGTGCATTTTATGGGAGGACAGGGTGGTAATTCCGAGCAGCCTCCAAGAAGACGTCCTGGGCATGTTGCACGAGGGTCACCCGGGCATTGTCAAAATGAGAGTCCTGGCCAGGAGTTACATCTGGTGGCCAGGGCTGGACAAAGACATTGAACGCTGGGTTGCAACATACCATGACTGTCAAAAAGTGAGGCCTACCCCCCTCACAGGCACCAATAAGAGACTGGGAAACTCCCCGGGGTCCATGGTCTAGAGTACACATTAACTTCGCTGGGCCAATGAAGGGGAACACTTTTTTAATTGTGGTTGATGCATATTCGAACTGGTTGGAAGTCATCCTCATGGCTTCCATTACCACCAAGGCTGTTATGAAACAGCTCGACAAACTGTTTGCAACTCATGGGCTATGTGATTTACTGGTTTCGGACAATGGGCCTCAGTCTACAGCCTTGCAATTTGAACAATATCTGGCTGCCCAGGATATCCGTCATGCCTTAACCGCGCCGGCCCACCCAGCTGCGAATGGCAGGGCCGAACTCATGGTTCAGTTTACTAAAGAGGGCCTAGAGAGAATGGATAAGGAGGACGTGCAGGACAAACTAAACCGACTACTAACCTTGCAACATATTACCCCTAGTAGCACAACAAATAAAAGCCCAGCTGAACTTTTAATGGGTAGGAAACTACGGTCCTACATGGACAGGTTACACCCCACTTACACCTGGGACAACACCCCCCTGACTCCTCCAGCAAATACCGTTCCTTCGAAATCGGTGACCTAGTCTATGCCAAGAACCTTAACAGGGACCCTCTATGGCTTCCAGCCACCATCACACAAATCACAGGCCCCAAGTCCGACTGACTAATTTTGGACGATGGGAGGGAATGGAAGTGGCACATAGACCAGCTTCGTTCCCGCAATCTCAAAAGACAAACTTCCGCAAAACCAAAAATAATAAATTCCAACGATAAAACAACCAAGGAGCGGGGGGGAAGTACAAATAAATAAAAAAGGGAGAGACGAACCTCCCATAACAAGACAACAAACTCTGCAAAATGACAATCTAACCAAACAAAAAGAGCACTCACGGTTAGATGAACCCCAAGAAAGAAGTCCGGGAGCAGGAGAGCGAAGCAAGGCCTTCCTGGAAGGTGGCAGCCAGGCCAGCTCAACCAACCCGGTCGAACCAGGAGGGAGCGGCAGAGCCATCTCAACCGGCCCGAGAGACTCAGGCGGGAGCAGCATGGCTGACTCACCCTTCCAGGAGGTTCCATGGAGAAGGCTGAGAAAAGCAGCGATCCTGACCAAACCGCTAGAAGACCAACACAAGACTGAGCCACGCAGGTCAACTAGGACTAGGAAAAGCCCCACCTACCTGCGCGACTACGTCACCCACATTGTACTGAACTAAAGGGGGAGGGGTGTTCTGTATGGAATTTGGTAGGTTCCAAGTCCCTCATTCTGATTGGCCAAAAAGGTCACTTACGGATTGGTTCACTAAAAACCAATCCGGGAAGCCGCCAAATGGCGGGAAGAGTTAAAGAAGTGTCATTGGCCACAAGCTGACAGGAAAGCCGTTATATAAAGGGCTGCCACAGCTTGGGCTATGTTCCGTATCTTTTGCTTAGCAAGTTAAATAAAATAGTTGTTGTTTGGAACCCGGTCTCACGCGCTTCTTTCTGGATGGAATAACCACTGCTAATCTTCTCATCACTCCTTACCACCCATCCCCTCCCACTTGTGACTGTAGAACTGTAACTTCGTTGCTTGTATCCTTACAATTTATATGGACTGTTTCCTAGTATGATTTGATTGCTTATTGTACCCTATGACTATCATTAAGTGTTGCACCTGATGATTCTTGACTCTTGACAAATGTATATTTTCTTTTAAGTATACAGAGAGCATTTGCACCAAGACAAATTCCTTGTGTGTCCAATCACACTTGGCCAATAAAAGAATTATTCTATCCTATCCTATCCTATCCTATCCTATCCTATCCTATCCTATCCTATCCTATTCTATCCTATCCTATTCTAACTCTCAGTTCATTCTCGGTTCACAAGAAAGTTGTGGGCTGTGTTCTAAAGGATTAAAGATCACATGAAGTGTTAAAATAGGTGGAATTCAGCAGGTTCTGACCAATTCTGGAGAACTGGTAGTGGAAATTTTGAGAGGTTTGGAGAACTGGCAAATACCACCTCTGAGTGGAGATTTTACAGTATCCTTCCCCTGCCACACCTACCAAGCCACGCCCACAGAATCAGTAGTAAATAAATTGAATCCCACCATTGAGTGTTAATATCACTTTATAATGCCTTGGTAAGGCTACACTTGGAATACTGCATCCAATTTTGGTTGCCACAATATAAAAAAGGTGCTGAGACTCTAGAAAGTGCAGAGAAGAGCAGCAAAGATGGGTAGGGGGCTGGAAGCTGAAACACATAAAGAACTGTTGCAGGAATTGAGTGTGTCTAGTTTAATGAAAAGAAAGACTAGGGGTGACATGATAGCAGTCTTCCAATATTTGAAGGGCTGCCACAAAGAAGTCAATTTATTCTCCAAAACACCTGAAGGCAGGATAAGCAGCAACAGATGGAAACTAATCAAGGAGTGAAGCAACTTCCTTCCTTCCCTCCCTCCCACTCCCAGAGTGCTTTGCTGCACGCTATTCTTCTTCATGCTGGCTGAGCCCTCCTTCTCCTCCTTCCTGCACAAAGACTGACATTAATTTTTGCCAACATAAACCTGTCTGCCCTTCAGGATTTTAATTCCATGAAAGTATAAACACCTGGTAATCTCTGTGTCTCTGTCTATCTCTTCCTATCTTGCTTTGCAGGCCTCCTGCCTTCCCTTGCTCAGTCTCAGGTTGTCTAAAGTAGCATCCTGGTTGTGAAATTTTATTTATTTATTTGTTGAATTTTTACGAAATAAAGAGAGGCCAGATCTCAGCTGGGAAGCCAGCCTGGCAACTGTTTCAAACCCAAAGTGGCTGGACCTCTGGAAGAAACAGCCCTCAAGGTAGAACCTCCTGTTCTTACCTCTGCATCCTCAAGAAGGGAGGAGATGCGCAGCACTTGCAAACCTAATTTTGCTGCGAGGGAAAGGAAACTCCATGACTGGATTTCAGAATCTCCCAAGAGAAGGCAGTTTTCATCAGAAAA
Organism: Laticauda colubrina; assembly: GCA_015471245.1. NCBI lineage: Eukaryota > Metazoa > Chordata > Lepidosauria > Squamata > Elapidae > Laticauda > Laticauda colubrina. Next base: position 21,375,236 of record BLBF01000058.1, read on the forward strand.
CTATGGCAAGAACTAAATAAAGAGAGTACTTTTACTGAAGGTATTTTGAGAGTTGCAACCAGGGGTGGGATTCTACCAGTTCACACCTATTTGCTAGAACCGGTTGTTAACATTCTAAGCAGTTCGGAGAACCGGCTGTTAGAAGAAATTACTGGCCTAATCCTGTAAGGAAGGCAGGAAGGAAACATTCTGGTGTTGCTTACAGAAACTGCCTCTCTGTTGACCCTTATTACATTCTTGGCAGGACTAGACTTTCTGTCTCTGGAACTTCTCTGGAGTTTTTTTCCTCCTTTGCTGGTACTTTGCTTGTGTGACCATTCAAAGTTACAATGGCACTGAAAAAAGTGACTTATGACCATTTTTCACATTTATGCCTGTTGCAGCATCCCCAACAGTCATGAGAGGCCAGGCGAGGAGATGCGTGCCTCGATGTGAGTGATATTGAGTTGGCCATGCCCAAACAAATAACATGACCATGCCCACCAACTGAGCCACGCCTACAGAACCGATTGTTAAAAAAATTTGAATCCCACCCCTGGTCGCAACTCATCTCTTACTGCAACACCACACCATACAGTTTCCTTGCAGCACACGGCAAAGATTCCATCCTCTGAAATCCATTATTATAATTATAATTCATTTCTTCAATTCGAGGAAAAGCCAGATCCATTATTTGTAAAGAAGAACTTTCAGATTATTCAAAGATAAAACTGAAGCCCCAGATTTTCCTCACCAGACTTTTCCTTTTCCCAGTGGTCAGGTTCATGGAGCAACTGCAGAAGGCTTCAAGCAACCTATTCTGTCTGAATAAGCTGTCAAAAAAGAAGGCAGGATGAGAAGAGGGTCCTCCTTCTGCTTCAGAAGAACTCAGAATGTTTGTGGGAAGCATACTATGAAGTGGCATCATGCAACATTTGCTGAGAATTAATTAGCTTCTCATCAAAGTGAAAACCACGTTTTATTTTTATTGGGTGTTTGCATTTTAATTTTTACATGCCAGCTTTATATTTTGCTAACTTTATATATTCATGCATACAAATCCATGAAATGTGTTGCATCCTGGTTTCATTGTCGTAATTGATTTAATATCAACTTTTTGAAATGAAGCCGCCCTTAGATATCACGGGACTGTTAATTTGGGTAGCATTGTTTTCATGTTGGCTTTGTCTCTTGCTAATTTTTTATGAGTGTCGATTAACCACATGGAACATCATGGAGTGATGTGACAAAGATCAGCTGCTTCCCAGGCCTGCTTCCCTCCCTGCTGCCTCAAAGAATTAAAACATTGAGGCTCCTCAAAAGTTACTCACATTTGCAGGAGAGATATTTGCATTGTATAATTAAGAAGTGGGGTTTTTTTTTGTTCAGAATGATTGATAAGCTTCTTAAGTCAGAAGTCAAGCTTAAGAGCTTAAGTCAAGCTCATCTCTGCCATTTGCTCCAGAGGGAATCATCAGAGGAGCCCAGGCAAGGGAGGTGAACTCATGTAATTCATCACGATTCAGGTTCCTGGTTGCACTCCAAATTCCAAATTCCTTTTTGGATTCTGCTTGACTGAAATTTAAACATGCACATTCATGTTTTGATGTCAGTGATAAAGGCACACTGTCATTATAAAAGGAAACATCCAAAATCACACCTTTTTTTTGGGGGGGGGGGTGCTGTTCTGCTGGACTTCCTCTCTTCCTTACCCAAGTTCCTCGCTGCTGCCTCGATGTGGTGGTGGTAGTGGAAGGCTGAAAACTGGGTGTTTGTGCCAAAAGCATATATTCTCATCAGGGACGCCCAAGGCCAGAAGGTCATCATGGCAGCCCAGTCTTTGGGACAACCAGTTGCTGCTGCTGCCCTCCAGGAAAAGCAAATCTGAAGCTGCAAAGACAGAACTACAGTGGGATTGTTTTTTTTATTTATTTTTAGAAAAACTTTATTAGCGACTAAAAATGAAAAAACACTATGTACAATACATCTTAACGTTGTAGACAAAATCTATATATACAAATAGAAAATAAATAAACATATAAAACATATGTTTCTAATCAACTAAGACAGTGTGCTTTTTTCTTGGTAATGATTTTACTACTATTCATTTCTTATTTAGTAAACATTCTTAATTTAACTACTCCATTCGTCAAATATATATCTTTTAAATTCCTGGTTTTTTCTCTTTAATCCACTTATACCATTTATCCCAAGCTGTAATATATCTTGAGTCTTCCTTATTCCTAAATTTTTGTGTGAGTAGGTCCATTTCAGCATGGTCAAGTACTTTCTGAGTAATCAAATTATTTATTGATATTTGTTCACCCTTCCAACATTGTGCCAACGCAACTCTTGCCGCTGTGATTATATGGAGAATTAAATATTTTATTTCATTTGCACAGTCCCCTTTTAACATTCCCAACAAAAAAATTTCAGGTTTGAATTCTAATTGAATACTTGTAATTTCTTTTATCCACAGTCTAATTTTTTTCCAATATTTTTTTTACTTTTTGGGCAGGGGAACATGGATTGTATGAAGCACAAACATGGGAAAGCAGAACAGTGAAAGACGGAGGAGGGTTGGACTAGAAGGCCTCCAAGGTTTCCTCCAGCATTATGAGCCTGTGATTTTATGAAATTAAGCAAATACAAATGGACTTCTTAGGCATCAATGAATTGAAACAGAAGGGGATTGGACACTCAGTTAGAAATTCACACGGTTATTATTCAAGACATGAAAAATAAAGAAGGAATAGTGTTGCCTTTACAGTTAAGATGGGTATAGCAAGAATTGTATTTGGCCATAGTGCAACCAGTGATGAAATAATATTGATTAGACTTAGAATACAGAATAGAATATAGATAGACTAATAGAAGTGGAAGGTCCAACCCCGTCAAGCAGGAGAGCCTATACCATTTCAGACACATGGTTGTCCAGCCTCTTCATGAAAACCTCCAGTGATGGAGCATTCACAACTTCTGGAGGAAAGTTGTTCCACTGATTAAATTGTTCTCACTGGTTAGGAAATTTCTCCTTAGTTCTAGGTTGCTTTTCTCCTTGATTAGTGTCCATCCATTTTTTTTTTTGGGGGGGGGTCTTGCTTTATGGTATTTTGGAAAATAGGTTCACACCCCTTCCACCTCTTCTTTGTGGTAGTCCCTGAAATATTGGAAGATGCTATCATGTCATCCCTAATCTTTCTTTTAATTAAACTAGACATATCCAATTCCTGAAACTATTCTTCACATATTTTAGCCTCCAGCCCCCTAATCATTCTGGTTGCTCTTCTCTGCACTCTTTCCAGCATCTCAGCATCTTCTTGATATTATGGTGACCAAAACTGGATGCAGTATGCCAGGTGTGATCTTTGTGAAATTTTTAAATTTTGTGAACAATCCTTTAATATGGCTATCATCCAAATATATGCTCCAATCATCGGAAGAAAAGGTGGTTGGTGAATTTCATGATAAGTTCATCCTGAAAACAATAGAACATGAAAGCAAGCTGTGTTTCTTGTGATTAGAGGCTTGAATGAAAAAGTTGGAAAGAGGAAAGAGGAAGATGTAGCTGGATTGTATGGCTTAGGAAACCAAAATGAAGCAGGAGACCAACTTATTAATTTTTGGAACAATGCTTTTTTCATTGCTAACATAGTTTTCAAACCAAAAGTATATAAAGGGCAATACCAGAAGGAATGTAAAGAAGTCAAATCGACTGTCTTATTGGTATACCATACAGAATAACAGAGTTGGAATCGACCTTGTAGGTCATCTAGTCCAACCCCCACCCAAACAGAAGACCCTACGCCATTTCTGACAGATGGCAATCCAGTCTCTTCTTGAAAGTTTCCAGTGATGAAGTTCCCTCAACTTCTGAAGGCAAGCTGTTCCATTGGTTCGTCTCTATATTATTTCTAGAGTCATTTTTTTTATAGTGCAGTGTCCAAAACTGAATGCAGTACTCTAGGTGTGAAAGTGGGCTCAATTTTAATAACAAAATGACTGTATCTGACTGTACAACAGATCACAAACTGTCTTGCTGAAGTTTGAAGTTAAGCTAAAGTGAATGAAGAAAGCTAGTTGGTTTCCACAAAATATAACTTTGAGCATATAACCAACATTTTCGATAAGAAAATTGAAATCATTTTGAAGCCCTAAACCTCAGTAAAAGGCAACTGGAGGAATTGTGGAATGAATGTAAAGAAATTGTTAAGAATGAATATGAAAGTAACTGCCAAAGAGACTCCTGCTCAAAAAGGAGAAGAAAGCAAACTGCATCAAAACAAACAGTACAAATTGCCAAGAAGAGAAGAGAAGCCAAGGCCAAGAGAGGCAAACATTTCAGGAAGAAATTCATCAAAGAACTTCAGTGTGATCTTAAAAGAAGCAGAAAGCTGGATTACAACACAGCAAAAACACTGGAGAGAAAAACAGACACAGAAAAGCAAGGAAAGACTTCCAAAAGAACTCTGAACTAGGTTCCAAATTCAAATTGGTTATGCTGGTAAATAATAACTGATTCAAAGAAGATCAAAGATGGATGGAGTGTACTGAAATTTTGCACATTAGAGATCAACATGCAAGTTACCTTAGAAGATATTTCCACCCAGATTTCCACCAGACCTTTTTAGTTCATACTTGTTGAAAATGCACACAGTTTAGAAGCAGGACCTGCTGTGAACTGTAGTTTTCCAGAGTACATTACTCAGACAAAATGTGTATAGAAAGCTGACTGTGAAGAAAATGAGTACTCTAAGGAAAAGTACACATAAAACAGCATAACATTAAGAAAATTGCATATAAAGATGCTACATTAGGACAGATGCATGCAAATAAGTTGAGAAAATGGAATAGAATAGAGCTGGAAGATACCTTGGGGGTCTTCTAGTCCAACTCACTGCAGGAGACCCCATAAACAAATGGCAGTCCAATTGTCAGGGCTCCAACAAATCCACCTATCTTTTTAGTTGACACCAATCTCTTCTTGAATGCCTCAAGTGATGAAGCTCCCACAACTTCAGAAGCCGAGCTGTCCCACTGTCCTCAATAGTAGGATGTTTCTCCTTAATTCCAGGTTGCTTACCTCCTTTATTAGTTTCCATGCATTGTTTCTTGTTTTGCCTTCTGGTGCTTTGGAAAATAAGTTGACCCCTCTAGAAAAATAGAAAACTTGTAGAAAGCATGGAATTAATGAATCTAAAATTGTCTCTCTTTAGACTGATAAAATAAAGAATATTTTGGAGCAGAATGGGGATTTCAAATGATGTTGGAAATGCTTTCTTTTCAAATGCGATCTCTTGCTGCGTATTGCCAGATTATCCTGGATCTTGAGGGGAATAAGTGAGAGAGACACCAAGAAGCCTGCTGCCTTCTAGAGTTTAACACTCTTATTTCTCAAGGGAGACAGGACCAAAAGTTCCAGTATCCATATTCTTGGTTGTCTGAGAAACCTTGATGAAATCTCACCCAAATGGCAAATATTTCAAAGTATCACTGAGAAATATTCCTATTAGCATTAGCACCAAAATGATGTTCCTTGGAAATTTATTCTCAATAAATTTCAATAATTTGGCTGGATAGACAATCAAATGATATATTTTTGATTTACAGACTGATGTCCCAGTTTTCCAAAGAACTCCATGAACGTTTCTCAGGAAGCATCAGTAGATGCTTCAGTGATATTGACTTGAAAATTGGCACAGTTGTTGTCAGGCCTCTGTGAATGAAACATTATGTAGGAGAAACCTATAGAACCTCCTCCCCACCAAGAGGGAGTTGCCTCACTGTGCTATAGACGTGGTCCTTGACTTACAATAGTTCATTTAGTGACCGTTCAAACTTACAATGGCACTGAAAAAAGTGACTTATGAGCATTTTTTTACACTTATGACCATTGCAGCATCCCCATGGTCATGTAATCAAAATTCAAATGCTTAGCAACTGACTCATATTTATGCCGATTGCAATGCCCCTTTTGCGAACTTCTGACAAGCAAAGTCAACGGGGAAGCCAGATTCATTAAACAACCAGGTTACTAACTTAACAACTATTCACTTAACAAACATTGCAAGAAAAGTCACAAAACTGGGCCAAACTCAGTGAACAATTGTCTCAACAACACATATTTTGGGCTCAATTGTGGTCGTTAGTCTACGTGTATCTTCCCTCTGCCCCAGATCTAATCCATAATAGGTCCAGGGGATCCACATCCTTGCCTACATTTATTTATGAAGTACCATGTTGTTACTTATGGGCCACAATGCCACTCATCTTCTAAGGACTGTAACATAAATTAGGACTGGATAAACCAGCAATCTGGATGGATGTAGGAAATTATGGTCCTTGTCCTCAGATGATCCAAGGGGAACTTTTCAATTTCGCAAATCCTGAGGATTCTCCAGTAAAGTGGTTTGCAGCAATGTTAATTAAGTGAACAGTAGAACCGTGCCATTCTAAATTCACAGAAACTGGAGTTAATGTCCCAAGAACAATTCCCTCCTTAATATAATTTTCAGACTCACAGCAGACTTCATCTGTTCCTGCTGGAGTCTGCCCGGAGGTTTCAGGGTAGAACCTATGATTAATGTTGCAGAGGATTCATTAAGTCAAGGCCCCCAATTACAGTTAACTCTAATTCCGATGAAAGAAAGGCATCACTTAGCACTTCTTCGTGGTCAAGATATAAAAATAATTGGTTCTACATTTCATAAAATGTAAAATAATTATTTTAAAAAACTCGAGAAACCTGGCTTCCCATAAAGTTACCTAATAAAAACGTGATGAGGAAGATTTCAATGGGCAAAGAGCAGTAGGAAATGTTTCTCATGTAGGGAATGTAATCAGAGGGATGGGGCATCTCGACTTCCTCTCACTGGTTACTTTCATACCATCCTTCTTTGTGGCCAGATGTCAGACTCCAAAAGCCAAGAAAGATACCATGGAGTTCTTCTTTCTCACTGTTCCCCACTCACAGGCAGAAATCATTCCAAATTAAAACAACTACTTGCTTCATTAAAGATGTACTCTGAGAAACTTCTAAGAGGAGCCATATGGACCTTCTTCCTCCCAACCAAACTAAACTGTTTCTTGGTCATCTGGAAAGCATCCCCTCCCTCCATCCTGGAAATCCAGACTACATTCCATCACATCTCCACTTTCATCTATTGGCTGCCCAACAGATATTTCTGTTTGTGGAAGGAATGATAATTGGTTGTTGGTTTTGACCTAGGGCAGAAGAAGGAACACCTGCCTGAAGCTGTCTATGGAGATTTTCAGCCATCCAGGTCATGGTTGTCCCAAAGGTGCTTTTTTCAAGAGGCAACTGGAGTTTCTAGTTTTCCTTTGAAGACGTTTCATGACACTTCTTCAAAGAAACACCAGAAAGTCCAGTTGCCTCTTGAAAAAATTGCCTTTGGGACTGCATGTAGCCGAGTGTCAGGCGGAACTCCATTCAAAATCCAGGAAAGAAATACTTAGACTCTTTAGTTTAGAGAAAAGACATCTTTTACTGAAAGTGAAGTGGTAGCAACCAAAGAATTCTGAATCTGAGAATTTAGGCGCGCAATTCACATATAGAAAATGATGGAAATGTTCCCACCCCCAATAGTTCAGATGACACTTCCAATTAGAAGTTGTGGATATGATCATGTGGGCATCCTCAGGTGATGATGAGGCCTCTGTCCGTTGACCTTGGCATAGTTTGATAACGGGTTGCAGTTGCGCAGAGAAAAGAAAGCTAAGCAAGAAATAGAAACCTAACTCTATTGTATGCTTCCCCCCCCCCATTTATACAACAGAAGAATGTAACACCTCCAGCTCACTTCCCAGACCTATCCCTTCCTCCCCTTCCCCCCCCCCCATTTCTTATGACAGCCGAAAGATGCAAAGCAATAGGAGAAGATCTTGAAGGCTGACACCGAGTGCTTGGGAGGAGGTCATGTTAAAGGGCCACCCCATCTGGTTTGTGAACCTTTCCTATCAATAGGATGGGAGAGAAAGAAAGGAGCAATGATGCTTTTAGACCTGCCGTACAGCTCCTGTCCTATCCAAGAGGGTCTTTGAAAGAATATAGAACAGGTGGGAAACTGCCTGAGAAATGAGAGGCAGCCCCAGGAGGCAGAAAGGAAGACAATGTCTAGGACAGTGGCTGCCAATCAGTGGATCAGGGACCACTGGTGGTCCGCAAGAAAATTTTGGTGGTCTGCAGAGAAATGTCACCCCCAAAACACCCACCAACGCAATTAATCCAAGCTGCATGGGAACACAAGGCTTGCGTCACTTGCATTGCAAACAACACAAGGTAGTGAGGGGAGGGGGGAAAGTTGCCCCATTCACCCCATTTGCCTGGCCTGGCCATTGGGCTGCTTCTTTCCGCTTCTTTCTTCTTCTACTTTTGGTTGCACACAAGGAAAGCAGCAAAAGTCTTTCTTTCTCTCCCCCAAACTCCACCAGAAATGGGACCCTGCAAGGTATCCTGTTCCAAGAGGCAAAGACTAATTTCTGGTGGAGTTTGGGGGAAAGAAAGAAAGACTTCTGCTGCTTCTGCTACTTTCCTTGCATGAAGCCAAAAGTCTCTCTCTCTCTCTCTTTCTCTCTCTCTCCTGAGAACAGAGCTGGAAATGGTATCTTGCAATCCCAAATAAAGAATGATCAATCAGTAGGAAAACAGGGTGGGGAATTTTCCTGCAGACTTTTTTGGGGGATTTTCCCAGGGTCTCTGGTCCATGGGATTTAAAATTATGAGTTTGGTGATCCCTGAGGTCCAAAGGGTTGGCAATTCCTGATCTAGGAGACGGTGAGGGACCCAAGCTTTGATGATCCCTGAACTTATACAGTCCTCTCTTTCTATTCGCATGAAAATGCATGCCCATGCTTGGGGCCCTCACCTCTGGAGATGGCCACAATGGCAGCCACATCCCTGGATTTCACCTGCTGGCTTGCTTTCTCTCCTCCATGAAACCACACTCTGGAGAGGATCTTTGAAGAAAAGGTACAACTCACCAACAAAGAGACTTTTGTTATCTTCCCTGTGTTTTCAAGGTGGCTTTTCTAAAAATTAACACAGTTACTTATTTCCTCACTTTTTATCTTAATGTTTATCACTAAGCCTATGCTATAGTATTCTGTACTTATACTAATGTCTACATCTCTGTGTTTACTCACTGTAAATCCTAGACAATCCTATGAACAAGTGTATTCTCCTTGCTGCCCAATTTTTTAAAATTAGCCACCATTTAGACAGACAAATTAACAGAGTTGGAAGGGATGTTGTAGGTCATCTAGATGCCTTCCTAGTTCAAGAAACTAAAAGAATGAGAATGAGGCAGTACAACACAATCACACTTGCGAAAATCTATTAGTATAACCAATCTCAACAAAAGTAGTTAAGAAAGATTAACAGAGTTGGAAGGGACCTTATAGGTCATCTAGTCCAACTCCCTGCCCAAGTGGGAGACCCTACACCATTTCTGACAAATGGTAATCCAACCTCTTCTTGAAAGTCTCAAGTGATGAAGCTCCCACAACTTCCAAAGGCAACTTCTGTTCCATTGGTTGATTGTTCTCACAGTCACAAAATTCCACTTTATTTCTGGGATGAATCTCTCCTTGATCAGTTTCCATCCATTCTTCTTCTTCTGGCCTTTCCAATTAGTTGCCTCTTTGGTGGGGAAGGAAGGAACTTTACCAGCTGCAGGATGGCCAGAGACTTCCAGCACTCCTACTGGGCTGGAAAGGATCTTGGCCTCAGCTTCTCCTTCCAGCTTGTCTGCTGTTGGTTTGCTGAATTCCAGGCCTGCCCTCCATTACCATTCTGAGGCTTCCATCTCGTAATTTTCTCTTGGTTCAACTTGCACATTCCTTCCAGCCTGTTTGGCAGCCTCTCCTTTCGTTTCCTTCTCAGTACCCTCTTCTCACCTTCTTGCTGCTGCTGGATGAGTCCTGTGGCATTCTGCCCAGTGCCTATGGGTTTTGAGCAGGGGTCTCCAAACTAGGCAACTTTAAGACTTCTGAACTTCAACTCCCAGAATTCTCCAGCCAGCAATTGAAGTCCACAATTCTTAAAGTTGCCAAGTTTGGAGACCTCTAGTTTTGAGTGTCAACCAGATGTAAATTCCTCACAAAGCCATGTTTCTCTGTCTTGCATGCTGCCTCCATGTACTTTACAAGCAGCATTTAGAGGAGCTGCTGTGTGGCCTTGGTGCTGGCCATTGATTTCATCTGGGCTGCTCTGGTTCAGGTGAGAAGGGCCCCAGCAGAGCTCTCCATAGAACTGCAAAGAGAGAAATATTGGAATAGACAAGAAGACTGAGACAAACATGCTTCACAGAGTCCCATTTCCTTTTCCCCAGGGGAATTATGCACCTCTGGGAACTGGTCTGATCCCAAGGAAGGCTTGATAGAAGGAGAGGCAAAAGATCAGCCTTCTTCTCATGCAAAGCAGCCCAGATTGTCTGAGGGCTAAACTTCAGGGATATCTGCCATCTGGCAGGATGGATCTTCCATCCACAGGGAGGATGTGCTGGACTTCCCACTACTGACTTGGAATGTGGGCTGGAATGGAAAAGGCTGAAGTGGCCATTTAAAGAGAATAAACTCATTCATTTTAAGATATTTCTCCTTCAAACTACTTTAAGCACATGTTATATCACACTAAATAGTTTTTCTGCTGGGGGCCTCGTACAAGAATGAGATTAACTTTTGGGAAAGGTGCAGTTGCTTCTCCAGGTTTAGGACAACTTTCTGTAGCCAACTTGCCACAACTAACTCACTATGGTTTACTCACTGTGACCAGCTGGCCACAGGACTCTATTTGCTGCAGCCAATTCATTGCAGGACAACTCACTGTGGGACAACTCAGTACTGGATTAGTTCCTTTTATTATTTATCAAAGCATCACAAAAGCTGGTAGTCATAGGAATGATTTCCTTTGATACAAGAGATAAAATAATTTTGATGAAATTGTGATCAACAAAAACAAAAGGAACTAAAGGAATCCTGTGGCAAGTTGTCCCACGATGAGTTGGCCATAGCAAGTGGTCCTGTGGCAAGTTGCCTGTGGTGAGTTGCCCCATTCCAGCTTCTCCACACCAGGCGAATTCTGGGCTCCATGGCTGGAACTGGAGCCATCTTTCCCTCAGGCTCAGCTTCAACAATGCTGTGTCTTCCCCTTTCTAGAAATTCTGACAGGTATTCAGCTGACTCTTCACCTTTGAGGATCACTCACCATCCTTGTTATCTGGATCGCAAGATACACACTGGGCTGCCCTTACTCTTGACATTTTAATCCATGACCTCCTTGAAGTAGGGGATCATTTAATTTAAAGATAATTTTGGGCAGCTCTTTCAGGATCACATTGGGCTTCTCAGGGTATCCTCTCTTTGGACTGAGTTCTAAAGAAGCTATTTTAAAATCTTTGTGGAACTTACACTTTGGTTTGATTGATCCGAGGGAAGCTGTGGGCAATTTATTCAGTTTAAGTAACTATTATTTGGGCTATTTTGCTCTGAAGTTCCTGAACTCTCTCAGTCATTAGAGAGTTTGGAGGACTCAATGGAGGTCCCTATGAAATTGGAGGAAGATAAGGATATTGATATGAATTATGTAGACAAACTTTGAGCCCTGTTTTTAGAAAGCAGTGGACTATTGCATTACAGAATTTAAAGCTAAAATGAAGGGAATATAATGGAGAATTTTATGTTGGATATACTAGATGCTTCTGAAAATATTTAGATTTTTTTGGAAGTACAAGTTAGGACTGGAATATCAGCCTGCATTGCAACAAATTTTGGTCACTATACTACAAAAAAAAAGTTGTTGAGACTTTGAAAAAAGTACAGAGAAGAGCAACTAAGATGATCAAAGACCTGGAAGCCTGGAGCATATGAAGAATGGCTGCAAGATTTGGTTTTGGCTAGTCTAAAGAAAAGAAGAATTAGGGTGACATGATAGCAGCATTCCAGTCTTTGAGGGGCTTCCACAAAGAAGAGGGGGCCAACCTATTTTCCAAAGTACCAGAGGGCAAGACAAGAAACAACAGATGGAAACTCATCAAGGAGAGAAGCAACCTGGAATTAAGGAGAAACTTTCTATCAGGGAGGACAATCAACCAGTGGAACAGAAGTTGCCTTCAGAAGTTGTGGGAGCTTCATCACTGGAAGTTTTTAAGAAGAGACTGGACTGCCATTTGTCAGAAATGGTGTAGGGTCTCCTGCCTAAGCAGGGGATTGGACTAGAAGACCTGCAAAGTCCCTTCCAGCTCTATTCTGTTCTATTATCTGCAGTTCTTCTATTGTCACTAGGATTTTGACACTGTGGATTCAGGTGTTTAGCTCGGCAAAATCCCAGTGTTTTCACTTGTCAGTTCGTCAAGAATCATAGACTTTTTATACAGGACAGATGGCAAAGGAATTATTATTCAAGACTGAAAAGATAAATCCACACCTGATCCATCAGGGGTATGTTTGTCTGCCAACACTGATTTTTTTTTCCCCACTCCCTTGCCCCCCTTGCAAAGCAGAAGAATCATTTTTAACAGTCTTGTCAGAGTTTTTGTTATTTTGAGATGCTTTCCAGGCTTTTAAAAAATTAAAAGACAGACAATGTAATAATATAGTGTATTGTTTTAATGGTCATAGGTACAGTGTGTATTTTCCTGTCTATTAATTAGTGCACTAAAAGTCTTTTTAAAACTAAATTGGTCACAAAGAATAGCAAGGGGGAGCAAATTGATTATAGCATGCTAACTGGAAATGCTGAGTTTGCAGACAACCAGCCCCAAACCCTTTCCACACAGCTGTTTGGAATTTGGCCGGCTCCCCCTGGCAGAGGGGGCTCCTGTGCATTGGCAGAATTAGCAACCCTCCTCCAGAAATGTCCCCCCCCCCTTGCTTGGAAGATAATGTAAATCCTCCCACACCTCTTGGTCTTATATTCCGTATCTTACATTTTTTTATTTGTGTCATATTATTTGTCAAATCATTCTTGGGCTTTCCTCTTGAGATACCATGGATCTTTGTGCTACCAGAAGCAAATCCAGCTGTGGATCTGTTTTCTCTTTCCGAGGGTCACAGCAAAGTGTGGGCACTCGGATCATCAAGGAGCAGGAGCAGCTCCAACTGAGATCAAAAACTAAGTGGACCAAAGAGGAGAGCCATCTTCAGACATCTTATTTAAAAGTATGGTGCATAGAATAACAGAGTGGGAAGGGGCCTTGGAGATCTTCTAGCCCAACCCCGTGCTCTAGCAGGAGACCCTAGACCATTCCAGACAAGTGGCTGTCTAGTCTCTTCTTAAAAACCTCCAGTGATGGAACATCAATAACTTCTGGAGGCAAGCAGTTCCATTGGTTGATTGCTGTCACTGTTAGGAAATTTCTCCTTAATTCTGGGTAGGTTCTCTCGAGATTCATTTCCATCAATTGCTTCTTGTTCTGTCCTCTGGTGATTTGGAGAATAGGACAACCCCACTCATCTTTGTAGCAGCCTTTCAAGTATCGAAATTATCATAAAACCAGTAGTGGTTGAGAGTAATCATTCTTTAAAGCGAATGAAATTATGTTATGTGGTGGTCTTTCAGGTTTGAAGAAGATGCGCAGTGCATCTGTGGACATGAAAATGGCTCTGCATCTTAGTCTGCAGTTTCAGTTGGAAACATAAATTCTAAAAGAGTGGGGGCCCTGGAAGTCCATTGTTGTAACAATTGTGGGTGTTATTCTGTGATGCCATTCATGGTTTTCTACTAGTTTTAGATGGCACTTGTCTTTTAAGCAAGGGGGGGCTGCAGAGCCCAGACCTTACTTGCAACTTCCAGTTCCCTTGGCTGGATGTCCCAGTGACCTTGGAACTTCTTTCACAGCATCTTTGCAGCATGTACATGGTTGACCTCAAGGCTTCTTCCCAGACTCCAGTACACTACAGAGTAGCTGGTGAGGGATACAGTGGTCATCCATTCTGATGATGTGTCCCACCCATCTCACCTGTCCTCTGCTAGTCAGGGACTCAATCTTGGTGGACTCCTCATGATCCTAGTCTTCCAGGATGGAGACAGTCTTGCCAATGAATGCCAAGGATGGAGCAGAGAGTGTCCATTTGAAATTTCTCCAGGTGTTTAAATGCCTTCGGTACACAGTCCAGGCTTGTCTTCAGAAGTTGTGGGAGCTTCATCACTGGAAGCTTTCAAGAAGAGACTGGACCACCAACTGTCAGAAATGGTGTAGGGCCTCCTCCTAGGGTAGGGGGTTGGACTAGATAACCCACAAGGTCCAACTCTATTATTCTGTTATTCATATCCATATAAGAGGGGAGGGATAACCACAACTCTATAAATATTTGGCTTTGTAGAAATATTGCAGTCGCCCAGGAGCCTGATTGGCCTTGCTGAATTTCTTTGTCCAAAGACCCACCATCCATGGTTATGCTTTTTGACTATTTGAAGATGGGTATATTTGCCAGTTGAGTGTCATTGGCAGAGATTTTTGGTTCTGCGGGCTTGGCATTTAACATGGCCTGATAAAGTATATCAATTTTGTTCAATTTGATAGTCAGGCCGAAAGGCATAGTAGCATCTGAGATTTTGTTCAGCATCAACTGTAGATCATTGTCTTGGTGTGCCAGGAGCACATGATTTTCAGCAAAGAAGGTTTCTTGAATGACTGTATGGAGGCTCTTCATCTGTGCATTGAAGCGGTGAAGGTCTAAGAGAGAGCCAGCCAATTGACACCTGCTCTACACCTGCTCTAGAGACTTGAGCACCAAAATGGACTGATCCAAAGTAAGTGCAGGACTTCCTTGTTTTTATCCTCCCATTTCTTCTCCCAGCAATGCCATTCATCTTCCTTGGACCTCTGATATTCTTCCTTGGATTGTCAGCTACAAAGTCCTCCACATGAGTACAGCTGTTGTGCCCTTGGGGAGTGCAAGGCTCCATTCCCTCACAAGGACATTCCTTGGTACCACTTCTGTTTTTTTTTCTTGCCGGGGAGGGAGACCTTTGAGAAATCTCTCATCATCAGACGCCTGTCCCGCGAGTTGGCAATCCATAATCCTAGTTGATTTCCACTGCTGTTGTCACCTCGTATGGCTCCTTTTATCATAGCCCTTTTGATTCAGAGAAGCAAGAACAGATCTGCATCCTTGGGGCTCTGGCACAGACACATTACAGCCACTCCCTGAGATTATGTTCCCCAAGAAGGATCCTGCTGAGCATTTGTTCCGCCGGCTCTCTTTCAGGCTTCCCAGAGCTGCAGGCCTGCCTTTTCTTCAGTGGGAGAGCTTGGGCAGCAATCCCACCTGGGGATGTCTCTGCAGCAACCCGTGCCACGGTCTGGCCACTCTGAGCCACCAATGATGCTCTCCCATGGAGGATAAGCCTCAGTGGCAGCATTTCCTCTGGGTTGCCTGGTTCCCTTTCATCCTCCCAGTTTCCTGGCAAGGCTTTGAACACACAGAAGGGCTGGAAGGTGCTGGAGGACACAGAGTCTGGCGTGTAGCAGGAACACGGCCAAGGCACCAGCAGGGCGCCCCCATGGTTTCACCCCATTTGCAAACTATAAGGCTGCCTTTCAGCTGAGGAGGGGGTGGGTGCAAACAAACATGTGCTAAACATCATGTCGGGAAGCTTAGCGCATTAAGAGGAACAGTGTGCTCGCCATGGACAAATGGAAACAGTTTGCAATTCGTTATAGGGGATGGGAGGTAAAGAAAAAGCCTGCCTGGATCCAGGCTTTCTGAAACCAATTTTGGCAAGGCGGGCACCCTGCAGAGTGAGCCTTCTGTGCGGAGTTTCTGCCATAAAAGGATCAGCATGCAATAAATCAGAGCCACAGGTTGCAGCCTCTCATCAGAATTCAGGATTTGAGAGTCTGCATGCAAGGAAAATCAGTGAGGCAGCTGGGGAGGGGGGTTTCTTCCAACTGGGTAGCAATCTGGTTCCTCCAAAAAGAGAATGGCCCACCAAATGCTTGGCTGAACTCTGACTCCCAGGAATGGGCTGGAAAGGAGATGCTCTCCATCAAAAGGAAGGCACCACCTTTCGACACGGCAGGGCCCAGGTTCCTGGCCTACTGGCTATATACAGGAGGAGGCTGCATTTCTTCCAGACTAAGAGCCACATAAATCCCCTCGGGGGTTTTTGGCAGCTGAATCCCAAAAACGAGGTAGAACAAAGTGAACACTTAAAAAAAAATACACTTACTTGAAATTAATAATCGTCATCCCTCTCTGTTAAATGTTTCAGATTTCTTAACCTTATTTATGTAGAAAAGATACTCAGAGGTAGTTTCAATCATAGAAGCATATAAGGCAGGGGTGGGATTCAAATTTCTTAACAACTGGTTCTGTGGGCATGGCCTAATTTGTGGCTGTGGCTTGGTGGTCATGTGACTGGGTGGGTGTGGCTTGCTGGCTGGGCGTGGCTTGGTGGTCACGTGACTGGCTGGGCATGGCTTGTATGTATGTATATATATAGATA
>BLBF01000058.1:21391692-21421914 GCA_015471245.1 Laticauda colubrina
GTTTCTTCTGTCTGTTTTGTGGCTTTGATTGGCTGGCAACACTGTGTTCCTGTATTGCAGGCTTTCAGTGCAGCTTGGCTTCACGTGAAAGGATGGCTATTATCTATTAGGAAGCCAAGTTTCATCTGGGTGCCTGGTTGGGGTGTGTTTGAGCTGGAGGTATCAGGGGGAGTCTGTTTGTGCCCAGGTGTTTGCCTGGCTTGTGGTGTGGAGATCTTTCTATTTGAGAGTGCAGGCTTCCAAATGATTGACAGTCTGGTGGAATCATTTGGAAGCCTGCATCAGGATGTAAAAAAAAACATCCTGGGACAACAATAGGCTAGCCTCAAATTTAAAACTAACGGCTGTGATAGCCTGACCCACATACAATACAGAAGCCTGATGATGGCAGATGAGATTCTGCCGAAACGTTGCTACAACTTTAAAAGCACAACTACAATGACATGGGATAATACCTGAAGGAAGATGAACAGCACACACACACACACACACACATATGCAACTTTTACCCAAAATCAGGCAAAGGCAATTGAGTTGCTTGCAGAATCACAGCTTCACTGCCAGATCTACCTTTCTGCCATCTGCCGCCTGAGTCTGCACTGAACAATAGACGCTTCAATCCTAAGGCAGGTTCAGCTCTGCTCTCAGGCTGCTTCTCCCTCCCCCAAGCCCCTGAATACCACCCCTGACTGGGCCACAGGGAAGCCTCCTGGGCAAAGGCAAAGCACTTCAATAGTGATTTAGATTAGCTAGAAAGCAGAAATTCGTCAGGAGGGGAGGGGCCAGCCTTTGGCATGATTTGCCAGTTCTCCAAACTGCACAGAATCATAACAACCGGTTCTATACAACTGGTCCGAACTGGTAGAATCCCACCCCTGATATAAGGCCTGTAAGCATTAAATTAAATAATTATCTTGCTGTTTGTGTGTTCAAGTTGGTTTTTGACTCCTGCTTCTCCCTGCGTACATTCTTTGGCAAGGTTTCAGAAGATGTTTGCCATTGCCTCCTTCCTGAGGTTGAGACAGGGTGTCTGGCCCAGTTACCCAACTGGTTTCTTGCTCAAGGGAGGACCAGAACTTGGCCAACCGGGTGCTTTAATTCATAAGCTCAAACTTTGCTGTTTACGTCCTACTAAAAACTGCAAATCAGCAGCAGCTTTTGGAAGTCTGTGAGGTCAGCCCTGGAAAAGAGCAGTCAGGACAGAAAGCCCATCCCAGCAGGGGAGCAGCCAGG
Source organism: Laticauda colubrina (assembly GCA_015471245.1). Lineage (NCBI taxonomy): Eukaryota > Metazoa > Chordata > Lepidosauria > Squamata > Elapidae > Laticauda > Laticauda colubrina. The sequence goes on from BLBF01000058.1 coordinate 21,392,926, forward strand.
GTAGGGTACTGGTCTGGTTCTGCCCCACCTGGCTACTTATTTGCGGTGGTTGTTAAGCAAATCGAACCCACCCCTGGCTTTAGCCCCACCCTCTCTATAGCCCTGGAAAATAGCAGAGGAAAGGAGAGTATCTGGTTCACAGTGTTGCATGACCTTCCTCAACAGAAGCAGGGGGGAGAAGCAGAAAGGTCAAGCAAATCCATGGTCATTAAGTGAAGCAATGGTTCAACGTTGGATGATATTTGTTGAAAACTGGAAGTAAATGCAAATTTTCAGAAAAGCCATCATAAATCATGATCATGCAACTTGAACACTGCAGACCACCGTAAATGCAGCCCAGCTGCTGAATACCACAAGTGTGGTCATGTGACATGGAGGGGCACCATCATAACTTCAAATCCTAGGTCATAAATACCCCAGGTAGGTGTGTTGGAAGTTCACATGATCACTAAGCAACAGGCCATAAGCCTGGCTAATAGGCTAAGGCAGGGTTGAGCCACATGGGCTTCCCAGCCAGAAGTAGCCTATTTCCCAAAAGCTCCCTGCAAGCAGTCCATGCAGATGTGTCCCCATCCCAGGACTGGGGCCCTGGAATGCAGAAGACAAGGGGAGTGGGTGAAGGAGGGAGGGAATGTCAGAGAATGGAGATCAGCCCCACCCCACCACTTGCTTCAGCCCCATCTGCTCAAAGGCCCTGGAAGGGTGCAGAGGAAAGGTTTGGAAGAAAAGAACCAGTTGGAAAAGACCTTGGAGGTCTTCTTCTCAAGCAGGAGAGCTGATACCATTCTGGACAAATGGCTGTCCAGGCTCTTCTTAAAAACCCCCAATGTTGTAGCACCCACAACTTTTGTAGGCTGATTAATTGTTCTGTCACATAGGGAAACACATGCCCTTCCTCAAGAGAATAAGGGGGGAAACAGGTTTAGACAGATGAGGAGGTGTGCAGGATGATCCTCCAACAGCTCAGGGTTTGCATTCACCTGAACGTAGACAGTTTTGGGCTTCCAAGCTTTCATGGGGCTTCTAGGAAACAGCCACAAATCTGGTATCTGCTCCTTCTAAACTTGCAGAACTTCGTCCTGAGCCCCCTCTCTCCCTAAAAATTCTCCAGTGCTTCAGTAATTCTGGCACTGCATCCTGAGATGCGTTTTGCTTGGTCAAACGTACCTAGCAAAGTAAGCAAGAAAAAGTAATTTCTTTGTTCCACTTCTATGAACCTGGAAGTGAGAACAAACCTTAATAGGATTCAGTGAGGCGGGAAGCAAGAATAAACCCCAACCACATTAATGGGATGTAAACCATTTACTTTTGGCATTGGCAAAAAATAAAGGTGGTTGGCAGGCCTGAAAATTAGTGTGTGTGTGTGTGTGTGTGTGTGTGTGTGGTTTTAACTACTGGGAAGAAGAAATAATCCCCTTTGGAACCCCCAAGTAGTGGGTGTATGTGTCATACAAAAGCTTTTGTGCAGAATCTGGGGAGGCCACAGTGTCCTGGGGTGGCCATAAGAGAATCAGAATGCAGGGATCTTCCCATCACTCAGGCCAACCACTGCCCACTCTAGATATCCACAGTTACAGCCCCCCTCCAAATGTGTCCATTCATCCAGCTTCCTCTTTTTGTCTTCTCTCATGAAGGAGAGCTCCCCACCTCCAAAGGCAACTGTTCCCATGCTGAAATGTTTTAGCGTTAGGAAACCCAGATGGAAACTGCTCCTTGTCATTTAAAGTAAGTGTTTGTCCCAAAACAATGGCTACCAACCTGCCTTTCATCAAGGACCTGTATACTACACGAGTCAAAAAGAGGGCTGTGAAAATATTTACAGACCCTTCACATCCCTGACATAAACTGTTTCAACTCCATCCCTCAAAACGATGCTATAGAGAACTGCACACCAGAACAACTGAGACACAAAGGGAGTTTTTTCCTGAACGCCATCACTCTGCTAAACAAATAATTCCCTCAACACTGTCCAACTATTTACAAAGTCTGCCTATTATTACTATTAATCTTCTCATCACTCCTTATCACCCACCCCCTCCCACTTGTGACTGTATGATTGTAACTTTGTCGCTTGTATCCTTACAATCTATATTGTTTGTTTCCTAGTATGATTTGATTGCCTATTTGTACCCTATGACTGATGATTCTTGATGAATGTATCTTCCATTTTATGTACACTAAGAGTATTTGCACCAAGACAAATTCCTTGTGTATCCAATCACACTTGGCTAATAAAGAATTTTATTCTATTCATCTTTGAAAGCTTCCCATCTTCCAGTTGATGAGGTCATCTAGAGATGCATGAGAGGTGCCACATGGACTGGGTGTTCCACAGGGCTGCAAGCAGGGGTGGGATTCTGCCAGTTCGCACCTATTCACTAGAACCGGTTGTTAACATTCTGAGCAGTTCGAAGAACCGGTTGTTAGAAGAAATTACTGGGATAATCCTGTAAGGAAGACAGGAAGGAAACATTCTGGTGTTGCTTACAGAAGCTGCCTCTCTGTTAACCCTATTACATTCTTGGCAGGACTAGACTTCCTGTCTCAGGAACTTCTCTGGAGTTTTTTCCCCCTCCTTTGTATGGTACTTTGCTTGTGTGGAGGGAGCATTCAAAGTTACAATGGCACTGAAAAAAGTGACATATGTCCGTTTTTCACACTTACGATGGTTGCAGCATCCCCACAGTCATGAGAGGCCAGGTGAGGAGATGTGTGCCTCTATGTGAGTGATGTTGAGTTGGCCACACCCAGACAGTCACATGACCACCAAGCCACACCCACCAGCTAAGCCACAGAACCGGTTGTTAAAAATTTTGAATCCCACCCCTGGCTGCAGGGCGATGCACAAGAGGTGCCACGCAGGCCAAGGAGGGCATGCAATGAGGCGAGGGGGTGTTTGAGAGGTGCCATGATGGTTGGGGAGGGCACACAAAGATAGGTTGGGATATCATAGTTTGGGGAGGTTGCCCAGGGATGCATGAAATGCCAGCAGTCTCCATCGCTGCCATTAAGCACATTTTGCCATAATGATAGAATGGGTCATTTTGAACCGTTACTTTCTATATGTTTTTTTGAATGTTTGCTTTTATTGCTGACTCCTATTCTGTAGCCTCTTTTCTAGCAGGTTTCATTAAAATAGTAATTTCAAATATTCTTATACATGTTCAGTCTGGCTCTGTTTTTAGCACTTTCTTTCCAGATTCCAGATTCATCACCTATCCACGCAGCAAATTTAAATTAAGGAGCTCTCTGAATGTTTCAAACACCCAAACTGTAAAATTTGGAGAGCTTTTTAAGTGCACTTTTGAAACCTGGATTTCTCTGCAAATAATAATAGTTTGGGCACCAGGTTTTCCTGCATGGCTTTTATTATTGATGAATTGTATGTGTTTGGGGGGCCAGAATGCTTCTAACTGCGCTTGTCCTCCATCACATTTGCCTCTTTAAAACCTCACCTGTGTAGAAGGATCATGTGCAGTGCCATCCAAATATCCTTCTGTCCAATAAAGTCAACCACTCTGCTTCCATCTGTCTCTCTTTGTCTTTTTGTCTAATGTTGCTCTCTCTGGCTTGCTTGCTTTTTTTTATTGTGGCTTGGGAGGCCTTTAAAAACAATAGGGGCTACCTTGTATCCTTTCTATCATTCAAAAAAAGGTTTGATTCAGGAGTAATTTCTCTTGCTTTACTGAAATCTCCAGAAGGACAAAACACCTGCAGGAGGTTCAGCCACGGGACAAGATCACTGAAGTACCAACCCTTGAACCATGTGCAGCAAAGAGTGCTTCCTTCTCTCTTGGACAGGGGCCTTCTAAGAAAACAATCCCCAATCTTTCCAGCGCTGTGGAGCAGCAATGGCACTGGCAGCTTCATGTATGTGCTTGGCTCTTGTGCAAATGGAGCTTTGCACACTCATTCACCACTTGCACAGACCACTTCCCAATGGGCCATGGACCAGTACCAATCCACAGACTGGGAATTTGGGACCTTTGTTCTAGGGCCACCACTCCTTCCCAGAGAGAGGCAGGAACCATAAGTGGGAGGAGAAGGGCCATGTAGGCTGAGTCAGTGGCCTTCTTGGTGAACTCACAATCTCTCATATGGACTGTGAGTGCACCAAGATTTTCTCTTTCTCTCTCTCTCTTAGGATCATTTCCCTCCAGCACCACTTCCAAATTCTTTGGTAACATGCATCATTTCTTCTAGCACCCTCCTTTCCTTGTTCCTTGAGAACCAACATGAAATTTGGGAAGACATAACTTGCTGTCCTCCTGTATTTGTGCTGGCACATTTGTGTTGGCACATAGATAGGCTATGTTTAAAAGATGCCATGGAAGAGGAACAAGGAATATTTAAAGATGACATTTAAAGATGACAGACTACAAGAATGCCATGGGGGGGGGGGAATATTATACTGGATATACAGAAGAAACCAGCTGATGCCTTTATAATTATTAAAAGGAATATACCAATGAGAAACAGACTGACCTGAATAATTTTCCTTTACAGGTAGTCCTCAACTTACAACTTTTTTGTTCAGTGACTGTTTGAAATTACAATGGTAATGAACAAAGGGAGTTATGATCTATACCCAGTGTTATGGCCACTGCAGTGCCCTCATGGTCTTGGGAACAAAAATTGGGAACTTGCAGCAGCCCCCACCTGTGTATCTTCCTTCCAGCCTGTCTCGCTGGGTCCCTTGGATCTGCCTCCCACCCAGCTGGGCACCCAAAAGCCTTAGGCTGCCTCCTCCTCCCAGTGATCTGAGAATTGTAGTTGCTTCCAAAATGGCACCTACTATTGGGATGACATGATCCATCCTCCATTATAGGGTGGATAAGCTGCTTTTTCCTAAAGGTGATCTTTAGAAAAGATAAAGAGACAGAGGTGTGATCGGAGAAGGAGATCCAAGAATGTGGGCAGGCCACCTATGAGCTGGGGAAGGGCTGCATGGTAAAGCCAATGACCCAGGGCCTTTCTCCTCCCCTGAGGCGCTCCATGCTCTTCTTAATAACCACAGTGGAGAGTACAAGAATTGTAGTCATTAAGCAAGGTGGGCATCTCATTTAAAGACAACTTACGATCAGAATTCTGGGCTCCACTGTGGTTGCAAGTTGAGGAGTTCCCACATTAGAGTTACAAAAGAGGTTTCTTTAAAACTTTGAAGAATTTTACAAGAATAGACAAAGAAAAAATGAATTCAAGTTTAAAGACATATTTTGAAGAGACTAAAGATCAGAACTGTTAAAAGTAAAAAAGATGGAATGTAAAGGTGATTTATTTGATCAAAATAAGAATAGGAATGTTATCTCTGGTAACCCTTAATGGACTTTTGTTAAGAGATAAGAGATGGGATATGGGAGGAAGAGACCATCTGCTGCATTTTAAGAGAAGGTGATAAGTCACTAAAGTATGTTTGTATCTATTGTGATGAAGGAAGAAATAATTTCTTTACATACTTCATATTCTTATTTTATCTTTTCTATTTTTTTTCTTTTCTGCACTTCAATTTTTTTCTACTTTTTTAATTTGGATGAGTTTTTATAATTGTAATTTAATTATAAAATTTTAGTAATAATTTGTAATTTAACTTATTAAATCAAGTGTACCTAAATAAACTTATTACTAAAAAAAATGGGAAAAAACAAGGGTGCTTTAAATGTTGGCACAGAACCAGTTGTCCATTTCTTCTCGTTCTCTTATGCTTTTCACACCTTGATTCACCTATGATGATGTGCTGATCTTCACTTCGCTCCCTTTGTCCTCCCTTCAGTCCGTTGGGTTCTCTGATACCCAAACACGCCCCTTCCACTTCTGCCATTTTACCTCTTCCCTGCCACATGATCCTCAGCCTGTCCTTTCAGACTTCAGTGAAGCACAGGCTCTCTTCCCCCATAAGCTCAATTAGCAAAGAGGGTTTCCAGGATGCTGCACAAGATGGGACTTGTCAGCCTTCAAGATCTTCTACTATCGCTTTGCATCTTTCGGCTGTCATAAGTAAGGGGGGGGGGGGGGGAGTCTGGGAAGCGAGCTGGAGGTGTCACATTCTACTGTTGTATAAAATGAGGAGGGGGGAGCATACATTCAGGGTTAGGTTTCTATTTCTCGCTTAGCTTTCTTTTCTCTGCGCAGCTGCAACTCCTTATCAAAATATGTCAAGGTCAATGGACAGAGGCCTCATCACCACCTGAAGATGTCCATATGATCATATTTGCAACTTCTAATTGGAAGATTCAGTTGAACTATTGGGGGTGGGAACATTTCCATCACTTTGTATATATGATTCACGCGCCTAATTTCTCAGATTCAGAATTCCTTGGTTGCTACCACTTCATTTTCAGTAAAAGATATCTTTTCTCTAATCTAAAGAGTCTAAGTATTTCTTTCTTGAATTTTGAATAGAGCACCAGCTGACATTATTCTGAATCTGACTCTACCAGCCCACCCGGAGAAAACACCCAAATTTCTTCTGAGGGGGCCTGAACATCATGTCATCTTCAACTCGTGACCAGGAAGATCAGGGAGCCATTGGAGGGCAAGATTCTTTGGTGGTAGAATTAGAAGAGCTAAGATTGTTTATAGATAAAAATTTGGAACGTGGTTTCATCCAACCTGCTAGGCCCCGGGTAGCGGCCCCAATGCTGTTCCGTGAAAAGAAAGATGGCTCCAAGCGCTTGGTTGTTGACTATAGAAATTTAAATGCAATTTCTGTGGAAAACATGTACCCCCTCACTTTGATGAAGGACATGCTGGCCCACCTGGCCAAGGGAAAGATTTTCACGAAGTTGGATTTGAGAAAAGCATACTATCGAATTCGAATTAAGGAAGGGGATGAGTGGAAAACCACTTTTAACTGCCCGATGGGTTGTTTCCAATTCAATGTTCTCCCTTTTGGCCTACAGGGGGGCCAAACATGAACATTTATACAGGGGGGTTCTGGTTTACCTTGTTGACATCCTTATCTACACGGAAACTCTGGATGAGCATGTGAAACTAGTACGGTTGGTTCTACAGAAACTTCGAGCCTCTAAGTTGTATGCTAAACTGTCCAAATGTGAATTCCATCAAGAGAAAATAGACTATTTGGGGTATCACATTTCACCTGAGGGCACAGAAATGGATCCAGAGAAAGTGTGTGCTGCATTGGAATGGGCTCCCCCACACACCAGGAAACAACTTCAACCCCAAGTTCTTGGGATTCGCAAATTTTTACCGGCAATTTATCCCGGCTTTTGCTAAGATAGCAATGCCCATCACAAATCTCTTAAAAACTAAAGGAGAGGTGAAGCCAAGGCCTAGCAAGCTGTTGGAGTGGTCCATGGAGTGCCAAGCAGCCTTTGAAAAGCTAAAATGACTGTTTGCTGCAGAACCAGTGCTAAAGCACCCGGACATGGAGACTCCTTTCGTGATCCAAGCCGATGCGAGTGATGTGGCTGTTGGAGCAGTGTTACTTCAAATCAATGAGAAAGGGACCTTACAGCCTTGCGCGTATATCTCCCTTAAACTATCTGAAACTGAAAGAAGGTGGGCCACCTGGGAAAAAGAAGCTTTTGCAGTTCATTGGGCCTTACTGACTTGGAGACATTTCCTGGAAGGAGCAAAACATCCATTTGAGGTATGGACTGATCATAAAAATTTGGAGGCAGTAAAAATGCCTCGGAAGCTATCCCCTAAACAAGTTTGCTGGGCCCAGTACTTCAAGCAGTTCAATTTTTCACTGAAGTACATTCCAGGGGGGAGGAACTTCATGGCGGATGCTCTCTCTAGACTACCCCAATATAGTAGTGTTCGCCAGGAAGTGATACGCCTGATTGTTTCGACCAAACATCTAGCCGCTCCAGTGATCACTAGAGCCCAGAAGAAGAAACAGGAAGTGGATTATCAAATGACTTGACCGCACAACTAAAAGAAACCCTAAAACGTGATGATTGGTTCCTGGCTCATTCGAATAACTATACAGTTAGATATGGTTTGGCTTGGGTGGGAACCAAGTTGTATGTGCCACAGACACTGAGGGGCCAAATACTACAACAAGCCCATGTTTCTAAAGCAGCTGGCCATTTTGGATTTGTGAAAACCTTACACCTGGTTAAGCGGCAATTCTGGCAGCCTACTTTGAAGAAGGACATTGAAGCTTATGTAGCTCGTTGTCCAATTTGTGCATCGGCAAAGAGACCTCCTGGTAAGCCAGCAGGGTTGTTACAAAATGTGGCTAGATCAATGGCTCCCTGGAAGGAAATCTCTATGGATTTTATAGGAGAACTACCCGAAAGCAATGGACAGGAGTTAAGTCAGTGGTCGGATTCAAATCTTTTTTATACCAGTTCTGTGGGCATGGCTTGGTGGGCATGGCAGGGGAAGGAGACTATAAAATCTCCAGTCAGAGGTGGGATTTGCTGGTTCTCTGAACTACTCAAAATTTCTGCTACTGGTTCTCCTGGTCAGAACCTGCTAAATACCACCACTGAGTTAAGTCTTCCTCTCTATCTCTTCAGCATCTCTCTTTCTCCAGAATCAAACCTGCCCTCCCCAGAGGGGGCCCCCATCTGCACAAACTGGATCTCTTTTTTCTATGCTCAGTTGATTGGGGGAGGAAGAGAATGAGGGGGGGTGCCAGGAAGTCAACTTAGAACTGCACCCATGGTATGGACCAGAGATTTCCCACTCCAAGCATATTGAAGAGCTTCAGTCAACAACCTGCCATTGTGATAAGCACAGTCCTAATGATTCTTGGTCGCCCACAGCATCTACCATCCTCCTTCTCTTTCTCTTATTTTTTCTACAGTGTGTGAAATGGAATCTCAGCGAGTGAGCCTGGCAGGAGGGCAGGAGCAGAGGGCAGTTTCATCAACAGTTTCAGTAAAAACAAGTGTTTGCTGTTGTGAAATTGCTCTGTGATCCATTAACTATATTAAGCTCAATTCAGGGAGGGAAACTGATGGGAGGTGATTAGGTTTTACTTAGGAGTCATGGTTGGCTTCTTCATTGCATCCGCCTGTGTTTACACAGAGCAGTAAAACACCCCAGAACAGGATACCACAAATACACTCCCCTGGTGTGCAGAGAAGCCTGGAGGTTCACCTGGTTTTCCAGAGACTATGGCTCTCTGTGATGGAGGAGTGCACATCACCTTTTGTCTCTCTGCTTTTGTGGCTCTGCTGTTTTTAGCTGAGGCAGCCGAACCTAATATTCCTATTATATTCTTATTGTCCTTTCCTATTGCCCATTTTCCTTTCCATATTCAACATATTTCTATTGTCATCATTCCTCTGTACTCAAAGCTTCAAAGTATCTATGGCAAATGGATCCAGAGTGGTAGGAGGATTGTTGAATGAATACTCCATGAAATAGGCATTGGATTGTAAAGCATGCCTCACTGTAGCACTAAGCACAACCTGAAGACAACTGTACAGAGATATGGTTCCCAGCATGAGGAAACCACACGTGCCTCTGTCCTTCTGCCAGATGCAACCGGGAAGCTATTCTAAAAGACACGGACAGTTACTGGGCATTTGTTAGGCCAAAAATCCACTGGCTTAGATGCAAGCATGAGGTAGTCCTGCAGTTCACATTCTTTGTGCAAGGAATATATGTGTGTGACTTTTCCTCCTCCCAGGCCAACTTCCTTTGGTTGTTAAGAAAACAGAGAAGTTTGGGATTGAGGCTTGGAAGTTCTCCAAGGCCCCCATCATTTATACAGCAGTGGTGGGATTCAATTTTTTTACTACTGGTTCTGTAGGCGTGGCTTGGTGGGCGTGGCAGAGGAAGGATACTGTAAAATCTCCACTCAGAGGTGGGATTTGCCGGTTCTATGAACAGCTCAAAATTTCCACTACCGGTTCTCCAGAACTGGTCAGAACCTGCTGAATGCCACCTCTGCTATACAGCCCCAATCATTTGTCTTCTTGGACAAGAAGTTGTGTTTTTCACCAAAAGGAACTCCTGGTGGATTTGTCTCTACATTCAAATGTTGAAATCTCTCAAAAACTTTTCATTGAAGGAATGAAAGCAACTCAGTTTCACTGAAAGTAGCGTGAAATAATATTTGGCTTAGATACTGAAACAAAGACTGCTCTGACTTATCTGTTCTCCTCAGAGCTTTGTGGGAATTGGTGTGCCTGGGCTCTCTAGCTGGCAGGTGGACTTGGGGAAAACCCTGGATGGCTTCTTCTTTTAGTTCCTCAAGGCTATCTCCTCCAGAACTGTGTTTCCTCCTCATGCCTCTTTCAGCCTTCAATCAAAGCCAAGTTTTTGAATGGGAAACACATATGCACATTTTAAGCAAGCACAACCCTGTTGCAGTTCTAAGCCTTCCTTCTTTCCCTTCTTCCGTTCTTGTTCCACTGCTGCTTCATTAGCAGCTATTAAACTTTTTGTGGTCATTTTCATTTTGCCAGCTTCTACTTTATTCAAGATTACATGTCTAGGTGCGGTTCTGCATTCTTAATAGGGCTTTTCAAAACATTCAGAAGATTCAAAACATTCAGAACATTGCCAAGTGCCTGAGCATTGATTTTTGTGCTTTTTGTTATATGTTTGCATACTTACCTATGATGGGTTGGTCTGTGGCGGCAGTTGATTTGAAGACCCATCATTGGCCACGACCCATGAGCAGCTGGCTATAAAAAAGGCTGCTGCAGTTTCTCCGTGTTCAGATCCTAGAAGAAAATAAAAAGAGAAAAAAGTCAACTGGGTCTCGAGTCTCTTTTCCCACAACACAACACTTGTGACAAGGATGGGATACTGAGACAAAGGAGTCCAGTTGAGCATGTGGCAATGAGGACCAAGAGAGACAAAATGGCCGGGAACAACTCACCACCCGCACCATTCAACCCAACAACCGAGGACTGGGAATCATATTTCAACCAATTCCTCATGTTCCTAGAAGGAAGTGACCTCCACGAAATATCCGAGCATAGAAAGAGAGCCATTTTCCTCACCCACTGCAGTCCTGCAGTATTCAAAATGGAAAAGGCGTTAGCGGCACCCACCGATGTAAAGACAATGGTGTGGATGGACCTAGAGAAATTACTGAGAGCCCTCTACACACCAACCATTTCATGCCTCATCAAAAGATATGAATTTTATCTGCACAATCAAAGGGAAGATGAGAGTATCAGAGATTTTGTTGCAGCACTAAGAGACATTGGCGGAGCATGAGAATTTCTAAACCTGGATGAAGCCATGAGGGACTGCGTGGATTAAAGGACTGTGCACTACAGGGTTGACTACTAACTAGACCTAAGATAACACTGAAAGAGGAGATAGAAGAAGACACCACAGCTGAAGCCACACAGAAATTGGCAACCACAACATGACAAATGAATAAAATATCAAAGGAAACCAAAAAAGCCACTGATCAAACACACAATAAGACACCAGACAAAACTCAAAAACTCACTACCACAACACACCATGAAGACATCGAATCCCTATCAGAAGATGAAGAGGAAGAGGTTAATCAACTCCGGTCATTAAAAGGTAGATGGAGCGAAATGAAAGAAGGTCAGAATTTAGTTGTGCCGGGTGTGGAGGAAACCATCCACGTTCCGAATGCTGTTTCTTTGATGCTATTTGCAGATATTGTGAATGGTGGGGACACATAGCTAGGGCATGCCGAACAAGAAATAACTATGGCCCTAGACAAAGATGGAACAACTCCCTCCCCCAGGGAGAGGGAAAAGCAAATAGGGAGCTGTTGGAGTCAAGAGAAGAGAAACAAGCGAGGAAAAGAATCAAACAGAAAAGAGGAAACACATCAAACAATAACCATTGGGCACTCAGACTCAACCAATGCAAAAAAGGTACATGTATAAGTCACCATAGAAGGCCAGCCATACAAGATGGAGGTGGACTCAGGTTCATATTTATCAGTGGTATCATGGGATACCCTAAAAGGACTAATACCTGATGTAAACAAGGGAGAGCTCAAAATACAAAAGCTCACACTAAAGGACTACCAGGGAAACAGAATTCCTGTAGTAGGTACCGAACATTTCAAAGTTGAGTTCAAAAAACACACTGAAGTCCTTCCATTAACAATAGTCGACCGGGATAGACCCTGCCTATTGGGACTCGAATGGTTTGCACCATGAGGAATCGAAGTAACTGCATAATAAACAGCATTACTAAGACAGACTGGGAAGAGGACTGATGAAAAAATTCCAGAACATTTTCAACGGAGAACTGGGCAAGTACCGGGGTCCCCTATCTCATTTAATTTAAATCCAAATATAGCCCCTATAAGACTAAAGGTGAGGCGAGTCCCTTTCGCATTAAAACCAAAAATTGATAAACAATTTGATAAACTTATTGCACAGGGGGTCTTAAAACCAATAGACCACACAAGGTGGAAAACTCCAATTGTTACCCCTATTAAACCAGATGGGTCAGTATGTATCTGTGGGGACTACAAAGCAACCCTTAACCATGGGCTAGAGCAAAGCGCATACCCAGTTCTGGTGGTATAGCACCTATTTCATTCTATAGGGGGAGGTAAAATCTTCGCAAAATTGGACCTTGTGCAAGCATACCAACAATTACCAGTTGACCCAGAAACAGTGGAAGCACAAATAATTGTGACACATGGGGGGCATTCAAATGCAACAAACTGCTATTCGGAGTTAGTGTGGCCTCAGGGGTATTCCAGAGCTTAATGGAATGCCTGTTGCAAGGGATAAAGGGGGTGGTACCATACTTTGATGATGTATTAGTATCAACCAAGGACAAAAAGCAACTGAAAGACCACCTAAGGGAGGTCTTTAAAAAGTTTAAAGAGGTGGAACTTAAAGTAAAAAAAGAGAAGTGCCAATTAGCCACCGACAAAGTCAAATTCCTGGGATACTTCATAGACAAAGAAGGGATCCACCCCACTGAAAACAAAATCAGAGCAATAAAGGAAGCTCCCAGACCCAAAAATAAATCAGATTTGCAAGCCTTCTTGGGACTTATTATTTTTTACAATATATTCTTGCCACAGAAAGCAATGATAGCAGAACTACTGCACAGGTTGCTTGACAAGAAAGCTACCTGGACCTGGGGGCGACGAGAAGAAATAGCATTCCAAGAAATAAAAAAAACTTACTTACATCAGACTGTGTGCTAATACAATACAGCGAGACCCTTCCAATAACACTAACATGTGATGCACCACCATTCGGCATTGGTGCCATACTCAGCCACGTATTACCTGAAGGAAGAGAAGCACCTATCGCATTCTATTCAAAAACTCTATCTAAACCAGAGTGGAATTACAGCCAACTTGACAGAGAAGCATTGGCCGCAATAACAGGAATAAAATGCTTCCACGAGTATATCTATGGCAGACCTTTTTCACTTGTCACAGACCATAAATCTCTCCTAGGAATCCTCACAGGAAACAAAGCTACACCTAACATACTGTCACCAAGACTGATGAGGTGATCTGAATTCCTAGCTGCCTATAACTACAACTTGATCTACTGACCAGAAAGAACATAACACATGCTGACGCCCTGAGCCGTTTCCCCCTTCCCGACTTAGACAATGATCCTGCACCAACCACATCAACCCTTCAACTCGAGACGTTGGCAAACCTACCCATAACAGCAACAGTCAATGCTATGGAATCGGCAAGAGACAGAAACCTGGCACAGATTTTAAATTGGGTAAGTAAAGGGTGGCCAGAGACTGCAAGCGATGAGACTGTTAAACCATTTTGAAATAGACAAACAGAACTATCAGTCTTAAAGGGATGTATACTATGGGGGGATAGGGTGGTCATACCAAACATATTAAGAAAATGAATTATTACATGAGGGTCACCCAGGTATTATCAGAATGAAATCCCTGGCTAGGAGTTATGTATGATGGCCAGGGATGGATAAAGACATAGGAGAATGTGTAGCAACGTGCAAAAAATGCCAGGAATCTAGACCTACACCCCCTTCTGCACCTATAACATGAATGAGAAACACCTCGGGATCCATGGACTAGAATACACATTGATTTTGCAGGACCAACTAAAGGGCGCACATTCTTAATAGTCGTAGATGCTTACTCAAATTGGCTAGAGGTAAGCATCATGCACTCAACCACAACAGAAGCTGTTATTAGACAGCTAAGGAAATTTTTTACGACACATGGATTGCCAGATTTAGTTGTATTCGACAACGGACCACAATTTATGACAATAACATTTGAGGGGTTCCTGGCAGAACAAGGGATAAGGTATGCACCAACAGTGCCAGGACATCTGGCTATGAACGGATGGGTGGAACACATGGTCTGTTACACAAAGGAAACACTACACAAATTGGGACCTGGAGATATACAAGAAAAAATAGACAAATTACTAAGTATGCAACACATGACACCCAACACCACAACAAATAAAAGCCCAGCAGAATTATTAATGGGAAGGAAACTAAGATCAAACCTAGACAGATTACACCCCACATATAGCCCAGAAAAGCCAACAGACTCCTCCAGTAAGTGCCACACATTCAAAACAGGGGACCTAGTATATGCAAAGAACCTCACAGGGGAACCATTGTGGATACCGGCAAAAATAACCCAAATAAAAAGGCCCCAGTCATACAGGGTAGACACAGAGGATGGGAGGAACTGGAGGAGACACATAGACCAAATCAGATCGAGAACCACACTGAGAAACACAAACAATCAGGAAGAAGAAGGAGACCCTCTCAAAAACAAACAGAAGGGGAGGGGGAGACCCTCCACAAGTAAAAGAATTGACAAAACAAACCCTAACAATGATACAACAACCAATACTAACATTAGCCCCGATCGGAAGTCGCAAACACGTACCATAGAAGAAGAAACCAACTTGGGGAGACTGGAGCAGGCTTCAAAGAATCATCAGGAAGCCACTCCTGGCGGGAGTGGCCGAGCCGACTCAAGCAGCCAGGAAAGGCCTGGCGGGAGCAGCATGGCCGACTCTACCTTCCAGGAGGCTCCACAGAAAAGGACGGGAGAAACAGCAACCCTGTCTGAACAAGTCAGAGGCGAACTCACAACTGAGTTGTGCAGGTCCAGTCAAAACCATAAGAGCCCCGCCTACTTACGTGACTACGTAATATAGGCAGGGCCCGGATTGGTTAGACTGGACCACATGGGGAGGGGAGTTATATATTTGCATACTTACCTATGAATGGTTGGTCCATGGTAGCGGGAGATTTGAAGACCATGACCATGAGCCGCGAGCAGCCGGCTATAAAAAAGGCTGCCGCGGTTTCTCTGTGTTCAGATTCTAGAAGGAAATAAAGGAAGAAAAAAGGACAACTGGGTCTCGAGTCTCTTTTCCCGTGGCACAACACTTTTCATGCAGCTGCATCCTTTGCATGTCTCTTACAGCTTCTGCATCTGAGTGTATGCACAGCCACTTCACTTCATTGGTAGCCCTAATGAACATGCGATCTCTGCAGGCACATGGATTCCCAGGAAGAATAGATAATTCTGCAAGTCCTTCGGAAGAAAAATGATTAATTTGGGAAGAGATTCATTTTGTTCAGATTTGCTCACATTCTGATGTATCCCTTTCAGATGTACTACTTTGCCTTCTGACTGATGAAGAAAACAGTGTTTGCCAGTGAGGCAGGGTGGGGAGGAAAAGGACATTATTTTTACTTTATTTGTGGTTGTAGTTGTTCATTTTCTCCCAATGATCAGAATGTCCTGAAAGACAAAATGGAATCCACCCAAAGTGGTTGACCAAACATGCCAATTCTTTCATTTCCATCTGAGATGGTGATCAGCATTGCTGTAACAAGCTGGCATTTTTATTGTCTAATGACATCACAAAACATGGTAAACTATGTCCATGACTTCATGTATCACCATGTAATGAAGTTTGTGTGCCATTTGCTCCATCTAACAGATCCCTGTGGTGGCTTTCCTAGAAGTGTGATCAATTCAAGGTAAATAAGGGCTACTAATTAAAACCATGGTATTCTTTAATCAAAGATGGCATCCTTCTAGGAAACACCTATATACCAAAGGTCTACTTGGGAACATGTTCTGGGAACATTTGCTTTGGAGTAACATTCTGAGATGAGTTTTGAAAGCTTAAATTTAAAATCTTTGGCAAAAGCTGAAGTTTGTTTCTCTGCTGCACAACCCAGCAATGAAATGGTTTTCTTTGGAATATCCTTCCCTTAAAACTTCTGGCTGCTGGATTCATGCTTTACAAATGCTGGAGTTCAAGCTTCTTGCTTTTTCCAGACTTTCTGGATTCAACTTCCTCTTAAAAGGTCATGCAGCTTGAATTTCCAGGCCTGGGTGCTGCAAAATTTCCCACCCACTCCCATTACTGTTGGGAAATGTGATGTGAAGATTTACAAAGCCTCCGTGGTCTTCTGAAGCACATTTGCACCACAGAATGAACCCAGCCTTAGCATTTGAGCATTGCCTGGGAGGGGCTGAGGCTCCCTGGCCTGGCAGTGAAAATGGACAGCAAAGACACCATTACTCTGCTGGTCATTCAAAGAAATATGGGGCAGTCTATTTTTATCCTGGAGTTTAAGAAAGAGGGAGAATCTAATTCAGTACTATAAATATAACTGAATTAAGAATAGAAGCTGTGTATGGAGAGAAACTTCCGCTATGGGATATTTACTTCATCCCCCAAAACTCTCTTCTCCCCTCATTGCAGCCCACAGAATCTTCCAGAAATAGCACAACCACCATGGGGTCACCTCCTCTTCAGAAGATGGAGACATTCCAGCTGGAGTAATAGGAGCATATTTGGTTTCCCAGTGCACCTCAGCAAATCTGGTCTGACTCCCAGAGGTTATTGGGATCACTGGCAGCCCATTCCTGGCAGGAGGACCTGAAGACCTGCAGAACCTCCACCCCAGCCTCTCTGCTCCCCAACTTTCAGTTAAGGAAGGCCTTCCCCCTCCAGCCCCATCAAGTCGGAGAACTCAAAATTGCCTTGGCCCAGCTCTCAATAGGGTCTCAGTAAGCACATTTTCTCCCATAGTAGATGAAGGGTAAATATGTACTTTCAAAATCAGATGAGAAGGTAGGGCTTGAAAAGGGGACAAAAGGAAGATGAAGACCATTTGGGCTGAGAAGCTCAACTGTCCCTGATGTGAAGTTGAAGTTGGGGCTCCTACCACTATGGGAAGGAAGAAACATTTGTTATAAGCTCCTTCCCTCCCTCCCTCTTTCAACTGCTACAGCTAGTCTGGCATACGAAGGAGAGGCCTAGCATGATTTAGAGTGAAGCCCCCACCCTTTAAGAAGGTCTGGAGCAGCTGGAGAGAGCCAGCCTGGCCCAGCGACCCTCAGGGGAACATGTATCTGCCATATTCAGATGTTTCCTTGAGTTTGTTTGCAGATTGCTTGCAAAGACATTTGGTGTCTTCAGCTCTTTTCCTTAAGAGGAAATTTTCTCTTCATTTCCTCATTGGCAAGAAATGGTTAAGAAACCAGAAGGAGATGAGCAACCATCTGAGTAAGCAGATATTAGTGGAAAAAGTGGAGTGTGGAATCTGGTAATATTATGGTTTCCACCACAAAGATGTACATTATTTATCAAGAAAGACCTGAGAAATGGCTGTGGAGAAATATTGGATAAACACAGCAGAACAAAAAACAGAGGGAGAAAGTTCCAGTAGAATTTAATGGGGGTGCCGGTGGATGTTCTGGGTTCAAGTATAAGAAACGCTTTGCCTCATTTCTTTCTGCATAGAAGGTTTAAGGAAGGCCACGAAATGCCAGCTGCGTGTGGGTCCATGTCTTTCCTGGCCAATCAAGGCTTCCTGGAAGGTGACATGCAGCTGGATCCAAACATCACTTAATATTTCTTTGGGGGGCAAGGATGGTCTCTCCTGTCCAAAAGGAACTGTGGTCATCTGCTTCCTCAAGAAGTCACTGCTGGACAATTTCTGGATTTGGTGGACTCCTTGCAACCAGGCTTCAAACCAATTAAAAATATCAAGATGGTGTTGATTGGTGTTGTAGGTTATTTTTGGCAGACTTAGGATGGGGCAGCATCCACTTTGCTGCTGCTATGGTAAGAAAACTGGCTAAAAACCTATGTTTGTAAATAAGGAAAAAATAACTGAACTGCAGAAACTTCTTGGATGAGAAGCAAAGAATCTTCAAAGAAAAACAAAGAAAGTCCAGTTGCCTTTGAAAAAGGACCTTGGGACAACCATGACGTGGATGATTGAGAATCTCCATAGAAAAGGAAAAATAAGGAAAATTCATGGACTGCCCTTGTTTTCTTATAGTCTCCAGTTTCCCTTTTCCCCAGGAGTTTCCCACAGGTGGCACTTTCTCTGGACCAAGATCGTCTCCAGATGCCTGAGATCCCTACACTTGGGAGTGGGTTCCCAATAGAGAGCACCCACACACACACACAAAGGTTCAGCCTCAGGAACATTGTGCTGAGACGCTCCCGTTCATCATTTCATTTGTTGCCAGAGCAGCCCCTTCCCCCTGTTTAACAGCAGGCACTGTGATTTCATAAGGCAACAGAGAAACCAAATGTGAGGCAGAGGGCAGGGCCTGGTTGGCTGACCAGCCATCTTTGCAAATGTTCTCCAGTGGGCATCCTGGGGGAAGGTTTATGGTGGTAAGGATCCATTTGAAAGCATTCCTGAGACTTTGAAGCCCAGAAGCAATTTGAGTCTCTCTCAGTGATGATTTTAACCATCCAGGTTTTTAGAAAATTAGAAAGCTTCAAATAGTGCTAGAATCACCCCATTTTCTTGGGTGGAGAGAAGGACAAAGTAGCATTTTTAAGTGAGAGAGCCTTCATAGATATAGAATAGAATAAAATTCTTTATAGAATTCTTTTTATCGGCCAAGTGTGATTGGAAACACAAGGAATTTGTCTTGGTGCAAATGCTCTCCGTGTACATAAAAGAAAAGATACATTTGTCAAGAGTCAATGGGAAATTTGGCTGGTTTTCCTATGTGAACATGATGAAAGCGATCAAATTTGTTTTCCGTTGCTTTTCCTACAATAAGGTCTGTGCAATCTATACTTCCCTTTTTTATTCTTCATTTTGGCATCTCAGTCTTGTTTGGGTCTTAAGGCTGAGGGCCCTCAACCTCAGGCTGCCTAGACACTCCAAACTATCAGGGAAACACCTTGAGTTTTAAAGCCAGTGAACCACTTTGGGAGATGCCATGTGGAAGTTGTTCATAGTGCTAGCATATTGACACATTATGTGTGCCATATGTGCACAGCACGAAAGATGGGTTGGTTGTAGCTGGGAAATTGGACCTCTGTTTATTATATGAAAAAAGAGTGCCATCTTTTCCCCAGTTCATTCCTTGTGATACTCATGGTGGAAATCGAAACCACATCTGCCAACCCTCAGGAGCATGGGAAAATGAAGCTGAGCAGGAAGAACGAAGGATGGGCAGCCAAGTTCAACAGAGAGATAGGAAAGGGAGGAGAACATCAACAATGAAAGCAGAGCATCTGTGAGCAACATAGAGAGGAAAATGAATGCTGGATCAAGGGACCTCCCCAGCTCAAGTCCTACCACCCATATCTTCTTGAATGTTGGCACCCAATGAGACAACTATTGATTCCATCATCATGGGCAGACTGTAAAAAGGAAGATGGTTTTCCTTGAGTGATGGCAGAACCCCCTCCAATTGATAACAGGCATTTTCCAAAAAAAATAGTTCCTGTCGCTGCCTTGTTGGCCTTTCAGTAAGGTCTGTTCCCTGCAACCTCCTGTTAACCAAGCATTTATCATCAAGACAAGCTGGGAATTGTCCCCTGTGTTGTGGTGGTGCATTTTGACATGCAGAGCCTATCACGGCCCTCTGAAACACTGCACCACTTGTGAAGCAGAAAGTGTGGGAGTCATCCTGGATGGGAGAATCGGAACCATCTGCTGGTGGTATCAATGCAACAATCTTGTGAAAGACCTTTGATGTTCAAAAATTATTTTTTTTATATATATATATTTAAGGCCCAAAACTAAAGTGCCTGACGCTGTTATTGTATATGATTAAAAAAGTAAAGAGCATGATGGGGAGGGAGAAGAGAAAATAACAAACTCACTTTCATTTAGATCAATCTTGTCTCAGTCTGTTGCCTTTTAAGATCTATAATGTTCTAATTCTATGAATTATAAGTGTTTCTCTCAGTTGTGCACACCGTTTGGTCACCACACTATAAAAAGATGTGGAGACTCTAGAAAGGGTGCAGAGAAGAGCAGCCAGGATGATTAGGGGACTGGAGGCTAAAACATGAAGAACAGTTGCAGGAACTGGGCCTGGCTAGTCTAGGGAAGAGAAGGACCAGGGGAGACAGGAGAGCATCTTCCAATATTTGAGGGGCTGCCAAAGGGAAGAGGGGGTCAAGCTATTTTTCAAAGCACCTGAAGGCCAGACAAGGAATAATGGATGGAAACTGACCAAGGAGAGATTCAACCTGGAAATAAGGAGAAACTTTCTGACAGTGAGAACAATCAACCCAGGGAACAGAAGTTGCCCTTGGAAGTTGTGGGAGTTTCATCCCTGGAGGCTTTCAAGAAGAGACTGGACTTCCATCTGTCAGAAATGATGTAGGGTCTCCTGCTTGGGCAGGGGGGTTGGACTAGATGACCTAGAATGTCCCTTCTAACTCTGTTAAAAATGATGTCCCTCTCTGTCTTTATACATATATGTTCATGCATAGGAATATTATTATGTGTAAATGAATGGGATTCCACTGCATGTCATCAATGGTGGCATTCATGTTTTTTTTACTACCGGTTCTGTGGGCATGGCTTGCTGGGCATGGCAGGGAAAGGATACAAAATCTCCACTGAGAGGTGGCATTTGTCAGTTTCCACTACCAGTTCTGCAGAACTGGTAGGAACCTATGGGAATAGCACCTCTGCATATAATGTAACATTTTACACCCCCCTCCTCCAGGAGTATGAGACCATGCAGATTTCCAGCATGGCAGTAGAAGTCCTCCCTTTCTATGGATCTCAGAAGGTTGCCTCTCTATCTGCTCCAAAGGGACTGAGCTTCTGATGGAGGTGTTCTTGGCTTGAGGATCATAACATGTGTTGATTCTGTTTTTCTTCTTGACTTCCTGGCATACCATTAACCATAGGTACTGTCAGAACTGCCAATATCTGCTTGAATGTTGCATTCACCAGTTGCCAGTCTGTCATGAACTAAGGGGGTAGGGAGACAGATGGAAGGAGGAAGGAAGGCTAACCACTCAGTGTACCTTCCAACGGCACTATCCCAAGGTCTTAGCCCTGGGAATGGAACGCAATGGATCACCCACCAGCCTGCCATTGAAGAAACCGATCCCAAAACATTGTATTCAGATATAATTGGACAATAAAGGACCAGTGGAGGGGAGGAACCAGAGAAGGAAAGTTAACTGAGAAACTGTAGCATGTGAACTTCAGTTCTGGTTTTGCTATGCTGTATCCCACTTGGTTTTTAGTAAAGTATACCTTCCAACACGAATGGAATCAAGTGTCTTTCTTACCTAAAGGATCAAGTTGAACAGATCTGACAGGAATGCTGTCAGGTACATGGATTGCTCAGAGCCCTGGAAATAAGATTCCATTTTTCAGGGACATCTCTGAAGTAGGTTTGAGGTGGCTATTACCTGGCACACTCTAGGACTCTTATCTCCAACAATGAACAACATCCACAAGAAATCCCACAGGTGCAAATGTATTTATTTAATTGTTTATTTATTCAGTTTCCATAGCTGCCTGTCTCAACCAGGTGACCCTGGACAATTCTAAAATTGTAAAACAATTAAACAGTAAAAACACCCAAAAAATAAATATATACATCTCAAGTCCCAGGTCAGGTACAGACTCACATTGTAAAGCCTTATAAAGGGTTGGGGTTAATCCAGGAATGGCTGTTATTAGGATACTGATGTCTCTAATTCTATTTCTCCATTACTGCCTTCAGAGGCAGTTGGGTTGGAGGAGGGAGGATTAATGAATCCATTCTGAGGGGTTAGAATACCAGAAAAATGGTACAGCATTTCTGATTTGGACTACATTCTTCCTGTAGGAGCAGAATAGAATAGAATAGAATAGAATAGAATAGAATAGAATAGAATGTATGGAATGGAATGGAATGGAATGGAATGGAATGGAATGGAATGGAATGGGATGGGATGGGATGGGATGGGATGGGATGGGATGGGATGGGATGGGATGGAATGGAATGGAATGGAATGGAATGGAATGGAATGGAATGGAATGGAATGGGATGGGATGGGATGGAATGGAATAGATGAAGGGAAGGGAGAATGGAATGGGATAGGATAGGATAGAATAGAATAGAATAGAATAGAATAGAATAGAATATAGGATAATATAGGAGTAGAATAAAATGAGGAAAAATAGACTAGACTAGACTAGACTAGACTAGAATAGAATAGAACAGAACAGAACAGAACAGAACAGAATAGAATACTTTATTGGCCAAGTGTGACTGGACACACAAGGAATTTGTCTTGGTGCAAATGTTTCAGTGTACATAAAAGAAAAGAGACATTTGTCAAGAGTCAAGCTCAAAAATGACATATGTGTAGCCATTAGGATTAGTATATATTCTTTTTCTTACTTTCTCTGTGGCAGTCATGGGGGAAAGGATAGAACATTTAATAA
Source organism: Laticauda colubrina (assembly GCA_015471245.1). Taxonomy (NCBI): domain Eukaryota; kingdom Metazoa; phylum Chordata; class Lepidosauria; order Squamata; family Elapidae; genus Laticauda; species Laticauda colubrina. The sequence continues at coordinate 21,415,539 of BLBF01000058.1, forward strand.
TAGTTATAGGGTACAATAAGCAATCGAATCATACTAGGAAACAGTTAATATAAATAGTAAGGTTACAAGCGACAAAGTTTACAGCCATACAGTCACAAGTGGGAGGGGGTGGGTGATAAGGAGTGCTGAGAAGATTAATAGTGGTAGTAATGCAGACTTAGTAAATAGTTGGACAGTGTGGAGAGAATTATTTGTTTAGCGGAGTGATGGTGTTTGGGGAAAAACTGTCCTTGTGTCTAGGTGTGCAATGCTCTATAGCATTGTTTTGAGGGAAGGAGTTGAAACAGAAACACAGTCAGAAGATACTTTCAGGTGCAGATCTCTCTGGTTACCCAGAATGAGCCAACAGTAGGAATTTCTTCTCTCATTTGGGTTCTTACTGTGTCCTGTCTTGAAAGAAAACAATCTTAAAATTGTGCGGTGTGCCCAAGCCCTGACCGGTGAAACCTGCTGTGCTTGGAGCTACTTTTGTGTCTAATCCAGATATTCCATTGATCCAGAATGCAGCACCCAGGTTGGTCTCTGGAAAAATTCAAAGAGATCAGATTATACTGTGCTAAAAGCACTCTACCTTCTTCCAATTTGTTTCCAGGTGAAATACAAAGTGCTGGTTATGGCATTTAAAACTCTGTATTGCTGAGTTTGGCTACTGGAGGGGATCCTTGCTTTCACCACTAGAAAATGTGCTTCTGCAATGTGCTCTAAACTTTGAAAGCCTTGAAAGCAGCCAACTGGTTTCTCAGAGCCAAGTGCATTTTGATTTTTTTTTCACTGTTATGAACTGTTGGACTTGTCAAAGCCAAGGTAAACAGATGGAAGTTTCCTTTAGCTCATGTCTGAGGAGTAATTATTTATTTAGCTTGAGTGATTGTTTAGCTATGCCTCCCTCTATCCTAGCTTGTTTGCTCTTCTCTGCAGGAACCTTCTGCCCAGCGTTAGCCAAATAAGAATAGAAATTTAACTCAAGGCTAGAATCTTCAGACGTTTCAAATAGCCTCTCTCCTCCTCCTCTTGTCCCAAAGGAGGATTCTGGCATTTGGAGGAACATGGGATATTTTTTAAATCTGCAGTTTTCCAAAGAAAATAGGGCTTCCATCCCTCAAATCACCAGGAATCCCAAATTCCATGAACTTGTGGAGCCACATCTGCCAAGTTAGATTTCTCTCTCTCTCTCTCTCTCTCTCTCTCAGAGCACATGGTCACTTCCATTTGTGTGTGTGCTTATCTGTGAGAATCTGGGAACCTGCCTGAAGCTCATAAGGCCCCCTTTTGCCACCCTTATTTTCAGATCATGAAAATTCAGTGGCAGCCTCATCATAAGTATCTCCCAGATAGAGGAGGAGGAGGAGGAGGAGGAGGAGGAGGAGGAGGAGGAGGAGGAGGAGGAGGAGAACTGAGTCGGTTCCTTAGTAATCCCCACCCATATTCTGGCAGAATAATAAAGATTGTATATCTTTAAGTATATAAATCATATGATTTATATATATTATCCATACATAAATTATGTATTTCTGATTTATAGCTATCAAATAATAAATACATATACACAGCCTTTCTCCTAAAGTAATTTTGCATAGTTGGGATATTTCATGCCCTTACTATGTTTTCTTTAAAATGAAATAAATAACAATTTCCTGTAAGTAACTGAGACTAAAATCTCCCTGAGAAATGAATCACATGGAGATGAAAGTCTGTTATGTCTTCCTTAAAGCTCAGGATGGATATTCATTAAATTCATTCACCACTTTGAGAGCTGAATGCAACGAAAATTCATTTTAATGTATGCTGATTAGTGTATATTTAAAGTGACTATAAAGTTAGCTATTCTATTCTATATCCTATCCTATCTGATTCTATAGTCCATCCTATTCTATCCTATTCTATATCCTATTCTATCCTATTCCCAATGCAACTTTGTGGCATAACCAAGAACTAATGATTGCTTGGAAGGATTATGCTTTTCTTATCTCTGAAAGAAGGAATTGGGGAAGGAACTTTTTTAAATGTGTAAAGATATTTGGAAAGAATATGTGGACTTTCTCTTACTTGCTTAAAAGGGGACTGCCTTAATGCACACCGATTTAAAGAATATACAGAATACAGAATAGTAAAGATTAGAGGGAACTTTGAGATCTTCTAATCCAAACCCGGCTCAAGCATTTGGGTTGCTGAAAACTGGATGGCAATCTTGTCTTTTCACTACAGCTGCATTCACGCAACAGGGGAAAGTGCACTGGTGTTCATCATCATTAAATTTTGGGTGGCTGAGCATAGTATTGTGCGCTATATCCCTTTAGGGCCAAAGAAGCTCTTAACTATTCTAACTGCCTGCTTCAATTGTCAAGAAAATTGGTACGAACTGCTAATGCTGTCAATGTCCCACTAATTTCCATTTAGACAGCATTATGTGAGAAAGACGATCATCTTTGGAAATTGTTTTAGAAGGTAATTCTAGAATATAAGTGGCATCGTGTATATTGCCCATTTATATCTTAATCTGTTTGCTATGGCATTATGGAGTTATGAAAACATTAACTACATACCATGTTTCTCACAAAATAAGGCCGGGTCTTATTTTTTTTTGACCCCTGAAAAAATGGCTAGGCCATCTTTTCGGGGGTGACTTAATTTCCTCCCCCACCTAGAGCAGCCCATACTCACATACCTCGCCGTGAGGCCACTTCTATCAGCCGATGAAAGCTCCCCAAAGGCAGAGTCCCCAGCCGCTTCAGGGCGAGGCGTGGCTGCCCGTGTCCCCTCGTCTTTAGGCAGTCTCTTTCGGGCAATGGAAACAATGCAGTCACCAGACACTTCGATCGGCCGGTAGAAGCGGCCTCGCTGCGAGGGGAGTGTGTGTGTACGCTCGCCCCGAGGCCGCTTCTACCGGCCGATCGAAGTGGCTGGTGACTGCCCTTGGGGAGCTTCCATCGCCCGAAGGAGACTGCCCTAAAGGTGAGGGGACACGGGCAGCCAGGCCTCGCCCTGAAGCGGCTGGGGACTCTGCCTCCGGGGAGCTTCTCTCGGCTCTCGGGGTCTTCTAGCCTCGGCTACCTGCAGGGCCCTCCTAAAGGCAAGTTTTCTCCCCATCCCCCCCGCCCTTCTCCCCCCCCCATTTCTCTTCTAACGAACGATGTGAGAAATGGCGGGGGAAACCGTGGTTTAAGTGGGCCTAAATTTGGGGGGGGGCGGGTCTTAATTTCACCTCATGGCAAGAAATCATGCTGGGCCTTCCTATTAGTGGAGGCCGTATTGTTGGAGAAACACAGTAGTGAAGCATTAAATGCAATGGTAAATAATTTTAACTACAAAAATAATGACAGGTGACATTCTAATCAAATACAGTGTGAATGCATACATTCACAATGTTATTTTAACAGTTAGTATATGACTATGACCTGTGTCCTGCGGATGACAGGATGTTTGGGAGGAGCAATGGAGAAGCTGAAGATCAAAGAAGTTGCCCCAACCTGTCTTCAACCTGGAGAGTTGCCCAAAGCTCACTTGAAAGGAGAACAAATGGAACCTGCCTAGCCACAAAAAGCATAGCATACAAAATAGCACATATCAGAAAAATGGTCCACAAGATTAAAATATCCCTGTGGAAGAGTCTCTCCCTCCCCAGAGGTGAAGCAGGCCGCCCAAAGCGTGGCCCTGCAGCCTTGCGTGGGGACTGGGAGCCCAGAGGAGGGTACAATCCAGGGACTGTTTGTGCCTGAAAGCCCTCCCCTGCCTCGTTATTAACTTTCAATATTATTATTTTTAAAAATGATAAATTGTGTATATTGTTTTTAAGTTTTAATATTTTTACTTGTTCTCACCAAGAGTCTCTCTGCAAGGGAGATGGATGATTTCAAAACTGTGACGAGTTAATAAACTGTGTTTGAAAGGGATGGATGACAATAAATGTAGATTTTTCTTAAAGCACACAAACACACGCACACACACAATAATCAATCAATATGGTGTGATATTGACATACACCTGGCTAACCTTCTCGACCATTTCACAACACATTGTGGGATAAACAGGAAAGAAATAAATCTGTGGCCCTTAGCAAATAGAAAGGTAAGGTTTTTCTTCCAAATAATTTAGCTCTGAGTTAGAGGAGAGGGAATCTCAGATCAGATGAGAGACCCAGTGTATATTGCTGCAAATACCGATGTGCACTGGGTGCAAAAGTTTCCTGAACAGCTTGGATCTCTTTGTGTTTAGCTCAGAATTCATCTTCTGGTTCAGACTAGTTTGTCCAAGGAAATCAAGTCATTTTATTTCTTCTTGTCATGTTTTCTCCTCCTCCCCTCATCCTAGTTCTGTTCCTGCTTTCTCATTCTCTGATCTTGCTTTCTCAATCTAGGTATTGATTCCCTCTTCACCATCTCCACCCTGTTTTTTTTGCCACTATTTCTGCCATTTGAAGGAAATATACAGAAATGTGGGCTGTTGCATAGGAGAATAGATCAATCTAAGAATTTAATTTGCAGGAAAAGAGATTCTAAGTAAAAAGCAGAAAGAATTTCGGAATTGTTCATCGAAGAAAGAGGTGTCTTAAAAATTGATAGCACCACCTTGTTTTTAAGCCACCTCTCAGAGATGTTACCCCCAAAGGGAATTAACAAGGTGACTTTGGCTCAACTTTCATGAATGAGCTTTTCCTTGGGAAAAGGAGAAGCTGCTTTGGGCTCTTATACCTGTCATAACACCATTAACACAAGAAGGAGTTCTGGATGAAAAGCTTTTCGCACATGAGCCTTTGAAGTGATCTGTTCTTTAGAGTCTATGACACAAGGCCCAACTATGGGCTTGCCTGGGCTGCACTGACTGAAGAATTGTCTTGGGCTGCATATAAAATATATAATAAAGTTAATGTCAACAAATCAAACAGTAATGTTAAAATTTTACAATCTTATGGGTCCATTTTACTAACTGTCCAGGGCTGCGTTTGGCCCATGGATCATGCACATGCCTGGTCTATGTAATATACAGTGTTAACTGTGTATTATATTCTAAAATACTTTACATTATTAGCAAACTCTCCTAATCTGTCTTTACCAGCACAGCTGTTCTGCAGTAGTGAGGGCCTCTAAGTATATCTGTCAGTTCCACCAGATAGACGGACTAGGAAATCAGCAGGAATGCTAAAACTAAAATAAAGCCTTAGTAAGACCACACCTAGAATACTGCATCTAATTTTGGTCATCACACTATAAAAAAGATGTTGAGACTCTAGAAAAAGTGTAGAGAAGAACAACCAGGATGATTAGGGGACTGGAGGCTAAAACATATGAAGAACGGTTGCAGGAACTGGGCCTGGCTAGTCTAAAGAAGAAGAGGACCAGGGGAGACAGGAGAGCATCTTCCAATATTTGAGGGGCTGCCACAGAGAGGAGGAAGGGGGTCAAGCTATTTTCTAAAGCACCTTTGAAGGCCAGACAAGGAATAATGGATGGAAACTAAACAAGGAGAGATTCAATCTGGAAATAAGGAGGAATTTTCTGACAGAGCAAATAACCAATGGAACAGAAGTTGCCTTTAGAAGTTGTGGGAGCTTCATCACTGGAGACTTTCAAGAAGAGACTGGACTGCCATTTGTCAGAAATGGTGTAGGGTCTCCCGCTTGGGTGGGGGTTGGATTCCCTTCCAACTATGTTATTCTGTCTCAACCATTTTTATTGAGATTGGTTATAATTACAGATTTTTGCAAGTGTGATTGTGTGGTATACAATGTAGGGAGGTATCTACCTGAGTTGCTTTATCCAGCCTTAAAAAATGCTTTAGCCCCCTTTGCCTAGTCAATCCTTCTTGTAGTGCTCGTGCAGGCTGATAAGCAAAGAAGGAAGCCCATGACCACAAAACCACCCTGGGAGCAGCAAACAAAGTTGAGGATATGTTTCCCTGCTGGAGAAGGAAAGATGGCCTGGTTGTTCACTTGCATTGCTTGAGGAAAATGAGAAGAGACTAGGAAGGGGAGAAACCTGAGAAACCCCCCCAACCCTCAACCTTTCACTGCTTCACATGGCAACTTGATGGTGAGCCTGACAGAGGCCATACTGAAGTAGCTGCCTGTGGCGGATCTTGTGAAAGGCAAAATTTCTCTGCTGCTTTGAGCTTTCTGTTAGATGGGAAACATGGAGAGGTAAAGGAAAAGGACTCTAAAAATATCCACAAATCACATTATTCCCTCCTTGGTCTCTCTCTTTCTCCCTCCATATTATTAGAAAGACAGAAAAAAATCAGGAGGGAATGTCTGTGGAGATTCTCAGTCATCCATGTCATGGTTGTTCCAAAGGTGATTTTTTTTCCAAGAGGCAACTGGACTTTCTTTGTTTTTCATAGAATAGAATAGAATAGAATAGAATAGAATAGAATAGAATAGAAT
>BLBF01000058.1:21421924-21452669 GCA_015471245.1 Laticauda colubrina
ATAGAATAGAATAGAATAGAATAGAATAGAATAGAATAGAATAGAATAGAATAGAATAGAATAGAATAAGAGCTGGAAGGGACCTTCTAGTCCAGCCCCCTGCTGAAGCAGGAGATCCTATACCATTATAGACAAGCAACTGTCTTGACTCTTTTTAAAAACCTCCAGTGATGAAGCTCCCACATCGTCTGAAGGCAAGTTGCTCCACTGGTTGATTGTCCTGACTATTAGGAAGTTTCTCCTTAATTCCAGGTTGCTTCTCTCTTTGAATAATTTACATCCATTATTTCTTGTAACTTGACTTCCTCTTCTTTGTGGCAGCCCCTCAAATACTGAACTACTGATATCATCTCACCCCTAATTCTTCTTTTCTTTACACTAGCCAGACACAAAACCTGCAGCCTTCTTCCTGGTGTTTTGCTCTTCATCCAAGAAGCTTCTTCTCTTCTCTGAGTTACTTTGCTGAATTGAAGAAGCTTCTTGGATGAGAAGCAATACATCTTCAAGGAAAAACAAATAGTAGCAATAGCACTTACACTTATATACCACTTCACAGTTCTTTACAGTCCTTTCTAAGTGGTTTACAGGTCACCATATTGCCCCCAACAATCTGGGTGCTCATTTCATCGACTTCAGAAGGATGGAAGGCTGAATCAATATTGAGCTGGTGAGATTCAAACTGCTGAACTTCTGGTAATCAGCAGTCAACAGCAGTCAACAGAATTAGGCCATAGTGCTGCCTTCTGAAAAAAAAAAAAAAGGCACCTTTGAGACAATCTGGATAAAATAATATGATTTGGGGATATCTATCCATTACAAGAGAGAAGCTACATGTATTAAAAGGTACAGTATTTTATAACAACAGTTCAGACAAGATTCCCCCCCCCCCCTTAAAAATAATTACTGGGCATTTTATACAATATGTGGAATTAAATTCTTCAAGAAAATCATTCCAGAGGTTCAGGGAAGTGCCTTGACTTGAAGCCAAAAGTTGCCTGTCCTCTTTCCCATTCTCCAGAAGCCATTTCTGACCAGGGATTCTTTTCTAAATGGCTGAGCCAACCCACTTGAAAAATCCCACCAAACGGAAGCATCAAGCAGGATTTCAGATTTATCCCCAAGGTTTCTATCGCAATTCTACCATGGCTCCACTGCATATTTTCCAGGACTCTCATAAATATTCAGAAAATACATTTCAATTAGCCCTAGAATATTTCCTTCCCATCATCTTGAAAAGCGGCTGCCAGGATAGCTCACTCCATGCCAGGAAATGTCTTGGTGGAAACAACTAAGCACCTGCAGCAACAATGTGACAAAACAATTTTGTAACATTTCCGATTTTTTAGGGTCATTTAAAAACTGCTCCTACAATGTGCGAGTGTGTGTGTGTGTGCGAGAGAGAGTGAGTGAGTGTGTGTGCCGGGGGGAGGTCCCAGTGGACACGAGATGTATTATCCAGACAACCATTTCCAGATGCCAAATTTTAACAAGCAAAACCAAAATCCAGAAATAATAAAAGCCATAGATATCATGAGAGTAAAATACTGGTTAGATTTTTTCTTATATCACACCTTTAACCTTTTTATTAATTTATACTACTAAGTAGAATCAGCATTAAATCATACTTGGCAATAATTCTTTCTAGTTCCAGATGCCACCAATGGTTCTTCAACTTTGATTATGGCAGCTATTCATTTTCTGCACAGCTGATGAGCAGACAACTCTGAATCTTTTTTTTTTCAAAAAAATGTAGCATTTTATTAAATTATAGAATAAAATACAATTTTGTAACATTTTACTGAATTATAGAATAAAATACAAAAGTACAAAAGCAAATTGTAGGACACAGTCAAGAGGGGAAAGGGAAAGAAAAGTGAAGGAGGGAGAAAAAAGGTGTTGGCTTCTGACTCCCTCTGTTTTTATTTTTTTTTTATTTATTTGGTTTGTCAATTGATTACAAGATAATAGGTATAAGTCAAAACATAGTTATGAATACATGGATACAAATAAGAAAAAAGAAACAATAGTACAGGGACGGTAGGCATGTTGGTGCGCTTATGCACACCCCCTACAGACCTCTTAGGAAAGGGGTGAGGTCAAAAGTAGACAGTCTAAGGTTAAAGTTTTTGGGGTTTGGGGAAGAAACCCCAGAGTCAGGTAGAGGATTCCAGACATTGACCTCTCTGTGGCTGAAGTCGTATTTCCTGCAATCAAGTTTGGTGTGATTAACCTTGAGTTTGTAGCTATTGTGTGCTCTTGCGTTGTTATGGTTGAAGCTGAAGTAGTCATTGACAGGTAGGACATTGCAATGTATGATTTTATATACTATACTTAGATCAGACTGAAGGCGACGTAGTTCCAGGTTTTCTAGGTCTAGAATTACGAGTCTGGTGGCATAAGGTATTCTGCAACGAGTAGAGGAGTGGAGAACTCTTCTTGTGAAATATTTCTGGACTTTCTCAACTGTGTTAATATCAGATACAGAATGTGGGTTCCAGACTGATGAGCTGTATTCGAGTATTGGTCTAGCAAATGTTTTGTATTCTCCAGTTAGTGGTGTAATATTACCAGAGAAAAAGCTACGTAAAATTAGATTAACAACTCTTAACACCTTTTTGGCTATGTGGTTACAGTGGGCTCTAGCACTTAGATCATTAGAGATGAGTATTCCAAGGTCCTTGACAGAGTTTGGATCATTAACAAGGTCTTGACAATTCAGCCTGTATTTTATTTTCTGATTTTTATTTTTATTTTGCCAATATGTAAGACAGAGCATTTGTTTGTTGAGATTTGAAGTTGCCATTTGATTGACCATTCTGATACATAGTCAAAGTCTTTTTGAAGGGGAGCAGTATTGTCTGTGGTGTTGAATAGCTTTACATCATCAGCGAAGAGAACACAGTTGCTCACAGATATGATCACAGAGGTCATTTATGTAGAGTATGAAGAGAGTTGGTCCTAGAACACTGCCTTGGGTTGTGTTGTTGTAACTGTAACTGTTGACAGGTACATAATTTGATAGGATGCTCCCAATTTTGACCATTTGTGGTCTGTTTGACAGGAATGCTTCTATCCAATTAGGCAGGTGTCCAGAGATACCATAAGATTTTAGTTTTAGGAGTAGTTTGTTGTGTACCACCGAATCAAAGGCTTTACAGAAGTCTATGTAGATTGTGTCTATTGCTTTGCCCTGATCGAGTTGTGTCGTCCATGTGTTTTTGCAGTGTAAGAGTTGCAGATTTCAGAATAGTTTTTTCCTAAAACCAAACTGTTTATTAAAGAGTAGGTTTTTTGTCTCTAAGCGGAGGATGGATTGGTTAATAATTGATTCCATGACTTTACAGGTGGTGCAGCATAAAGAGGTTGGTCTGTAATTTTCAACTAGGCTGGGGTCTCCCTTTTTGAAGATGGGGATGACTGTGGCTTGTGACCATAGATTTGGCAGGGAGCTGGTCCTTTAAGATTTTTCAAAGATTATGCTTATAGGTTCAGCTATGGCAGTGGGTAGCTTTTTAAAGAAGTAGGCACATATTCTGTCTGGTCCAATAGATAGACATGGTTTTAGATTGTGTAGTCCTTTTGTAACATTGTCTTTGATATGTATTAGATCATTGTAGTTGTCTGTGGTTCAACTAGAAACCACATGATCCATTGCTGTTTACAAATACTGAGCCAAAGAATATGCTAAAGAGGTTGGCTTTGAGGGTGTCATCATTGCAGTCTTTACCATTAGGTCCTTTCAGGGATGGGATGGACCTTGAGTCTTTTAGTTTGTTGTTTACAAAATTCTGTTCCAGAAGAATAAAGCATTAATACCAAATCTCAACTTTTTACTTTTCCAAAATAGTATAAAGTAGCCATTTCTCGAACAACAAATCAATCTAATCAATAAAACCCCAAATCAAAGTTTCATTTTTTCCCCACCTCAAGCACAAACAAAAGTACTTATAGTTTTTGCTTTGATCAAAGTGGTCATTTTAGTCATTTCTGCCAACTCCATCAGCTTCTGCAGTCATTGAAATTGAAATATAATTCCGCTTTTGTGCATACAGTAGTCTTGCTGCTGTCAACATATATAAGATCAAAGTTCAAAAAAAATTGCAAGTCTTTTTCCATTAAACCCAAAATAAAAATTTCTGGTTCATCTTTATCTTCGCTTTAAGACTTTTCTGTATTCAAATAAGAACCTTACTCCAATTATTTATTTATTTTTTTGCTTTATCACATGTTCACCATAAATAAGGGTCCCTTCTTTACATTTATTCCAACATTCACTTGAAATACCTTTATATGTTCTAAATAACTTATCTGGTGTTAAATACTAGCAATACAGCATCTTGTAAGTTTTCTTTTAAATTACAGTTTAGTTTTAAGCCTTTCATAGACAACTCAGATTCTAGAGAAGAATGATCTGAACAGTTATGTCAACTTTATGCTTAAACTGAGATCTCTGTTTGATTTATTTATCATTTTATTTTGTTTAAAAGAAAAGATTTCTTTTATTTTTATTTAGCATATAGAGATGTTATACATGCCAGGAGACTACAAAGCTAATGCAGAGTAGTAATTTGGCTGCCTAAGACTGCTGGTCCTGTTTGGTTCGTGCTTGCATGCTTTCCGAGGTGTGCCACACGAGAGCAAATTAGTTCTGTACCAGGGAGAAAGACAAGCAGCTTTCCTGCAGTGTCAGCTGAGGTTTTCTCCCTCCACTCCCTCAATGGGCCTTGCATCCAGGAAAGTCCAGCACCAGCAGGATTCTAACTGTCCACATTAAGTGCTGGCTTGTTTCCCACCAAAGTGGTACTATTCATATATACTGTGCTTCCAAACTCCTGGGTGGGCAGGCCAGGTGAGTGATGGGAATTCACCCTGCCATGCAATGCTAGGACTTGATCACCAGGAAGCAAAGACTATCTCCAGCACATTAAGCCACTGAGCCATCATGCCTCCTCAAAGAATTCTAACTGGCTAACAACAAGAAATAACAAAACATACACACACACAAACCTTTCATGCCACCAGGCACTAAAACAATCCCATCCCAGAACCACGAAGGCTGACTCTCCTCATCTCCAGACCCAGCACCTGAGCAATGTCTTAATGGCATTCCAAAGGCAAAGAGGGTAAGAGCTAACTAGGGTATTCTCAGTCACATCCCAAATGTGGGCATAAGTCACTGGCTTCTAATTCTTAATTAGAGATGTGGTCAGAATGAATTGGCTTTACATGATAATTTGAAGAAGGCTGGGCTGAAGGCTGGGCTGGCTTGTTAAGACACACTCCAGACCCCGTGGAGATGCTAATCCTGCATAGCTGTGGCAAGAAAACTGGAAGAATTGCAATAATTGAATGATGGGAAAGAGAAGAAACTTCACAGACTTCCTCCTCACCTCCAGAAGGTGAGCCTATGCAACTTTACAGATCAACTTTGTCAGCTAAAAACAATACAGATGTATGTTTAATCCAGTGGGGATGCAGTTTTGCAAAATTGTATTACTGACCTGATTTGGCTGTATTACCTTGGATGTAGGAATGTTTTTGAAAGTAGAGCAGCTCACCTTATCTCCTGCAGAGACCTCTCCCCTCTGAATGAAAGATTGCTTGTTTACTCACATTTTCCAGCCAAAAGGCATGGATAAACATTTGGCCTCAGATCACAAGGCCTCTTTTAGGAAGGTAAAATAATTTTGGCTGTTAAATGTCTTTTGTCCTTAGCATATCACTCATGGTTTAATGGTAAAACGGAGAGAAGAAATGCTGTGGTGCTTTCTAAACTTGGTTGTTTGTTTGCAGATGTTTCATGACCTCCAGCCAGATAATTTCACAATAGCTAGTCCAAAATCCAAGCCAAGTGTTCAACAACAGAAGAAGAAGCAGGAAGAACTTGGGGTAGGGCATCTCAGGAAGTAAAAAGGGCTTGAGGGATGCTCTTGCAACCCAGAGTTCATGGCTTTGCCTAATAGGAAACATCTCCTTTCTTATCCAGGAGTTATGCTAGTCTGCACTGGATGCCCTTTTTAGCTGGCAAGCATGATTTTAATCTCGACTCTAAATAGCAGCCCCTGAGCTGAATTATCTTTCTCATTACCAGGTGATTGACAATCTTCTCTCCAACCTCAGACAACCACACAAATTTTTCCTCATCTCTGCAACCAACCTGGAAGTTTCGTCCATAATTACTTGACCAGGATGTGGGAACTTTTATATTCTTCCTCACCACTGGAGATTTTTTTGCCTCAGGGAAGAGGCAGATGCTCCTTCCCCACAATTCTGTGGCACAGATGAGAGAGGAGGGGGGGACCTCTTGATCAGCCAGGGGCTTCGAGCAAGAGGGATGGAAATAAGTCTGTGTTACATATTAGCATACTCCAAATACTCTATTCCCATTGGTCCACAAATACTTGAATCTGATTGGTATTCTACTCGATGGTGATTGGTCAAAAATAAGTAGCATATGATTGGCTGCCCCATTGGCCACGAGCCACAAGCAGCCTCTCTATAAAAAAAGGCTACCACGGCTCCTGGTTCAGATGGAATCCAGCAACAAATAAAAGAGCTGAAGTTATGCTGGTCTTGAATCTTATTCTTCGTGAACACAACACTGGTGATGAAGGTGGGATTCTGAGACAAGGAGACCAGTGAGCACGTGGCAATGAGAACCGAGCAGACCAAATGGCCGGAACCAACTCGCCATCTCCACCATTCAATCCAGTGACAGAGGACTGGGAATCATACATCGACAGATTCCTCATGTTCCTCGAGAGCAACGACTTACAAGGAATCTCTGACAACAGAAAGAGAGCCATGTTCCTGATGCACTGTGGGCCCACAGTGTTCAAGATGGCCAAGGCATTGGCCAAACCGGAGGACGTAAAACAGATGGCCTGGCCAGATTTGGAAAAATTGCTGAAGGCTCATTATGCACCAACCGTTTCCAGCCTTATTCGGAGACATGAGTTCTACAAACGGGACCAGAGAGGAGGTGAGAGTATCGCAGACTTCGTAGCAGCTCTCAGGGACATTGGAAGGGCATGCAAGTTCCTCAACATGGATGAAGCCATGAGGGATTGCATGGTCCTTGGTCTAAGAGATCTCACGTTGCAAAGCCGACTGCTAACCCGACCAAAAATTACAGTCACTGAGGCCCCCGCTGAGGCCACAGCAGCTGAAGCCACAAAAAAAATCAGCAGCCAAAATGCAACAAATGAATGCGACAACACAAAAAACACTGGCAGAAGCAAGCCAAATTCCAGAGAAGAAGTCAGAGAACACACATAAGACCATCACACGCCACAAGGATAGTGAATCGTTGTCCGAGACCGATGACAAAGAGGAATAAATCCACAGACTCCAGTTGGAACGAAATAGACGGGAGAGGAAAGGACGTAAGTTGGGGTTCCAGTGTGCTGGGTGTGGAGGAGACCACCCCTGTTCCGAGTGCTGTTTCCTAGATGCCATTTGCAGGTATTGTGAGAGATGGGGACACATAGCAAAGGTCTGCCGAAACCGGAAAAGCTACAGCTGTGAGAGTTGAGAAAGCAGAGGCAAACGACTAAACGAAAGCTACAGAAAAGAAGAAACACACCAAACTATCACCATCGGCCAGTCAAACGCAACCAATGGCTGGAAGGTACATGTGGCAGTCAGCATCGAAGGCCAAAAATGCGAGATGGAGGTGGACTCCGCCTCATACTTATCAATGGTATCATGGAATACCATTAAAAGACTAATACCGCACATACGCAGAACGGAATTAGAAAACCAAGCACTGATACTAAAAGACTACCAAGGAAACAGGATCCCTGTAGTCAGACTCAGACACTTCCAAGTCACATTCAAGAAACACAGAAAAATTCTGCCTCTAACCATCGTAGACTGGAACCACCCAGCCTGCTGAGACTCGAGTGGTTCGAACCCCCGGGAATCGGAGTGACCGGGATCAACAGCGTCACCGAGACAGACTGGGAGGAGAACCTAATGAGGGAGTTCCAGGACGTCTTCAATGGAAAACTAGGCAAGTACCAAGGGTCCCCCATATCATTTAATTTAAAGCCGACAATAGCTCCAATTAGGTTAAAAGCAAGGCGAGTTCCCTTCACATTAAAACCAAAGATTGATGAGGAATTAAATAAACTTATAGCACAAGGAATATTGGAACCAATTGACCATGCTAAATGGGAAATCCCAATCATAACCCCAATTAAGCCAGATGGGTCTGTGGGAATCTGTGGTGACTACAAGGCCACCCTAAACCATGCACTACAGCAAAGCGCATATCCTGCTCTGGTAGTGCAGCACCTGTTACACTCATTGGGGAGAGGCAAGGTTTTCGCAAAGCTCGACCTTGCACAAGCATACCAACAATTGCCAGTCGACCCCAAAAAAGCAGAGGCACAAACCATCGTGACTCATAGGGGAGCATTCAAATGCAAAAGACTGCAATTTGGAGTCAGCGTGGCACCAGGGGTGTTCCAAAGCCTGATGGAGCGGTTGTTACAAGGCATAAAAGGGGTAGTCCCATACTTTGATGATGTGCTGGTGTCAGCCAGCGACAAGAAACAACTAGAAGCCCGTCGCAGAATAGTATTGCAAAGATTCCAAAAGGCGGGACTCAAAGTCAAAAAAGAGAAATGTCAGCTAGCTACCCCGAAAGTCGAATTCCTGGGATATCTAATTGATAAAGATAACATCCACTCCACAGATAAAAAAATCAAAGCAATCAAAGAAGCTCTCAGACCAAAAAACAAAGCAGATTTACAAGCATTCTTGGGACTTATCAATTTTTATAATGTTTTTCTGCCACAGAAGGCAACGATGGTGGAACCACTACATAGATTACTGGACAAGGCAGCCACCTGGACCTGGGGACGACGAGAGGAGACGGCGTTCCAGAAAAAAAAAGATTTAATAACATCCAAATCTGTATTAATACAATACAGCGAGACACTACCCCTGACAGTCACCTGCGATGCATCACCTTTCGGCATCAGAGTCATACTCAGCCACACGCTGCCAGACGGGAGGGAAGTGTCCATTGCATTCTACTCCAAAACACTGTCCAAAGCTGAAAGGAACTAACTCCACTAACTCCACTACAAATAAAAGCTCAGCAGAATTACTAATGGGCAGAAAATTAAGATCATATCTGGACAGATTACATCCCACATTCAGCCCTGTAAAACCAATAGACTCCTCCAGCAGACACCACACATTCGAACCACGAAACCTAGTCTATGCTAAAAATCTCACGGGGCACCCAATGTGGGTACCGGCAAAAATAACACAAATAACAGGACCCCGGTCGTACAGATTGGAAACGGACTATGGAAGAAGCTGGAGGAGACACATAGATCAATTAAGATCAAGAACATTGGAACGAACCACTGACAAATCCAGGCACAAAGTACAACAACACACTCCAGTAACACAACAACCATTAAACCAAAACAATAATAATCAAACAAGAGAGGGGGGAAACCCCTCAAACACAAATAAAAGGGGAGGGGGAGAACCTCCATTAGAACAAGGAACACCACAAAATCAAAAAACAACCCACAAACCAAATTCTCAAATAAACCTAGAAAGAAACAACTACTTACCTGAAGAAGACTTCGGTGAAGAGGAACAGGAGGCACAAGAAGACCAAGAAGCCACTCCGGAAGGCAGCAGCTGGGCCAACTCTACCAGCCCAGATAGGCCAGGAAAGAGCGGCACGGCTGACTCCACCTTCCAGGAGGTTCCACAGAGAAAGATGGGAGAAACAGCAATCCCGTCTGAACCCGCTGAAGACAACAGCACGACTAAACTGCGCAGGTCAACTAGACAACATAAAAGTCCCACCTACTTATGTGACTATGTAAGGTAGGACCGAACCAAGAGGGGAGGGGTGTTACATGTTAGCATACTCCAAATACCCTATTCCCTTTGGTCCACAAATACTTGAATCTGATTGGTGTTCTACTCAACGGTTATTCGTCAAAAATAAGTAGCATATGATTGGCCGCCCCAGCGGCAGGAGAATTAAGGAGCCGTCATTGGCTGTGAGCCGCAAGCAGCCTCTCTATAAAAAAGGGCTGCCGCGGCTCCTGGTTCAGACAGAATCCAGCAACAAATAAAAGAGCTGAAGTTACTCTGGTCTCGAGTCTCATTCTTCGCGAACTCAACAGTCTGCCTCCCTCAGAACAAGAAAGAATAAAGAGATGGATTATATGGGAAGTCAGTGTCAGCCTCCAAGATTCCTTCTTCTGCTTGACTTTTTCTGGCTGCCATAGAAATGGAGGGGGGGAGAAATAATTGGGCCTCGTGGGGGGAAGGGTGCTGGAGGCTGAAGTTGAGTGAATTGTAAAAGTTGAGATGCTTTCTTGCTTACTGCGCAAATGCAGCCACTTATCATTTCTAGGCCAAAGTCAACCATCTTAGCATACTACATGCCTGAAGATGTACCCACATGACATTATACACACCTCAGATTGTATGTCCAGTTTGAATTGTTGGGGGTGGAGACATGGGATAACTTTCTACATGTAATTTCCATGCCTTTTGCTTCAGATCTTGTATTTCTTCTGATGCTGCCACTTCAGATTCAGTCAAAGTCCTTTTTATAAAAATGGAGTCTAAGGTTTCCTTTCTTGGATTTTGAATGGAGCAACACCAGACAGGCAGTATGAGAACTGTTTGCACCAGAGGTGGGCAATCTATTTTCCCATGAGGTCACAAGAGAAACTAGAGCAGCTACTGTGGAGGACCGAACCAACATGCTGAACTTAATTCTGCTGGCAGCACCCACATGTGGAAGGAGGAGGGAGTGCAGAGCCTCACCTCTGTCAACGAAGGAGCGTGCTTGGCTTCTTCTTCTGCACCCTGCAGTGCAGTTATTTACATTTTATTTTCTAACTTCCAACTGACCTCACATGGCCCAGACAGGGACAGCCAAAGGAGTGGGATGTGGCAAGAATGGGAGGTATCTATGTGTGTAAAATGTTGCTGGGGGGGGGGGGGAGAGGCCCACACAAGTTCTCCCACCCTCACCTTCACCCAGAGTTCCTCAACCTCCCCAAGGGTCAGAATGGAGAGGGGCAATGGCCTGTGGGCCCCTCTATTGCTGGGGTTTCCTGCACTACCTCGTGGAGTGGAAGAAGCAGGGCTGGGATGGAGCAAGGCTGCTGACTGGAAGCCTCCATTTTCTGGCCCAGGAGAAGGCTGAAGCTGCCTATTTCTGAGGCATTCCTGCCTGGTGCTCTTTGGCATTCTTTTGCAACCTGCCCTCTGTCCAGGAAGGAATTCTGAAGCTGCAGCAGAATCTCTTGGAGGAGGAGCAAAGAGTGGCTAAGGGACATAGATCCTGGAGTGAGAAACTTCCTAACAGTGCAAACAATCAACCAGTGTAACAGAAGTTGCCTCCATAAATCATGGGTGTTTCAACACTGAAGTTTTTAAGAAGAGACTGGACAGCCACTTGTCTAAAATGGTATAGGGTCTCCTGCTTGAGCAGGAGTTGGACTAGAAGACATCCGAAGTCCTGATTCTGAATTGAAATTGAAATGCACATGCCAAGTTTACATGCTGCTAAACAGCTGCCTCTAAACAACCCACAGATGCAGCTACCCCATCTCCTGAGATGATACAAGCCTCCCTTTACCCTGAAAACAAGTTCAAGAAGAGAAACCAGGTGGTCTTAAATTACCTTTCTGCATGCATCTTATTTAAAGGTAGAGGATGGGCTGGGATTCTTAATATGACTCCTTAACTTGCTTGCAAAGAAATGCTATTAATCAAAAATCAGAAAGACTTGTTTATTCATTGCTTCCAATTCATGTTGCTAGAAGAGAAGTTTGACAAAGTTCTTCTTTCTTCTTCACTTATGCTTACCAGAAAGATTATGTGGCTATTTATTTAGCCAGAATGATCATTACACACACACACAAAGAACAAATCCGCGAACCATTTGTTGACTTCTGAGGTTCAAGTTGAGCACTTCTAACAATTTGACTTTTGGATGTCTTCAAAAGGATAAAAGATTGTTGGTTTATCCAGATGATTAATTGTGTCTCTGGAAAATCACACAAAGAGATTAATTTCAAAGGTTTCCTATCAACCTGTTCCTGCTCTTCCAGCTGTTTGGAGAGGCAGTCATTATTTTAGGCAGTGATTCCAATTAGGCCTTTGAGTCCAATCCACATTCAGTGCAGGAAGGCAGATTAAAAGCATTCCAGATAGATGAACGTCCAGCCTCTGCTCCAAAGGGGAGCTTCCTCCCTTGGTGTTTGGTTGAACTGTCCATCTGCTCTTACACTGTAGTTTTGTTCTGCATCTTCAGTTAGAATCTGCATTCTGCTCTCAGGGCTAAACATTTTCAGTTCGATGATTGCATCCCTTAAGAGTTTCTGGTCTCCTGATTATCCTTCCTTATATTTAATCTGGTCTGTTTTCTTACAGTATGGAGCTCAGAAGTGGACCTTGTACTTGAGGCAGGGTTGAGCCAACATAAAATAAAGTGGAACAATTACTTCCAGCGATTTGGAAATTTGAATTTTTGTTGCTGAAGCCAAATATCGTATTGCTCTTTTTAAATCAGCAATGTCACACTGATTATAATTAGCTTGTGATCAGTTACATTTTTTAAGATAATCGAACACTTGGATATCAGAGCACAGAAGGTCCTATCTTGCCTTCTGAAGTGGCCTCTGTTTACAAAGACTGAAAGAGATGGCAAGCTTGGCTAAAAGGGAGCAGGGAATCAACAAATATTGGATGTATTCCCTCTCCACTCAGGTTGCTCAATCATTGGCATTCATCCTGGCTTGCAAATTGTATTGGTTGTAGAAGTGATAAGCACTTTGGATTATTATGGTTTTTTTCTGATAATGCTGCTTATTAAAATAATGCTTTTTTTTTTTAAAGCAGAGAGATTCACTTGAAAACATTCAAATGAAATAGCTGCATTTTAAAGAGTCTGCTTTTAAGGCAATTTGTAGAGGTCATTTAAAAAGCTGTTGTACATCTAAATATCTCAGGTTAAACAAGCAGAAAAGATAGAAAAGACAAAATGGAAACGATAACCTTATACCTTTTCCATTTTGATAAGAATATTTTATAAGATATTATTACTAGACCAATTTAGTCTAGTGATTAAGGCACCAGGCTAAAAAGCAGGAGACCCTGAGCTCAAGTCCCATCTTAGCCATGAAAGTCAGCTGGGTGATCTTGGGTCAGTCCCCCCTCTCAGTCCAACACACTTCAGAAGATTTTTGTTGTGAGGAACATAGCAGGAGGAATAGGTGTTGGATATGTTCATTGCTTTGAGTTATTTCTAAAAATAATAAAGGTGGGATACAAATAAACAAGTAAATAATGAATGATTTTCCTGACTATATATAAAATCCTTATACCTTCCTTCAGCACCCTGTTTATTTAGATCTCCCCTTACAGGTGTCTTCTCCAGAACTTGGCAACTCCAAAACAGATCTGAATTCCCTTCTCTCTATTCCTGTGTCCCTCCTACAAATAAATCAACTCTCCTGGTTTTGCATCCAAAGAGAGAAATGAGGCTGATGGGAGAGACATGTAGGAGATGACCATCCTCAGCATGAGGAAGAGGTCAAGTGCATCATCAGCTTGGAATCACTACATCCCAGGGAGAAACCTCAGTCCCAGGCCCTCCTTGAAATCTGTTGACTCTCTGCCAATTTGCCTTGATCAAATTGATCAAATTCCTATGTAAAGGTTGTGTGGAAAAAACTCACAGTGCCTTTGACCTCTTATCCTGGCTCCTGATTTTCTGCACCCAACAATAGGATGAGAAGGGAAGGCAAGTTGAAAGTTGAAGAGAAACAATCTGAAACAAGTATCTTTATTTCCTGCAATTTTGTGGATGGGCTTCTCTTCCATCACCATCAGACTTTGCTCTCTGCTTTTATGCTTTACCTGCCTTAGGTTCCTGAATGAAAGGTGAAATACAGTTTTAATAAAAATATAAAGCGTGGCATTTGTCTGTTGGATCTGTCATCCTGAGGTGATTGTCAGGAAAAACATAGACTAAATATGAACTCATTAGTTCATTATATAAAAAGGTACTATAATTTTCCATGATCGTAATTCTATCCCTGTATTGTGATGCAGTCTAGGACTGCATTGGCTTTTTTGGTAGCTGCAGCACACTGCTGACTCATATTTAAGTAATTGTTCCCAGGGATTCCTAGGTTCTTCTCACAGTTATTGCTGTTGAGCCAGGTACCACCTGTGCGTTTGGTTTTTCTTGTAAAGTGTAAACCTTGCCTCCTTTTGTGAATTGAGACCTCTTTTACTTGAAGGTTAGCCTGTCTGCAGCTCTCCCTCCTGTCTCCTAGGGTCATTTCTACATACATTGTCATTGCTATATAAATTATACATTTCTATCCTATACCTCTTGTATAGAATTATCTTGCCAATATCAGAAAACAATTGAAAAGTCAGTCAAAATGAAAACCCTGCTTGCCCCTGAGTTTTCTGAAGCCATCAACTTTCTTTAGCTGTTTGCTCTTGTGAACCTAATGGGGATGCTGATGTCCCAATTCTATCAAGAGCATGTCTTTCACTTGGCTTTTAAAATTATTCTGTTTTTCTTTGATAATATTAGCAATAAAAACAATAAAAAGCAATTTGCTGTGTTAAGTTTTTCTAAGGAGGTTCTTTACACTACAAAATATCTGGATTTTTTTCATCTCAGAGCCACATGGCACAACCTGTTTTTGATTGGCCAGCATGAATAAGGAACTAGAACAAGATCTGGGAAATTCTGAAGACATTTAAGATGTGTCCCATCATAATTTCAGATGAAATTATTCTAATCTAATATAAAATCAAAATGAACTCAAGGACTTCAAGGGATCAAAAGATAAATCTGGATTTTAGATAAACCTAAATCTGTGTTTTTTCCGCATTTTCTGGTGGTCTTACTAATATCAAGATTCTAATATCAAGAATGGAGGAAGAAAGTCCCTGACACTTGATGTGCTCTCGGCACAACCCTCTCAGATGAGGAACTAGCAGGTGAGCAAAAGGAAGGACCTTCAAAGGTAGTGTCTGAAAAGCCAGTGCTGGGCCATAAATGGCATTAATCATAGGTAGGTCAGGAGCTTCCCATCATTGCGAGCATAGTTCTTTTTCTACTCTGGCAAGCTCTGAATTGGCCCTTTAAGGCTGGAGAGAAGATGAGTGGAGGGTGGAACAAGGCCTTTCTCACTCTGACCTGAATGGGGAATAATCCTATGAACTCATCTTGGGGGATGATAAAGATGAGGATGATGATGATAAAGTTGGGTTTCCTCCTGACCCACCATTCTTTTGCGGGGTGCAGCTCTCAAGTACTCAAAGGCCAAATGCTGCCTAGAGGCCAGGGTGAGTCCCTGGACAATCCCCATGGCTATGAAACCACAATTACCATAGCAAGCTGAAGCCAGGCTGAACCATTTTCTTCTTATCACCTCCATTGTTGTAAAAATTTCCTTTTCAGGAATTTATGAAGTAGAGAAACTGTTCTGTGATTTAAGCACTCTTATTTACTCCATTGCAAAAAGGAGGAAACAATTCAACTGCAAGTTTCTACTGTGCTGTCAAATTTCAGCAACACAATTCTGGAAAGTGTAAAATCACAGAACCTGGGCCACTGCCTAGAACTTGCAATACCCCATCAGCTATGGTTTATTGAGCAGTTTATAAACCACGGTGACAGATTTATACAACCCCAGAGGTATAAAAGTGTGTGGGCTATCAGCAAACCTTTTCAGGGCCCAGAACAGTTGGAAGGAACATTTCTGGCCCAGAATTGTGGATTGGATCAGTTATAAGGACAAGATATCCTCCCATGTACTTTTACTTGGAGATCTTTCATTGGCAACCATTAATTATCAGTAGTAGCATCTCCCGATGACATGAGTCAGCAGTGAAATGTTGCTCTTTTTCTTCCAGTTAATAACAGATTGAAAGGGACCTTGGAGGTCTTCTAGTCCAACCCCTTGCTCAAACAGGAGACTCGATACCATTCCAGACATGTGGCAGTCCAATCTCTT
Organism: Laticauda colubrina; assembly: GCA_015471245.1. Classification (NCBI taxonomy): domain Eukaryota; kingdom Metazoa; phylum Chordata; class Lepidosauria; order Squamata; family Elapidae; genus Laticauda; species Laticauda colubrina. Next base: position 21,437,971 of record BLBF01000058.1, read on the forward strand.
CTTAAAAGCCTACAGGCCTGTGGCATCCACAACCTCTGGAGGCAAGTTGTTCCACCGGTTGATTGCTTTCACAGTTAGGAAGTTTCTCCTTAGTTCTAGGTTGTTTCTCTCTTTGTTGAGTTTCCATCCATTGCTTCTTATCCTGCCTTCAGGTGCTTTGGAAAATAGGTTGACGTTGACCCACTCTTTTTGTGGCAGCCCCTCAAATCTTGGAACGCTGCTATCATGTTTCCCCTAGTCATCTTTTTCTCTAGATTAGCCATACCCAGTTTCTGCAACCATTCTTTATGTTTTAGCTTCTAGGCTCCTAATCATCTTTGTTGCTCTGCTCTGCACTGACTCAAGAAAGAATCTTAAAATCATTTTTTATATTGTAGAGACCAAAACTGGAAACATTATTCCCAGTGTGGTCTTAACAAAGCATTATAAAGTAGCATTAACACTTTGCATGATCTTGATTCCATCCTTCTCTTAATGAAGCCTAGAAATGCATTGGCTTTTTTGGCAGCTGCAGCCCACTGCTGGATCATACTTAACTGATTGTCCACTAAGACTCCAAGATCCTTCTCACAGTTGCTACTGTTGTATCCTTATAGTGTTGCCTCCTTATAATTATTATTTCAATTTTGATACCACCCCTCTGCAAATGACTCTGAAGAAAATGGCCTCTTTAGAGAAATAAGTCACAACAGGTTCGGGTAAGATATTGCCTGGGAGCTCCCTCCAGAGTAGCCCCATTTTTCAGCCAGGCCTATTGCCTGCACTGGATTTCCCCCTGCCCCAAAGCATTGGAGCAGCCACCAAAAACCCTGCATGCCCCAGTCCTCTGCTAGGGGCAGTTGCCTTTCCTTCCTTCTCCCCCAATTGAGGCCGTGGGGTCAGCCAGAATTGCTCTCCCCATTCCTTAAAGCTCCATGCTCCATTTCAGCAAGAAATCCGTAACAGCCCCGACTGAAAGAGACCATGGGGAGCCCTTCGGTTGGGCCTCCTCCTCCCCCCAGATTCAGCAGAGGAATGGACTGATGTGTCTGTCCCAAGGGAGAAACCATGCAGACACTTCCTGATGCAATATCGCCATGCATGTCATATTTCATCTTTCTGCTATTTATTGGCAACTTACTAGCAATGCATTAAATAATCTTTAAACACAAAATACAGCCGAGGCCCCATCCAGCCTCTTCCTTCTACGGAGGGAGGGGGCAGCTCCGCGGAGGGAGGCAGCCATGGGAGTCACAGGTCAGCCTGTGCAGTTCCTTGGAGCCTCACAGGATCTAGATCTCTTCCCCTCTCCCCCAGCTTTCTCCTCCTCAAATCCGCTGAGCCTCTTCAGGCTCCCTTCACCCACGAGGACCCCCTTGGCAAAATTCTTGCCCGGCTCACCTTGGAGGAGCCCCGGCAACTTCCTTCTCATTACCTTTTGCTATTCTGACATGTTTAATTGATGCAGAATATAAAAAACCATGAAGGGTGATAAACAAATGTCAGAGCTGAGTGGCAACTGAGGGAATTGAATAAATGGAAATTTTAAGGTGCTTAAATTAGAAGTTTGTCACCAATGTCAAATCTCCTTATATTTGCACCATCCATTTGACAATTTTTATTTATTTGTTTGTTTGTTTGTTTGTTTGTTTGTTTGTTTGTTTGTTTAGATCTTGCTGGCCTCTCTGAAGCCATTCTCACCTATACATTCTACCTGTGAGGTAGAATGATGTTCTGGTTGGAGGCCATGAGATCAGGTCCCCTTTAAGGCTCCCCGGGAATTCAGGCATCTGAGGTCTTCTCAGCTCCTTCTCTGACCCATCACCCCTTGAATCAAATTCAGGTTTGATTGTTAACTCCTGCACACCCTCCCAGGGATTAAATGTGAGAGCAATCAACCCATGGAACAGACATTGCCTTCATAAACTGTGGGTGCTTCATCACTGGAAGCTTTCAAGAAGAGACTGGACTGCCATCTTCAGAAATGGTATAGGGTCTCCTGCTTGGGTAGGTGGGGGGGGGGTTGGACTAGATGACTTACAAGGTCCTTTCAAACTCTGTTAATCTGTAATCTGAGCCCCTCTGCACCTGGAGGCCAGTGGCCATCTGCCTTGGGCCAGGCCAGACTGATAGAGCCATGCAAGAGAAGCAGGGACCCCCTCCCTTCTAGGTTTCCGAAAAGCCTTAAAATTGGCTTTGGTCCCAGGGCTGGCTCAGTGAAGGGCCATCATGCTGGATTTATTTATTTTTATGTTGTTATTAAGACAATTTATATGACCACCAAGCTCATCCTCAGTGATTCTAAGCAGCAGCTTACAAAGAATGGTTGTAATGACTGGTTCAAGTTCCAGTCATTTTGTTTTGTCTGTGTTTTAATTAATATTAAATTCTGCAGGTCACCTACAGGCTGAAATGTGTGGCTATATAAATTTAAGGAAATAAATAACTACTGCAATAAATGACAGTTTTTCTCAAAGCTTCTGCTGGAAGATTATTCCTTTGAGTCCTTAAATCAAGCAGATTTTGTTAACCCAACGGCAGGCCAATTTAAATGGTTGAATTGTTTTTGATTCTGTGCATGAAATACCATTTTTCTGGACTGAATGGATGCTATGGGAGTGTCCTGAGGACCTATGAGTTGTCCCCTGGCTTCCCTGCTTATTACTGGTCAATCAAGGAGGTTGCCGTGCAGGATAACGCAAAGTTACTGCCAAGTAGCCAAGATTAATGATGGGTTTGGCTAAAACCCACTTGCTCTGCATTGGCTACAGCAGAAGTTGCGCAGGGTATAGTCCTGGCGATAAGATCCTTCCATTGCTGTCACTAAATGCCCCTTCAATTGTCTCCACAGCTGGGGAGAAGGTTTACTTAAGAGAATAGAGGAAGCCTCTAATTCGGAGGCCAAGCTGGGAGCCTGGGCTAAGAGGGTCAGGAGAGGCATAATTGCTTCAGCATCGATATCAGCTCTTCTTCTTCCACACTCCCTCCTAGAGAGCTCCCAGAAAGGTTGATATAGATGCTTCATTCATTCCGAGGCTGAATAAATTTACCCTCAGGAAATCTGCAGGTTGCACTCAGATGTCGGCAGAAGGTCCCTGGGGAATTGGTTCCATTCCAAATGCATGTCATGCTCAGCAATCACGATGCAGGGCCCTGGTTGGGGAGGGGCAGGGGGGTTGGAGGGGAGAAGAAGAGCTTTTTTCTGGGAAGATCTCAGAATGGAAAAGTAGCTGTTTCTGAATCCTTCAGGAGGTGCATGGACGTCTGATCCAGTGGCCAGGCAGATCCCATTTCAGGGCCCTAAAGCCACCGCACCCCTTTTCCTAGGGTCCCACAGCCACCCCTTAAGCCTGCAGGGTCACCCTGGGAAGAGACGCCTCTGGTTAAGGGGGCAGATGCTTCTCCATCAGCTGAACAGAAAACAGCATATGCTGGATCTCTGCTTCTCTCTCAGGCAAAAGATGACACAAACCAATTCTAAATATAAGTAACAGAGTCTGAAGCCGCTGCTGTTTATCATGGAGAAAGAAAAACGCAGCAACTGCTGGTTGTGCAGCTCAGGTTTAATTTACTTCTGTGCTCTTCTCTGATTTCATAGCAACTAAATACTTTCAGGTACTTTTACTTTGCTCTGTTTGCGCCCCATCTATTTGAGGCAGGGGTCCCCAAACTCTTCAGCTCATTGCAACCTTCAGGAAGTTTCAGATTGTTCATCAAGTCCCAAACATCTTTATATGGAAAATAATTAAATAAAGACTATTTTAACTAATAGCACTAAGAATAAAAATAAGTAGCATTTAAAAATCTAACTTTAAAAAAAAAATGTTATGCATAATCCTGTCCACCCTTAGGGGTTGACATTGACCAGAAGGCAAATGCAATCTTCTCAATATGTTGTACAAAAATTGGTGAGGCTGTTGGAAAGTGTTCCAGTTGTGATCAACACAGGTAGACTGTTGCAGGGAAATAATGCTCCATTGCCATATAATAAAGAGAAAAAAGGGAACCATAAAATGATGTTATCCATCCTCAGGTGTGTCTTTCCTATGTTGCAAGAGAAGCAGTTCGTCTATTAGATCAACTGACCTGATAGGTTTTTATGCAGATGTCTCCAAAAGCAAAACACTCCTAAGCTGGCATTCCTGTTTCCTGACCACTTGGGGTCCTGGGCCATACTGGTATAATTCCAAGATGAAAGAAGGTGGGGGTCCAAGACACTTAAGAAAAAGGCTGGACGAAACCTTGCAGAGGAGTAATAACCGTAGTATCCATACAGGCTATGGTGTATTTCATGCTTTACTGTCAGACCAAGATATGGCTTAGCTCTGATCCTGCCATATTTGTCAAAGAACCAGGAGACCCAGGAGCCAGTGAGGCTGAAGCAGGCTCAGACCTAAGCAGTAGGAATGAAAAGGGCAACTCCCTTCCCTGGGGGGGGGGGTTTCCTATCACTGCCCCCCAATATCGGTCCCTTCATGGAAAAGTTTCCACCTCGAGCACCCTCTTCCTCTTCCAAAAGGCCTGGGGGGTGGGCATCCCTCTTCTATAGAAGCAGCGGTGAGAGACTCTGATGCACAAGGAGCTTCTTTCCCAGTTTGTGTTCTCACCCAAATCTTGTTCAAATTAGACAAACAAAAACTGTGTAAAAAAGCAAATCTTTTTTAATGCAGTGCTGGGAATTCAACACATTCCCAGCCAAGAGTTAGTTAAAACTAGTTGTCCAATGTCAAAAGCAAGCCCTTTCAAGGTTGCGAAAGGCTGCCAAGAACAGAAGATGAATTACTGATTAAATATCCACTGACAGAAGTTTCAAAAACAAACCGGAGTAAGCAGGGCTTCAACAAGAACTCTGAGTCTAAAGAACTTCTTTGCTTCCTGCAAAGAACACATCCCCGAGGGCTGGCTTTTATCCCTTATGGGAGGGGCCAACACCTTCCAGCCCTACTCCCGAGTCACCTGTGCTGCTGCAGAAGCTCTTTCCTTTGAGCAGCCCTCCATGCACGCGCCCTGGGCACCGGCTCCTCAGGGACCTCTTCATCACTGCTGCCAGCTTCCACAATCTCCGAAGGCAGCACTCCACTCCCTGATGATCCTGGCCCCATCCCTGCATTACATGCAGGCCCCTTGTCCAAGTCCTTGCTATCAGAGACCTCTGTCCGCACCTGCTGCCAGCGAACCACAACAGTTTGAATTAATAAGCCACCAGGAAGCTAGGAAACCCACTTGCTCTTCCCCTCACCATATTTTGAATGATATCTTTCAAGGAAAATCCCCCACTTTGTCTTACAATCAGCAGGTATCTTTCAATACCTCGGGAGCCCAGTATTAACACTAATGTGGCTTTGAGGAAGCCCCAGGTATGGACTGCTCACCTATGACTTTTTTAGGCAAAAAAATAGCCCGAGATTTCTATTATTCCTCTCCGTTATATGACTTGCCATGTTTTCTTGGGTAGCCCTTCTAGTGGGGGCCGCCTGGATTTCTGTCTCTGGGAAGAGTTGTGCCCACCTGACAGAATTGTTTGTAATTTATTAATTATCCATTGTATTAGATAATTGCCCTGTTCTTCTGATAATATTCCAAAGCAAGACTGTAATTTGTGGGGAAAATTTCAGAAGATTAGACATTATTCAAACTTTTAAAAATGCAATTAAAAAGCCCTTGTGTGACTTTGCAGCTGTAAGATAGCAATAGCATAGTTATATGCTGCTTCACAGTGCTCTACAACCCTCTCTGAGTTGTTTACAGGGTCAGCCTCTTGCCCCCAACAATTTGGGTCCTCATTTGACTGACCTCGGAAAGACGAAAGGCTGAGTCAACCTTGAGCCAGTCAGGATCGAACTGCCGAACAGATGGCAGCTGTAAGTCAGCAGAAGCAACTTGCAATACTGCATACTAACCACTGCGCCACCATGGCTCTCTTAAGATAACTTGAAATTCCCTCCAGAGTTTTTCAGAGGGAGCTGAATGCCCAGGATGGTCTCTGTAACCAAAGTCCCAGTCCTTGTGGTTTGGCTCCCTCTCTATTGGTGGCCATAAGCCAATCCACAAAACCACACCTCTCCTTGGACTGCAACCCCTGTCAAGTGTGGTCCCCTCCAGATGTCTTTTCTGGGACAGGGACATGCAGCCTTTTTTCAAACAAGTTTTGCATCTATCCCAAGAACTTTGAAATGATGACCTTCACAACAAGCATAATGTCTTCTCCATGGGGCATGCACAAATCACCAGCTCTAGGTAAAATGCCTCACCAGACACCTGCAGAGATGTTTGCCTAAGCATTCTGCCCTGTGACTTTCCAGAGACAATATTCAGGAGGAAGGCGCAATGCTGCAATTTCCAAGCCCCCAGAAGCAAGAAGGATGCCTGCTCATCGTCTCATTACATCAAAGGCCAAGGTCAGGCACAGCCCTCTCCATGCAGGCTGGTAATTTAAGCAGGATGACATAAATGAGTCACCAAGATCTCTATTCAAAATGCTTGTTGTCACTGATATTTTCAGGGAAGTGTGAGGAAAGGCTGAGTGCCACTAAGGACCTACCAAGCCCAGAAACCTGGCTTGTTTATCATCCTAGTCTATAAGGCTCAGTGCAATTATTATTATTTTACTTTGATTTTCCCAAACAGGAAACTTCACAGTTCAGCTTGATAATTAGCTCTGACAACTACAGAAAATACCCCCTGATTAATGCCATCTTCCTGAGCCATTGAAACCATTTCCAGGGTGCCATCTGTGGCATCAGGGATGGGAGGGCATCACCTGTAGGTCCATTTGCATCAGCCATTTCAGTTGCCCTGAGTCAACTTCATCTTGGGGCTGTGTGGCTGAGCTCCTGCTCCTGCTGCCTTCACATCATCTCCATCTTCTTTTCATTATTTTGAGTCTTTAGGACACAAGTGCAAAGTTTTCTTGCAGCCAAGGATCATACTTTTTAAAAAACGTTTTGACTCTGTACAGGCTTAAAGAGATATGACATTACTCGAGTATACTAGACCTATATTTTCAACCGTTCTGTATTTAGAGGGTTAAAAGTGAAATGGTTGCATTAAATCTCTACAAAAAGCACTTCTTTCACATTTTAAATGCTCAAGAAGTAGCGATTAAAAAGCAAATTGCATTCCCTCTGCTCCCTGATCTTTGCCTGTGGTCCAGACCGTTGAAATGCAATTGTGGAATTGGACATTATTGATTATTCTATTTCTGTAATTCTCCAAAAATGGATCCTTTTCCTTTGGTTGATCTTACAAGCAGATCATGCTGTTATGGAAGCCAGCAAAATGTTCTACATCCACTTTCATGAATTTCTGGTTGGTGGCCCCAGATCCCTCGTGATTTAAATGCAGTTGAGCTCTTACTAATGAGGATCTCTTGCAAGTGTTGTTTTATGTGAAGAATCACTTTCTCCTTCATCCCTTTAAATCTTATATCTTACACTGAGTGAATACGTTTCCACGTATTCACTTGAAATACAAGTAACCAGGCTCAAATTATCCATCTTATGCAAAGACTTGGCTTTCTGAAGAAGGCTGATTTTCAACTCCTAGTATCACTTAGATAGATCTTCTCCATGATGGTCTTGGTCTTTCAGCACCGTAACTGTGCTCATTCACCTTGCTACTAGTCCTCCTGTTCTTCTCTTTCCTTCTACTTAATCTAGAGAGCTGGGTCTTCGCTTAATGGGTAGGATAATCCAAGCCTGGTCATTTGTGCCTTGACCCAAAACTCTGGGTCAATTTGTTGCAGATGCATTGTTATGTTTCTTTGGCTATCTGCAATATTCTTAGGATTCTTCTCCAACACAAAAGTTCAGAAGCAGCAATATTTTTCCTATTCTGCTTCTTCAAAGTCCAACATTCACTTCTATAGCATATCAGATATAGATATAGATTAACAGAATTGAAAGGGACTTTGTAAGTCAACTTGTCCAACCCCCTGACCAAGCAGGAAACTGTACACCATCTCTGACAAGTGACAGTCCAGCTTCCAATGATGAAACTCCCACAACTTCTTAAGGAAAGCCGTTCCATTGATTGATGGATTGATCACAGGGAATTACTTGGCTTGCAGGGTTCTTGTCTCTGTAACTATAGATGTAGCCTGACATTTGAATATCTTTTCCAAGGAAACAAATACAGGGAGCCCTTATATCAACAAATATCAAACAGATCTGACTAGGAAATGGAGGCTGTTAAGAATAATTGCTGAGATGCTACAGTGTGATTTTTCTCCAGGCTTTTGATTCTGAAGTTGAACCAGAACCAAGAGAAACAAAATTCAAGGCTACATTTGCTCAAAGAAACTCAGCTGGTGATGTTGGGAGAATGACTCTGACTCAGCTTGGCCGACATCTTAGGACGATGGCACTGGGACCAAGCAGGGGAGGGACACGCTGTTGAATTCCTAAAGGAAACATGGGATAGAAATCCTGAATCTGAAATGCCAAATGTTCAAGAGAAGCAAATCAAGTACTCCTCAACTTCTGACCACAACTGAACCCCAAAGTCATGCTGCTAAGTGAGAAAGTTGTGAAGTGAGTTTTGTCCCATTTTTTGACCTTTCTTGACCTGGTTGTTAGGAGAATCATTGCAGTTGTTAAATTAATTGAATCTCGTTTCTCCATTGACTTTGCTTGTCAGAAGGCTGCAGAAGGAGATAACAGGACAGAGCAATTGTCATAAAGGTGAATCAATTATCAAGCACCCGAATGTAAGTCAGATGACCATGGGGATGCTGCAATGGTCATAAGTATGAAAAATGGTCTTAAGTCACTTTTTTCAGTGCCATTGTAACTTTGAATGATCACTAAGGGAACTGCTGTTAAGTTGAGGGCTACCTGTATCTGAATGGTTCTTTAGGGTACACCCTAAAAAGGACTTTTGCTTCTACCTCAAAGTAAAAACCAAGCTGACTCAAGAGCATAGTAAAGTTTTACTCACAGCAACTGTCAAATCTTATGACTCTGAAGGCTTCCTCCTCTTCCTTTTCCAAGCTCACTCACAAGTCCATTCACTGGAGGAGATCCTGAGAGAATTACTGTCTGGAGAAACCTTGGGTGAAAAGAGGACTTGGCATTATGATTGATGGGTTATAAATGGGTTACTGATTCTTTTGATCAGCAAATCAATGGAAATGTCTTCAAAGGTTGGGGTGGGGCTTCCAGGAACATGATATCAGCTTTGGAAGCCATACTGAGATTCAATGCTCCCACACTGCCACAATTGATCCTGAGAAAGTGGGAGGGGGGAATTCATTGGAGTATATCTAGTTGGACAAAATAAAATCCTTTTGCTGGTTCAAGGTCACTGAGTGTGGTGCATAATGAAATGGGAATCTTACTTTAGGACGGATGGTGATTGGACCATGTGATGTGATGATGGCAAAGGGGGGATTGATTTGTAGTTTTGACTTTTGCAAGGAAGCCCTAAACTTTCAGATTCAGGATTCCACAGATGTGCCAGTTACTATGCAAATAAAGGAACCTTTGAGAGATGTCTGTCTCAGAGTTATTGGTTGGAATGGGGGGTTGCTGGAACGCTGACACATGACACATTGATAGAGCTCTTCATCACAGCCAAGTTGCCAGCCAACAAAGTCAAATTGAAGCATGTCCTCCTTAAGTCTCCAAATTGAGCCTGGCCTTGTGGTAAAGCCTTTGGTGCCTTTTACTCATGGATGATTCACAGAAGGAATGATTTCTGCTGGTCTCTTCAGTCCAACCAGTGTCGAAGCAAAAGTGGGGCTGCAAATCTGGGCCATCCCCATACTCTCAGGAGCAGATCTATGGAGATTCTCAGTCTGGTTGGGGTAGAATAGAATGTAACTCCTTGCTGAGAAGAAAATAAAAAGCCTAACTCTTGGGGGGTGGGGACAAAATCAGATCAGATCAGAATAGAGCTGGAAGGGACCTGGGAGATCTTCTAGTCCAACTCCCTGCTCAAGCAAGAGACCCTATGTCATTTCAGATAGAGGGCTATCCAGTCTTTTCTTAAAAATCTCCAGGGACGAAGCACCCACAACATCTGAAGGTAAGCTGTTCCACTGTTAGGAAGTTTCTCCTTAACTCAAGGTTGCTTCTCTCCTTGATAAGTTTCTATCCATTGTTTCTTGTCTTGCCTTCTGGTGCTTTGGAAAATCAATCTTCTTTGTGGTAGCCTCTCAAATACTGGAATACTGCTATCATATCACTAGATTGGCCAAACCCAAATCCTGCAACTGTTCTTCATATGTTTGAGTCTCCAGCCAGTTAATCATCTTAGTTGATCTTCTCTGCACTTTTTCCAAAGTCTCATCTTTTTTGTAATGTGCTGGCCAAAACTGGATGCAATATTCCAGATGTGGCCTTACTAAGGCTTTATAAAATGGTACTAATGCTTCACATGATTTTGATTTGATTGCCTTTGTTTATTCAACCAAGGATTATATTAGCTTTATTGGCTGCTAATAATTTCATTATCTGAGCAAAGATTAGGAGGATATTTAAAATTTGATTATGGCTATCAAAATCAGCAATATCTCCTGCTTTACTAGGTCTAAAATTTAATAAGAGCAGTATAGAGGGCAAATTTATAATATGGCAGCATTATGAGATTGATGTATTTATGTCTAGAGAGAAGGAAGTCAGGTTTTATAACTCAGTTATAAAAAGGAGTGACTCCTTTATTTGAATGCCTCCAGGTAAAGCACGTTTGTCAACCCGATTATGAAATCAACTGGGAAGATTAAGACAAATGACCTCTTTCAAAAAGTTAATTCTGGAAAGCCTCCAATCCCCCCACAAAATCTGGTTTCTCACAATAATAATATCATTCTGATGCCCTTGGAAGAAAATGGGAAGCTCTGGTTAAGAATGGGTGGCAGAATCTGGGTGCTGAGTCTTCAGTGACAGATGGAGTAGCACTTGTATGCCTTGCGTCATGTGCTCTGCTCTTTCAGATCAGTGACATACAAGCTTAAGCATCAGGTGCCCAGGTTAATAACTGTTGGAAATGCAGACCAGACGCCTTCGACCCTCATGGCTGACATATGGCAAAACAATCTTGGCAGACCAGGTGGACAAAAACCAAGGGAGTCCTTGAGAGCCTTTTTTCCCCAGTTTGTTTCTCCACTTTGTGTGGCATCTGAGCCTGGCCTCTGCTTCAGGTTGGCCTTCAGCCTGGAAGTCCACAGATAGAGGAATAAGTGGAAAGAGTGATGTGGTGCCAGAAGTGAGATTTCTGGGCACAGGCTCATTTCCAGCCCATCTCCATCACAGACAAGTATTTCTACAGTTCCTGAAGTCAAGACATGTTTCTGTTTTCTTCTGGGGTAGAGAGCAACAAAGCAGTCCGTTTTCACAGAAATACAGGTATTCCTTGCTTACCACAATACAAAATTGTAAAAATATTTGGGTTACCACACTATAAAGATGTTGAGACTCTAGAAAGAGTGCAAAGAAGAGTAACAAAAATGATTAGGAGGCTGGAGGCTAAAATATACGAAGGAAGATTGCTGGATTTGGGTGTATCTAGTCTAGTGAAAATAGGGACTAGAGGTGACATGACAGCACTGTTCCAATATTTGAGAACTCCTAGAAAGATGAAGGGGTCAAACTATTTTCCAAAGCACCAAATGGCAAGATGAAAAACAATAGGTCGAAACTAGAACTAAGGAGAAATTTCCTAATGATGAGAGCAATCAACCAAAGGAATAGCTTGCCTTCAGAAGTTGTGGGTTAGAGGCTTTCAAAAAAGAGACTGGACAACCATTTGTCTGAAATGGTACAGGGTCTTCTGCTCAAGTAGGGAGTAGAGTGGGAGATCTCCAAGGTCCCTTCCAACTCTTATTCTATGGTTATCACCATTTGCTTGGTGATGGTTCAAGTTTACAATGGGGCTGAACAAGGTGGACTGATGACCAGTTCTTGAAGTTTCAACCATCACAGCTTCACAATACTTACCTAGACATTTTCAACCTGCTCACACTGGTCACATGATTGCCATTTGTCACCTTTCCTGCCAGCTTCAAACAAGCAGTGGGGTTGGAGAAGGCGGAGCTACGTCTCGGTGTTACAGCTGCGATCTCGGGGCTCTGAGATCTCAGCTGATATTTTTGCCTCTGGTCGGTTCTAACGGACCTAAACCGTCCCGTAGAGACGGGGATTGTGAAGGGCACAGTCCCAGGATCCCAGAGATATCGCAAAATCTCTGGTTTGATCCGGGAGAAGCCCTTTTGCTGGAAGCGGAAAGGCAGCCTCCAAAGCTGCTGAAGTCGGGACAACTCCGGAAAGAAAGGGATTTAAATGAGCGTGTATCGGTTGGGTGAGAAATTCTTTTGCATTATAAATTGATTAAGACTTGAAAGGACATCCTGAACAAAGAAGAAATCTGTGGCTTTATTTATGTTTGACTGAACCTTGGTTGAGCGGCGTTTAAGTGATGTCAAATTGAGACTTGGATTTTTTTCTTATTTTCTTTGAGGACTTTAATGTGACTTTGTAGGTAACCGGATTGAATTTTCTCTTATATATATTTTTATTTTTCACTTGATTTTTATTTTTTATCTTTTTAACTTTCTTTTTAGGAAACAATACTATTTTAAAGGAGAAAGACTTTATACAATGGATGGAGAAGGAATTGGTTTTTTTTTTTAAAGAAAATAAAAAAGAAGATACTTCAATACAGAATGTTTGGGATACAATGAAGGCATATGTAAGAGGTTTGATAATAGACTATACAAGAAAAAAGAATATTAGGAAAAGACAAACCTCCAAGGCCTTGGAAGATGAATATATAAGACTTGAAAAAGAATTACAGAAAATACTACAGAAAAAAGATATTAAATTGAAACTGGATGTAATTAAGCATAAAATGGAATTAATAGAGAAAGAAGAACTGGCACAGAAAATTAGAAATTCTAAACAGAACTATTTTGAAGATGCAAATAAACCAGGTAGATGGCTAGCATATAAACTGAGAAAGGAGAAGGAATCAAGAAAAATATTGAAACTAATAGATGATCAAGGTCAAGTTTGTTGTGGTAATAAGGAGAAAAAGGAAATTATTCGAGATTATTATGGACAACTATATAAACAAGAGAATATTGATGAGGAAAAAATTAAACAGTATTTACAGAATGTTAACTTACCGAAGATACCTAAAGAGACTGAAGAAATGTTAGAAAGCAATATAACAATGATGGAATTAAATGAAGCATTTAAAAGACAAAATAATGGGAAAGCACCAGGTCCAGATGGGCTTCCGGCAGAATTCTATAAAAAATTTCAAGAATCATTGAACACTCCATTGTTAGAAATTATGAATGAAGTTATGTTAAAAAAGATGACACCCAAAACATGGTCAGAGGCTTATATTACACTTATTTTAAAGGAAGAGGCTGACCCGTTGCAAATTAAGAACTATAGACCTATTTCCTTATTGAATGCTGATTATAAAATCTTTGCTTCAATCTTAGCAGAAAGACTGAAAAAATATTTAAATAATTTTATTCATTCTGATCAAAATGGATTTTTGCCAAAGAGACAAATTAGAGACAACATGAGAGTAATTTTGGATACCTTGGAATATTATGAGGCTCATCCTGAAAAACAAATGGCTTTGATATTCCTAGATGCTCAAAAGGAATTTGACAACGTGAACTGGAGATTTATGTTATTACTATTGGAACAGATGGGCTTTGCCAGAAAATTTATTCAAGCAATAGAAGCCATATATAATAAACAGACAGCAAAGGTAATGATGGAGGGAGAATTTACAGATCTTATTAATATAAGAAGAGGTACAAGACAAGGATGTCCCCTATCTCCTTTGTTATTCGTATTAACTTTGGAAGTGTTGAATAGAAATATTAGAGATGACAAAAATATAAAAGGAATGAAAATTAAAAAGGAAGAATTTAAACTACAAGCTTTTGCTGACGATTTAGCTTTTATTCTGGAAGACCCGTTAGAAACCGCTCCAAAGTTATTGGAAAAGATAGAGACATATGGTGAGATGGCTGGCTTGAAAATAAATAAAGATAAAACAAAGATTTTGACAAAAAACATGTTATTGAGACAAAGAGAAGAACTGACAGATCTTTTGAAAATTCAAATTACAAATAAGGTTAAGTATCTGGGGATATATTTGACAGCAAGATGTAGCACATTAAAAGAGAATAATTATATTAAACTCAAACAACAGATAATTACAGATTTGAAGAAATGGGAAAATTTACAATTGTCATTAATAGGGAGAATTTCAACAATTAAGATGAATATTTTACCTAGAATTTTATTTCTCTTTCAAACAATACCAATTAGACTTGGAAAAGACTATTTTGAAGATTTAAATAAAACTATGTTGAAGTTTATATGGCAAGGTAAAAAAGCGAGAATAAAGTTAAAACTTTTGCAAGATGCTAGAAATAGAGGAGGTTTTGGCCTGCCTAATTGGGAACTGTATTATCAAGCTGCAAGTTTGACGTGGGTCAAAGAATGGATAACATTAAGAAAACATAGATTGTTGACATTAGAAGGACATGATTTACTGTTGGGCTGGCATGCTTTTTTATGGTACAAGGGAACTAAAACACAGGGGTATTTCAGAAGACATTATATATGGGAGTCTTTGTGGTTAAATTGGGAGAAGATAAAAAAACAATGTTACTTGAAAATTCCAGTTTGGTTATCGACTATTGAAGCATTTTCCTATCCTATGATCTATAAAAAGGAACAAACAGTTAG
>BLBF01000058.1:21455669-21481216 GCA_015471245.1 Laticauda colubrina
TTTGATCATTTCTAAGAAGTGGTATGAGTTTTGTACATATGAAGCTGTGGTTTCAGCATGGGGCTGTAGTTGTTTTGCTAAGTATTTAGCTAGGTTTTGTAATGGTGCTCCTATGGAGCTGACTATGGGTCTGAGAGGTATGCCTTCTTTGTGTATTTTTGGGAGGCCATATAATTTGGGGCATCTAGAAGATTTTTCTCTTGGGATGATCGTCTGTTGGATTTCTTTGCTTATGTGGCTGGTTATAATTTTCTTCTTGGTTGATTTTTCTAGATATGTGGTTGGGTCTGTGTTTATAGGTTTGTATGTGGAGTCTTGGAGTAGGTCTGTCACTTTTGTGTCATAGTCTTTTCTGTCCATTACTACTGTGGCATTTCCTTTGTCTGCTGGGAGTATTATGATATTATTATCATTTTTCAGGGTTTGTAACGCTCTGAATTCATCTTTTTGCAAATTATTTTTGGGTGGTTTCGTTGTGCATAAGATGTGAGTAACCTGGTGTCTTATACTGTCAGCTTCATCTGTATTTAATTTGGTTAGGCTGGATTCTACTGCACATATGATGGATTCTGTTGGGATTTTTTTGGGTGCTATGGCATAATTGAATCCTTTGGATAGGACATCTGTTTCTGTTTTGTTGAGTTCTCTGTTGGAAATGTTGTATACTAGTTGTTTCAGGTGTTGTGGTGGGTTATTGGGAATTTTCTTGTCATTTTCTAATTTTTTCAGTTTTCTTGAGAGTTTATCATTTTTATAAGTGTTTTCAGTTTCAGCTCTCCAAGTTGTAAGTTGTTTGATCTTATCCCAAAGTAGAGGGTGGATTTTGCTGCTCAGTTCCAGGTGTAGTGCTAGCAAATCTTTGTTTAACTGATCTAATTGGAATCTTTTACTGTGAACTTCATTTCTGAGTAAAGATAACTCTGTCCTTTTCAGGATACGTTTGGTAGTTGCTGTGTTCTTATGAAATGTTAATTTGAAGCAGGTTGGTGTTACATTGTTGTCTCTGCAGCTGCATAGGAATTTTAGGTCACATAGTATTCCTGCTCTTTTAACTTCCAGCTTCTCATAGCTTTTGATCTGGCTGTTTATTTCCTCCCCGTAGAGGTCAGATATTTGTTTTCTTAGGCTTTCGCGGGTACTTACATGTGTGCTGTTTAGCTTCCTTCGGGTATTATCCCACGTCATTGTAGTTCTGTTAAAGTTGTAGCAACATTTCAGCAGAATCTCATCTGCCATCCTCAGGCTTCTGTATAGAGTTAGTTCCTGGTTTCAAATTTGAGGCTGGTCTGTTCTGATTGGCTGGGAGCCTGGATCTGTGTTCATTGGACTTGGAGTTTGATTGATTGTTGTTTCTGGTTTCTTCTGTCTGTTTTGTGGCTTTGATTGGCTGGCAACACTCTGTTCTTGTGTTGGAGGCTTTCAGTGCAGCTTGGCTCTCTCTCTATATATGTGTGTGTGTGTGTGTGTGTGTGTGTGTATGTGCATATTGTACACACAGACACACACCCAACAACAAAGTTAAATTTCAAAGTCCTCTGTTAACAATCTTTTATGTAAGTAACTCATAGAAAATCTACAATAGCTTCTTATCTGCCACATCATTTTCTCTGATCAGTCCAGGATCAAATATTCTCATTTGTTTCAGATTCATCACCAGATGGATTTGTAACTGGCTGAAAAATCATACTCAACTGTGGAGTTCTCAATGGAACTACATCTACATGGATTCAAGTAAGGTAACTCAAGGTTCTGTTTTAGGCCCAAAACTCTTCAACATAAATGATTTAGGTAAGGGAATTGAAATAATCAAACTTATCAATTTTGCAGACAACACTAAACCAGCAGGAATAGCCAACACCCTAGATGATAGGCTCAAGTACCAGATGAATCTTGACAGACTTGAACACTGGGCCCCAAAATGAAATCCAATCTAGAGAAAAGTAAGGTTTTGGCATGAAAAATCAAATGTGCAGGTACAGAGTAGAGAAATCTGCCTCAATAACAAAGTGCCACAGTTTCTTTCATTCTGCTTATCCATAATACTTATAGCTAAAGCTTCTGGTTTCAATTATATATTTATTTTTAGTATTCTCTGAATCAAACAACATATCTGATCCCAATACTTCTTGGCAGTATTACATGTCCATCAAAGATGAAAAAAATACCTTCACTTTGATTATATTTCCAACACTTACTTGACATTCCTCTTTACATCTCTGACAATTTTGCAGGTGTTAAATACCGACAAATTCTTTCAAATTGTAATTCAATAAATTTTTCAGCCATCAAGCCACATATTTTTCCATTGATCAAGCATAATACTATTATCTATTTTTTTCCCATTTAATCATGCAGTCTTTAACATATTCAACCTCCTGGTTCATTTTTAACAACAGTTTATATACCTTGCCAATAAAATGTTCATTATTGGTGCATAAATCCCTTTCAAAGTCTATTTTAACATTTGCAAAATCTTTTTATCCCATTTAAATCTTCTGAACGTTTGTGCATAGCAATTGATTGATAAATTTGACCTTTTTCCAACTCTTTTCTTGTACTTCATGAAGGTTCTCTTTCAGTAAAGGTGAATAAAACAGCATAGATCAATCAAGTTTTTGTAACTGTCATTTCTTTTTTTAAAAGAAATCCTGAGTTGACCAAAATAATTCTTGAATAACAATTAGCTCAAAAAGTGGCAGCTAAGATCAGTTTCATGTAACTTATATAAAGTTCATGTGAAGAGATAGGTAGTGTATACATTTAATAAATATATGAACATAAATAAAAAGCAATCAGATTGTGACATTTAATCCAGCAATTCACAATAGCTTCACTGTCTGTTGATTATTTGGTAAACATATATGACTCTGAACAGTATACAAAGTTAAAAACACAAAAATAATACAACAGAATAACCAAAAATACAACAACAAAGTTCAGTGAGAAATATTAAAAGCCATAAAAACATAATTGTGGGACAACATTTTCAGTTTTCTTATAAGTTATTCTTCTCTTGTACTTAAAAGGGTTCTGCTTCTGCCTTTTCGTGAACATGAAACTGTCATTGCAATCACTTCTCGTGTTCTGCTTTTCTTCATCTTAAGGCTGTGTCACACTGGCCAACGGATGCAAAACGGACACAACGGAAGAGAAAAATGTTCCATTCGTTGTATCCGCGCTCAAAAGGGGCGAAAATTTGCATAATTGGAGCGGATAACACGGACGCGCAGAGGACGCAGGGTAGATGCAAAGCAGATGCGGAACGGAAGCACAGTGGATGGCGTGTCCGCAGGGCTTCCGGGGGGCCTCAGCGAAGCGGACGCGGAACGGAAAAAGCGGATGCAGAACGGATGCACAGCGGATGAAGCAGATACACAGCGGAAGCCTAGCGGATGCACAGCGGAAGTCGAACGGATGCACAGCGTTAATTGCACATGTGGGGGGGATGAATTGTGCAAGCTCCCCGGATATAAAGGGAAGGAGCTCGCACGTCTAGCATTCCAAGGAGAGACCTGCTGCTGGACACTTCGAGTTCCTTGCCTGCATGTCTGCCTGCAAGCCTTGCTGCCAGTCTGCCTCCCAGCCTCCTGGGCAGCCTCCCTTCCAGCCTTGCTGGCAGCCTGCCTTCCAGCCTCCCTGCCAGCCTGCCTTCCAGCCTCCCTGCCAGCCAGTCTGTCTGCCAGCCTTGGTGCCTGCCTTCCTGCCAGGCTTCCTAACAGGCTTCCTGCCAGCCTTGGTGCCAGCCTTCCTGCCAGCCTTGGTGCCAGCCTTCCTGCCAGCCTTGGTGCCTGCCAGCCTTCCTGCAAGCCTTCCTGCCAGCCAGCAACCCCACAACCATGGGGAAGAAGCGAAAGTCTCAGCAACCTGCCGCCATCCCTGGCAAGAGGGACAGGGCCACCCTCCCGCCCCATGTCCCTGACTCTGCTTCTGCTGGGGCTTCTGCTGCTTGGGCTCGGTCTTCTGTTGCTGGAGCTTCTGCTGTAGCTGCTCCTGGCAGTGGTGCTTCTGCTGCGTACTCTGTTGAAGCTGCTCCTGGTCCTGCTGGTCCTGCTGGTCCTGCTGGTCCTGCTCGTTCTGCTCGTGCTCCTGGTCTTGCTGACCCTGCTGCTGGTGCTTACTCTGCTGCTGCTCATCCTGGTCTTCTGCTGCTGCTGCTGCTGCTGATCCTGCTGCTGCTGCTGCTGCTGCTTATGATCCTGCTGGTGATTATGCTGATGATGATGATGATGAGGCTGATTATGATCCTGCTGGTGAGGATGCTGATGATGATTATGATGCTGCTGCTGCTGCTGTTGGTGTGGAGGAGCAGCCCATACAACCTCAAAGTCCCTCTGATGAGGGCCCATATGGCCCTGCCAGAGGGAGGAAGAGTCAGACGTGTGATAGGAAGAGTAGGCAATACTTCATTGAGGAGGAACACGAGGATGAGGTGCTGGAGTGGCTGAGAGAGAACGACTATCTGTGGCGGAAGGGACACCGGCTGTACAGGGACACCAAGCGGAAGCAGGCTGCTTGAAGAGAGAGGGCGGAGAGTCTGGGCTACACATCGGATGTGCTCCTCAGCTGGTGGAAGCACATGCACACCTGGTACGGGAAGCTGCACCACAAAAAATCTGGCCAGGCCGCGGTCAAGCTGATGGACAGAGAGAACTACGTCATGGCCAAGTGCAGCTTCCTGGAGGGTGAGGTCTGCCACCGAGGAGCACCAGGAGCCCAAATCTCTACCCTCTCTCTCCAGCAGCCTGCTGGGAGCCAGTCCTCTGGCGGCCGAGAGTCAGTCCCTGTCTCCATGCAGGTATTTGTGGAGTGTGCCACGGTGGAGAACCCCTGGGCAGGTGTTGAAAGCGTGGTGGAGAGCGAGGAGGACTCCCTGGTGTGGTGGGAGAAAGTAGACATTGAGTCCACCGCTGCCGAAGCCACATCCACCCACACCTCCACCACCACAGTAAGGCAGAGAGCCGGACCGCAGGAGGGGCAGAGCCGCAAGGTCCTGGTGGAGATCAGGGACACCATCCGCACCAGCATAGGTCTCCTCTCTCAGCTGGTCCCCATCGAATCCTCCTCCTCCAACCGCAAGCCCTTCCTCAATTATGTGAACCAGACCCTCAAGGAGATGGCGGATCCCCAGTACCAGGTGGTGAAGGAGAGGATCAGCACGCTGCTTAACCTCCAGCATGCTGCACCTTGCCTCCAGACCCAGAGGCACCTGCTCCCACCCAGTCCAGGTCTGCTCCTCCACCCCAGGTGATGTCCCTCCCATACCAAGGCTTCCCACAGCCCCTCACCTACCAGGGCTACAGCTACCCCGAGGTCCAGCAGCACAGACAGCAGCCCTTACAGATGCAGGCACAGAGTCATCGGGCGACACCACTGCCCCCGGTTCCAATGATGCCACCGATGCCAACCTCGAGAGTCCTCACCCCGCTGCAGAGCAGGCAGCCCCACTACACTGCTCCTTCCTCCATCCCACAGCCAAGCCCGGCCTCAGTACATCTGTCCTCAGTACTGGGGCTGACACCCCATGGCATGGAGGAAGGACCTCTCAGCATCGCGGGGCTGAGCCAGCTGTCCGATACCTTCCTCAACACACCGTCCCCTGTTGTCCTCTCGGGGCGAGGCACTCCAATAACACCTCAGACCAGCACTGCAGCAGCACCCACCTCCACAGCACCTGCTCCCTAACATCTTAGCCTGGGCACACACCTCCGAGTGACCAAGAGGAGTGCCAGAGACTGGCTGTTTGGATATTTGTGGACTTTATTTGGACACTTGACTTGGGTCATGTTTATTTTACAGCTTGTTGTTAATAAAGTTTATCTTTATTAATAGCTGTGGGATGGAAAGGGATACCTGTGGGATGGGAAGGGATACCTGTGGGATGGGAAGGGATACCTGTGGGATGGGTTTAAGATAGCTGTGGGATGGGAAGGGATACCTGTGGGATGGGAAGAGATACCTGTGGGATGGGTTTAAGATAGCTGTGGGATGGGAAGGGATACCTGTGGGATGGGTTAAGATAGCAGTGGGATGGGAAGGGATACCTGTGGGATGGGTTTAAGATAGCCGTGGGATGGGAAGGGATACCTGTGGGATGGGTTAAGATAGCTGTGGGATGGGAAGGGATACCTGTGGGATGGGTTTAAGATAGCCGTGGGATGGGAAGGGATACCTGTGGGATGGGTTAAGATAGCTGTGGGATGGGAAGGGATACCTTTGGGATGGGTTAAGATAGCTGTGGGATGGGAAGGGATACCTGTGGGATGGGAAGGGATACCTGTGGAATGAGCAGGGATACCTTTGGGATAGGTAATAGCTGTGGGATAAATAAACCTCCAGTGCAAGCATAGTGGGACTGTATGGTCCAACCTCCCAAGTGCCACCCCTATGGCCCTTTATTATCAATAATAATGTAATAATTATCCACACATGTCAACATAAACACAACTCTTTATTAAACGCCCAGTTCATTGTAGGCCAACCAAACATACATGGCCCAATCTCATCCGTGTGATGAGACAGGCTGAAGGAAGCATCCATTAAGCATCTATCATCCTGTCTTGCCACTCCACCGCTCCAGCTGGGGAGTTGCACCAGTGTTTCAGGAGGTTGCGCTGCTTCTTACCTTCACGTGAAGCTCTGTTGGGGCCTTACACATCCTCAGTGTCTATCAGGTTTCGCCCTTGCCTCCATTCCCCAGGCTCCATGTCCCCATTGCCTTGTTGGAGGTCCACGAGCCTGTTCTGCAAGACTGGGTAGTGGGTGCGCATGAGATTGTGCAGGATGCAGCAAGCTTCCACGATCCTCCTCATGGTCTCTGGGTGATGCTGCATGTTGGTGAGAAGTACCTGGAACCTGTTGGCCAGGATGCCAAAGGCATTCCCCACCACCTGCCTTGCCAAGGACAGCCTGTAGTTGAAGATCCTCTCTTCACGGGCGAGGCATCTGGAGGTGTAGGGCTTCATGAGGTAGGTTCTGAGGGAGAAGGTGTCATCCCCCACGATGAAGTAGGGCACATCTTGCGTGTCGTTGGGCAGTGGCTCTGGATCTGGGAAGCCCACGATGAGGTTGCTTTCCAGTCCCTCCTTGAGGTGACTGTCGTTGTATACCTTGGCATCTGAAGATGAGTCATTGCCTGAAGCATCGATGTACATGAACTTGTAGTCAGCATCGACCATGGCAAAGAGGATGATGCTGAAGAAGCCCTTGTAGTTGTGATAAGTGGACCCTAAGTTGGCTGGAGCTTTGCAGGCCACGTGCTTTCCATCAATGGCTCCAACGGTGTGGGGGAAGTTCCACTTCTGATACCACTGCTCTGCAACTTTCTTCCATCCTTCTTCAGTGGAGGG
Organism: Laticauda colubrina; assembly: GCA_015471245.1. NCBI lineage: Eukaryota > Metazoa > Chordata > Lepidosauria > Squamata > Elapidae > Laticauda > Laticauda colubrina. The sequence goes on from BLBF01000058.1 coordinate 21,463,016, forward strand.
GCACTGGAGGAGCTCCTCCTTGTATTCTTCGATGATGGCCTGCACCGCTTCTCTGACCACAAAGCTGATGGTGCTGGGTGGCACCCTTCAGCCGTACTGCATGCTCCTGTAGATGGTCCCTGAGGCCCGGTGGTGCAGATTCAGTGCCACCTTGAGCCCAGGTTCCAGGCGGGGTGGGAAGTTTGTGTTTGTCTTGGTCAACCTGGGTGTCAGGCGCTGCACAACTTTGTCAAACATGGCTGGCGGCATCCTCATGAAGTTCTGGAACGCCCTAGGGTCTTCGCTTCTGAGCTCCACCATCAGCTTGTCGTAAAGTATGTACTGCGCTCTTCTGGTGAACCATCTTCAGAGCCAGACTTTTTTTGGGTGCCTCCTTTTCTTCCCGTAGTACTGTTCACAGAGACTGTAGATGGTTTCGCAGTGTTGCAGAAGGATGTTGGCTGGCGAAAGGATTTTTTCGCAATCCACGGTGGACATGACTGGATGCTGTGGAAGAGCAAGAGTCAGATGAAGGCTGCAGAGGTCTGCACCGCTGGGCTGCTGGTCTGAAAGTGCGAAGCAGGTGAGTTGCTCCCCCTTTTTATAGGCAGTATAGGTTTTCCACTAGGCATCCTCTAGGCATCCTCTACACATCCTTAATATCCGAGATAGATCCCCTTTGCGAATGGTTTTTCCGCTTTAAACGCTTTGTTTCCGTTCTGCTTCCATTCTGCATCCGTTCTGCATCCGTTCTGCATCCATTCTGCATCCGTTCTGTGTCCGTTCCGCTTCCTCCCTGCATCCGGGCAGATGTGAGTTGCGCGGATGCGCAGCGGATGCCTAGCGGATATAGCGGATGTGTAGCGGATGCGTAGCAGATACAGAACGGACGAACTGGATATATTTTCCGCGCAAAAGTTTTAGGCAGCCTAAAACTTTTGGAGCGGATGAAACGTCCATAAATGGATGCTGGACGGATCGAGAGGAAGCCAAATGGAGGCAGTGAGAACATCGCGTTTTCGAACAGATGGCAAGCTTTTTTGTCCATTTTACTTCCTCTTTGCATCCGTTGGTGCAGTGTGACACGGGCTTTAACTCTTCTTTTTGTCTGAGATCAATATTTTGCAACCTGATATAAGCTCTGAAGAACTTGAGGGCATACTAATTACTCAGAAAAGGCTGAATCAAAACCAGTATTTATTTTTGTTTCTGTGCTTGTTTTTCTTGAGATACAACTCCTCTACTCTGCTGTTTTTGTCTTATTCCCACTCCCAGCAATTGTAGCATTATCTATTTTGGTGAAGAATATATGCTTTACGGGCGAAGAAATAAAGGGAGACTAGTATAGATCTATTTCAAGCTATTTAGCTCTCATCAGCTATCCATACCCTTCTGGGATTCGAACCTGGGCTACTTGCATATTAGGTAAATGTATTAACGGAAGCAGTATGCTCTGGCCCATAACTGGGTAGACCAGGTTGCCCTGACAAAAAACACATAGTATTATCTAGTACAGTCGCACCTTAGTACCAGAGGTGGGATTCAATTTTTTTTTACGACTGGTTCTGTGGGCTTGGTGGCCGTGGCAGATGAAGGATACTGTAAAATCTCCAGTCACAGGTGGGATTTGCCAGTTCTCCGAACTATTCAAAATTTCTGCTACCAGTTCTCTAGAACTGGTCAGAACCTGCTGAATTCACTACCTCTGCTTGTTACTCCTGATTAATTGGTTCCAGGTGGCATGACAAATACTAAAATCTGTGAGTGCCAAACAAACCATGTGACTTATCACATGGCCCTTGGTTTTGGCTGGGAAGGACTTCCTGTCTGTCTCTTTTCTTATGTCAATGGCCTTCCCAGCAGAGCCAGCACCTTGTCTATTCCCCCCTTTTTCTATCTCACCATGTCAAGTACCAAAACAAACAATGAGTATCTGTGGAGATTCCCAGTCATCCAGATCATGGTTGTCCCAAAGGTGCTTTTTCAAGAGGCAACTGGACTTTCTGGTTTTTCTTTGAAGATGTTTCACTTCTCATCCAAGAAGCTTCTTCAGCTCTGAAGCCTCAGAGCTAAAGAAACAAACAGAAACAAACAATGAATACCGGGGTGATAATTTTGCATCAAGATGCATCAAGGACCAAATGGGATGAGTTTTGAAGCAATCAAGTAATGATAATGGCTATTGGTTATAAGTCCTTTGAGACAAGCAAGCCCTTTGTCATTTTTTAAAAAATAAATCTTCAGAAAGGAGACCTCAGTTCAAATTCTCAGCCACTGATGAATCGACAGATCACTTAAGAGTACAGATAATTGTTAACATCTATTTGAATAGCTGGGAAAACTTATTGGATTCACTGTTCTTTGGCCTGATGAGAGAGCTTAGAACATATTTCTCTTTCTTGTCATTTACCACAGGGGCATTTTGTTGCCAAATGTATTTTGCATATTTGTTTTTGACAGTTGTCGATGGCTTCTAATAATTTGTGCTATTTCACAATGTCTGCATAGTAATGTGGTGGAACATTGTGCAAGTAAGGCAAGTATGGAAGCTGTGTAGCTTCAGGACCAGAGATGCCTGGCTGCAGGGGACCCCTGTGGAGCAGAGAGCCAAATTGCAGCCCTGCTCCAGAGTTAACTGGAACCAGCTGGCAAAGGCCCGGCTTCCTCTTGGCATCTGTGCACTCAGATAAGCACAGTTCTGCCAGCCCCACTAGGCAGTTCATATCAAGGCATCAATTCCACAGGAAGGCAAAAAGAACAGAAACTTGCAATTGATTATGCTGCGTGTCATGCTCTTCCTGGTACCCATGTGAATTAGGGAGACTGTCTGCCTGCCTGAACTGCTTACAAATTGCTATTTATTGCTGGTGGACTTACCATATCTTTTATCTCCATCGCTTTGGTAATGGAGCTTCAATATCTCTATCAAGGTCATCTTCCTTATTCCTTACACTTCCTCCCCCATTAACTTCAGCCTCCCTTCTGCCTTTCCAGAACACTCCATGTCAAGGCCATGGGAATGAACTCTGAATGTGCCACCTTCTTCCTCTCCTAGATCAAAGGTCCCCGATCCCAGGTCCATGGACAGCTACTGATCCATGGCCCATTGGGAACTGGGTTGCACAATTAGTGGGTGAGCAAAGCTCCATTTTGCTCCATAAGCACAGGATTCAGTTGTGTGTACAAAACCACCTCCTTCCTATCCCTGCTGCTGCCACCTGCCACTGTTTTCTAGTCCCTGGAGCCAGAAAAGTTGGAGACCACTGTCCTAGATCACTCAATGAGTCTTGTAACATAGCTGTACCCAGTTACTTCTCCCCCACTACTCCTGCTCCTGATCTTCAGATGGGTTTCTCCTTCCATTCTGGCTGTTCTTGCACCCTGTCCCTTGGTGTTGATGCAGCCCATGTGGTTTTCCTTTCCTCCAGTGGCACCCCCAGAAAGCCCACTTGGAAAGCTATCCGTTCACCCTGGGATGTCCAAGCATCTCCTAACAAGAGCAGTTCATGTGGCCATGTTTTCCCTGGGCATCCCAGATGAAGGTGGCTTATAAAATTCTTGGTCTAAATGCATGTCTTTTGCATTTTTTTCACAATCTTTCTGGGAAGACTTTCTGATGGATCAGGAATTTTGAATGTTTCCCTTTGCAACTAGATTCCAGAATAGCCTCCATGCTCTTCCTCCAGTGGTGGAATTCAAAACTTTTTACCACCGGTTCTGTGGGCATGGCTTGGTGGGCATGGCAGGGGAAGGATACTGTAAAATCTTCAGTCAGAGGTGGGATTTGCTGGTTCTCCAAACTACTCAAAATTTCCACTACCAGTTCTCCAGAACTGGTCAGAACCTGCTGAATGCCGCCTCTGTCTTCCTCCCAATCTACTAGTATGGGCGGGGGGAGTTGTTCTTTGTCTGTAAGCTGTAAGGAGGAGCACCTCCTGCACAAATGGATAAGAAACAGGATGTATCTTTATTGTTGCTGGCAATTGCAAACAAAAGACACTGGGAGGGGGCCAAAAGATATTGAAACTAACTAACATTGAAGTTGGGCAGAAGATGAAAAAACTGTGGGACACTGCACTAAATCTCCTTTTATCCCAGTGGGTCTGTGGCTCATTTGTATGCTGCTTTTGCTAGATCTAGCTTCCCTTTTAAGAAGCATTCAGTGACTGCCTTCTTCTACAGTTTTGGAGGCCAATATGCAAGAGCAATAGTTTTAGACATAGCAATAGCACTTAGACTTATATACCACTTTACAATGCTTTACAGTCACCTCTAAGTGGTTTATAGAGTCAGCATATTGCTCCCAACAATTTAAGCCCATGTCACACTGCACCAACGGATGGAAAGAGGATGCAAAACGGAGAGAAACACTTGCCATCCATTGGTTAACGCGATGCATCCGTTCTGTAATCACTGCCTCCGTTTTGCTTCCTCTCTATCCGTCCAGCATCCATTGACTGAGGTTGCATCTGCTCAAAAAGTTTTGAGCTGCTCAAAACTTTTTGAGCAGAAAATATATCCAACGCGTCTGTTCTGCATCCGCAACGCATACGGGGAACATCCGTTCTACATCCGTTGTCATCTGTTACGCGTCCGCTATATCCGCTAGGCATCCGCTGCACATCCGTGCAACTCAAATCCGCTCCAGCGGAAAACGGACACAGGAGGAAGCGAAACGGACGCGGAACGGACGCAAAGCGTTAGTAGCATGGACGGAGAAAGGATGAAAGCGGATGCAGCTCGCAAAGAAAGCATTTAAAACGGAAAAAAGGTTTGCAGAGGGGACCTATCTCGGATATTAAGGATGTCTAGAGGATGCAAAAGGACACCTAGTGGAAAACCTATATTTCCTATAAAAAGGGGGAGGAACTCACCTGGATCTCACTTTCAGTCCAGCAGCCCTGCTGTGCAGACCTCTTCAGCCTTCATCTGGCTCTTGCTCTTCCACAGCATCCAGTCATCTCCACCATGGATCATCCCACACTCCTTTTGGCAGCCACCATTGTTCTACAACAGCACGAAGCCATCTACAGGCTCTTTCACCTGTTCTACGCGAAGAAAAGGAGGCGGCCAAGAAGTGTCTGGGTCCGAAGATGGATCGGGAGAAGAGCAGAGTACGGACTGTACAACAAGCTGATGGTGGAGCTGGGGAACGAAGACCCTTGTGCATTCCAGAACTTCATGAGGATGCCTCCAGCCATGTTTGATGAAGTTGTGGAGTGGCTGAGACCCAGGTTGACCAAGCAGAGCACCAACTTCCGGCCCAGCCTGGACCCTGGGCTCAAGGTGGCACTGACTCTGCACCACCTGGCCTCAGGGACCACCTACAGGAGCATGCAATACAGCTGGAGGGTGCCACACAACACCATCAACATTGTGGTCAGAGAAGTGGTGCAGACCATCATCGAAGAATACCTGGAGGAGTTCCTCCAGTGCCCCTCCACTGAAGAAGGCTGGAAGAAAGTTGCAGAGCAGTAGTATCAGAGGTGGAACTTCCCCCACACTGTTGGAGCCATAGATGGGAAGCACGTGGCCTGCAAAGCTCCAGCCAAGTCGGGGTCCACTTATTTCAACTACAAGGGCTTCTTCGGCATTATCCTCTTCACCATGGTCGATGCTGACTACAAGTTCATGTACATTGATGCTTCAGGCAACGGCTCATCTTCAGATGCCCAGGTATACAATGCCAGTGAACTCAAGGATGGGCTGGAATGCAATCTCATCATGGGCTTCCCAGATCCAGACCCCCTGCCCAATGACACGCAAGATGTGCCCTACTGCATCATGGGGGATGACGCCTTCTCCCTCAGAACCTACCTCATGAAGCCCTACACTTCCAGATGCCTCAGCCGTGAAGAGAGGATCTTCAACTACAGGCTGTCCAGGGCAAGGCGGGTGGTGGAGAACGCCTTTGGCATCCTGGCCAACAGGTTCCAGGTACTTCTCACCACCATGCAGCATCGCCCAGAGACCCTGAGGAGGATCGTGGAAGCTTGTTGCATCCTGCACAATCTCATGCGTACCCACTACCCAGTGTTGCAGAACAGGCTCGTGGACCTCCAACAAGGCAATGGGGACATGGAGCCTGGGGAATGGAGGCAAGGGCAAAACCTGATAGACACTAAGGATGTGCAAGGCCCCAACAGAGCTTCACGTGAAGGTAAGAAGCAGCGCAACCTCCTGAGACACTGGTGCAACTCCCCAGCTGGAGCAGTGGAGTGGCAAGACAGGATGATAGATGCTTAATGGATGCTTCCTTCAGCCTGTCTCATCACACTGATGAGATTGGGCCATATATGGTGGGTGTGCCTACAATGAACAGGGCATTTAATAAAGAGTTTTGTTTATGTTGACATGTGTGGATGAATGATTACATTATTATTGATAATAAAGGGCCATAGGTGTGGCACCTGGGAGGGTGGACCATACAGTCCCACTATGCTTGCACTGGAGGTTTATCTATCCCAAAGCTATTACCCATCCCAAAGTATCCCTGCCCATCCCACAGGTATCCCTGCCCATCCCACAGCTATTACCCATTCCACAGGTATCCCTGCCCATCCCATTGCTATCCTTACCCATCCCACAAGCATGCAAAGGTTTAAACCATTTCTAAAAGTTTCCACCAAGATTTTATTGACAAAAATAAATGAAGCAAGTGTGTGGAGCAAAGATAATCTTTATTAATAACAAGCTGTAAAAGAAAAATGACCCAAGTCAAGTGTCCAAAGCAAAAATAAAGTCTACAGGTAGCCACCCAGTCTCTGGCACTCTTCTTGGTCACTCTGAGGAATGACCAGTCTCGGGGGTGAAGGGTCCATGTGCTGTGGAGGTGGCTACTGCTGGAGTGCTGGTCTGAGGCACCACTGGGGTGCCTGGCCCCGAGAGGACAACAGGGGACGGTGTGTTGAGGAAGCTCTCAGACAGCTGGCTCAGCCCCGTGATGTTGAGAGCCCCTTCCTCCATGACATGGGGTGTCAGCCCCAATACCGATGACAGATGTTCTGAGGCCGGGCTTGGCTGTGGGGTGGAGGAAGGAGCAGTGTAGTGGGGCTGTCTGGTCTGCAGCTGGGTGAGGACTGGCGTGGGTGGCATCGGTGGCGTGGCTGGCATTGGTGGCGTGGGTGGCATCGATGGCATCAGTGGCACCAGTGGCGTCCGATGTACCTGTGCCTGGACTGGGAAGGGCTGCCTGTGCTGCTGGACCTCCTGGTAGCTGTAGCCTTGGTAGGGGAGGGCCTGTGGAAAGCCTTGGAAGGGCAGTGACATCACCTGGGGTGGAGGAGCAGACCTGGACTGGGTCGGAGCAGGTTCAGCTGGGCCTGGAGGGTTGTGAAGAAGATTGGTGATCTTGTCCTTCACCACCTGGTACTGGGGTTCCGATATGTACATGAGGGTCTGGTTGACATAGGCGAGGAAGGGCTTGTGGTTGGAGGATGGGGCGTCGGTGTGTACCAGTTGATAGAGAAGATCCACGCTGCTCCTGATGGTGTCCCTGATCTCCAGCAGGACCGTGTGGCTCTGCCCCTCCAGTCTGCCTCTCTGCCTTTCGGTGGAGGTGGAGCTGTGGGTGGATGCAGGTTGGGCTGTGGTGGAAGTGCCCTCTCCTTTCTCCCACTGCATCAGGGGGTCCTCCACGCGCTCCGCCACGGGTAGTACAGTTGTCGGGGGGGTCTCCTTCATGGCACACTCCACAGATACCTGCCTGGAGACAGGAGCTGACTCTCTGCCGGAAGAGGACTGGCTCTCAGCAGGTTGCCTGAGAGAGAGGGTTGTGAGAGGGGCTGCTCCTCGGTGGCGGATCTCACCTTCCAAGAAGCTGCACTTGGCCATCACGTAGGTCTCTCAGTCCATCAGCTTGACCACGGCCTGGCCAGATTTCTTGAGGTGCAGCTTCCCGTACCAGGTGTGCATGTGCTTCCACCAGCTGAGGAGCACCTCCGAAATGTAGCCCAGGCTCTCCGCCTTTTCTCTCCAAGCAACCTGCTTCCTTTTGGTGTCTCGATAGAGCCTGTGTCCCTTCCACCAAGGATATTCATTCTCCCTCAGCCACTCCAGCACCTCCTCCTCATGTTCCTCTTTGATTGTGTATTGCCTCCTCTCCCGTTCACGCGTCTGCCTCTTCCTCCCTTTGGCAGGGCCATATGGGCCCTCATCAGAAGGGCTTCGAGGTTGTAGGGGCTGCTCCTCCACACCACCACCACCAGCAGCAGCAGCAACAACAACAGTAGCAGCAAAAGCAGGACCAGCAGAACCAGCAGGACCACCACCACCACCACCAGCAGCAGCAGCAGCAGCACCAGGAGCCCCAGGAGCCCCAGCAGCACCAGCAGGACCACGACCAGGACGAGGAGCACCAGCAGGACCAGCAGGACCAGGAGCACCAGCAGGACCAGGAGCACCAGCAGGGCAAGGAGCACGTGTAGGACCAGGAGCACCAGCAGGACCAGGAGCACCAGCAGGACCAGGAGCAGCGCCAGTAGAGTAAGCAGCAGCAGAAGCACCAGCACCAGGAGCAGTGCCAGCAAAGTAAGCACCACCAGAAGCAGCATCAGCAGAAGCACCACCACCAGAAGCAACATCAGCAGAAGCACCACCTCCAGAAGCAGCATCAGCAGAAGCCCCAGCACCAGAAGAGCGAGCCCAAGCAGCAGAAGCCCCAGCAGAAGCAGAATCTGGGCCAGGGGGTGGGAGGGTGGCCCTGTCCCTCTTTCCAGGGCTGGCAGCAGATGTCAGAGGCTTCTTTTTCTTCCCCATGGTTGTTGGGTTGCTGGCAGGCAGGCTGGCTTGCTGGCAAGCTGTGCCTGGAAGCAGGTCTTTCCTCTGAATGGTGACCTGCTTGCGAGCTGCTTCTCTTTATATCCGCGGGGCTGACGCAATGCATCCTCCTTGCATGCGCAGTGAACGCTAGGCATCCGCTAGGCATCCGCTGGGCTTCCGCTAGGCTTCCGCTCTGCATCCGCTTCATCCGCTCGGCATCCACTCTGCATCCACTCTTTCTGTTCCTTGTCTGCTTTGCTGTGCCCCCCCGGAAGCCTTGCAGATGTGCCATCCGCTCCCATCTGCTTCCATCCGCTAGGCTTCCGTGGAGCATCCGCTTTCCATCTGCCCTACGTCCTCCTCCTGTCCGTTCCTTTCCGTGTTGTCCGCTCTGCTTATGCAAATTTAGGGCACTTTTGAGAGCGGATAACAACGGATGGAACATTTTGCTCATCCGCTGTGTCCTTTTTACAAAAGTTTTGCATCCGTCGGCCAGTGTGACAGGGCCTTAAGGTCTTTATTTTACCTACCTCGGAAGGATGGAAGCCTGAGTCAACCTTGAGCATGGTGGGATTTGAACTGCCAAATTGTAGGTAGCTGGCTGTCAGCTGAAGTAGCCTGTATCCTAGCCACTGTGCCACCGAGGCTCTTTCTAGCCATAAGTTGCTTTAATGCAGAGACATGACAATGGAGCAATGTACGGAGTTGTTGTAGATGTGAGGATCTAGAAACAAGCAAGTCAATTAACAGAAGCCAAGCATGGCTTTGTCAAAAACAGATCATGCCAGACAAACCGTATAGCATTTTTTGACAAAGTAGCTAAATTAGCGGACCAGCAAAATGCTGTGAAAAGTATGGTTTTATGCTTAGGTTAGAAAAAAACAATGCACAAGTATAAATTGATGGTACCTAGCTCAATAGCAGCAGAGGTGAGAGTCATCTATGTGTCCAAATAAACCAACTTAAATATGAGCCTGTCAGCTTGCCATCTTCACCATCTTTACTTACTGGCATCCTGCTATAAAATGCAAGGAAGGGGAAAAGGAATTTGGAGAAATAAAATTTGGGCATGGGAATGGTGAATACAAAAGGAGGGACAGAGACAAACTGACAAGAACCGTAGGTGTCAAACCAGAATAAGCCAGCTGCCAAGGACATCTGGATTGGGAACAGAATACAAAACCACATTGAGAGGCACCAAACCTCAAGCAGTTCCCAAACATCAAAAAGGTATACTATTTGACATTGATGAACTGGTCAAGGGGGGAGGAAATGTGCAACCTTTGCGTGGGAATACTCAGATCTAGCTTTATTTTCACTGCTTAACTTTAATAAAAGAGCCATTCACTTCAGTTCAATAGAGTGAGAGTCTCTCTTTCCTAAATATCTGAGCTGGGACAGGTCTGACAGCCGGTAGTGTGCTGTAGCTACAAAAATTGTAGTGTAGTCCTGGGTTGCATCAACAGAGGGATCCTAATTTTAAGATCATATGAAGTGATCGTACTGCATTATAGTGCACTGGTGAGACAACACTTGGAATACTGTATCCATTTCTGGTCACGATGATACAAAAAATGTTGAAATCCTAAAAAGAGTACAGAAAGAAGCAGATTAACAGATTAACAGAGTTGGAAGAGACCTTGTAGGTCACTTATCCAACCCCCCACCCTGGCAGGAGAACCCTCTATACCATTTCTGACAAATGGCAGTCCAATATCTTCTTGAAAGTCTCAAGTGATGATGCTCCCACAACTTCCGAAAGCAAGATGTTTCATTTCTCCTTGATCAGTTTCCGTCCATTATTCCTTGTCTGGCCTTCAGGTGCTTTGGAAAATAGCTTGACCCCCTCCTCTCTGTGGCAGCCCATCAAATATTGGAACACTTCTATGATGTCTCCCCTGGTTCTTCTCTTAGGTTGTGGTCTACTTTTTTGTGAGCAATAAAGTTAATAAGAGTTCTGGAAGCTAAACCATAGGACGATCAACTGAGGGAAGTAGGTATGTTTAGTATAATAAATAAAAGGACTAAGAGTGATATGATATCAGTCTTCCAGTATTGAGGGCTTGTTACAAAAAAGTGGGAGTAAATTTATTCTCCAATGCACCTGAGGGCAGAACAAGAAATAACAGGTGGAGGAACTTCCGGTTGCAAGGCTTCGACGACGGCAGGAATCCACGATCATGCGCGGTTCCTGCTGCGCTCGCTGCCGAGGTGCCCCCGATCCAGCTGGATTTGGAGGCTATGGTTACCCCGTAGAGGTAACTGAAGACAGGGGAGATCCGGGCAGGGGTTTGGGGGAATCACAATCCCCCTCCTCAGCCGGTTTAACTCCCTTTTCCCAAGGTGGTGGAGCGGAGGTCAGCAATGGCCGCCACAAAGAAGCTTTCAGCTGGATAAGATTGTGCAGGAGGAAGTTTGAAGAAGTGAAAGTTTTTGGCTGAACTGGGACAATAAGTTACATCTTTATTCTGGAGGTTCAACTTTTTAAAGGATACATTGTTTCCTAACAAGATTGTTAAAAGCGGCGGAGAAAAGTTAAAGGGAAAGTTTTTTTTTTCTTCTCACTCTCCTTCCCTATGAAAATAGCAGATGGAAATCAGAAAAGCCTGCTTTGGCATAGAAGGTAATTAAATCTGAAAATTAAAGTCAAGGGGATATTAAGATTTCTGAACATTGGAACTAAAAATCAAAAATTTTCTTCTTTTTTTTTTTGTTATAAGTGGGAAGGGAGAGGCAAAGAATATATATTAAGATTTTGTTGGAGAAGACGGCTTTGAACTTTTAAGATCAGAGATAACGGCAATAAGACTTTTAAAAAATTACTTTGAAACTGTGTAATTAAATTTCACCCCAGGAAAAGATAGTACAAAAAGAAGAAAGTGCTAAATGAAACAGTTTGTGCTGATTTGGATTGCTTTGTGACCTTGGGACTCTTGGAAACTATTTTTTGAAAGACTAAAATCATTTGGCTTGTTTTTTTAAAAAATAAAATCTTACAACGGCATTATCTGTTGAAGAATTGAAAATAGAATATAAAAAGTTAAAAGAAGAGGAACAAGAAGGCAAGGGCTCTTCTGGATCTGTTTTCCACTTCTTAGAAATGGCGATTTCTACCTTCCAGAAATTACAACAACAAGAAAGCTGGGATGAAGAAGAAGAAGAAGCCATCTTTAATGGACAAATAATTTTAGTTGAGGAAGAAAAGGGAAAGGGAAAGAAAATGAAGAATTCAAGATTTATAAAAACAACCAAGAAAGGGAAAAATTAGGTGAAAAATGGATACAATGTTAGGAAGCAACAGAAAAGAGGAATACAACAGAGAGGGGAGACCAAGAGGGCGGAGATTGAGAGATGGGGGGGGGGCAAAATGGGACTGGATAAGAGAGGAAGGGAAAAAGGGAAGATAAGTTATAAAGACTTAAAACAAGATGTTAAAAAAACAGGTTTTTTTTTAGAGACAAATGGTAAAAGAAGAGATTCTGCAAAAGTGCACAGGATTGCATTGTAGTATTTGTATTTGAAATAGAGTTAGAAAATTGGAATATTATATGAGTGAACAATATATTAAAAGGAATATGTAAAATGTCTAATAGAGTTTAAAAGATATGGAACATTGTTTTTACTATACTATAAGCTTACTATTTTTTTCTCTTTTTTATTACTTTAAAATGTACTATGTAGAATGCATTAAGCAGAATCAGTACGGAAATTATATATTATTTTAAGTGTTAAATCTAGGGGAAAGATAAAAAGTTGTCATACTTCAACCAGTGATTACAGAGAAATTTTGCAGTAAAGAGAAAAGAAAAAATAGATAATTGAAAAAGAACGGACAAAAGATACAAGAAAAATGATTTAAATTGAGATGAAATAAATAAAATAGAATTAAGAGAGTAAAAAGAGGGGAAAAACATATGGAAAATGTAGAATGATAAATGAGATATGAAATAGTATATAAGGTGAGCATGAATTTGATTTATGTCTGTATAAAAAGATGCTAACCCAAGATTAAGCCGCTTTCCAAAAAAAAGTGTTATGTTTTCATGTTTAGTGTTTTTGTTTGTTAAGTTAGCTTATTGAGAATTAATAAAATTTTGGAAGAACGTTAGAAGAGAATAATGACATTGTAAACAAGACAGATGAAAGTATAAGTACAATGAATAAAGAGATATAGAAATTTAGGTAAAAGGAGAAGTTGGAAAAAGAATAAATAAGATATGCATATGTGATAATCTGGAACTATGTTGTATTCAAATAAGATGTTTTGTTTGTTTTGTTAAAATTTAATAAGCAGTTTTTAGAAAAGAGATTTTATGTTATTAGGTTTTATGTTTTGTTTGTGTATTGTCTTTAAAAACTAATATTTTTTTTAAAAAAAAGAAGTAAAAGGTAGAAGATAATTAAAGAGAGATCCAATCTAGGACAAATTTTTTGACAAAAATAATACTTTATCAGTGGAATGACTTGCCTATGGAGGTGGTAGGTACTCTATCACTGGAAGTTTTCAGTAAGAAAGTGGACAGCATAATGTACAATATGCATAATCCAGAGACCAAGTTCTCTTCCAACCTTAATTCTATTTTCTACGTTGTAGGTAAATTCTGCAAGCATCATTAGCTCCACCCAACAGCTCCTTAAATGTTGCTGCGGTAATTGATTCATTCTCTCAGACTCTCCATTCGATCCTGGATGGTACAGTGGATCAAACGGATTTTAAAATTTAATATTTGAAAGAGGGTCTTGCAAATCTCTCGGGTGCCTTGTCTCTTTTAGTTAAGCCCTTGTCATCATTCCACCCCACAACTCTGGCAAATAATTTATATGTATGCCCCACTTTACACTGAGGGCAAGGGTTACTCAAGCTCTCTTAACTGCCACTTTCATCTTCCAATCCTTCACCAGAATTGCCCAATGCTGGAGTCACATGTTTTCCAGGTCTGGCAGGCAACAGGGTCTGTAGCAAGAAAGCATCTGGGTGGCAAAATAAAAGCTATTTTTTTCAACTTTTGTGAATAGGTACTGCCATGGGCATCTTCTGACTTCCAATTTCGGTACACATTTTCTCAAAATGCTCTGTGTTCTTTGTTTAAATAAAATATACAAAATATTAGAATCATAAAATGAGTGCTAAATTAAAATCTGATTTATAGCTTCTGAGAGAGTGGAACCACACTGCAACTCCCGAGAGACTAAATTTCCTAGTCTGGGTGCAGCAAAAAAGAAGGCCCATTCCAGAAAGACCTCTAAGAACGGGAGGCATCTTGAAAGAGCTGCTGTCCTTAACAGCCAGAGGGAAAAAAAACATTATTTTTGTCTGCAGTTCTGTTCATCAATCTCTCTGGACTGTTCATGACCCAATAGATATAATTTCACCAGGATTGTTTGTCAGTAACTAGCTTTTTTGAGTTCTTGTAAACTCCCGCTTGCCTCATCAGGGATAGTGTCTAACTGCCTCCTTTTGGGAGGGGGAGGTACTTTTTCCATTGCTTTTGATAATTCTAAGCATCAGGGCCTTCCCTAATGACACTTTCCTTCCCATTATGTGTCTAAAATACAAAAGCTTTGCTTTCATTATCAGTGTTTCCAGGGAGCAATCTGGTTTCTCTTCCTCTGGTATGGAATGATTTGTTCTTCATGTAGTTCTGGCATTCTTACTTGTTTTCCCCAGCCCCACAAGTCAAAAATATCAATTTTATTTAATTCAGTTTCTGATGGTCCAGCTGGCAGCTGTCTCTTACACCGGGGAAAAAAATATTCTTGATAATATATATTTTTGATGTCAGTGTGATGTCTCTACTGTGTTTTGATCTGCCATAGTTGGTCTCTTGAGATGCAGAATCTCTGCTTCATTGCTGGTTACCGCTCTGAATTATTAAGCCCAGGAAAATGAAGCTTTCAGGATGCAATCCGGGTTGGTCACCGGGACCAGAGGTTTAGTCTTCCAAGATGGGCTCCATCATGAGTCTGAAAGGTTGGAAAATTAAATCTCTGGTCTCAGTCACCAACCCAGATTGCATCCTGTAATATCCTGGGACACGTATATTTGCCTTCATTCATGAAAATAAAGTTTGTTCCCAGATCATCTTTTTGTCTGATTCTTTCATTGGATTGGCATAGCCCGTTGCAACCTCTGTAGGCTTTTGAGCAGAAGACTGGATTCGGCACTTTCACCTTCAACAAAAGGTCTAGGAGAAAGGCTATTTCATCGAAAAGAGCCATGGTGGCTCAGTGGTTAGAATGCAGTACTGCAGGCTACTTCTGCTGACTGCTGGCTGTCTGCAATTTGGCACTTCAAATCTCACCAGACTCAAGGTTGACTCAGCTTTCCATCTTTCCAAGGTCAGTAAAATAAGGACCAGATTATTGGGAGCAATATGCTGACTCTGTACACTACTTAGAGAGGGCTATAAAGCACTCTGAAGCGGTATATAAGTCTAACTGCTATTGCTATTGCTTCTGTGTTTGCTCGTTTTGCTTTTATGATGTTGCAAGCCATCCAGAGTCACCTCTGTTGACAATCTCTTAATTGGACAATCAATTAAATATGAGCCAGGAGTGTGTGACAACAGCCAAAAAAGCCAATGCAATCCTAAATTGCATTAACAGAGGATTAAATCAACATCATGTGAGGTACGACTACAACCACTCTACAAAAGTGAGGCCACATCTAGAATACTGCATCCAGTTTTGGTCACCACATTATAAAAAAGATGTTGATAGAGTGCAGAGAAAAGCAACAAAGATAATTAGGGTATTGCTCATCTGATGCTTCATTGCATCCACGAGCAAGCAGAACAAATGGGCCAGCAGCCACATGGGCTTCTGCTGCATATGGTTGCTGGTGCAGCTGCTGCAAGGCAGACATCAGGGTGTGGGTGGTTGGCAGCTCCACCCTGCCGCCTCACCTCATGGCTTCAGCACCACAAGCAACAAGACAGAATGGACGGCTGCACAGGCTCTTAAGTAGGGCTTATTTTGGGGGGAGGGAGTAGGACTTATATTAGAGATACACATAAAAACATGCTAGGGCTTATTTTTGGGATAGGTCTTATTTTCAGAGAAATGGTATTAGGAAGGACACCGCCAAACAGAAAGATGGGTAAAGGAAACTCAGTTGATCAGTTCAGAAAAGAAAAAATTGAGAAGAACAGTTGGAGGAATCTGGGTATGATCAGACAGGTAAAGAGAAAACTGTCGGGAGATATGTAAAATGCCTTTTTCTACAGAGGCACTAAGTGCCCCTCCATTAAATGCAATTCTGTTTAGAAGTATAGATGAAAGAAACAGCACAAGGATCATCAGTTGAAGTTCAAATTTTCCAAGTTTAATTTTCATCCCAAGTAAAAAATTCCCCCGGAGGAACTGCCAGCATTTTGAAATGGAAAGTACAAACGTTGATTTACCTCTTGAAGTTAATTCACATTTTGATGAGTGGTAGAAGTTGGGGAAGTTGATTCCTCAGTATTCTGCTGTTACCTGAAGGTCAGCCTATTCAGAATCTCCTGAGAGATGTCTGCCTTGTCTTGTTCTATCCTGGCTTGAATTTCATAAACAGGAAGTCGAAGGAAGTTCTTTTTGTGTTCTAATTTAGACTCCCATCAGATTCAGAATCTAATTTTTCCATATTTTCATTGCTCTGATTTTGGTATTGTCAGCCTTTTGAAACAAGAAGCATCAACTATGAGTATTAATACTACGTTCATAATAAAATTATAATAACACAATCTTGCAAGATTGAAATTCTGCTTTTCCTTTTCCTCCTCCTCTTCTTCCTCCTCCTCCTCAATGAAAGGTGAACTTTAGGAGGAGACTTGCTTTCTTCAATCCAAGAAAAATGTGCCTACTCTAATTCCCTGGGTTTAGTCTCTAAATCAGAAATTATCTACTGGCTGAGTTCACCTTCCTAATGAGCCTTGGTGGAATGGCAAAGGCATGTTTTAGAACTGAGCATTAGTTCATTACAGTCTTGGATCAAAGAAGTCACAGTTATAACAACTAAAAAGCTTTTCTAACCCAGCAGAATATGCTGCCATCATGATTAATGGCCAGTGACATATTACCATACTTGCTGTGGTCTGTATAGTTCTCACTATTTGTGCCATTGTATAAATGGGGTTGCAAGGGAGAGAGTTTTTTGGGTGGGTGGGTGGGAACCAAAACTGAATTCCATTTATTCAAGTCTTTCAACAGGGGAACATACAAAACCAAAATTAAAGCAATACCCACAGCACCATTAGAAAAAGACAATGAGCAAATCAGACTGTGAGTAGGAGCCCATATTTGGGGATACACGGTGGGGATACAGGTGGCAAAACATCACTGGCCCTCCATCCTTCTTGCATCTGCTGATAGCCCCCCTCCAGTCCCCTGTTTAGGGCCATTCCCTATTGGTGGGAATGGCCTGAGGATCGTCTCCAGAAAGCATATTCCTACTATCTGGCAGACAATGTCACTCAGATTTGCTCAGCGTTGGACCCCAATTGGGCAAGTCCTAATGACTGCTGGGGAACAGCCTTATCATGTTGTCTCAACTGAGTTTGATTCTGTTATGCCCAAGGAAGAGGGCAAGATGTTTTGGTCTGTTAGTCCAGCCACTGTTGGTTAGATGCTGTCCCCCTCTTCCCTGGGTTATCAAGGCAACACTGGTTGGGTCACAGAAACCCAGAGACTGGTACTTTCTGCTGGCCTGCTGGCCTTTCCAGATCTTCTTCCAGTCTTTGCCAGCAGCCTTTCCAAAACTGCTCTCAATGTCTTGATTGTCCTCAATGCTTACAAGGAGCAATTATTTGTAAACACAAATGCATCAACAAGCCAGCAAGGGCCCCATGAAAATTTAATGCTGAAGAGACCCTAATCTCCTTCTCTTTAATGGATACTCACCCTATTATGTCTCTGTTTGTACAAATGGGTTCCATTTTGGGCAAACATAAATTCAGTTCCCCTGTGAGGAAAAGAGGAAGCTACTGAGCTGGTGGTGCAGTCATCTCAGACTTGGAGTAGACGATGTTGAGTTGAAAATGCTGAGTCTTTCTTGTCCTCCTCTGGCCCCTCAGCATCCAGCACTGGCCTCTCTGGTTTCTAGCCTGGTGCCTCAACCACTAGGCCAAACTGCCTCTCTAACAGATTTGTAAATAGAAAATCTCTTGAGTTTCCTAACATTCAGACAAAATTTGCTTTCCTGTCATATCCTGAGCCTTATTATGGTCAATTATGATGCAGGCAGTTCCGGCTTAATGAATAGAATAGACAGAAATGAGTGGGTAGAGGCTGCCTTCCTCCTGTTCTCCATTTGGCCGCTGGTGGGCAAGACATGCCATGGTGGACATTCATGCAGGATGAACAGTTGTTATTTAGGGCCTCGCCTGCTATAGGGACCTCACCCAAAGACTCAAAGAAAGGTCAGAAAGGATAATTGGTCATAAAATTCCTCTTTATCACATGGGAAAGAAGTCAGATGAACCC
>BLBF01000058.1:21481616-21502398 GCA_015471245.1 Laticauda colubrina
AACCCAATTTCTGTTTACAGAATGGAAAATATACTTAACAGGAATAACAGATGATTACAGTAAACCTTTTACTGTATTTAGTAAAACTCCAGAAGTTGTGGATGCTCCATCACTGGAAGTTTTTAAGAAGAGACTGAACTTTCAGCTACTTCTCTGAAATTGTATAGGGTCTCCTGCTTGAGCAGGGGGTTGGACTAGAAGATTTCCAAGGTCCCTTAATTCTGTTAAGTGCCATAATTTGTTCAGAAAGAATAGGAATGGAGGAGCATTACTGCTAAAACATAGACATTTCTATTCAGAAATCCAAGTGAGTTCATTAATCTCTAGAAATAAAGTGGAATTTTCTGACAGTGAGAACAATCAACTGATGGAACAGAAGCTGCCTCCAGGAGTTGTGGGAGCTTCATCACTGGAGGCTTTCAAGAAGAGACTGGACTGCCATCTCTCAGAAATGGTGCAGGGGGGTTGGACTAGATGACCTAGAAGGTCCCTTCCAACTCTGTTAATCTGTTATCTGTTCTATTATCTGTTACCCTCCCAGCCAACAGAAAGAGACAGATAATGCCTTTCAAAAACCAACAGCAGGTCTTTTAGAGAGGTGAAGATGGGAGTCTTCAGTTTGCTTGACATCTATGAGGAGGCAAATGCAATCATGAGGGTTGTGTGTGTGTGTGTGTGTGCAGAACATCCTGACCTTTCCTCCTGGCTCCTGCTTCTTTGGAGGGGAATGTGGGAGGAAGGCATTTGGGGAAAAGCTCCCTTGACTTGATGCTAACTGTAGGAAGACTGGAGGCAATGGAACACTGGAGGAAAATGAACATAGAAGGTGGGGATTGTTTAATGAGAATGAATAGCCAAACATTTGGACTTTTTAAAAAAAGAAATTTGATAAACCCAGAATAATGCTAAGTATGCCCTTCTCCCCCATCTGAGAATAAGAACTTTAATAGAGGCAGGAATTCCTGAAGGAGAAAGGGAAGCAGCCTTGCCAAGAATCTCAGCAAGGAAGAAAATAAGCAGCCAGGGGGCCTGTACCAGTGGAGATGTGAAAAGCAAATGGGATCCAAGAGACATGGCTGTCATGGTTAAGGCACCTGGCTAGAATCCAGCACCTTGTGAGTTCTAGTCCCATCTTAGCACAGAGTCAGCTGGGGGACTTTCAGCCAGTCGCCCTGTCAGCCCTAGGAGGAAGAAGACGACAAGGGCAAAATCCTTCTGAAACTCTTGCCAGGAAAAGAGCAGGGCCAGCCAGACAGTCAAAAGAAGATGAGTCTAAGTTGAAGGAACTAAAAATCAATCAGTCAATCAATCAATCAATCAATCAATAAATCAATACATCTCCAGGACTGAACAAACTACTTCCTTAGAGCAGGGGTCTCCAATCTTGGCCAGCAAACCTGGCTGGGGAATTCTGGAAGTTGAAGTCTGCTTGCCTTAAAATGGCCAAAGTTGGAGACCCCTGTCCTAGAGTATTGAAAAACTTTCTGGTTAGTCTGGCCAAACCCTCCTTCATAACCTTTAAGAAGTCATGGAGAACTAGTGAAGGGCCAGGTGATGGGGAGAGAACCAACCTCCCTTCCTTCAGAAAGGATGTCAGAGCTGGGAAAATTCTAGAGCAGATCAGAAGGGGATTGCTTGAAAATAATTGTCTCATTTATAAAATAATAAATGTCTCGTTTTTTTGACTTGACCACTTCCTTTAATCAATCGTGGGAGTGCTGCAGAAATAGTATACCTGGATTTCAGCAACATGTTTGACAAAATACCTTGAATAGCAACCTAGTTAAGTGTGTTAACCGCAACCACAGGTTCTTTTTTGGTGGCTCAAAGATCACACAAAAGCTGCTGATCAATTCCACTTTGAAATTCCACTTTGCAGGAGACGGTGCAGAACAAGACATGAGTCTGGACAATTCTCTCCAAAGGGTTTTATTACAAATACAGGTTTCAAAATAAAAAACTCTTCATAGGAAGAAGAATATGATTCGGTTTGTTTTACTTGTTTTTGAGGATTCTTATTTTTACTCAAGGGTACTCTGTCCTGACTATTTACTTTTATTGACGGTCATTTTATTTGTTTATTAATCAATTTATATGCCACCCATCTCAACTGGAGGTGACCTTAAGCAACTTATACTCAAGTAAAAGCAACAAGACAAAATTTTAAAACAATAAATATCAACCTTAAAATTAACAAAGATGGGCCAGGAAGAAGCCAAGATGCACAAGGGAGCAGGAGGTGGGCCTTATCTTAATCCAGCAGCTGCCTCCAGCATGAAGCATCCCCATTGGGGGCACCGACAGCTGGCAGCCCAAGGTTTTCAAGCCCTTTTGGAAGGCCCAAAGGGTGGGTTTAGAGCTTCCCTTTGGGGGCTACCATGCCTCAAAGGGTGGGGGCCAGGGCAGAAAGGCTCTTCTGGATCCCACCAACTGAAATTCCTTGATTTATGGGATGCGCAACAAACCCCTTTTTCCAGCAGGGGTGGGGCAAGCCAGTCCTGCTGGGGTAAGATGGCTGCTCATCACCCATAGCATTAAAGGCTGTACAGATAATAATCAACACATTGAATTGAACCTGGAAGCAAGCCAGCAACCAGTGCAGCTCGCACAACAGGTGTGTAACATGAGCCATCCCAGGGGCTCCAAGAACTGTCAGCACGGCTGCGTTCTGTACCGGCTGTAACTTCTGGAATACTCTTCAAGGGTAACCCCATGCAGAATGCATTGCAATAGTCAGATGTGAATGGCTGAGTGACTGAATGCTCAGTCTATCCACTTACTACGACTTTTTTACATTCAAAATGTAATGTGCTTTAATATTCTCCTTCACTTATTTCCTCTCTTTAATTATTCTCAGCCAAGACTGGCATTCCATTCTTGCCTGCTGGGCAGGGATATAAACTAATACAACCCTCCCTGCCCCCCAAGGCAAGCTACTCTATATAAACAGGGAGCAAACACTCAATAGCATTGATAAGGTTGCCAAGTTGGGTGATGAAATGTCTGCAAGAAAACTACCAAGCCCAGAGGGTATCAAGGATGCCAAAGTTCAGTCCTAAGTTGCACATGTTCTGTTGCAATTTCTACTACCAAGATGGCCTGTTTCTTTAGTTGGGAGTTATAATTTAATATCAGTTTGACAGACAAGCTACCAAGGAGGCTGTATTTATTTAAAGGCCTGTTCCTGAGAGCAGAATGAATGTGCCACTGCTTCTCTTCTCTGCCTGAAGTATCCTCTCACCAAGGGGTGGCCCCAGAATCTGTCCAGAGCAGGCATTCTATTACTGAATGGATGAAGAGGTGGAGGTCGGGTTGGCAGAAGATAGATAACCGGGTGGATAGGTAATTTTGTGGATGTGAGCATTCCCAATTATCCTGATAAGTTGGTAGGGGGTAGTGTAATTGCACTTCAAACCTAATTTTTATCTGGCAGACATCTGAGCTGGGAAGTTAAGTGAGCTGTGCCAGATAATGTTTGTATTGGAGACTGGAATTTGCTGCCTGTGACTGCATTTATTATTTAGATTGTTTAATTGTTGTTTTTAACTTTGTGTGCGCCTAGAGTCTCTGCTGTGAGATGGGCAGCCATACAAATTGTTTATATGAATAAATAAATAGTTGGAAGGTGGATCAAATAACCATGAGATTTTTGTCAAGAGAAGCAGAGGGCTCTTCCCTTGGAAAACAACAAATTCATAGGCCTATCTTGCAGTAGGTCTGTGAGTTGAACCACATGTAGAATTGGCTGGAAAAAAAAAAAGGCAAAGCTTAGTATCACCAGAAATATACTTTCCAAATCGTAAAATAATTGGCCTATTTTATGAAGGTCCCATGTTGGATCCTGTCAGTGGTGGGATTCAATTTTTTTTTATTAGTGGTTCTGTGGGCGTGGCAGGGGAAGGAGACTGTAAAATCTCCAGTCAGAGGTGGGATTTGCCGGTTCTCCGAACTACTCAAGATTTCTGCTACTGGTTCTCTAGAACTGGTCAGAACTTGCTGAATCCCACCTCTAGATCCTGTGGCTAAAACCACATTCTACAAAAGATTAAGAGAAATTGGACCATGTGCAGAGAAGGAAATAAGGCCAATCAGGAGTCCAGAAGGTAAGTCTGATGATGAAAGATGGAGCATAGAATCATAAAGTTGGAAGGGATCTTGGGGGTTTTCTAGTGTCAGGTGGTCCTATCCCCTACTCAAGCAGGAGGGGTTTGGACTACTAGATGACCAAGCAGGACACCCTTAGCCTTAAGAAACACTGGATGAAGGGACATTGAATGGATGAATGTAAACTCTTCTTTCAAATATCTCATTTGTATTTTTAAGGTGGCCGATGAAGCTCCCCTTCCCTTCGTCTTCGGAGTAGAGAGATACAGATGCTGGGTTATGTTCTTTTCTTTATCCACTTTGTATTTATTTATATTTTAAATCTATATAGTCATCTGTCTTGCACAGAGCAATTCCAGGCAGTGCACCATAAATTCCTAAAGAAGACTTATTCAAAACCAGGTGAAAACAATGAAACCTAAATAAAAACACAATCACAAGAAAAGAAAACGTCACAATGCTATGCATGATGCAACTAATGATAAACGTCCTCTTTCCAGGGGATCCCTGAGCCTGTTGGAAGAACTGCAATTCTAGGATTTCTCGATGACCAGAAGGGCTAAACTTGGCTGGGGGAGGTGAGGGGGAAAAGGACTGGGCCATGGCAGAAAAGGCCCACTTCCTGAGTCCTGTCAGATGAAAATAAGCAAACAAGACCTTCCTGCTGGACTTGATAGGGTGGGTAGAGGTAATCAAGGATAGGTGGTCCCACAGATAATAGCAGTATCACTTAGACTTATATACCACTTCACAATCCTTTACAGCCCTCTCTAAGTGGTTTATAGAGGCAGTACATTGCTCCCAACAATCTGGGTCCTCATTTTACTGACCTTGGAAGGAAAGAAGGCTGAGTCAACCTTGAGCTGGTAAGGATCAAACTTCTGGAGTGAGCAGTTAGTTAGCTTTCTAACCACTGCTCCACCATGGTGCCTGATTCTGTGCCATGTAGAGCTTTAAAAGTCAAAAAAAGCACTTGGGAATTAGACCAGGAAGCGAACTGTCATCAGTGCAGCTCACAAAACAGAGATTTAGTTTGTGGCTTCTAGGTACATTTTGCAATAGCTGAAGTTTCTTGATACTCTTCAAGGGTAATCCCATGTAGAGTGCATCACAGTACTCCATTTGGAAGATGTCCAGGGTGTGAGTAACTGCTGTTTAAAGGCCCTCCTGACGAGAACTACTACTTGAGCAGGAATTGTGAATCCACAAGTTTTGCACACCAGGTCTGTTTGGGACAGATCTAATGCCATCCCATTGAGTACCAAGATGGTAAAGTCCACATTTAGAAGGCCTCCAAACCTGGAGCCATTTTTCCCATCTAGGGTTCAGCTGAATCCTGTTGTTCCCCATCCAGACCTCCACAGCCTCCAGGCACCAGGGCAGAGAGACACAATTCAGTGCCATCAGTGTTCAGCAATTGTCTTCAATTGATACTTGATATTGCTCACACCTGTTGCAATTCAACCCTTCAACCCTTCATTATTCCTCCTCCTCCTCCTCCTCCTCCTCCTCCTCCTCCTCCTCCTCCTCCTCCTCCTCCTCCTCCTCCTCCTCCTCCTCCTCCTCCTCCTCCTCTTTGCAATTCTGACAGCAGGGACTTTCTCACTGTTGATGTGAATTGCCTTCCTGACTAATAATTGTCTTTACAGCCAGACCAAATGCAGCAAATTAACAGTTCCTACTTAATTTCCCATCCTCTGAATTGCTTTTTACCTGGCTGGTCCTTCCCCCCCTGACCCTGGTGGCTCCCCCCCCTGCCCCCCACTGCCCCCCAACTCTCTGGAGCGTTGACTTCATGGCTCTTATCTGATAATCGGCTCCCTTTGTGCCACATTCAGCCCCTTCTATTTTCTTTTGCCCCATTCATCACTTTGAAAAATGAGAGATTTTTTGCTGTTGCTTGCCAAGCTGTGGCTTTTCAGCTCCCCTCGGCCCTCGTAGTTGTGATCCGAACAGGAAACACTCCCAAGTTGTTAATTAAGGGTGATTCTTCAGGAAAGTCACAACTAAATGGCCCGGCTGGTCTGTGGCATGATGGATGAGCCGCCCAGAGGATGCCTCCTGGCTTTCTTTTTCAAAGAACCTCCCCCCTGCATTCCCCAGGTTCATGTCCTCCCCAGACTGGGCAGTCAGCCAAACAGGCTGGTCCGCCCCCTTGGCTGCTGTGGCCAGCTGGGGAGTGATCTCTCCTCTTCTGAGGGCAAACCAGGAACGGCTGCAGGACCACCCCCCTGCAGTTCAGCTGCTGGCTTGTTTTCTCATAAGGAAGGGCATAAAACCAGTTTTTGAATGAAGTCACCACAATCTATTGTAGAAATTGCAGCGAAGGCTCCTGATGAACAAAAAACACGATGCAGAATTCATTCACTTTCAGAAAGGATCCCACATCTGTTTCTGTATGAAATGGCTGGCAAGATCTTTCCCACCACAGACAGGTATTCCTGAACATTCAGCGATGCTGCATATTAAGGCCCTGTCACACTGGCCGACGGATGCAAAACGTTTGTAAAAAGGACACAGCGGATGAGAAAAATGTTCCATCTGTTGTTATCCGCTCTCAAAAGTGCCCCGAATTTGCATAACCAGAGCGGACAACACGGAAAGGAACGGATGGGGGAAGGACATAGGGCAGATGGAAAGCGGATGCTCCATGGAAGCCTAGCAGATGGAAGTGGATGGAAGTGGATGGCATATGCGCAAGGCTTCCGGGGGACCACACCAAAGCGGACACGGAACGGAAAGAGCGGATGCAGAGCGGACGCCGAGCGGATGAAGTGGATGCAGAGTGGAAGCCAAGCGGATGAAGCGGATGCAGAGCGGAAGCCTAGCGGATGCCTAGCGTTCACTGCGCATGCGGGGAGGATGCATTGCGTCAGCCCCGTGGATATAAAGGGAAGCAGCTCCCAAGCAGGTCAACATTCAGAGGAAAGACCTGCTTCCAGACACAGCTCTCAAGCCTGCCAGCCTGCCTGCCTGCAAGCCTGCCTGCCAGCCTGCCGGCCTGCCTGCCTGCCAGCCTGCCTGCCAGTCTGCCTGCCAGCCAGCAACCCCACAACCATGGGGAAAGCCTCAGCCATCTGCTGCCAGCCCTGGCAAGAGGGACAGGGCCACCCTCCCACCCCCTGGCCCTCACTCTGCTTCTGCTGGGGCTTCAGCAGCACGGGCTCGCTCTTCTGGGGCTGGGGTTTCTGCTGCTTCTGCTTCTGGAGGAGCTGATGATGATGCTTATGGTGGTGGTGCTTCTGCTGGTGCTTACTCTGCTGATGCTGTTTCTGGCGGTGGTGCTTCTGCTGGTGCGTACTCTGCTGATGCTGCTTCTGGCGGTGGTGCTTCTGCTGGTGCTTACTCTGCTGATGCTGCTTCTGGCGGTGGTGTTTCTGCTGGTGCTTACTCTGCTGATGCTGCTTCTGGTGGTGGTGCTTCTGCTGGTGCTTACTCTGCTGGCACTGCTCATGGTGCTGGTGCTTCTGCTGGTGCTTACTCTGCTGGTGCTGCTCCTCGTCCTGCTGGTCCTGCTGGTGCTCCTGGTCCTGCTGGTGCTCCTGGTCCTGCTGGTGCTCCTGGTTCTGCTGGTGCTCCTGGTCCTGCTGGTGCTGCTGGCGCTGCTGCTGGTGCTGGTCCTGCTGGTCCTGCTTTTGCTGCTGCTGCTGCTGCTGCTGCTGCTGCTGGTGTGGAGGAGCAGCCCCTACAACCTGAAAGCCCCTCTGTTGAGGGCCCATGTAGTCCTGCCAAAGGGAGGAAGAGGCATACGCGAGAACAGGAGAGGAGGCAATACAACATCGAAGAGGAACATGAGGATGTGGTGCTGGAGTGGCTGAGAGAGAATGAGTATTTATGGTGGAAGGGACACAGGCTCTATAGGGACACCAAAAGGAAGCAGGCTGCTTGGAGAGAGAAGGTGGAGAGTCTGGGCTACACTTCGGAGGTGCTCCTCGGCTGGTGGAAGCATATGCACACCTGGTATAGGAAGCTGCACCTCAAGAAATCTGGCCAGGCTGCGGTCAAGCTGACGGACAGAGAGACCTACGTCATGGCCAAGTGCAGCTTCCTGGAGGGTGAGATCCGCCACCGAGGAGCAGCCCCTCTCACAACCCTCTCTCTTAGGCAACCTGCTGAGAGCCAGTCCTCTTCCGGCAGAGAGTCAGCTCCTGTCTCCAGGCAGGTATCTGTGGAGCGTCCCACGACGGAGAACCCCCCCGACAGTTGTAGTACCCGTGGCGGAGCATGTGGAGGACCCCCTGGCACAGTGGGAGAAAGGAGACTGCACTTCCACCACATCCCAACCCGCATCCACCCCCAGCTCCACCTCCACAGAAAGGCAGAGAGGCAAACCGGAGGGACAGAGCCACACTGTCCTGATGGAGATAAGAGACACCATCAGGAGCAGCGTAGATATCCTCTCTCAGCTGGTACACACCGACTCCTCATCCTCCAACCGCAAGCCCTTCCTCACCTATGTGAACCAGACCCTCATGGACATGGCGGAACCCCAGTACCAGGTGGTGAAGGACAGGATCACCGATCTGCTTCACCACCCTCCAGACCCAGATGAACCTGCTCCCACCCAGTCCAGGTCTGCTCCTCCACCCCAGGTGATGTCACTCCCATTCCAAGGCTTTCCACAGGCCCTCACCTTCCAAGTCTACAGCTACCAGGAGGTCCAGCAGCACAGGCAGAAGCCCTTCCCAGTCCAGGCACTGGTTCATTGGACGCCACCATTGCCACCGGTTCCACTGATGCCACCGATGCCACCCACGCCACTGATGCCACTGACGCCACCGATGCCACCCACGCCACTGATGCCACCGACGCCAATCCTCACCCAGCTGCAGACCACACAGCCCCACAACACTGCTCCTTCCTCCACCCCACAGCCAATCCCAGCCTCAGTACATCTGTCATCGGTACTGGGGCTGACACCCCATGGCATGGAGGAAGGGGCTCTCAACATCACAGGGCTGAGCCAGCTGTCTGAGAACTTCCTCAACACACCGTCCCCTGTTGCCCTCTCAGGGGCAGGCACTCCACTGGCGCTTCAGACCAGCACTCCAGCAGCAGCCACCTCCACAGCACCTGGACCCTTCACCCCTGAGACTGGGCACACCTCCGAGTGACTGAGAAGAGTGCCAGAGACTGGGTGGCTACCTGTTGACTTTATTTGGACACTTGACTTGGGTCATTTTTCTTTTACAGCTTGTTATTAATAAAGATTATCTTTGCTTCACACACTTGCTTCATTTATTTTTGTAAATAAAGTCTTGGTGGAAACTTTTAGAAATGGTTTAAGCCTTTGCAAGCTTGTGGGATGGGTAAGGATAGCAGTGGGATGGGCAGGGATAACTTTGGGATGGGTAATAGTTGTAGGATGGGCAGGGATACCTTTGGAATGGGTTAAGATAGCAGTGGGATGGGCAGGGATACCTTTGGGATGGGTAATACCTGTTGGATAGGCAGGGATACCTTTGGGATGGGTAATAGCTGTGGGATGGACAGGGATACCTTTGGGATGGGTTAAGATAGCAGTGGGATGGGCAGGGATACCTTTGGGATGGGTAATAGCTGTGGGATAGATAAACCTCCAGTGCAAGCATAGTGGGACTGTATGGTCCACCCTCCCAGGTGCCACACCTTTGGCCCTTCATTATCAATAAAAATGTAAGCATTGATCCACACATTTGAACATGAACACAACTCTTTATTAAATGTGCTGTTCATTACAGGCCCACCCAACATACATGACCCAATCTCATCAGTGGATGAGACAGGCTGAAGGAAGCATCCATTAATCATCTATCATCCTGTCTTGCCACTCCACTGCTCCAGCTGGGGAGTTGCACCAGTGTTTCAGGAGGTTGTGCTGCTTCTTCCCTTCACGTGAGGCTCTGTTGGGGCCTTGCACATCCTCAGTGTCTGTCAGGTTTCGCCCTTGCCTCCATTCCCCAGGCTCCATGTCCCCATTGCCTTGTTGGAGGTCCACGAGCCTGTTCTGCAAGTCTGGGTAGCGGGTGCGCATGAGATTGTGCAGGATGCAGCAAGCTTCCATGATCCTCCTCATGGTCTGTGGGTGATGCTGCATGGTGGTGAGAAGTACCTGGAACCTGTTGGCCAGCATGCCAAAGGCGTTCTCCACCACCCGTCTTGCCCTGGACAGCCTGTAGTTGAAGATCCTCTCTTCACGGGTGAGGCATCTGGAGGTGTAGGGCTTCATGAGGTAGGTTCTGAGGGAGAAGGCGTCATCCCCCATGATGAAGTAGGGCAAATCTTGCGTGTTGTTGGGCAGGGGATCTGGATCTGGGAAGCCCATGATGTGGTTGTGTTCCAGCCCCTTCTTGAGTTCACTGGCATTGTATACCTGGGCATCTGAAGCTGACCCGTTGCCTGAAGCATCGATGTACATGAACTTGTAGTCAGCATCGACCATGGCGAAGAGGATGATACTGAAGAAGCCCTTGTAGTTGAAATAAGTGGACCCCGACTTGCCTGGAGCTTTGCAGGCCACGTGCTTGCCATCTATGGCTCCAATGGTGTGGGGGAAGTTCCACTTCTGATACCACTGCTCTGCAACTTTCTTCCAGCCTTCTTCAGTGGAGGGGCACTGGAGGAGCTCCTCCAGGTATTCCTCGATGATGGTCTGCACCACTTCTCTGACCACAATGCTGATGGTGTTGTGTGGCACCCTCCAGCCGTACTGCATGCTCCTGTAGGTGGTCCCTGAGGCCAGGTGGTGCAGAGTCAGTGCCACCTTGAGCCCAGGGTGCAGGCTGGGCCAGAAGTTGGTGCTCTGCTTGGTCAACCTGGGTGTCAGCTGCTCCACAACTTCGTCAAACATGGCTGGAGGCATCCTCATGAAGTTCTGGAATGCACGAGGGTCTTCGTTCCTCAGCTCCACCATCAGCTTGTTGTATAGTCTGTACTGTGCTCTTCTCCTGATCCATTTTTGGACCCAGACACTTCTTGGCCGCCTCCTTTTCTTCCCGTAGAACAGTTGAAAGAGCCTGTAGAGGGCTTCGCACTGTTGCAGAAGGATGGTGGCTACCAAAAGGACTTTGTTACGATCCATGGTGGACATCAATGGATGCTGTGGAAGAGCAAGAGCCAGATGAAGGCTGAAGAGGTCTGCACAGCAGGGCTGCTGGACTGAAAGTGAGAACCAGGTGAGTTCCTCCCCCTTTTTATAGGCAATATAGGTTTTCCACTATGTGTCCTTTTGCATCCTCTAGGCATCCTGCAGACATCCCAAATATCCGAGATACATCCCCTCTGCGAACGTTTTTTCCGTTTTAAATGCTTTGTATGCGAGCTGCATCCGCTTTCATCCTTTCTCCGTCTATGCTACTTACGCTGTGCGTCCGTTCTGCGTCCGTTCCACATCCGTTTCACTTCCTCCCTGTGTCCATTTTCCGCTGCAGCGGATTTGAGTTGCGCAGATGCGCAGTGGATGTCTAGCGGATGTAGCGGACACGTAACGGATGATGACGGATGCAGAACGGATGTTCCCCGTATGCGTTGCGGATGCAGAATGGATGCGTTGGATACATTTTCTGCTGAGAAAGTTTTGAGCAGCTCAAAACTTTTTGAGCAGATGGAACTTCAGTCGACGGATGCTGGACGGATAGAGAGGAATAAAAACGGATGCAGTGAGTACAGAACGGATGCATCGCGTTAACCAACGGATGGCGAGTGTTTCTCTCCATTTTACATCCTCTTTCCATCCATTGGTGCAGTGTGACATGGTCTTTAGTTGCTAAACTTACCTGCATAATATTAGTTGCTAAACTTTCCAGCCTTATCCACGGAGGAAAAAAGGACTTATTATGAGGCTTCCAATTTCATGTCATGCAGAATTGGTACAGAGCAAAATACTTTTCAAATATAGTTAAAAACCTCCAAGATGATTTAATAAAGACAGTGATACTCATCTAAAGGCACAGCATTGCCACTGAACTGAACATCTAGATGAAGAGGAGCAGTTCAAGCTCAGTGTTTGCTGTGAGCACAGCTGAAGATCTTCATACATGTACAGAAAGGACTTTCATGGACAGTATGGATACCTTGAACTGCAGACAGAGCTGCTTCTTTGGAACAAATGTGGCAGGTTTAATTTGGCTCATTGAGCAACTGAACAATGGCCTTCACCCATATCTGCAGCTTCCAATTCACCTCCCTTAAGCCCCACAGACAGCACATGGCAGTCATGCAATCTTGTGATGACCACTGCTTGGAGGACTATTTAGATTACTTTTCTCTACAATGGCCATAGTGAAGAAAGGACACTCTCTGCTCAGAGGGTTCATAGTGATGGCTGAGTGTTGGTTCTTCAATACATCTAAACTACACACCTATTATGACAGGAGTGGTAAACCTCACCTATCATGTTCAGAGTATTGCAGCATAAATTCAGCGCCAGAAAAGTAAACACAGATGGCTGAGGCTTCATTTAATTTCTTTACAAACATTAAAGTAAATTTTATAATACCAGTTGTACATTTTTTCCAACATGGAGCAAACTCAAACAGAAGCAGACATGTTACAGGTTCAGAGCAGAGGTCTAGTTCTCAGCAAGCAAGTTTCTCTTTCACTTTAGAGCTGAGCACAGAACAGAGATAAACCATGCCCAGTTTCTCTCTTTAAGTTTCAACCCTCTGTTCAGTTCTCATTGGCTGAACATGTTACTAAGCTCTATTCCAGTTCACGAATATACTCTGACACATCATAGATAATTTTCCTTATTTTTAATCATCCCTGTTAGGGTTCACTCTTATGCAGCCACATCCAGACTCTAGGGCATGTATTGCATAGGTTCTTCTGACTTTGATGCTGCTGATAAGGGCCATTTGCCCACTGTGGATTTTTAGCATCTCTCTAAAATCGTTCATTGGCTATCAAAGGGATATAAAATCTTGTCTCCCTTTCTTTGCTTTGGACATTACTATTGGCTATTCTGCAAGATGCAAATGCTAATTTCAGGCTTGCCCCAGCTGGTTTCCTCGGAAAGAAAGACCATCGACTACATTTGATTTCCCAAGGATTAGCAGTTGCAAACAAAACAAGGCTAGAACTGAGATCTGACAGCTATACATCCCAAGTAGAAAAATAACCAAAAAGAATTGATGGTCAACAGCATACTAGAACATAGAATAATAGGGCTGGAAGGGATCTTTGAAGTCTTCTAGTCCAACCCATAGCCTAAGGCAGGAGAGCTTATACCATCCTGGATAAATGGATGTCCAATCTTTTCTTCAAATACTATTGTGATGGAGCTCTACACCTCTGGAAGGCAAACTGATAAGTATTCTTATTAATCTTTATAATGCTTTATAAAGATAAATTTTATAAAGAATGCAGATGACCAGCTGTCTGTCTTTATATTCTTTGCAGACAGCTGGTCATCTGCATTCTTTTAGAGAGTCATTGAGGCTGCTAGGAGGCTTTGGGTCACCTGGGTGTTGCAAATGGATGTGGAGCCTCCTTGGATGCATGATGTTTTCTGCAGACAATGTGTTTCTTTCCATTATAAATACATATAAATATACTGTATATCTCCACCATTCAGTCAGAACTGAAGAAGCTTCTTGGATGAGAAGTGAAATGTCTTCAAAGAAAAACAAGTCCAATTGCCTCCTGAAAAAGCACCTTTGAGCACCATGGCCTGGATAGCTGAGAATTTCCATGGACATCCACAAGAGAAGAACAGGCTGAGCTGGAAAATGGAGCTTTATTTTCTGTGGATTTCTTTAATTTTATCTGATTGAAAATCACTTGTGTTTTCTCTTGATTTTGTTTGTTTCCTGTTGTGATGTACATTATGTTTGCTCAAAAAAGCTTTACTTAAGTCTCAAACCATGTTTATGTCTGTAACTTTATTATAATTATTGTCAAAAAAATTCATTTTTTTTCCTTTTTGCAATCCTCTACAACAGTGTTTCATTTAAACTTCATAGGAAGAAATTTTTTGAAAAAATGTTGAAGTCATTGGTTGTAATTTGAAAAAGTATGTGCTAGTAGCTTCACTTTATAAATACTAGTAGCCAAATTCTCATCCAATCATATCAATTCTTGAAAAAGATCTGTGACCTTCAGAAAAATAAGTATATTCTTTTGCATCACTATTTTTGTATTTCCATGTATCTGCCCTAAATTATCCATCAAAAAACATTGGTAATTTACCTTGTGTTATTTTAATATGTTCTCAGCCTTTTTTTGAACAAAATACTCATTTCCAATCTGCCATTAACTCAAATTTTGATAAGTACGTCTCTTAATTTATCAATAAGTCCTTTGTTACTTTAACCTTGTTTAGACATCAATTCCATTATTAAAGTCTTGGCCCCATGCAAAATAATATCAGCCCGCCCTGCTATCTGTTATAATTATCAGTCATATCAATTCTGGTTGTAATTAGGGATTATCTATTAAAAACTCACTTCTCTTCTAGGATCCTGCTGAAATAAATTCTTCAGCCAAGTTTTTGCAGTGTGATATTTTGAATCCTTTACCCTAATAAGTGTTTCTTATGGATAAACTACATCTTTCATTTTTTTAAAAAATAGTGAAACAATTTTCTTCCTGTTTGAGGAATGCATGCTCCATTTATCTATTATGTTAGGCACTTAAATTCCGTTTTTATGCCAAAAACTAGAAAAGTGAATAGTCTATCCTGATGGTCTTGGCTTCAGTTTCTTCTTGTGGCTGTTGCCTGGGAATCTCTATCACTTCCATTTGCGTATCTTCCAACTCTCTTTAATTTTTTTTTTTTTTTTTTACAAATTTTCTTGCTCTTTGGACTGAATTCTATCTGAACCTCTGTTGTTTAAAAATGGAAGTTACTGTTTCCAATTTTTTCCAAAACCATTGAAATGGTATCTTTTTTAAAGGTTGTCAGTCAAGAAATAAACCCAACCTTCCTGGTGCTTACGTAGTATTTCAACTGGGATTTCTTTAAGTACAATTATATCTTCATTATTAATCTTCAGTCTGGTAGTGGAATGCTGATCTCTAGACTTCTTCCTGCGAAAGCACACAAGCAGTCCCTTGGTACATTTCTTAATTTTGCAAATTGCATATTGATTCTATACACTTTGTCAATCTCTACCTCCATACAATGTTCATTCCATTCCAAAAGGTTTGTTAAAGATTGAACGAGCTATTCCCTGGAGCTTTCACCAGAGTTGCCTGAAACTACTCCTTCTCTAGCAGAATTTCCCCCCCCCCTCTCAATTCCAGTAACACTCAATTGTCTAAATCAGGGGTCTCCAACCTTGGCAACTTTAAGACTTGTGGACTTCAATTCCCAGAATTCCCCAGCCAGTATCGCTGGGTAGAAAGCCAGATATATATAGCTTGTCAAAAAGAAGGATTGGGAGGACATAATAACTGTCTTCTGGTACTCAAGGAGCCACAATCAGCCAAAGAATTGACTATCAAAATGGTAAAAGGACCAAGCAGTCAAAAAATATGCTATAGATCAACACTTGATAGAGGAGTCATGAAGGTCTTGGAAAAGGTCAGCCTTGTGCAAGCAACATAATTCCCTGTGGCACCAATTGGACTTTGAAGAAGGAGGACAGAAAGAGTATTGATGCTTTGGAACTTTGGTTCTAGAGAGATCATCAGAGAATATCTTGGACAGCCAAAATAAATTCATCATTGAATAAATCAATCCAGGATTCTCACAGGGACAAATGACCAGGCTCAAATTTTGGACATGTCTAAATTTTAGTCCAAGCTTCCATCTAGAGTAACTCAAGACTAAGAGTTATTCAGAGTCCTCCATAACTCTGAGTAGCTCACAACAATCTAACAAAGAAATTACAATAATAAAACATTTAAAAAAAATAAAAAGATGGCATGCATCATCATGAGTGAGGGGTCTCATTCCCCCTTCCTGAATGCCTGAGTGAAAAGCCAGGTCTTCATGATTATTCTCAACAACAGCAGTTTGGGACCCATCTGGATTTTGGAGGAGATTCGTCTTCTAAAGGATAGCAGTGTGACAGAGGAGTGGACTTCTGCCCTCTGACTGATAACATTGGTTGATCAAAGGTATATAGACCATGTCTATCCAGCAAGATGGGATCATCTGGAAAGATGTCTTCGAGATGAAAATGACATTGGACATCAAGAAATCAGGCCCACTTGCATTTTATTTATTTTTTATTTTATTTGGTTTGTCAATTGTTTATAAGATAATAGGTACAAGTAAAAAGATAGTTATGATTACATGGA
Organism: Laticauda colubrina; assembly: GCA_015471245.1. NCBI lineage: Eukaryota > Metazoa > Chordata > Lepidosauria > Squamata > Elapidae > Laticauda > Laticauda colubrina. The sequence goes on from BLBF01000058.1 coordinate 21,497,946, forward strand.
TACATATAAGAAAAATAAAAGAAACAATAGGACAGGGATGGTAGGCACATTGGTGTGCTTATGCATGCCCCCTACAGACCTCTTAGGAAAGGGGTGAGGTCAATAGTAGTCAAAGGTTAAAGTTTTTGGGGTTTGGGGAAGAAATCACAGAGTCAGTTGAGTATTCCAGACATTGACCACTCTGTTGCTGAAGTCGTATTTCCTGTAATCAAGTTTGGTGCAGTTAACCTTGAGTTTGTATCTATTGTCTGATCTTGTGTTGTTATGGTTGAAGCTGAAACATTCATTGACAGGTAGGACATTGCAATGTATGATTTTATACACGATGCTTAGATAAGACCGAAGGCGGTGTACTAGGTTTTCTAGGTCTAGAATTTCAAGTCTGATGGCATAAGGTATTCTGCAATGAGTAGAGGAGTGGAGAACTCTTGTGAAATATTTCTGGACTTTCTCAACTGTGTTAATATCAGATACGTAATGTGGGTTCCAGATTGTTGAGCTGTATTTGATATTGGTCTAGCAAATGTTTTGTATTCTCTAGTTAGTAGTGTAATATTACCAGAGAAAAAGCTACATAAGATTAGGTTAACAACTCTTCATGCCTTTTTGGCTATGTAGTTACAGTGGGCTCTAGCACTTAGATCATTAGAAATTAGTACTCCAAGGTCCTTGACAGAGTTTGGATCATTAACAAGGTCTTGACTATTCAGCCTGTATTTTATTTTTTTGCCAATATGTAAGACAGAGCATTTGTTTGTTCAGATTTGAAGTTGCCATTTGTTTGACCATTCTGATACATAGTCAAGGTCTTTTTAAAGGGTAGCAGTATTGTCTGTGGTGTTGAATAGCTTTACATCGTCAGTGAAGAGGACACAGTTGCTCTTAATATGATCACAGAGATCATTTATGTAGAGTATGAAGAGTATGAAGGTCCGAGAACACTGCCTTGGGGGACACCACTGTTGACAGGTACATAATTTGATAGGATTCTCCCAGTTTTGACCATTTGTTGTCTGTTGACAGGAATGCTTCTATCCAGTTATGCAGGTGTCCAGAGATACCATAAGATTTTAGCTAAAATCTTAGCTAATATGCATGTAGCTAAAGAACTGTCAACTGGAATTGCACCAGGCAATAAGAAGTATGATTGAGTGAAACTCCTCTTGTTGGTAGAAATACCCATGTTAGAGCAGAAGCTGAATGATTTCTATGAGGCAGATGTGGTCCAGAGTCCTTAGAGGATCAGAAACAGTGCCAGAATCATAACATAATCAGGAAAATGGGATTGTATTTGTCCTATTAGGAAGACTGACATTTTTTAAAACTATTTTTTTCAAGAAAACATAAAACTGGGTTCTTGGAGAGCCAAAAGATTCTTCTCCAACAATTCTTGGAATGTGTCATGGCATCTGGCAGGTCTGGGCTAATCCTGGAAACAGCAGTTAAGAAGCCTCCACACTTCAGATAAGCTTGCATGTGAAGGCTATCTGTATGTTTATTTTACAGTTTTCTTGCCATCTTAATATTTAGTGGAACCACCCTCTATCTCTTCCCAGAGCAGATTTCTTTCCAGGGAGGTATGAATTCTGGTAAAATTTCATTCTGGCTAGTTTTATCCTCTGTGCAGCTGCAAAATGGCAAATCTACTCTCAATAAGCTCTGAGACAGAAGGTCCCAGATGGACTTTCCTAATGACAGAGGTTTCCTCAGTGGTACTTCCAACATTAGAACCTGGAGTAGGATTTCATTTATGAGACCACAAACTTTACTGGCACCTGGATTTCATGCCCTCTGGTGTGTCCTCCATGTTCTTAATGGCAGAGTCATCTGATTCTATAACCATCCCCTGTTCCTGCTCCTCCTTCTCCAGAAGGAAAAGGACCACAGCTGTTCTGAATGACAATTATTTGATTTCAAAAGATGGTTCCAGGACTTAGCAAAATTAAAAATAGTAACACCCAAGCTGGTTGCAGCTGGTTGTGGGAGTGAAAAGGGGAGGATCTGGTTTTTCTTTTGTTGCTGATTTTTCATTTGAAAATTTGGCTGGCAGCTCTTCAATCTGCCACAAGGAGATTGTACTTGGGCCAAGACGAGATTCACAAATTATTCTCCAATTAAGGCTGACTTGGAACAACAGTTGCTTTCAGCATTTTTCAGTTCCATTAAAGTGGGTAGGAGGGTTCATTCTGGCATGGCTGCTTCTAGGTCTCCACCTCAGTTTCCAGAGACACTCTCCTCTATCAAGGATGGACTGAATGCAAAATATGGTTGCCAGGTCCCAAAGCAACCCCAAAGTTGGGTAAGGCCTGCAATTAAGCTTTTCTGAATCAAATTTCATTCCTTCCCCAAAATCCTTATTGTGATGTGTTCCTGGGAGGGTTAGATGAATAAAATTAGAAGTGTACATCAAGAGTATGTACCTTCAGTTGGGTCATCCAAGGTCAGAAGGTCATACCAGCTGCCAATTAAAGATGTTGGGTGGCAGCCTTGAGAAAGATACTGGAGGAAGATGAAAACTTTAGTGAAAATGACAGAGGTATCAAGTCATACTATGTGGGAGAAGGCACTGGGAAACCCCTCCTGTATTTTTTCCCAAGTAAGCTACAAGGATAGAAATTATGAAATGACATAGTTCTGGATGATTGGGCCAACAAACTGGATGGCTTACAAGTCAGATTACAGGAACTGAATATGTCTAGTCTAATGAAAAGGAGGACCAGAGGGGACATGATAACATGTTCTAATATTTGAGGGGCTCCTACAAAGACAAGGGGATTGAATTATTTCCAAAAACACCAAAAGGCAAGATGGGAATCTATGGCTGGAAACTAACCAAGCAGAGAAGCAACCTAGAAATAAAGAGAAATTTCTCAACAGTGAGAACAATCAACCAGTGGAACAGCTTGCCTTCAGACATTGTAGGTGCTCCAACACTGAAGGGTTTTAAGAAGGGATTGGGCAACCATTTGCCTAAAATGATATAAGGTCTCCTGCTCCAGTAGAGGGTTGTACTGGAAGATCTCTGAGGTCCCTTCCAACTCTATCATTCTATGTTCTGTGGTACTCAACCTGCTGTTGAGGAATTTCTGAGGATCATTTGCAGAATTAATGGTGTTTATGACATAGTTAGATTAAAGCCTTTGGGATGACTAACTGCTGATGTTGCCTTTCAGTAAAACAAAAATCTGAAAGTGCAAAGGCAGAACTACAGTTGGAACAGAGAATGTATGAAGCACAAACATGAGAAAGCTCAACACAGTGAACAGTCAAGTGGAACAATTACAGACTGACAACTTAGGCATTAGCAAATTGAGAGGGACCAGGGTTGAACATGGTGAGTCAGAAGATTACACTGGTTATTACTGAGGAAAGAATGGTGTTGCGAATAAAGGAGAATATTTGTGGCTCAGGGTTGAAAAGATGCTCTCTTGGTGTTCTCTGAGCTTGGTTGTGTTTTTGCAGACATTTCATTACCCAAACAAGGTAACATCATCAGTGCTAGAAGTTAGTGTGATTTGCTTTCTGTTTATATACTGGTGGCTTGTCCTTTCAGTGTTGGTGGTATATTCTTGGTGGCTCCATGGTTAAGCTGTTGCTTAATCTTAGCTTGTTCATCTGAGTTGGTAGTTCCTTGATTATGGAACAGAAAACAAACCCCACTCCCTCCCAACCTAGTTGGATAATGATATGTCTGCAAGAAAACAACCCAGTCAGAGAGCACAAAAGAATCCACAGTTTAGCACTGAGCTATAAATATCCTTTTGGTAAAAAAAAGAATAATAATATGTGTGCTTTAAGTTCCTCTCTTCTGGTGATGTGTGCACATTACTCTAATCTTCCTAAGTTCTGGTAAACATTAGTTGGAGGAGGGATAATTCTGCCCTTTCATTTTAAATCAAAACTGCACTTGTGCTAAAATCATGTAAAATCTTCATTGGGCACCTGGCCTATTAAATATGTTAAATCAATATTTACAATGACTTAAGCTGAGTCTGCAAATTCATTGATTAATTCATCTGACATATACGGCTGCCCAACATGCAATAGAGATGCTGGGTCTCTCTCTGTTTTTCCCTTTTCCATTCATTTGTATTTGATTGTCAGGGATTGTCTGGACAAGTTGGTCTGGACAAGTTGGCAATTGTCTGGACTGTCTTGGCAAGGTTTTTCAGAAGAGGTTTGGCACTGTTTCTTCCCTGAGAAAAAGTGACTGGCCCAAGGTCTCCCAGCTGGATTTGTGCCTAAAGCAGGACAAGAACTCCTGATCTCCCAGTTTCTAGCTTGATGCCCTATCATGATCTCCTGGGTAGCTAATACAAGCTAAAAATGTATTTCAAAAATAAAGCACTGAACAAAAACTTGGCAATTGAGGATAAACACAGACCACAATGAGTGGTCTTTTTATCAATCTCTATCCATCCATCTTTCCATCCATCCATCTATCCCTCCCTCC
>BLBF01000058.1:21502408-21536975 GCA_015471245.1 Laticauda colubrina
ATCCATCTATCCATCTATCCATCTATCCATCTATCCATCTATCCATCCACCCCCCCAATCCACCTATCCACCCACCCACCCACCCATCCATCGATCATCTATCTTTATTTCTATCCATCAAAGCTTTCCTCCTATCTGTTCTGTGACAACCTTCATGGTGTACCTTATTATTAATTGGCAGTTAAAAGATAAAGTAATCAGTGATATTGTAGAATACCATTAACACTTTATTTTGGGGTTGAGGGGTTGGGGTGGAATCAAAATATAGGTTTTGAGAGACATTATCCAGAACAGCACATAATATTCTAAATGTATCTGCCCTCTAGTTCCTCTGATCTGAATGATCCTTTTGGACTACTGTTGAACAACCAGGACAATTTATAATTTAAAATAGCAACAAAAGATAAGCTAAAGAACAATGTTCCTGTCCCAAAGGACTACAGGAGTAGTTACAATAATAAAAAATGTGATTGGTATATTAAAATCTAAACAATAAAACCATTGGCCTCTAAATACTGGACTAAAAACAAGTGGCTTTTAAATGTATTTGATAAATACAGAGAGAGTGGTCGCCAAATGTAATTGCTTAAGGAGCGTCTTCCAAGTTCTGGGAATGATGGAGGAGAAAGCAATCTTCCATCTAACGCATCAGTCTCAAAAAGCAGTGCAGCTTCTGGGTTTCTCCTGCAGATTTCAATGTCTGCTGAAACCCATCCCCTTAGGTAGTTTGGCCCTTAGTGCTTAAAAAGGCCATTCCAAATCTTTGACCTCCCCAATGCCCCATAGAGACATGGTCCAAGACTTCTGGACAACACCAGGTTTCCCAATCCAGCAATTTTCACTTTCCTTTTTCGTTTTAACTTCTGTTTTGGTACTTGTTCTCCAATTGATAGGATCCCAGGAATCCTAAGCTTTTCAATATCCTGTAACTGACAGGAAATTTATCATTCTTTTCCTGAAAGCAGATGGGTGAGCCAAATTCACCATGCGGGACACATTCTTGTTTCCCCCTGTGATTTCCACCAATTAAATTGTCTCTAGAAGCTGCAACCTACATTTCCCATTCAAACAAATGTATATCTGAATTCAAGATATTCATTATTTGTTGGTTGGTTTAACTTATATGCCACCAATCTAGAAGCAATTGTAGACTTATTATCAGTAAAAACAAAACAAAACATTAACATAATAGTGTTAAAAATGTAAAGCCTACTAAGTAAGGGATATAACAATGGATCTCTTGAATTATCAATATCAATCTATATATTTGGCCATAAATGTTTCCTGTAAAGAGTCTTTCAATCCAAAGAATTTTTTTTCTCTTATCACAACAGACACAAAGAATTCAAAACAATTTTAGATACAACATTGGGAATCATTCTCATTTTGTTCCCAAATGCCAAACTGTCAAGATAGCCCAACAAATTGCTTTCTAAGAGTTTAGGCAGTATCCTATTTGTGAGGTCATAGAAGATCAGAAATGTATTGATAAAATTTGCAAACATAATGAGAAGCTTCATATAAAAAAAACCTCAACTATCAATATTCCTAGCTTCCCACCCCCCAAAAAAAAACTTTTATCAGAGTTCTTATTAGTATTCTATATTCCACAGTCAAGGTTTCTATGGTCTTCAGGAGCAGAATACAGGGTGGGTGATGACATCTCAGTGCTTCATCTAGAAATCAAATCTTTCCCTCCTCCCCTTCAAGAAGGACCAACGGTTTAAGAGAAGACATTCTGAGCAAGGAAGGATGGACTTGGATCTCTGCTGTTGATAAACTTAATTTTAAAAGCCTAGGAGACAATCTGTGACCTGCTGGGCATCCTTTCAGAGCTGTTTCCTTGCCAAGATCTCCAGTACTTCAACAAGGATGAAACTCTCCATGCAATGTCTTCACTAGAAAAGCTGGGCACACACACAGTCAGAGGCAGCCCCTGCTGAGTGATACTATAGAACCCAATCAAATGACAGCACAGGAAATGAGGTGTAACCCTTTGTATTTTGTCATAATCTCTTATCCAGCTGTGGATAGATGCTAGGTGGCATCCCCCAGTATCCTAGAGCAACTGAATATGAAGGGTTGCACTCTTAAAAAAAAAGAGAAAGATCTCAGATGTCTGGGACAAAGTCTGTTGAAGAAAAGAAGTGGAAAAAGGGAGGGGAAGATTCAGGGAAGACCTCAAATCTTCCAATGAGAACTGAGCAGACAGAATGTCATAAACTGCTAAATAATCTAGGGAGGGAGGGAGGGAAAAGAAAAGAAAAAGAAAAGATATAGAACAAAATGGAAGGGATGCTTCATGGGCTTCCTATCACTTTAATAAGGAACCAGGATGGAGAACAGAGAGAGGGAAGTTTGTGAATTGAGAGGCAGCTCAGTGAACTACTTGTTCCCTCTAAGCTTTAACAATGATGTCATGGTATGATTCATGTCATAGATCAGGACTGTCAAACTCCCAGGCCAGGAACTGGATGCATCACTCACTGGCCACGCCCACGTCTCGTTTAGCAAAGGGGAAAAAAGTCCCGATATGTTACGTGTCACCACTATGACGATATGAGTTTGACACCCCTGTCAGAAATGAACTAGTTATGTTCACACATGTTGCGGAAAAGACTAAGTGGCTTCCTTCACACCAAATGCTAAGTTTGGGTAGGGACTTTTGGGGAGTGGGTGATTATGTTGCTACACATCTGATACTGACACCATCTGATTTTGGTGCTCATTCAAGAAGTGTGTGTGTGTGTGTGTGTGTGTGTGTGTGTGTGTGTTTGTATTTGAGGCTTAGTAGCTTAGATCTGCTCTTCTGTATCCCTGTCCATCCTCCTATTGTTAGAATTGTAAGTATATAGGTAGTCCTCACCTTATGATCACAGCTGAGACCAGAATTTCCACTGATAAGCAAGGCAACTGTTAAATGAGTTGCCTCTAATTTCACAATCTTATATAGATCTACAATTCCTTTACCCATACAACAAGTGCCAGGTTTGAAGAATATGAGTGTTGTGACTGGTTGTGGCAGGCACAGGGATGGAAAGTGTTTCTTAACAACAATAACAACTTCAACTCCTAGGTTGGGGGATTCTGGCTAAGGAACATGCTGGCTGGGGAATTCTGGGAGTTGAAATCCACACATCTTAAAGATGATAAGGTTGAGCCACAACTTGCAACTCTTGTTCTATGTAATTGGTCCCTTTGGCTCTTGATTGAAGTCCTTTGAACCTACCTCCAAATGCAGACAGGACCAGGAACAGAAAATAGTTAGGACAAAGCTTAGCATTGTGTTCATCCAATCATATTGTGATTATCCTCCACCGTTCACAATTTCCCACTTCCATGTCAATCAAATGTACAATTTCAAGCAGGGTAGAGAGAATTGGAACAAGGAGAAGGTTCCTCCTTCCTTTGCAAGATTTGAACCTGATTCGTTCTAATATGGGAAGATCTGCGCCTGAACTAATTTTTTAAGAATACATAATCGAATGGTAAAATTGATTGCCATCAAATGAGATGGCCACTGTTTTGAAAGCGATTGGGAAACTTCATAGAGTGTTGCTCTATCAATAGCTATTAACTTTGATGGCTGTTCATTACCACTTAAATCACAGACAGCATTGTCTCAGTTCCAGCTTAGGCCTATCCGACTGCATTTTTTTTCTTGGAGCATTGTAAACATTAAACGTGTTTACTTTTCAATCCAATTCATCTTGTCTCTGATAGTAACTCGATCCAACAAGAATTGCAAGAGGAAGGAGAAAGGCCTCTCTCCAATTCTTCTGTTTTTTTTTTTTTGACAGGCATTTGACATAGATTCTAGGCTTGGAAAGCAGGATGTAGAGCTGATTTTGAAATACTAACCTCTTAGAATCATAGGGCTGGAAGGGACTTTGGAGGTCTTCTAGTCCAGCCCTGCCTAAGGCCTTATCACATAAGAAAAATGGATAATCTTTTCTTGAAGACCTTTAGTGATGGAACACCCACAATTCCAGGAAACAAGCTGTCCCATTGATTATTTGTTCTCACTGTCAGAAAATTCTTCCTTGCATTCCAGGTTGAATATTTCATTTATGAGCTTCCATTCATTGCTTCTTATATTGCCTTTAGGTGCTTTGGATAATAGATTGTCCCTGTTTTTCCTGTGACAGCCCTTCAAATATTGAAATAGTGCTTCTTTTTCTTCTTCTTCTCTTTGTTAGACTGGACATGTCTAGTTCCCATAACTGTTCTTCATGTGCTTTAGCCTCCAGCCCTTTGTATTCTTTGCTGCTCTCCTCTGCCCTTTTCCTGGAGCAGAGGTGTCAAACTTGATTTCATTGAGGGCTTCATCAGGGTTGTGTTGACTTTGGGGGTCCACATGGGTGTGGCCAGCTCAACGTCACTTTGTTAGGGGCACCTGTGGTGGCCCAAGTTCTCTGCCAGCAAAAATGGAGATCACCCCCCACTCCAAAGCTCTGTTTTCACTGGCAGAGGCACTGCAGGCCAGTCCTTCATTATTTCCAGGGCGGCCTCGTGGGCCAGATCTAAGTGCCCTGTGGGCTGGTCCTGGAGTCTCAAAATATTTTTTATATCTTGGTGACCTGAATTGGATGCAGTTGTCCAAGGGTGGCAAATGAGTGCACTACAGGTAATACTTGAGGTATGACAGGCCATTTAATGAAAATTGAAAAAGCTGCATTTGACCCCATTTCAAAGAGAAGATGGCTGCAGTGGCCCTGCAATCATTCGCCCTTATGGGGTCACTGCAGCCCCTCATACTTCTCTCTCCCTTCTGACCATGTAAAAACCCTGCAATGTTTGTATTGGGGTTAAAGTATTCTGTGATCTGAGGAAAGAGCAGGAGGCAGCATGACAGCTGATTGGCTTCTGCGTCTGACAGGGCGCTATATAAAGACCGCTGTCAGACATGATCACCTGTCGCCTGTCAGCCACTGTGTTAGTGTGCAGTTTGACGTTACTCTTGTTAGCTGTTTAAATCAAAGGGTTATCCTGAAATCTTTTGGGTAGCTGGGAAGCTAATTCCCACTCCATTATAACAGCTTGGTCCTCTTTTCCACATGCCCATCATGCCCCATACTTAAATTTTGAAGCTCTTCCAATCCCATGTTAAGCCCCTGTCACACTGAACCAATGGATGCAAATAGGATGTAAAATGGACAAAAAAGTTTGCCATCCGTTGGAAAACGCAATACATCCATTGTGTACTCACTGCGTACGTCTTTCATACGCTCTATCCGTAAAACATCCGTCTACTGCTATTTCATCCACTCAAAAAGTTTTGAGCTGCACAAAACTTTTTGAGTGGATGAACTTTCCACCGCATACGATCTACATCCGCAACACATACGGGCAACAAATGTTCTACGTCCGTTGTCATCCGTTACATGTCCGATGTATCCTCTCGGAATCCTCTGGACATCTGCGCAACTCACATCTGCTCCAGCGGAAAGAAGGAGGAAGCGAAAGGTACGTGGAACGTCCACACAGCGTTAGTAGCACAGACATAGAAAGGATAAAAGCGGATGCAGCTTGGATATAAAGCATTAAAATGGACAAAACGTTCGTATATGGGACGTATCTCGGATATTTAGGATGTCTGGAGGATGCCTAGAGTATGTGGAAGGACACCTAGCAGAAAACTGACATTTCCTATAAAAAGGGGGAGGAAATCACCTGGATCTCACTTTCAGTCCAGCAGCCCTGGTGTGCAGACCTCTTCAGCCTTGCTCTTGCTCTTCCACATCATCTATTGATGTCCACCATAGATCATTGCACACTCCTTTTGGTAGCCGCCATCATTCAACACCAGAACCAAGCCCTCTTCAGACTGTTTCACCTTTTCTACGCAAAGAGAAGGAGACATCCAAGAACTGTCTGGGTCTGACGATGGATCGGGAGAAGAGCGGAGTTTGGACTGTATGACAAGCTGATGGTGGAGCTGAGGAATGAAGACACTCATGCATTCCAGCACTTCATGAGGATGCCACCAGCTATGTTTGACGAAGTTGTGGAGCGTCTGAGACCCAGGTTGACCAAGGCAAACACCAACTTCCATCCCAGCCTGGACCCTGGACTGAAGGTGGCACTGACTCTGAGCCACCTGACCTCTGGGACTATGTACAGAAACATGCAGTATGCCTGGAGGGTGCCACACAACACCATCAGCATTGTCAGAGAAGTGGTGCAGGCCATCATCGAAGAATACGTGGAAGAGCTCCTCCAGTGCCCCACCACTGAAGAAGGCTGGAAGAAAGTTGCAGAGCAGTGGTATCAGAGGTGGAACTTTCCCCACACCGTTGGAGCCATAGATTGGAAGCACGTGGCCTGCAAAGCTCCACCCAACTCAGGGTCCAATTATTTCAACTACAAGGGCTTCTTCAGCATCATCCTCTTTGCCATGGTTGATGCTGACTACAAGTTCATGTACGTCGATGCTTCAGGCAACGGGTCAGCTTCAGATGCCTAGATATACAACGCCAGTGACCTCAAGGATGGGCTGGAATGCAACCTCATCCTGGGTTTTCCAGATCCAGACCCTCTACCCAACGACACGCAAGATGTGCCCTACTTCATTGTGGGTGATGACGCCTTCTCCCTCAGAACCCACCTCATGAAGCCCTACACTTCAAGATACCTCACCTGTGAAGAGAGGATCTTCAACTACATGCTGTCCAGGGCAAGGCGAGTGGTGGAGAACGCCTTTGGCATCCTGGCCAACAGGTTCCAGGTACTTCTCACCACCATGCAGCATCACCCACAGACCGTGAGGAGCATTGTGGAAGCTTGCTGCATCCTGCACAATCTCATGCGCACCCGCTACCCAGTGTTGCAGAACAGGCTTGTGGACCGTCAACAAGGCATTGGGGACATGGAGCCTGGTGAATGGAGGCAAGGACTTAACCTGATAGACACTGTGGATGTGCAAGGCCCCAACAGAGGTTCACGTGGAGGGAAGAAGCAGTGCAACCTCCTGAAACACTGGTGCAACTCCCCAGCTGGAGCAGTGGAGTGGCAAGACAGGATGGTAGATGCTTAATGGATGCTTCCTTCAGCCTGTCTCATCACACTGATGAGATTGGGCCATGTATGTTAAGTGGCCTTACAATGAATAGGGCATTAATAAAGAGTTTTGTTTATGTTGAAATGTGTGGATCAATGATTAAATTGTTGTTGATAATAAAGGACCATATGTGTGGCAGCTGGGAGGGTGGACCATACAGTCCCACGATGCTTGCACTGGAGGTTTATCTCTCCAAAACTATCCTTACCCCACAGCTATCTTTTCCCATCCCACAGCTATCCTTACCCATCCCACAGCTATCCATCCCACAGCTATCCTTACCAATCCCACAAGCAAGCAAAGGCTTAACCCTTTTTTCAAAGTTTTCCCCAACGCTTTATTAAGTAAAAAAAATGAACCAAGTGTGTGAAGCAAAGATAACCTTTATTAATAACAAACTGTATGACTTTATTAAAAAGCAAAATGACCAAAGTAAAGTGTCTTGAAGCAAAGATAAGGTGAACAGAAAACAACTCAGTCTCTGGCACTCTTTTCAGTCACTCTGAGGCGTGGCCATGGTCTCAGATGTAAAGGCACCAGGGATTGTGGAGGTGGCTGTTGCTGGAGTGCTGGTCTGAGGCGCCATTGGGGTGCCTGGCCCTGAGAGTACAATAGGAGATGGTGTGTGCAGGAAGCTCTCAGAGAGCTGACTGAGTCCCGTGAGGTTGAGAGGCTCTTCATCAAGTATCTGGGATGTGAGGCCCAAGACTGATGACAGATGTTCTCAGGAAGGGCTTGGCTGTGGGGTGGAGGAAGGAGGAGTGTAGTGGGGCTGACTGGTCTGCAGCTGGGTCAGCTGAGGCATCTGTGGCATCCGAGGAACCTGGGTGTGGACTGGGAAGGGCTGTCTCTGCTGTGGGAAGTCCTGGTAGTGGGAGCTTGGTAGGCGAGGGGCTGCTGAAATCCATGGAAGGGCTGTGACATCGCCTGGGGTGGAGGAGCAGACCTGGAGTGGGTAGGAGCAGGTTCAGCTGAGCCTGGAGGGTGGTGCAGAAGAGCTATGATCCTCTCCTTCATCGCCTGGTACTGGGCCTCGGGCATGTCCATGAGGATCTGGCTCATGTACGTGATGAAAGGCTTGCAGTTGGAGAATGGTATGTCAAAGTGGACCAGCTGGGAGAGGAGATCTGTGCTGGCTTTTATTGTGTCCCTGATCTCCAAGAGGACAGTGTGGCTCTATCCCTCCGGTCTGCCTCTCTGCCTGCTTTCTGGGAGGTGGAGCTGGGTATGGGTGTGGGTTAGTCTCTGGTGGCTGCCTCTTCTTGCTCCATCTGAGACAGGGGATCCTGCACGTCCTCTGGCACCGGGAGTGCAGCTGTGGGGGGGGGGGTCTTTGTCGTGGGGCCCTTCAAAGACACCTGCCTGGACACGATAGCTGTCTCATGGCTGTAAGAGGAGTGGCTTTCTGTGGGCTGTCTGAGGGAGAGGGTTGACAGAAGGACTACTCCTCGGTGGCAGATCTCACCCTCCAGGAAGCTGCACCTGGCCATGACATTGGTCTCCCGGTCAGTTAGCTTGACAGCGGCCTGCCCGGATCTTTTCAGGTGCAGCTTGCCATACCAGGTGTGCATATGCTTCCACCACCCAAGGAGGACATCTGAAGTGTAGCCCAGGCTCTCCACGCTGCTTGCTTCCACTTGGTGTCGTGATAGAGCCTGTGGCCCTTCCTCCACAGGTACTCATTCTCCCTCAGCCATTCCAGCACCTCCTCCTCATAATCCTTTGAAATGGAGTACTGTTTCCTCTCCCCCTTCTCCTTGCCTTGCCTCTTCCTCCCTCTGGCAAGGGCTTCAGGGCCTTCAGCAGCAGGGTTTTGAGGGCCTTGGGGCTGGTCCACAACAGCAGAAGCAGCAGGAGAAGCACCAGAAGCACCACCACCAGCAGCAGGAGAAGCACCAGCAGCACCAGCAGCACCAGCAGCACCAGCAGCACCAGCAGCACCAGCAGCACCAGCAACACCAGCAGCAGCACCAGCGGGAGAAGCACCAGCAGTAGCAACACCAGGAGCAGCAGCAGCAGCAGAAGCACCAGCAGCTTCAGAGTCAGCGGCAGGGGGTGGGATGGTGGTTCTGTCCTTCTTACTAGGGCTGGCAGGAGCAGGCACAGGCTTCCTCTTCTTCCCCATGGTGTTCTCTCAAGATGTCTCTGGCAGCAGGTCTTTCCTCTGAATGGTGACCTGCTTGCGAGCTGCATCCTTTTATATCCGCGGAGCTTTTGCAATTCATCCTCCCCGCATGCGCAGTGAATGCTTTGCATCCGCTATGCATCCGCTATGCATCCGCTATGCATCTGCTATGCATCCGCTATGCATCCGCTATGCATCCTATAGGCGTCCGCTACGCATCCGTTCCTTCCGCTACGCATCCGTTTTGCTGTTCTCCCCCGGAAGCCCTGCGGCTGTGTCATTTGCTTCCATCCGCTTTCATCCGCCAGGCTTCCTATGAATGTCCGCTTTATATCCCTGCTACATCCTCCCCATGTCCGTTCCTTTCCGGTGTTGTCTGCTCTGTTTATGCAAATTTGGGCACTTTTGAGAGCGGATAACAATGGATGGAAAATTTGCTCATCCGCTGTGTCCTTTTTACATATGTTTTGCATCCATCGGCCAGTGTGACCTAGCCTTTATGGAAGGATGACAAGCTATATGTTTGTGGGCCATCCATAGTGACTTTCCAAATGCGGCCGCCATTTTGTCCCATCCATTTGTGTGTGTGTGTGTGTGTGTGTGTGTGTGTGTAAAATGGCAGTTGCCAGAAAATTGGCTTCATTTTGCTACCTTACAGAGGTCTCCACGGTGCTTCAAAAGGATTTGAATGCTGCAGAAAGCTTTTGCAGCACTGCAGAAACCTCTCTAAGGCAGCAAAATGAAGTGCTTTGTCCCTAGGCTGTATGGTGGCAACTAAAAAAATGGCTTGTACAATCATTCCATGTGGCTGTGCAAAGATGGAAGGCAGTCTTGGAGCTCTTCAGAAGGGAAGCAAGAGAAGGGTGTTTGTCTGTGTGGTGGGAATCAGCCCGCAGGCATGGGAGGACCCAGTGGGTGTAGGAAAAAGCCTATTAGGACTCAAGATGGGAAGTGGAGCATTTCAGGTGTGGGGGAGACCTTGGGACTGAGGGCAACACAGGGTTGACTTTGTAATACTTGCAATATGTTTTTGTAATACTGTTGTAACTAACATGGGTTTTCTTGTATTTTAAATTTGATTTTTCAAACATATTGCTAATACTTTGCCATAAACTTCAACCTTCAAGAAAAGCTTCCCTTTTAGAAACCAGGACTGTCAAGAGAGCATTCAATGCAATGTAGATCACAGTTTTGTTTTCATTGTTCTGAAGCCTCCATGAACAAAGCAAATATTCAAGGCCAACCTTGGGAAGCACTAAGAATGTGTCTTACCCATACCGTTCTGATGTTTTTCCTTTGCAATTTTTTCCTTTTACTTTCACGTAGTACCTTGACACTCATCGTTAATTGGTTCCGGGAGGTACAATGAGTACCAAACAAAATTTTGCCTTAAGGAATAATGTAGTGAATCACAAGGCAGCTGACACTGAAAAGTTCTAGCCTGTGCATTGAATACCAAATAAACAATGAATAGTGGGACAAAATATTCACATAAATGTGTTGAGTACCAAATTTGATGGGTTTCAAAGCAGCTGAGTACCAAACTACCACTGGATTCAGAATACAGCCCTCTTTTCTATGACTATGTTAGCATATTATCATATGCTTTAACATTTGTGTTGTAACTGGACATTTCTAAACCAATCAACTTTTACTTTGAAATTTCTATCTTGTGCTAACTATAAATGTAAATATAAGCATTTTTCCAGGTTGTCTCTGTCTACTTTCATAGAGAAATCCTCTTTATCAGAGCACGCTAATAAATTGCTTTTAATTATTCTTCCAACTCAACTGCTTATTGAATATAATCTGCCAAAGCAGAACCGAAGACCAGAGGCAGCCATCAAAATCAAGCAGCCTTCAGACAATAGGGTGGCCCAGCACAGGAGAAGCAACATCACAGTGCCACAATCAGCAGTATATCTTCATTTTAAAAAAAGGATATTCTTTTGAAGGGAATAATGTTGGTATTTTGGACAGGGAAGATGTTTGACAGAGTAGTAAAGGAATCAATTTATGCCAAAGTAGACAATCCTTTCCTCAACTGAGGTGGAGGGCTCAGACACAATTTGTCTCCTATTTTTTATGCTATTCCCTGGAAGTTTAAGACACTTCACAGTTCACCAGAAGTGAAATGGGACAACTTGCTACAGCCAAGTAGCTATGGCCAACTCACCATGGCCAGCTTGCCATGGCCAACTCATTGTGGGACAATTTAACAATTCTATTTAATTATTTAAATTAAAATAAAATAATAAAAACATATTTTTTAAAAAAATAAAAATATTTTAAATTTTGCCATTCACATTTCATTCTATCCTTTTATATCTCCAATGATTCTATTCTACTATTTCGTTGGTATTAGTGTCCTGCAGTTAGTTATCCTGTGGCAAGTTAGCTGTGGTGAGTTGTCCCTCAGAGGAGTGAGTTGTCCCTCCTTGGCCATGGCAACTTGACCATGACAAGTTGGCCATGGAGAATTGTCATAAACTGCACCAGAGAGGCCACACTTAATAACCTGCCATAGGGAAAAGATTTAGGTTTTATCTCATATTTACATGCCAACAAAACTCTGCCTACTCACCTATCCAAAAAATAACTTATTGCCAGTCAACTTTTTAATTCTTTGGGGGAATTGGGATAGCCTGGAATTGAAGAATGGGTATATATTAAAATATCTCTTGATTTCATAATTTGGTCCAGATGCACTAGCAACATATAAAACTCCTGACCTATTTTTAATATTGGAATGTGTTTGGGATAATGCCAAGTATTCAGCATTTTTTAAATATAACTAGTTATTAATATCTCTAAGATGGATCTTAATTGTTTGAAAATTGTTCTAGAATATCCCATCTGAACAAATCAATGGCTAAAGAAGTTAATATGTTTATGATGGTAAAATGTGTGTAATTTAACAAAGTATTTTTTTCATTGTTACTGAACACATCAGATATTGATAAAAAGGTTTCTACATCAATATTGTTATCCTGGAAGTGAAAAATGGAGGAGGGGATCCTTGCTGACTAGATATGGACTAGTTTGGGGCCATTTTTAAATATTTTGATTTAATAGCCGTATGCTTGTGAAAAGAAAAAAGAAAAGTGCAAGAGAAAGGTAGGATTATATTTTTAATCTGTTAATATCTTCATGAACTATAAAGTATGCAGGAGTAGTAAAAATGATTCTTCATTCTTGAAAAACAGAATAACCCGTTTTACAATACTGAATCAATAATAATGCATTCTCTTTCTGTTTTCAAATCAACATTTTACCAATCGAATGGAAGGACTGATTAATACTGTTTTGCATGGAAGATTTAATGATATATTTAAATGGGCTGAATGATTTTCTTATTTGCAATATAATATTTTTGTTGCTTTCCTTTCTTTTATTTGCTTTTGTGTTTCCTTTTTTTGTTCCTTTCTTTTATTTGTCTCTTTGAATAGTAAAGTATTATAAATAATTTTATAAAGAAAACATGTTCTGTGTTCAAATTTTTATTGCAAGTATTTCCCCCCATTTTCTTGTTACTTTCTAGTGTTTCCCACAAGCGCAGATTTACTTTTCCCCCCAGATCAACCAATTGTGCAGTTTGTTGATCAGATCTCATTTCATGGACTGTGACAGACAGACTGGCCCAAAGTCACCCAGGTGGCTTACATGCCTATGGTGGGATTAGAACTCATCACTTTCTGGTTTCCAGCTTCACCCAATCAGCTCAGACTGGCTCTCCATGTTATTACAGGTCAGTTACCTAGATGAAATAAATAAACTCCTTTCATAAAACTTACACTGGAGCTACAAAGTAGAGCGTACAAAATAAAATAGGCACACAAAATAAATAAAATATACCAGGCATGTTAACTGAATGATCCAGGGAATGACATGAAGTCCTTAACCAGAAGGAACATTGGTTGGCCCAAGGACTATCCTGAGTGAAAATCAGGCTCCCTATCTCACAGGGAAAATTTGGATTTAGGCAGTTGAGAATTATATAGAGCTGTTGCATTTAAGCAGTACTTAACTTCCCATTAGTGTTTGAATTCAGATGAAAAAACCCACAAAACAGGAAAGATTTTTTCAGAGTTGGTTTTCAGGGATGATGAGATGTTGATGACAAGAAGTAATGGGTGGAAGATCATTAAAGAGAGATTCAACCTAGCACGATGGAGACATTTCTTGACAGTGAGAACAATTAACTATTGGAGCGGCTTGCCTTCAGAGAGTTGTGGGGGCTTCATCACTGGAGGCTTTCAAGAAGAGAAGTGGACAGGCATAAGACTCCTGCCTTGCAGGGGGCTGGATTAGAAGACTTCCAAGGCCCCTTCCAGCTCTAGGATTCTATGTTCTATGATGATGGGCTTCAAAACTTTGGGATCTGACAGAACGGCTTTTACCTCGTGGTTGCATGCTTTCTTTTGATTAGACTGGTGATCTCTTGGCTGTCATTGCTTTCTTTCTCTTCCAGTTCTGATCTCTCCCCCTCCCCCCTCACTCCTTCTCTTCCTTCCTTCCTCTCCACCTTTCCCCTCTCTCCCTCTCCTCTGCCCCCCATCACTGTCCCTCCCTCTCTTCTCTGAACCATGCAATTCAGGTTTTCACCTAACTCCCTCACCTACCATAATGGAGGATGACACTTTACACCTTATTAGCTCTATGTAGTTTTAAATAATTCAGGGTTTCCTATCACTTGTTATTTCTTAAATGAAGGTTATCTTCCTTTCCTTTTTTTTTTTTTCATGCAAGCAACATCTTCTACAAATTGTATTCCTATCTGGGTGCTTCAATTTGCTCTAATCCCCAAATGCCTATTTCAGTTCTTAATTCCCAGTACACCAAAAAGTGATAAATAATTCAGCCCGGTTTACTCATGTCAGCCCGACTAGATAGACCAAGCCAGTGAATCAACTCCACAGGAAGACTGGAATGACTTGTACTGAGGCTGGTTATGAGAACAGACCCTTAAAAGTTGAATTGGGCTGGGCTTCCTCCCTTTCTTAAAATATTGTGAATTGTGGTGTGTGTGTGTGTGTGTGTGTATCTCCTGCCCTTGCAGCCATGTCTTTTCCCTTGTTTTGCATCCCTCATCATTGTGTATTTTCTCACCAAGAGATTCTTTGGAGGCTATGAAGCCAACACGGATATGTCACACGATTGTTCCATGGGTTTTGATGGAAACAAAGTGGGGCTGTGGTCTGTCTGACTCCAGTGGCTGGAAGGGCAGGTGGGCAGATGGGTGGGCACTTCTTCGAGTCCAGAAGACTGAAAGCTGCTTCCAAATGTTATTGGCTATTCTGGACTTAAACTTATGGTTTATGGTCCTTTTGTCCGAGCAATGGATCCTGCATCAAGGCCAACTCTCTTCCTCTCTCCACCAGGAGGCTTTGTAGCCACAGATGGGGTGCTGGAAGATTGCTTCAGGTGATGGACCTCTGATGAAGTTTGAAAGGAGGTCAGGCAGTGCTCCTTCTGGGACTGCTGCACTCACAGTCAGGTAGTCAAGCTGGAGCATGTGACCATGAGGCTATAGCAGCTTGATGGGGTGGGAGAAGGGAAACCACGTTGTACCTGGCTAGCTCTGATGTGCTCCTGCAGGACTTGCTCTCTAAACTGCAACCCTTCAGTTGGCAGAAAAAATAATTGTTTTCAAAGGGGAAGGAAAAAATGGGCAGATCGCAGTGTATTTGCACTTTCTAGTTACAACGAGACCTTTAGAAAGGTCTGCCTTTCCTGCCTGTTAGAATTAATCCCTCTCCCTCTTTCTGCCAAGGACTTTGAGGCTGACAAGCACAGGAAAGAACAATGCAAAATAACAGAATTGGAAGGTACTTTGGAGATCTTCTAGTCCAACCTCGGTAAAGCTGGAGACCTTATACTATTCTGGACAAACCTCTTAAAACCTCTAGTGACAGAGGCACCCACAACTTCTGAGGCAAGCTGTTCCATTGTCAGGAAATCTATCCCATAATTTTACCAAGAAGTAGGTTGTGGTTTACTTTGTCAAATGCCATATTGAAGTCCAAGTATATCATGTCCACAGCATTTAGCTGATCCACTAATTTTGCTAATTTGTCAAAAAAAAAAAAGGCAATAAGTTTTGTGTGTCATGATATATTTTTTACAAACCCATGACAGCTTCTAGTAATTGCCTTGTTCATTTCTAGATATACACAAATCCTCTGCTTGATTTTTCCCCAGGTATTGATGTCCAGCTAATTGACCACACTTGGAATATTGCATCCAGTTTTGGTCATCACAATATAAAAAGATGTTGAGACTCCGGAAAGAGTGCAGAGAAGAGCAACAAAGATGATTTTAACTGGAGGCTAAAACATATGAAGAACAGTTGCAGGAAGTGGATTTGTCTAGTCCAGTGAAAAGAAGGATTAGAAATGACATGATAGCAATGTTCTAATATTTGAGGGGCTGCCCCAAGGAAGAGGGCATCAACTTATTTTCCAAATCACCAGAAGTCAGGAGAAGAAACAATGGACTGGAACTAATCAAGGACAGAAATCACCTAGAACTAAGGAGAATTTCCTGACAGTGAGCAATATCAATAGCACTTAGACCTATATACGAATTCATAGCACTTTACATCCCACTCTAAGCAGTTTACAGTGTCAGCATCTTGCCCCCAACAATCTGGGTCCTCATTTTATTGACCTTGGAAGGATGGAGAGCTGAGTCAACTTCGAGCTGGTAAGACTCGAACTGCCCAACTGCTGGCAGAATTAGCCTGCAATACTGCATTCTAACCACTGCACCACCAGAATTAATAGCAATAGCACTTAGACTTATATACCTTAGACTTATCTATAAATGGTTTACAGAATCTGCCTCTTGCCCTCAACAATCTGGGTCCTCATTTGACCCACCTCGGAAGGATGGAAGGCTGAATCAACCTTGAGCCTGGTGAGACATCCCCCTGGTGAGTGGGATGTAAACTGCCAAATTGCAGTCAGCTGGCAGTCAGCGGAAGTAGCCTGTGGTACTGCACTCTAACCTCTGTGCCACCGTGGCTCATTAACCAGTGGAACAGCTTGCCTTCAGAAGTTATAGGTGCACCATCACTGGAGGCTTTTAAGAAGATATTGGACAGCATTTGTCAGGAATGACTGCCAGTTTGTTTGCTGATATAAGGCACTACCTATGGCCTTTCAAGCCTACAGTGTGTGACCAGGCCCAGAATACATAACTCCCCACCCAGACACACAATCGCAGCAATTCTTGGGAGCATCTGGATTGCTTGAAGGTTCATTTTGCAGAACACTGAGCAGCCTTCTTGGAAGACGTTTCCAACAGGAATGAGAGGCATCATTTTTTTGTTTATCTTTTCCATACACATTATTCCCTGGGCCTTTAAATTTCAATTCTTATACTATTCATGACTTTATCTTTGATTTTGTTTTTATGGTAAATGATAAAAAAAAACTTCAATGGGGACAGAATGAAAAGTTCTATAAATCAAACAACTGGATGATTGAAATATCTTTTAAGAGGACAGTCACTTTTGGTATAGCAAATGATGCCTGTAAAGTCCTGGGCATTATTTCCATGCAATCTTTCCATGTCAGGGAGGCTGAAACAGACTCATTGAAATGACTTGATCCACTGATTCTTTCTCCACATATAAAATGTCAGACACAGACAGATCATGCATATTTCTTTTGCTTTGAATGCAAATCAGAAATTTAGAGGATTTAAGCTCTTTGGAAAAGAGCAAGAGGGGATTAAACAAAAATGCACATCTGGAATTACAGCTCCATTTCCCTGCCCCCAAATAAATCATGTGATGGAAACATTGCCAGGCTTCTTGCTCAACTTCCAAATATTTTCCAGTCATTGTCAGTCGCCTCCTGAGAAGTGCCTCCAGGTGGCTCAGTTGGAAAGCATCAATCCAGGAACACTCCCTGTTTGGGCTCGCCAAGAGCCCCAAAACCTCTGGATTACACAGCACAACTGTGCTGTCCAGACAGTTTAGAATTAATGGGATTTGGGATAGTTAGTTAGGAATTGAGAGCTGTCTTCTTAAGGGAATGCATCATGGTAAATGTAGTTAAATGTATCCTGGGAAATATAGTCCATGTCATGTGTCCACATCTGTTATCCTGATTGGTCACTAAATTGACCCTTGTTGGGTTGGGGGAGGCTCCCTCACTCTTGCCTGAATCCATTACCATGCAGCCACTTCCATCTTCATGGGGCTGAGAGTTTATTATCTTTCTACACCATAATGCAGATATGCAAAGGATTGGACATTAAGAAGAACCTTGTCATAACTGTGAGTTGATAAGGATGCATGATGAACCAATAAAAAAGATTTTGTATGGATGCTTTGTGGAGTTGCTCTGTCTGCTTTATACCCATCCAAAGAGTAATAAGCAGAACAACCCCAATTGTGATCTCTTGTATCTCACTTCTGGGCAGGGTGGTCCTTGCTTTTTCCCAAGAGGAGGAATTTGCAGGTACTTAATCCAGGGTAACTAAATCATTAAAATGGGCTGACCTAGGTTGAGGAATGGACTCCATTGCTGCGTGGTAAAACTTAAAGATGGACACCTATATGTGGGCCTCACCACTAAGATGGAAGCGGACTGCATTCTTTTGATAGGATCAAGGTCACACTTTCTTGGTTTTTTTCCTTGAAAACATTTCGCTTCTCATTCAAGAAGCTTCTTCAGAAGCAGATTGAGAATCTGCAGAGAGACTACTTGCTGGAGCCACCACAAATGTCTCACTCTTTGTATATTCAGTGCCTGCACCTTTGGGTGCTTTTCATGTGCATCAACAGTTACTTTACCCATGATTGTTATCAAGCATCTGCCACGTGTTTGCTGCCAAGTCTCTGAGCAAATGCAATGAGCTTGGCATATGAAAATAAGTTCTACAAGCAAAAAGGAACAGAAGCAGTAAAAATAAACACAGAGGAGGGCATTTGCTCTGGGAGAAAGAATGAAAATGGCCCTCCCTCAAAGTGTGAGGGATGGTGAAGCCAGAACTGGAAGGCATATTGTGCAGATGGGATCAAAGCACATCTCCGGCTAATAGTTTAAAGCAGTGGTTCCCAAACTTTTTCAGTCCACCGCTCCCTTTGTGCTACAAACTCATCTTCAGTGCCCCCCACCCAGGGGTGGGATTTAAATTTATGTGGGCATGGCCTAATTTGAGGGCGTGGCTTGCTGGTCTCTGTCTGTTCCTTTCCATGTTGTCCGCTGTGGTTATGCAAATTCGAGGCACTTTTGAGAGTGGATAACAACGGATGGAGCATTTTTCTTGTCTGCTGTGTCCTTTTTACAAACGTTTTGCATCCGTCGGCCAGTGTGACAGGGCCTTAAGCACCAGCAGAAGCCCCAGCACCAGCAGAGTCAGCCCCAGCAGCAGAAGCCCCAGCAAAAGCAGAGTCAGCACCAGGAGATGGGATGGTGGCCCTATCCTTCTTGCCAGGGCTGGCAGCAGATGGCACAGGCTTCCTCTTCTTCCCCATGGTTGATGGCTGGAGATGTGTCTGGCAGCAGGTCTTTCCTCTGAATGGTGACCTGCTTGTGAGCTGCATCCTTTTATATCCACGGGGCTGACGCAATGCATCCTCCCCGCATGCGCAGTGAACGCTTTGCATCCGCTAGGCATCCACTAGGAATCTGCTAGGTGTCCGTGATGCATTCGCGTCATCCGCTAGGTATCCGCTCTGCATCCATTCCTTCCACTGCGCATCCGCTTCACTGTGCTCCCCCGGAAGCCCTGCGGATGTGTCATCCGCTTCCATCCGCTTCCATCCACTAGGCTTCCATGGAGCATCCGCTTAACATCCTCGCTACGTCCTCTCCCCGTCCGTTCCTTTCTGTTGTTGTCCATTCTCTTTATGCAAATTTGGGGCTCTTTTGAGAGCGGATAACAACGGATGGAACATTTTCTCGTCTGCTGTATCCATTTTACATACGTTTTGCATCCGTCGGCCTATGTGACAGGGCCTTTAGAATCACTGCTGAATATTTGCAAAACTGGGCAAAGACAGAGAGGGGAGCAGACAGAGCTGAATAAAGCCGAATCTCTCTCCCTCCTTTTGTATCTCTCTCTTGCTCTCTCGCTCCGTGTCTGTGTCTCTTCTCACTCTCTCGGAAAGCCCTGCATGCTCTCTTTGGGACTCTTCGCTGTCCCCTTTTCTTTCTTCCTTTTGCAAATCTGGGCTGGCTGAAGAACGAGAGGAGGAGGAGGAGGAGGGAAGCCTCCACCACGGCTTCCGCTCGTTCCTCAGCTAGCCTTGATTTCCAAAAGGAAGGAAGAAAAAAGGAGAGCAAAGAGCCCCGAGGAGAGCATGAGGAGAGAGAGCGAGAAGCTTCTTTTCTTTCTTCTTGGCAAGTTTTTGGAAATCCAGGTTGGCTGAGGAATGAGTGCAAGCTGTGGCAGAGGCTTCCTTCCTCCTTCTCCCCTCCTTCTCCTCTCATGCACACCCTCCAGACCCACCACAGCCGGCTTCATGGCTGTTCGCTACTTTTGCATCACCTGTGCAGCACACTCAAATTTCGTGCACTTTACTCCATCCCCTCCTCCTCCTCTTGGAGCCCATTACAATGCGGTGCATCAGAGCTGCCGCATTTGAGGCGCCGGCTCCGGACCGGTGCAACAGTCAGTGGGGTGACCCTGCAGGGCCCTTGCCTCTTAGTGCCCCCCTAAGGCATCCCACCGCCCCCCAGGGCACGGTACCTCCAACTTTGGGAAACACTGGTTTAAAGCAACCTTCATTCCCACAAATGCAATTCTTGGGGAATCTTCAAAAGAAGGTTGGAAAATGCAAGGTGGGCAACTCTCCCCAGGGCAGCTGTGTGTGGGGGGGGGAGGGCGGATGGAAAAGTACCCTATGAACTGAGATTGTGCTCTATGGACAAGTGGGCCCTGAAATCACAGCTTCTGTCCTGCTATATTGTTCCCTCTATAAGGATTCCTGGACTGTATTTGTAACTCCTTCCCAGGTAAAATATCCAAGAAGTTCTAATCTCTTTTACATACAACTGTTACTGTTGGATCCCAGTTTCTTTTTCAATATACAGTAGCTACATTAAGCTAAGCTATCTGTAAAATTAGGCAGACTTTGCCCTGATGATCTCACCATTAGTTATAATACACTACTACAAAGGTCTTCAAACTTGGCAAGTTTAAGACTTGTGGACTTCAACTCCCAGAATTCCTCAGCTAACAGGACTGGAGGAGGAGTTCTGGGAGTTGAAGTCCACAAGTCTTAAAGCTGCCAAGTTTGAAGACCCCTGCATTATTATGTCTTGTCTTGTTCTGTTCTATTTCATTTTTATGTTTTGATTTTCATTCTGGTCTGTGACTGTAATAAAAGTTGTTGATGATGATGATTTGGTTAATCTTCATTTTGATTCATAGCTTGGGACTAGTAAAGACTTAACAATTCAAGACCTAACCAAGGACCTAAGAGCTGTTAAGGTAGTGTCTGAGTATATAGGCTGTTTCTGGTGGGATGACTTTTTTTTTTTTTTTTGCAAAGTCAGGATATTCAGGTCTAATAAATTTAACATTTCCATGTATCTAGGCAACCCTTTGGGTATTGCTCCAAGGGCTCCTACTACTTTGGTACTGTCATGTCCCTGTTGGAGACTGACTCCAAGGGAGAGGAAGAACAGCCCACAGGGAGTGGAAGTATGTCTCCAGAGGTTGTGGAGGAGGCTGGGGAAGGGCAGAGGCCGGCTGAGCAGCCAGAGGAGGACCCAGGCCCATCCCCTCTCCATCCTAGGGCACGCAGGGAGGAGAAGATAAGGGAGAGACGTGGTCTCCTTGGGAGGAGAGGGCCTTGATCCTCTTCATGGGCTGCAGCTGTGAGAACTGGTTAAAAGGACAGACTGCGCATGGGCCGGTGCTGGAAACAAAGCATGAAAATATCTCTAGTCTGTCCATGCTTATCTGAGTTTGGCATCCTTCCCAGTGTGTATTCTGATATCTGGACATCTTCAAGCCCTTATCTTGCCAGGTTCCCTTAATTTCTTCAGTGTGGCTTGTGTTGTTTTTTCTATTTATAATTTATAGGTATTTTTAGTCCTCCTATTTATAATTTATAGGTATTTTTAGTCCTCCTTCTCCTCCTTTTAGCAACTGTTTGAGGGTGTGTGTGTTTGTCTCCAGTCAGTGATATTTGGACCTTTGAAGCCAAGTTGAAGGTATCAAAGGGACTTCACCTGTTTTTGTGTCTGTGTTGCTTTTGTATCCCACCCTGTCATCAGAGATACAACCATTGATTTCTTCCTCCACAATTGTTCAACTTCAATTTGTACATCATGATATTTCATTATTTTTTCTAGCTGTTTCTCTTTAATTCATGCATTACCGGGTATTGCAATAGAATGAACCAGACTTTTTTCTTTTCCATTATAGTGAAGTCAGGAGTGTTGTGGGTCTGTCTGTTTGGATCTGAAAATCCTGCAAGATCTTGACCTGTTTGTCTTCAAGAACTTTGTCACTTTGGTGTTCCCAGTGCCTCCAGAAATCGTGAATGTTTTGAAGAAGAGTGAGGAGTCACTTATCTGAAACAGTATAGGTTCTCCTACTTGAGTGGTGGGCTGGACTAGCAGACCTCCAAGGTCCCTTCCAGATCATTCATTCTATTCTATGCTAAGGTTCTTGGTCAGGCTTTGGTGTCTTCTCCCAAAGCAAAATCAGCTTTATTAGCTCCTCCCCACCTCACCAGACAGGGCAAGCGGGGCCCCTTCTGCCTGGTGGCCACAGTTATGTTGGGGAATGTGCATCAGGTCCCCTACAGTGAAGAGCCCTGTCAGCAGAACATCAACCTGACACCAGAAGGACATTTCTTCCAGCTGGCTTACAAAGACACAGCAGCCCATTGTTTCCCATCAGTCAGTGGCACAAATGCAGAAATGTGCTTTGCATTTCAGAGGATTAGGCTGGGGTGGAGAAAGGATGGGCCTTAGTTTGTTTTGCTTACCAAAGCAGTGTTGTGGCTTTATTCTTTTCTCTCTGAAACACATTTTCCATAGCAGATGGGCTAGTGATGGCAGCAGCCAGCAGTGGGAGCCACCTTGCAGCTTGTCTTCTTTGCAACCCCCAATATCACCAAGAAGATGCCCTGTCCTCAAGACTCCTCTCACCTTGGTCTTCTTCCCAGCCCATAGGGCAGGCCAGGGGATCTCAACTGTGGAGTTCCAAAAGAACAGGTCTTTCCCTTTCTCCCAAGGTGATCTTTCTCTGAATATGACCCAACCTGCTTCTTTGGCCACTAGAAGAAGTGAGTAAGTTTTCTGCTTTGGACATGCCCTCCTCTTTGGCCCTAGAGTGCCACCCTGGCCATCCTAGCTGAGATGCAGGAGAGGCCGGATTGTGGCTGAGCGATGCCTTGATGGCCTTTTCCTGGCCTTCTGTGCCCCCATGGTGTCTTTCTGAACACCACTGAGCTGTAGCCCCTCACAGCAGGATCAAGGGGGGAGCTGGCCTGTTGTTGTTCACCTTGACTCCCCCTCCATGCCTGGGCTACTCTGGGACCAAGGTTGAATTAGCCCTAGACCCAGGTTCAGCTATTGTACCAACTAGGATCCTCTTTTAAACAGCTAAATACGAACAAGCAATATACGGGGCAGCCAAAAAAAAATCCTAAATTGCATTAACAGAGGGATAGGCTCAGTAAAGCCTTAGTAAGACCACATCTAGAGTCCTGCATCCAGTTTTGGTCACCGCATTATAAAAAAGATGTTGAGGCTCTAGAAAAAGTGCAGAGAAGAGCAACCGGATGATTAGGAGACTGGAGACTAAAACATATGAAAAATGGTTGCAGGAACTGGGCCTGGCTAGTCTAGTTAAGAGAAGGATCAAGGGAGACAGGATTACAGTATTCCAATAGTTGAGGGGCTGCTACAGAGAGGAGGGGATCAAGCTATTTTCCAAGGCACCTGAAAGCCAGACAAGGAATAATGGATGGAAACCGAACAAGGAGAGATTCAACCTGGAAATAAGGAGGAATTTTCTGACAGTGAGAACAATCAACCAGTGGAACAGAAGTTGCCTTCGCAAGTTGTGGAAGCTTCATCACTGGAAGCTTTCAAGAAGAGATTGGACTGCCATCTGTCAGAAATGGTGTAGGGTCTCCTGCTTGGTGTGGGGCTGAACTAGATGACCTACAAGGTCCCTTCCAACTCTGTTACTCTTTGCTCTTCCATCCCATACCCACCTTTGCACCTGTGGGCAGTCAGCTGGGCCATTGGTGGGCTGAGTTCTTCTAAAGGGCTGAAACTATGCACAGATGCAGCCTTCTATGGCAAGAGGTAGGTCCCAAGGGTGGAGCCTCTCCATGCCACAAGGAGCTAAACCTTCCATTTCAAGCACCTTGCGATGACCCAGGATGGGATACAAAAGCAACAAAGTCACAAAAACAGGTGAAGTCTCTTTAATTCCTTCAATTTGGCTTCAAAGGTCCAATTATCATTGACTAGAGAAAAAAACTCCCCCACAAACAGTTGCAAAAAGGAAGAACTTCCATTCAAACTCAAAATACATATAAATTATAAATAGGAAAAAAAACAACACAAACCACACTGAAGCAATGAATGAGACAAGGCAGGATAAGCGCTTGAAGATGTCCACAGATATCGAAATAGACACACTGGGAAGGATGCCAGAACTCACCTAAGAAGCGACAAACTAGAAATATTTTCATGCTTTGCTTCCAGCACTGGCCCATGAGCAGTTTGTCCTTTTAAACAGTCCTTGCAGCTGCAGCCCATGAAAGGGATCAGGACCCTTTCCTCCCCCACAGACCATACCATTAATGTTTCTCCCTTATCCATTCCTCCCTGCATGCCCTAGGATGAAGAGGGGATGGGCCTGGGTCTTCTGAATGCCCAACTAGCCTGTCCCCTTTCCAGTTTTCTACACAACATCCAGAGCCACACTCCCACTCTTTGTCAGCTGTTCCTCCTCTCCCTTGGAGTCAAATTCTAACGGGCATGACACACCTAAAAGCTATCCCATCACAAGATGAAGAGGGAGAAATGGCTGTTTTCCTGTCAGGTCAGGTGGCCCTTGCTGGGAGGAGAAATGGAGAACTTAGCTGGCCTTTCCTTTCTTTCTCCTGTGTGGGAATTGGAAAGACTGCCTTGGATGTGCATTTGCACATTTGCATCCAGGTCATGTGACACTCTTTTAGTGATATAACACCTGGGGAGGATCGAGATATAAGTAGGGAAAGGCATGGCCATGAACTCAGTTGATGGGTTGGCACAAAATTATATTTTAAGAAGTCTTACGGTAATGCTTTAATCCAAAATGAAAATCTGGGTTGTACAGCACATGCACAGGTTGGATTATCAAACAAAAGCTGTTCTTCATGTTATCACCAGAGGAGAACAGAACATGGAAGCCAGAAAATTACTGATACATTTTTCAATCCTCTCTATATTTTTAGTTTTTAACAATTCCAGGTAAAAGAATGAAATATGCTGAAGAAATGATTTTGAAACCCACATTACAATACATTTATCCGAGGGGGTTAATTTGCAATGTTAAACTTGTCAAAGCTTTCACAATTCCCATTTCATTCTCTTCGTTTGCTTAAAATTGAGATTATGCATGGCTTCACAATTTAAGCCTTTTTTTTTACAAAAAAGATCTTGCATGACATCATCATGGCTTCTTTCTGAAAGACACAGTGTTTTCAACACAATATATAGATGCTTTCTGGATGCCTGACACCCTGATTGAAACCCTGGACCTGTGTGCTGCATTTCCAGAAACCATAAACTCTCTGCTGGTGGCTGCAGGGGGGGGTCCTTGCTTTCAGATGTTGGCTGGCACCGATGCAAATGGTAGAACTGATGATTCTCGTGAAGGGTGGTTTATTTCTGGTCCATTATAAATTCAAAGAACAGCATTTTAAAAATGAGGCTTAATTTTGCTGAAAATCACACAGATGGGCTCAGCCTTCCATAGCCTGGTGGGATTCAAATTTTTTACTCCTGGTTCTGTGAGCATGACTTGATGGGCATCGTGTAGCTTGGTGGGCATGGCTTGGTGGGAGTGGCAGGGGAAGGATACTGCAACATTCACATTCCCTCCACACTCCACTAACCTGCTTTTCAGCTCCATTCTCCTGTGCAGGGCAACAAAACAATCAGCTGGGACTTGGTAGGAAGAGAATAGATGAGGTTGGTGGGGCCAGTCAGAAGTGGGATTGGCTGGTTCTCAGAACGACTCAAAATTCCCTCTACCGGTTCTCCAGAACTGGTCAGAACCTGCTGAATTCACCACCTCTGATTCCACAGGAAAGGACTTGGGCTGTTTGTTTTTTTCCTTGGTATAGTTTGTACAAACTCCATTTGGAGCTTTAAATGATGCTTTTCTCTTGTTTTGACCTTTTTTCATTTAAGCAAGGCTGGCTGATTGATGCTCTGATCTCTGTTCCTCCCCTTCCTCCCTCCCCTCCCTCCTCTTCCCAGCTCCAATGACCTTAATGGCCTGAAATCAGCCCTGCAATGCCAGCTCTCCTCCCCCTCCCCTTCCCCCCACAATCTGGACAAGTAAGAGAAAGGAGAAGACATCTCCCTCAAGTTCCTCCAATTACTGACCTTGTTCTTCTGCCATAAACAAGCCAGGAGGGGCAGCTGAAGTGGTGTAGAGTGCTTCCATACCAAAGTCTTGATTTTTAATTAATCAGAGGTCATCCTTATTTTCTTTCCCAGAATTTAGATCTGTTCTCACCACCAGCCAGCCTTCCCTTGATGCATGTCTGTGAAATAAAGCAGGACGTATCAAGCTGGGTACAGAAAGCATCCAAAGCAGCTCACAGGACAATTTTTCATATTTTTTGGACTGGAGACCCGTCCAAATTAATAGGCTATTTCCTATTAATGGACTGCAACAGAATAGCATGGGTCTCCCCCAGCCCCAGTTGGAGCAGGTGACCTTTTGGCACTAGAGGGCAAGAATGGACTCCTTCAAATTAGTCCAGGGCCAACTTTGTGTCAGAATAGAGCTGAAAGGGACCTTGGAGGTCTTCTAGACCAACCCTCTTCTCAATCAGGAGACCTTTTATACCATTTCAGATAAGTGGCTGTCCAGTCGGTCCTTAAAAACCTGCAGTGATGGAGCACCAACAGCTTCTGGAGGCAAATTCTGTTTCACTGGTTAAGTGTCCTCAGGAAATCAGTGGAAGATGACCAGGCTGAGTCCCAGGGAGAGGTCAAACATGTTATCAGTCTCCAGTCCCTTTGCACCCATAAGAGATCAAAGTCCAGCCCCCTTCATTTCTGTTGACTGTTACCTATCCCAAGCATGCAATAAACCTGTAATCACTTGTACTGCTTTGACTCCTGATTTGACAATATCTCTGGCATATAATCATAAGCCTAGGACCTCTCTGGGGACCCTGCTCTTGGAGGTCTCCATTTGTAGGGAATATGGACAGGTGCTTGGTACGTGGATGTGGCATGTGCGCATGGTAGAAGTAGGAAAGAAATGACTCAGAGTAAATGATGATTTCTTGGAAAGGATTCAGACTGAAATCCAGTCCAAAACATGAACAGGTGAAAAGAAAATGGGGGTGAGGGGATAGTGAAAAACCAAAGCTTGATGACTTTTTTTTTTGGTCTTTTCCTTTTCTTAGGTGAAAAACCAAATCTTCCCAAAGAGATGAGGGGAACTGAGGGGGATGGGCCCCAGGCAAACACGTCTGTGTGCAATGGCTGCTCCTTATAGGAGCTGCCAACCAGTCAGTTTGCCTGTATGCCTGCTTCAGACACATCCCAACCAAGGGAGGCATCTTAATAGCCTTCTCAGTGCTCCTGTCCTCCTCCCACCATTGGGCTGATGCTAGGCTGCGCAAAGATGCCACCGTCAATTGCTAAGGAATGGAATAATGTGTTCCACCCATAAAGAGAAGGAGGATTAAAATGTGTCTGTCTGCCTGAACTGAGTAAGGGAGGCAACTCTGCCTGCACATTCCCATAGAGGGAAGGGAAGGAGAGGAAAGGAGAGGATGAAGGTATCTTGCAGGTACTCTAGTCTAACCCTCTGCTGAAGCAGAAGATCCTATACTATTTCAGACAAATGGCTGTGCAATTTCTTCTTTAAAATCTCCACACACAACTTCTAACTTTGGTGTTGGCCAGTGGCGCAGGGGTTAGAATGCAGTACTGCAGGCTACTTCTGCTAATCACCGGCTGCCAGCAATTTGGCAGTTTGGGTCTCACCAAGTCCAAGGTTGACTCAGCCTTCCATCCTTCCAAGGTCAGTAAAATGAGGACCCAGATTGTTGGGGGCAAGAGGCTGACTTTGTAAACTGTTGAGAGAGGGTGGTAAAAGCACTATAAAGCAGTATATAAGTCTAAGTGCTATTGCTGTTCTGGAATTAAGTCATTCCACTGATTAATTGTTCTAACTGCCAGGAAATGTCTCCTTAGTTCTTGGCTGCTTCTCTCCTTGGTTAGTTTCCATCTGTTGCTTTCTGTCCTGCATTCAGGGACTTTGGAAAATAGGTTGGTCATCTGCTCTTTGGGGTAGCCCCTCAAATATTGAAAGATTGCTATCATGTCACCCCTAGTCCTTCTTTTCATTAGACTAGACATCCCAATTTCTGCAACTGTTCTTCGTATGTTTTAGCCCTCAGTCCCTTAATCATCTTTGTTACTCTTCTCTGCATTCTTTCCAGAGTTCAATATCTTTTTCTATATTGTGGTGACCAAAACTGGATGTAGTATTCTAGATGTGGTCTTACTGAGCCTATCCCTCTGTTAATGCAGTTTAAGGTTTTTTGGCTGCCCCTGTACACTGAGGTCAGAAACGGGTGTTTTTCCTTATGGGGGAAGCCAGGAGAGCTGCCAGGATGGGATAAGATTTATTTATTTATCTTTTTATTTATTTATTTATTTATTTATTTATTTATTTATTTAGTCAAGCAATTATAAGATAACAGGTATACGTATAAACAAAATTATGAATACATGAAATGGATACATATAAGAAAAATAAAAAGAAACAATAGGGCAGGGACGTAAGCATGTTGGTGTGCTTATGCACACCCCCTACAGACCTCTTAGGAAAGGGGTGAGGTCAGTAGTAGACAGTCTGAGGTTAAAGGTTTGGGGAAGAAACCATAGAGTTCGGCACAACTGTTGTCACTGGGGAGTTTGAAATACAGAAGCTGCTTGTCTGTGATCCTTGGGAATTAGCTAGTTTTCATTGTGGTCAGGTTTTGTCATTCCCCTGTTGGAATCTGATTCAGAGGGTGAGACCAAGCAGCTGACAGGGAGTAGGAGTGTGGCTCTGTTGGCTGTGGAAGAAACTGGGGAAGGGCAAAGTCCGGCACAGCAGGGAAGAGGTAGAACAAGGCAGAAAGAGGAAGATCCAGGCCCACCCCCTCTTCATCCTAGAGCATGCAGGGAGGAATGGAGAAGGGAGCAATGTGAGTTGTGTGGCTTATGGGAGAGGAAAGGGCCCTGAATCCCTTCATTAGATGCAGCTGGGAACACAGGGTTTAAAAAGAGAAGTTGCGCACAGCAAACTGTTGAGAGCAAATCGTGAATTATCTGGTATTGTCGAGGCTTATCCGTGTTTCTGGCATCTTCCCAACTGTGTGTGTTTTGCTGGCCTTTCAAGTCTGCAATTCCTTCTCCTGTCCCGCCCAGTTAATTGCTGCAGCGTGGTTTGTGTGTGTATTTTTATTTACAGTATATATGTACTTTGTTTTCGGATTGAATTTCCTCCACTTAAAGACTGTTCTTGGGAGAGTTTTTTTTTTTCTTCAGATGGTAACTGGATGGTAAGTGGACATTGGGGGCAAAGTTAGAAGTACTCAAGGGACTCTTCTTGCTTATGTGACTGTGTTGCCTTTGTGCCACGCCCCTTTGGGTCATCACAGGTTTTATCTTTTGTTTTTGCATAGCATGTTGTACAAACCCAGCTTGTTCAGTTAATTCATGTTAAGTGTATTGGCTGAAGCAGGGTTGATACATAATAGCCAAGGCCCCAGGCTAGAAACTGGGAGACAGGGAGCTCTAGTCCTGCCTTAGTTAGCAGTCATGGAAGTCAGCTGGGGGGCTGGGGGCCAATCATCAGGAGAGCCGGCTGGGGGAATGTGAGCCAGTCACCCTATCTCATCCCTAGGAAGGAGAATGCAAAATCCTTCCAAAAAAAATCTCTGCAGGGAGCACTCCAGACCATCTCCAGGAGTCGGCACTGACTCAAAGACACCCCACGCTCACCCCACTTGAGTGAACCCAATACATTGATCATTTCAGGCACCATGTTAATCCTGGTTAGTAAAAAGGGTTGCAGCAGCATTCAGGAGTGGTGCAAATTTCAGGCCCTGTTAATTTATTTTTCTGATTGTCCCTAAACCACCTCTGGGAATGAATTGGGCAGAAGGAGAGTAGAGAGAGGCCCCCCTAACAGAATAAAGCTGATGATCCTCTCCTCCACCCACCCAAAATTGTCCCCAGGGTTGGCCTGAGGCAAAACCAGAGTTAGAAATGTCAGACAAAAGAGCTATAAGGATTTTAATAGAGATCTTCAGAGTCCCCCCCCCCCCCCCGTGGCACCCTCGAGTAACACAACATTACACTTTATATTAAATTCAACACCAATTTATAGGGTGAGGCTCAAGTGCAATGTTTGTAAAGCTTTCGGCGAATGCAGAGATATCAGCACAGCCGTTCAAGTCTCAGATACTTTGTGTGCTTCCTAGCCCAGATTTATTTTACCTACAGCAAAATATGAGAGCAAAACAGCTTCTTCAGGTGATGTGCTGAGAAGCTGCAAAGGCTTGTCAGCATCGCCTGAAGAAGGTTTGAAGGGCTACAGATTGATATGCCAGAGAGTGCAGTGAAGTCAATTATTCCTTCTTGGTCTACTAGATTGTGGATTCCAGGCAGATCCTGCTTAATGAATAGGGTAAAACTAAAGCAACTGAAATTCTCTGATTTGCATAGATCCCACTCCGGCCATTCCAAGTTGATCGATATTTTACTAAATCCCTGGAACACTTGGAAAGCCAAAATTGGTGACCCCAAATGGCTCTGTTCTTAATATAACAAGGAGGCCACCTTCCCAAAGGCATCCCAAGAGATTCTGACATTGAGAGGAAGAACAGAAACATGGAAGGCTGGTTTGGTCTACTCTAGTGACAAAGGCAGCTGGCTTGAAAGTGGGAGGCCATGCGTTCAAGTCTCATATTGGACATGACAGGAAACTGGATGATTTTGGACCAGTCTCTCTCTCTCTCCCTCTTCCTCTCCCCCCCCTCTCTCTCAGATCAATCCACCTCATAGGGTTGTTGTTATGGGGAAAATAGGGGGAGGAAATAATATTTGACATATTCACCATCATGACTTATTTGTAGAAATAACTTACCTCCTTGAGCCCGTCTGTTGGCCAGTGAAGAAAGTTGATCAATCAATCAATAATAAATAAGGGCAGGATATAAATAATCATTGCATGGGGGTCACCTGGATCATGTCTTGGATGAAAGCCCTCAAATATTTAGACTTTCTTACATGTTTGCCTCCCTCTTTTGACTTCTTTCTCCTGCTGCTCTTGCTTTGAATAGTTTTTGTGTATCACTTCACCTTTTTTATTAAGACTCGGCAAGGAAGTTGGACTCTTTGAGACTCTGGCTGCTCTTCAGAACGTGAGGCCATTTCAACAGAAAAGCCAATATTTCTACCCAAGGATGCATCCCCAGAGGTCAGTCCCACCAGGTCCAAGATGGATTCTGGAGCTGTCAACTCTTCTCAAGAAGCTTTAATAAGGTTCAACCAGAGAGCAGAAAGTAGGAAGGTCACTTGAGGTCATTCCATGGCAACCCTTGAGCAAGAGCTTGGCTTTTATAAAGCTACTTTTGGGATGGGACTTGCCACATTAATCAGGCCTTGAAAAGATCAACCTAATTGAACCTAACCTTAGTTTATTTGGAGCTCTGGCCAAGAATAACCTCTGGCTGGGAGCAGGTTTAACCATCTTTACGTGCTTCCAAAGATTAATAAACTCCTTAGAAGGCTCTGAACTGCTGACTTGCTCTTGCACAGGGTGGGGAATTACCAGGAGCTGCGTCATTAGCTGGAGCCTGAATGAATTTCTTCTTGTTGGTGAGCATCAATAACAAATATTCATGGAAGAGAGGAATGTCTCAGGATCTGGCCCAGTCTGAGGCTTCCCAGTAAGCCAGAAAAAACACAGGAATGCATTTGTTGGAAAGCTCACTTGACACGCTCTGCAAATGTATTTATTTACTGTATTTATGTATCACTTCCTAGGCTGGAGTATCTTGAAGTGATTTGCAGTACAAACAGCAGTAAAATACATTCTAAAGCAAAACAAAACAAAGCACTTTAATTTAAAAATGATGTTTGTTGGTGGTGGAAGATTCCAGGAAGTTCTGGGGGAAGAAGTGAGTTTTCAAGAAGGATTAAAAAAGGTTTTTGCATGTGAATTCTGAATTTCAAAGCAGCAGAAGGGGAGGGGGAGGAGGGGGAAGCCTCCCATATCCTACCTGCCAATAGCTCTCAGAAGATACATTGTGGGCCTTGGTCCATGGGCCCCTCACTGAGGATGTGACCAGATAAGAAGCAGTGACAAGGACTGGGCAGGGCTCCTGCCACTGGTTGCAGCTGGGTAAACTTGGCTCTCTGGGGCTGACTGGAAGCTGGCACAGTGGCTCAGCCGAGGGGTAGCTTTGCATAGCCAGGAGTGCCACTTGACCCTCTGGCCCTTGTGGTCTCTGCTGGATGCTTTTTGGACCAAATTCCCACCCGGTCACCTCACTCAGGAGTTCTAGGAAGCAGATCCAATGTGAGTCTCTGAGTTGTCATAAGAGCACCTGATTTGTGGCTTACAAAACCTGATCCCTCGGGCTCTACTCAAGATTCAAGAACTAGCTGAGAACAGCGGGCCTTCTGATGCCTGAGAAAGAAGGAGACCCCATCTTGGAGCCTCTGCTGAACTAACCGCAGCCTGCTGCTATAACTCAGCACCAAATTTTCCTTTGGACCCTGGTCTGCTGAGGGATGAGAGCTCTAACCATCTTCATTAATGACGCCTTGTTGTTTGAAGCTCTTGGGAAATGTAATGGGAAGAGGGAATGACCCTGGAAGGCAGGAAAAAGAGCCGCAGCACAAACAATAGTCTAATTAACAAAATCTGGATCCAAAGGAGGGGTGGGGTGGAAGAAGCATCTCCTGAGGAACCATCCATATTTCTGGAGAGTAAAAGTAAGGGTGGGAAGAAATACTTTCAGACTCACAAGATTCTGTTTTTGTCATCTTACAATAAATGTACTATTAATGTTCATGGTTGGTGCATCTTGTGCATCTGGATTGCCTGGAAAGGTTGACAAGGAAGCATCATCTGAAAAAATTATACACATTTTCATTCTAGGACATTCTTTGGGAGGGTGTCTAAGGTTGCTGCTGCAATTATGAGGTCCCTGTTCCTCTTTTAATGTCTAGAAAGCTGGGAGCCTATGATGATCATTGGGGCAATCCAAGGGCAGGGTCTCTTGATAGCTCGTGCCAGAGGTGGTATTCATCAGGTTCTACCAGTCCTGGAAAACTGGTAGTGGAAACTTTGAGTAATTTGGAGAACCGGCAAAAACCACCTCTGACTGGTCCTGCCCCCATCTATTCTCTGCCTCCCATTGAGTCCCAGCTGATTGGCTGGGTCTCCTTTGGTTGTCCTGCACAGGAGAATGGAGTTAGAAAACAGGTTAATGGGTGGGGAGGGAATAGGATTTTGCAGTATCCTTCCTCTGCCAAGCCCACCAAGCCATGCCTACATAACCAGTAGTAAAAAAATTTGAATCCCACCACTGGCTGGTGCCCTTTTGGTGCAAGACACCCTGATGTTTTTCAACCATCAATCAAACAGGTTTATCCTGCTACTCAAAACACTCAGAGAAATGTCAGTCATTTCCCCCACTTTTGGAGGGCTTAAAGAGAGCTGATTATGTAAACATTTTGGCAGCCATGATTTCATTTTCCAATACCAGCACTGGTACTGGAAATACCAATCATGAATTTCCAATATCAATTGGTATTGGAAAATGAAATATTCATTTTTCAATACCAGTCACAATACCAGAATCTGGTATTGTGTTGAACTATCCAAGGAGAGAATAACAGCCACAGTTTCTACCAGAAGGTCCGCAAAGCAGCTCTCAACATTCTGAGAATACAGAATGGTGATCATCATCACCACAACAGAAATCCAGAATAGTTTTAGGGTCACAAATACAGTGAAATAATGAACATGGAAGCGTGTAGACAAATGTCATTGAAATGGATTCATAACAACACGAGGGTGTTTTTTAAAGGTTGCCTAATTAAATGGGTGAAATCTCCAACTTCTTGAAGGAGTGCAGTCAAAAAAGGACCTTTTGTGTATACTGTGGGCTTAGTGTGATTTAGACAAACCCCATTAAGTCACTGCTTCAAATCTGAAAATTGATCTAATCTGGAGAAGCTGTTTCACGCATAGATGCATCAGCGTCA
Source organism: Laticauda colubrina (assembly GCA_015471245.1). Classification (NCBI taxonomy): domain Eukaryota; kingdom Metazoa; phylum Chordata; class Lepidosauria; order Squamata; family Elapidae; genus Laticauda; species Laticauda colubrina. The sequence continues at coordinate 21,536,097 of BLBF01000058.1, forward strand.
GGCAAACTGGATCGGAGGGCGTCTGATTTGATTTGGCCATTTGAATGGTCAATTCAATTTAGGAAGCTGATTGAATTGCCTCCTAATCTCTCAGCTGAATATTTTCTCAGCCCTAATAATATTTGACAGCTGAGGACACACAGTTTAAATATCAGTTCACAGCGCTATTGTGAGAGATCAGAATGCTTTCCTAAATCAAATAATAATGAAGACGATCCAATGGTGCTTTTGATTTGCGGCATCTAGTGCTTTCCCCCCCAAGGGACAATTTCCCTAGAAATCCATGCAAACTGCCTACCAACTGCTGGGCCATATTATCTCTTGACGCATTCATCCCAACACAGATTGGCAGTTCTGCCCAGCTGGATGTACAAGGCAGCATTGTTGCAAGTGCTGTGAGGATTATGTCCTATGAGGATCCCATAAGTATGAGTTCTGGAATAAGAATACAGGCTGAATTAATCATGTGAACCACGAGCAGTATCCTTGCTCATGCTAGTGTATGTATGTATGTTTTCTTAAACATGTTTTCTTAAGTTTTTGCGGGTACTTACATGTATGGTATTCAATTTTCTTTGGGTTTTTTCCCATGTCATTATAGTTGTGCTTTTAAAGTTGTCACAACGTTTCGGCAGAATCTCATCTGCAATCATCAGGCTTCTGTATATGGCAGATGAGATTCTGCTGAAACGTTGCTACAACTTTAAAAGCACTACAATGACGTGGGATAATACCTGAAGGAAGCTGAACTGCATTCATGTAAGTACCCACGAAAACTTAAAACACACACACACACACACACACACACACACACACACACACACACACACACACATATATATATATATATATATATATATATATATATATATATATATA